>JAWWNJ010000085.1:0-600000 GCA_037176885.1 Favolaschia claudopus
CGTCCGGCTTCGTCCCGGCGAAACGCGCTACTTCTGCTTTCAATGGGCAGGCTCTGGAATTAGACGTTTCTTCGAGAACGGGAAGGAGTTGGACGAAAAATTTGCGATCGCAACTACGAGGGAGGAATACCAGTGGCGCGAGAGTACGCGCAGACTCTCCCATTTGACCAGCATCGACAACTTTCCGGTGGCGCACTCGCTGCCGAGGGGGTACCTAGACCTCCCGTACCGCGGTGAGAACCCGCCCCCGCAATAATCTATCTTTCTTCGTGTTCGTACCTCCATGTTTCTACATCGCCTTCCCCATCATACATCCCCACAAAAATCCATATTTCTTCTCGCTCTACATTTCTTCTTTGCATCCCCGTGCCGCACAACATCCATGTTTACTTTACCTAACTATTGCGTTTACGTCGATTGATAGCTCCTTCTTCTGCCTTCCCAATGTGTCCCTTGCCAAAAATACTCCGACTTGCAGCAGCGAACAGCCCTGCTCGTGTCTCACTCTACGCTTCTTGACTAGCCTTATTCACATATTTCTTTTTTACCCATGCAATGCACCATTTACACTAACTTTGCGCGCAACGTAGTTACTCAAATTTGAATCACATTGTTTCGGTCGCATTTCACGAAGAGTGAATAAGTATCTAAGTCTAGCTGCGGGCAACTCAGAAAAACATGGACGGGGACCCGGGAGCGAGATTTTCCGCCTCCGAATCGGACTCCTCGTCCTCAAGCATCGTAGTCGGCTGCGTTGTAAGCTGGGGATGGGCTATCGAGGTGCGTGGTAATGGTAACAGGGAGAAATGATGTGTCGGCGGTGTTTTGGGGTCGCGGAGCCAACGGCCGGCGCGGTGGCGGTATGCAGGAGGAGGACGCGCGGGCAGTGACCTTCTTGAGGGCGCGACTGGTCACGGCTTTCGTCTGTGCACGTCTGAAGGGCAAATTGAATGTAGGAGGTAGACGCAGCGGTGCGGGACGCACTGTCGATAATCTCGCCGATACTGGCGGGCTTTCTGGGCGTAAATCAATTGTATGTCAACGGGGGCCTTGCGAAGTTCAGCTCGTTTGCTAAAGAAAGTGATTGGGATGGGGTCAGCCCAAAGCAGCGCCGGTCGGTGAGAGGGAGAACTGTCTCACCGCTGCATGCGCAAACGAGCCTTATCGTTCACGGTCTGTCGATTCCTGTCGGTGAATGTGTGAGTGCTAAGTGAGTAGATTGCAAAACAATCGCTGTTATAATTCACTTACTGTTGCCGATAATTCCAAGACTTGTCTGCTAGTGCATCTCGAGAGCGTGCATCGCCAGCCATTCGCAAGAGCAGTGAAAGGAGACGAAAAAGGGAAGAGAGTGGCGGTGCAGAGCATCCCGCATGTGGAGTTCGTCCCAACCCAACGCAAATAATTGTGGTTTTGCGGCGCCGCTTGCGCAGGAAATGGTGGTAAGAGAGGGTGAATAGACTATGTAGCAATATGAGAGCCAAACAATGTCGGAGACAGAGTAGAATGACGGGTTAAGTGATATGAACGTCGAGATATGTTGTTGAGGTGTGGTTCGCGTAGGAGGATTCATCAGTCTCAGAGGAGTTCGGGTTTTTTGGCAGTGTTAGTGAGAAAATGTATTGTTTTCGTTGAAATACGCTCCACAGAGAGTGCGGAAATGCATGGATTGTAGAACCGTCGGCAAGAGATTGGCGGGGCGTCGCAGAAGAACGTCGAGGTCGATGAGCAGAGTGTGTGACTTGTTATGTCACACGCCACAATTTCAGGATTGTTGCGAGTAAATTTCAATCGTACAGTATCTACAGCGTTTCGGAAGCTTAGGTTTGAGAAGTAAGGACAGAGAAAGGCAATATATTGGGATTTGGGGCATAGAAAACAATCGCTGTAAATACGAGGATGGACGAATACAGAATTGGAACGATTCAAAGCGGTCCGCGAGGAACTGAAGATGCCCATCCCTCCCGCACTCCGAGGGCGTACCACCCCTCGGCGGCAGCGCGGGAGTCACAGCGCTTGCACATAGCGCCGGGGACTCCGATGGTGTTCAAGGCGGCCTCCAGCCAAGAACGGTAAACTCCAATGTTGACGCCACGAAGAACGGCATACCACAGGTCCGGGGAAACGACAAGCGGAGTGAGGGCGGTGGAGGGAGGAGGGGCGGGAAGATCGTTGCCGGACTGAATGGTATCCGCGGTCCATTTTTTCCTCCTCGCATACCGCAGCGCCGCATCAGCGGCTGCGACGGTAGGATACCCGACTTGGACAGCATTGGGATAATCGTCGGTCGTCCGCCGTACCTGACTGTAAAAAATGTAGACGCCCGTCTGGTGACCGTGAAAGACGACGTAGGCCTCTGGCTTGGGTAGGTCGATCACGACGGGGGCGAACCATGCATCTGCGTGGGCGGTGAAGGAGTCGGGACGTCGATGCCGGGAGGGCGTAGCTGCAGGAGACCGGGCGGGACTGCGTCCATGAGAAGAGGCGGAAGGGGTGAATGGACTCGATAGTGAGGAGATGGAGGAGAGGGTTGGGGAAAGAGGGACGGTCGTTGTCGATGAGGCTGGCGATGTGGCAGGCGCTTGGCGGCTAGAACGAATAGGGGTGGATGGGGTCGATCTCGACGTCGCGACCTTCATTGGGGCTGGGGCCGGTTTCGTTGCCGCCGACTTGGGTGCACTGGATTTCGGTGCCGCCACCTTCGATGGCGTCGATCTGGTCGCGGGGGCGTGGGCTGTCGGTTGTGGGGTGTGCGCCTTTGCCGAGACGAGAGAATCGTCAGAGGAGGCAGGGGAGTCGGGAGGCGAATCTTCAAAGCAAGTTAGCGAGAGCTATTTTGGACGAGGAGAAAATACGAGAAATTTACCAGGAATGACCACTACAGACATCTTGCTCTTGCCAGTGCGGCTGACAGCAACCCCATCGTTGTTCCGATGAGGAGGGGGTTGCGATTGAGCGCCGGGGGGGGTGGACCGGCCTTTCTGACCGACGAGAGACCGGACTTGATGATATAGATAGTGTGCGCCGGCACTGTCAAGGACGGTGTTGCGCTCGTCCTCGGCGAGTTGGTCGATGTGAGGGATAAGCTTTTGGAAGGGAACACGGACACTACCGTCCTCGCGTGGTTGCATGAGGGCGGTGATTTGAGCAGCGGTGAGTCGGGGGGGTTGGTCTGTCATTGAGGTGAGAGTGGGGGGGAAGTGGGGGCGATCGTAACGCTCAAAAAAGGTAGAGGGAGACGGAATGAGTCGTCCTGAATGGGATAGTGCGCGAACCAGTGGTTTACGACCACAAGGAGTTAGAAAAGAAGAGAATTTGTGGAAACCCAGAAGTTCAGCGAGACATCAAGGCGAGGAATCAGGCAACGAGCGGACAGCGGTTAACCATTACTTCCGTAGCGTGGGATGTGGACAGCAATATGGGTGAATCCAGGGAGCCGCGTACAAGGGAGGAAAAACACTGAGAACAGGGTCAAGTTGAAGTAAAAAGAAAGCCAGAGGCCCACGCACCAGCTTGAGCTCGCGGGCTACGCCCTGAAAGTAGTCCCGCAATGGACGGCCTTGACTCCCCGATGTTACGGAAGCTGGAGAGCGCGTGGTCGGATCGTCGGTGAGACGCACAGCCGGGAATGCGGCCGGGAGAGCGGTGGAGAATCAGCTGTATGGTCACCTGCGGGGACTGCGGGTACAACGGGATCTGCGGGTAGAGCCAGGGCCAAGCGAAATTTTGGGGGAAAAGTGGCGAGGTTGAGAGTGCCGTAGTGACGGGTCTCCAACGCCGTCTTGGGGTGATTTGCGTCACCCGGGTCGACCACGGAAAGATGCGAGAGCTGCTTCGGGTGTCGGAATGTCAAGGGAAATCTGATTTGGAGTGTGTCGCGCTTGTTTTGGGGTCAAGAGAAAGGATTTTGGTTTGCGACGAACGATGGGATGGAGACGGTGGGGGGAAGAGTTTTTTTTCAAACAAAATCTACTGCAGTTTATGGAGAAGACATAACGCGAGGCAAAAACGACAGATAAACAACAGCGAGCGCAAAATAAGCGGTAGCCTGAGATTTGACTATCAGATTGAAAAGATTTTGTGGGGCAAAAAAAAGGACGAACGATTTTCAGACGATTTGGACGCCGCCCCAGGTGAGCGCGAGATTGAAGGCGCGGAGAGCGTGTTCTTGAGTGGCGTACGCCTTGCGAGCGTAGCCGGCGACGCCGGAGATGGCGAAGTCGGCGAGGGCGCTGATTGGGGCCGAGCATTTAGAGTTCAGAGGAAGATGGAAGGGGGAAAAAAACTCACTACTGATCAGTGACGCCGACGAAGCGGCCTCGAGTGACGGTGTACCACTCTGGGACGGGGAAGACTTCCTCTACAGGCTCCAGCGGTTGAGGAGGCACATGAGAAAAAACCTCGTTCGCGCGGTAGGGCCCCTCCGTACGAAGCATCTCGACCAATGGCGCGGGAAGGGTGGACGAGGGCGAGCGCGATTCCTTGGTCGGGGTCTCCTTAGAGTCCTTCTTGGCGGATTCTTTGGGGACGGGGCAGCCGCAGCAGCCGCAGGAGTGGGAACTGCGACGGCGGGAGGGGCGGAAGCGAGGACGGGGGGGAAAGTGCCGACAGTGAATGCGGTCATGACGGGGATGACAGGGATGAGGAGGTACATGGCTGGATGACGGAATCAGAGGGAGACGCGCGGGGTGAATCTGTAGGACACTCACGAGCAGGCTGGAGGAGGCTGGAAGGGGTGAGGGAGGCCATAGGGAGTGTGGAGAGGTGATATGTTTTGAGTTCTTTGGTGGCCTTTATATACCTGGATCAGGTAGGATTTGCGTTGATTTGAATAAGTCTTGACTCTCTACTTGCACTCGTCAGCATCATTTCGACCTCTGGTAACAACTCAAGTTAAGACGCACCTACAAAACAGTCCAAACACTCTGCTAGAGAGGTACGCTACATCAACAAGCGCTCGCCACTGAGCTCGCAAATGACCGGCATTTTCGAAGAGCCATGGCCAAGAAACACGCAAAACGAAATGCGCCGCGCAAGAGAACTTGGGCGCGTAAAGAAAAGAAGGATCGTCGCAACTTGAAGATGTGGGCCGAGGGCGCTCGAGAAAGCATTCTTGCACCGCATATCCCGTCGTATACTGATGCTCTGGAACGTGGCTGGCGCGCCGAACGCGACTACGTGCGCGAGGTCTGTCGGGAATTTCACGCCCGCATTTCTTGGCGGCTTGCCGACGATGAAGAACCTGAGCTACCCCTGCCTGAGTACGACCCCCTTGGCGACTGCAGAAGAAGAAGATCTCGACGAGGAAGAGACAAACGCGAAGAGAGATAGAGTCCTGACAATGAACGCGGTAAGAAGCTCTGTTTGTTATGAGCGTGTGACTTACGCGATTTGTTGTGGTGATTATTTCTATTCTTGCACCTGCTACTTTATTCGACTCTGCATCTGGTTCTACTGGGCTCAGCGTATCAATCGTTGGCTTAAGTATCGGGCTCGGAAGATTCAACGGCGATTTTCTATGGCGCGCGACCGTACTAAGGACCCCTGGGCTCTATATCTCTCTAAGCTTGCTGGTATCACCGCTCCTCCTAAGGCTAGACAAGCTTTCCAACAATGGATGCACGAATCCTACGACAGCGAGATCAAACCCGTGGTGGAGGCGCGGTGGAAGTCTACCTTCGTGGAAAACGACGGCGTAACGCTGAAGACCACGAGCGGCCCAAACGCTCCCTTTCGGGCAGAGGTTGCTCGGGAACTGTTCAAAGACCTATCCAACGAACAGCAGAAGGACTTGAGTTCGCGAGCGAAGGCGGAGGCAAAAGAGCAACGAGAAGCTTACCTGGCGAGGATGAAGGGTCCGCCATCGAAAGAACCCGAGGACCGTCAGCGGTGAGTTGCTCTTAGCGATTCCAGACTTTGTGTGCCTTACGACGGAACGGTGACTAGTTGTATCGACAAACTCGGCCTATTCACTCAAGAGTTTCTAAAGGGGATCTACGAGCACACAGGGATGTATGGGGTCGTCGTTTTCGGCGGCCCTGTGCCTGCTTTCGATGGAGACCTGCGTACAGTGACGTGAGAATGGCCATTGCTCTTTGGTCGTTTATATAACTAATTCTGTATCTACCCTTAGCGTGTCTTATGGCCGGAGCCTCCCCCCTGATTCCTGTACATTCCCAGCCTGGATGAAGGATCGATTCGGGAGAGACGTTTTGGATTTCATGAGAGAATGGCTAGGAAAGTCCTTTAGTAAGTCGACGCGCTTGGTGGAATAGGTCTGTTTACTGACCTTCCGTATGCGAATAGCTCCAGCCGACTGCAAGGAAGCTGCGATGCCGAGGAAGGACGGCGACGACGACGACCCTCTGGCCAGGGCGAAATATACGATTGACGACTGGAAGGGATGGGGGGGGATAGCGGGGACGATTCCGACTCCACCAGCGACTCCGACTCCGACGACGGCGACAGTTCCTCCTCTTCAGCATCCAGTTCAGACGACGAAGAAAACTCAGATTCCAGCAGCTCGTCGGAGAATAGTTCGGACGATTCAGACGATGGGAGTAAGGCGAAGAGGGATGCAAAGAAGCGGCGCGCGGAGAAGGAACGTAAGAAGGCTGCAGCGAAAGCAAATGAGAAGGCGAAGGATGAGAGGAAGAGAAGGGCGCGGAAAGAGAAGGAAAAGACGAGGGAGAAGGAGAAACAAAAGGAGAAAGGGAAAGCGAAAGAGACGCAGAGGGAAAAGGAGAGGGAGAAGGAGAAGGCAAAAGAGAAAGAGACGCGGAAGGGAAAGGAGAAGGAGAAGGATGACGAACGGACGAAGGGGAAGGCCAAACAGAAAGAGAAGAGGAAAGAGAAGGAGAAAGGGAGCGAGAAAGAGAAGGGGAAGGAGAAAGAAAAAGGCAAACGTCGGGATGGCGCGAAGGGTGGGACGGAGGGGGATAGTGGGGGTAAATCGTCTGGTGGTAAAGGGGGCGGTACCAAGAGGAAGGCGGCTCCTGAAGGGGAGATGCCGAGGGCGAGCGAGCGAAGAAGAAGAAGCGCGCAGAGGGCGGGGACATGGGGAATGGCGCCCCATCGACCTCTGGGCGGCCTCAACCGAAGCCATTGACGAAGGAGAAATCTAAGAGTAAGTTTGAATTTCAATGTCCGTGAGGAAGGCGTAGTATTAATGATGAGGATGATAGGGACCGCCAACAATGAGCCGCCTCCTCCTACTCCCGACCCCGACGAGGTCCCGCCCACTCCTACTCCCGACCCCGACGGTTCGCCGCCAACTCCTACTCCCGACCCCGACGGTTCGCAGCCTCGGCCTACACCGGACCCCGACGGTTCGCAGCATCAGCCTACACCCGATCCCGACGCGACGCCAGAACCCGACGAAGCCTTGCCGCCTCCCCCTCCCTGCCCCGCCTCAGCGGCAGAGTGGTACGCTAAACTTTACCCAGAAGTGTCGGCGACCCCTTTGGGAGAGAGGCACAACCTGCTTCTCTCCCTGTGCTCCGAGCTGGAGGGGCTTTATGGCTGGAAGAAACCCCTCAAGGGATTCAGCGCCGCGAATCGCCCGGTTCAAATTTCCTCTTGGATTACGATGGGGCGTGGATCGCGAGGGGGAACGATGCGGGAGGGGGCGGGACCCTCGATCGCCAATATGGCAGTGTTCGCGCAGGACTGGTGGAAGTGGTGGGGGGGATTGCAGCCGAAGTGGCGTACGAGACGAGAGGACGACGCCTCGTGCTTCCAGCGTGCGGCGTACCCTGAGCGTACGCGGGAGAATTGGGAGGCGCTGCATTGTCCTGGTCCCAATGGCGTGATGACTGTGATGGGGAGCTTACTTTGGTGGGTAGGAGCGCAAAGAAGGGAAAGTCGACGGGGAATCGTGGGCGGAAGCGGTGGAGGATTTGATTTGGGTACTGACTGAGCTTGTGGAGGTCGCGAGCGGGGGTATTTGCCGACGGTTGACTCGAGATGGACTTTACGCTGTTGGACTGATAGTGGTATTTGATTGCTGTGTGACTGCTTTGCTTTGCTCTGCTTTTCTTTACATCTTTAGATATGTAACATATATATATATACACAATTGTGACTGGAAGTTTCAGCTTCCCAACTTGCTGGAGGACTTCAAGTAGTTCAACTTCAAGAAGGAACGAAGTGGAGCACGTGACTCGTTGGGACTTAGTCTTTGACGAGTTGAAAATTGACGACTTCATTAATAACGAGGGTGAGTGGCTCAGCGAGAAGGTATACAAATGAAGCTTCTATATAACATATGCTACAGTATTAAGAGGTGAATCCTAAGGAACCTTGTGCCTCTGAAATTTGAATCACTGGAGGTAAATGAATAAATCTCTACTTAATCTTGACTTAATCTGATTCGAAATGAAGGAGGTGGAATGTCAGGTTGGATGTGTGGAGGCTGTAATGACTGAAATAAGTAGAAGAGAGTGCGGGGAAATGAGAGGTCTTGCAAAATTGTATTAAACTAAGGTACAGTACTCAATGACAAAATAACTAAGTAGATGAAACAGAGACAAACATGTGTCACAGCCACCTGTCCTTCAAGAAGTGATCAGAAATCGCAACCCAGATGTAGAAGTGAGTAGGTACCATATGCGGAAAAGAAGCCATGTAATATAAAAGTCTTGAATGCCGGGCCCTGGGTGGGAAAGTGGCAAAAAGTGTTAATGGATTGGTGTCTGCCGGACGCCTGGCTACGTCCGCGGTAAAAAGGATTTAAATCCGCAGGAGGTCAAAATGTGTATTCTGGTGGTCGTAGCCACTCCCTGGCTAACTCCGCTCCGAAAGTAAATATGGCACACTGGCTATGTCCATGTATGTTAGTCTTTATATTACATCTAGGGCTCGCTCGCTGGTAGTGCAGACCCCAAGATTTTGGACCTGCCTTTTGATCTCACCTATGTCTACCCCGCACACCGTCGCCACCTTCCTTCTCACTTCTCGTTTGAGACAGTTTGATTCGCGGTTGTCGACATCCCTGGCCGTATGAGTTTGTGCGAACGCGACCTTGCTCGTCTGCTCGCCGTCGTCCTTCAAGCCAGCAGTCGTTGTCGATCCGTGTGCGTTGATCTCGCCATACCCCGCAATGTACAGGCCGTCTTGCTCCACCTCATCGACCGTGTCCCCCACGTTGAACGACTTCGAATTGCTTGCTCCCTCTTCCGAGCTCTTCCCAGAGCTGGTTTCCCCCAGCTCTCGTTGGAGCTGTCGTCCTCTACCGTCCTCGACCTCTCCTTGCATCGTGTTCCGTATTTGGCCATATTTCGGGGATCTTTTCCTGCGTTACAGAGGTTGACTCTCAGCGACCTTCCTTGGGAGACATCGCCTTCCCCTGCCCAATTTACCGACTTCTTGATGAGGAGCAGCAGTCTGTCGTACCTCGACCTGCGTCGAATGCGTCTTACCCATCAGTATACTCCCTTGGTGTTCACGCCTATCAACCTTCCTGCTCTACGATCTCTACGTCTAGAATTCGACGAAGAGCAGTGCCCGAATTCGGTGTCGACCCTTGCCCCTTGGCTTCGACGGTTGATGACGCCTGCGCTCGAAGATTTGCAATTGGTGTTTGCGTCCGAAGACGATTTGTCTCGCTATGTCCGGGAGAGATTGGACTTTGCGGCTCCGTCTGTCGCGATCACAGGCTCCTTCGTTTCGCCCAAGCTCATCTGCTCGTTTTTCGAGCTTCTGACTTCGACCACTCGCCTCGATCTGGTGGGTTGTCCCGGTTCCACCATTTTGCTGCAATTGGGAGAGAGACGTGTATTGGACGGTTCTCGTACCGTCGCCTATCTTCCGCGCTCACCCATCTACTCGTTACGCCTGCTTATTGGACGCCTTTGTATGAAGGATTGTTGAGCCGGAGCAGTCGTGGCGAGCTGCTGACTGTATTGGAGCTTGTCGACACGGATCGATATGCAGAGCAGCAACATGTCCCTTTGGAATATATGGTGGCGTTGAACAGCTTGCGTTCTATAATATTCCTTGTTAAGTGGTCCACTAGATTTACTGCATATGAAGTAGACAAGTAGAAATAAAAAATTGGCTAACTTTATTTGTTTCTGTGTATGAAATCAATCCTCCTTCTTCCTATATAACATGCGTTGCCCAGTAAACTGTGTGCCCACTCTTCTGTTTCCCCTTATCTTCCATGTCTTCGTCGCCAACACCCGACTCTCCTGATACTGCTGAATTGCGTAATACTTGCCCCTTCGTATCTCGATGGCTCCTTGGGAGTGTTCCCCCCGACTCTGCTATGCTTACCAGATTGCGCTCGACCGCTTCAATCCTTTGACTTCCAGTGAGGGTTTCCTTTTTCGTGGTAGTAAATCGATTCAGTGCTAATAAATTTTCTCTTCTTCTGTTCCTAGCCATGCCTATCAACGACTTGCCGGTGGAGCTGTTGGAAAAGATATTCCTTCTTGTGCCAGATCCACCGGACAGATACCCTGAACGATGGAACAAGAGCCGTGCTATGCTGTCCCTCATTTGTAGGGTTTGGGAGGGCATCATTTGCATTGCCCCGCATTTTCGGCTGTCATCTGTGTCGATATACGCGTCGATCTCAGTCTCCTCGCCAGGCGTCTGACCTTCGCTGGGGCCTGCCCTCTTGCCCTGTCTTTCGTGTTTCCGTCGTCCGGTATTTGGTTGTGCCAACCTTTTCCTCGATTAATGGAGTTGGTATTCGAGATGCTGGCTCCCCATCTCGATCGATGTGGCTCTATCAGTCTCCTCCTTCGGAATCGACATGCAGGGAGGCTCATCCTCGACCGCATCACCCGACTCGCTGCACGGCGCTTGCACAGTGTTCGCCTACTCTCTTGGCGGGGAATATATGGTTTGGACGAATTCCACGATCCTCCGGATTGGGAGGAAGCTCCTATTCGACCGTTATTTACGCATCCCATGCCAGTTCTCACCAAGCTGTCGTTGTCGGGTGTACTCCCACCTTGGCCCTCTGTTGACTCCCTCAGCTCTCTACAGATTCTATGCCTGGAAGACATGCACGATTACGACGGTCTTCCGCTCGGCGATTTCTTGTCCGCTCTACGTGTAATGAGCGTACTTCGCGATCTCCGCCTTGTGAATCTGCTGTTC
The DNA here is from genome assembly GCA_037176885.1 of Favolaschia claudopus. Lineage (NCBI taxonomy): Eukaryota > Fungi > Basidiomycota > Agaricomycetes > Agaricales > Mycenaceae > Favolaschia > Favolaschia claudopus. The sequence continues at coordinate 11,110 of JAWWNJ010000085.1, forward strand.
TCAGACTTGGACACTTATGCTGGTCCAGTCATTCGCGTTCCCTCCTTGCGCAGGCTCGATTTCCGTTGTGACGAGGCGGAGGGTTCTTGTTTTATGGCATGGCTGGACTTGCCGTCTCTGCACACTGTGCGAATCACCAGCGACGCGGAAGGGGGTGTTAACGGAATGGTCCGACATATACCCCTTGCAGTAGCTTCGAGGGTCAGACACCTCGTCCTTCGCACTTATTTTGCCGATTTGGGGTGCTTGCGAGACTGCCTCCAGGTTTTCGGTCGGCGGAGAAAATTGACGCTCGTTACAACGGATCCGAATTTCCTCTGCTTCTCCACGCCTTTTCGGTCCACTGGCCCGGCAACTTCAGCAGCCTTCAAGATCTTTGGGTTGATGAAGCGCTCATGGACGTGGTCGTCGGGCAACTACTTAACGCTCTAGTCAGCTCGGCCTCGCTTGTCCCTCTTCGCATTGTGTCCAGGCGTCGTTCGACTGACGAGCGCTATGACGGTGCAGAGTGTGTCGCCCATCACTTGGACTTAGATAAAGGGCATCTTGTTCAGTCAACGAAAGTGTGGCCGTGCGATATATTCGGGTCTGAAATGGAGTAGATGTGACTATAAAATCGTAAGGGTCTCTTCCCCCTTCTACCCTCTTCAACTCTCTGATTCCGTTTCTTCTTCGCCGGCCTCGCTAGAGGGAATCATTGTGTACTCATCAACTTGAAGACGTCTTGGTGCGAGACCGCGAATAATGTCTGGGTCGAATGTGATGGGCTTCTACAATCCAATATAAAGTCATTGCGTTGCTCTTTCCTCGTTGTTCAATACATACCTTTTCTTTGACAAAAATTGGGGTCGAAACTGAGAATAATTTGTGGTATACATTTTTCGCAGTGCAAGCGTCCCCTCCTAAACTCCATACGACAGACGTCCTGCCGTCGTACACGGCGCAGCTGTCGCGAAGTCCGGAAACGGTATGAACAGGGACGCGTGGTCGTGCAGAGAGCGGAAAGTGGTTGGGCAAGACGCGTCTGCAGCACACGTGTGCTGCTCCCAATTCTTGTGCTCATTCAAGTTGGTCTTCATGTCGAAGCCTCGTAAGGTGTACTTGTCGATGCACCTCGCTACTCGCCGCCGCTGTGCGTCCGACTGGGCAACGCTCGAATTTAGGATGCCCTTTCTGGCCAGGGTCAGCGCGGGATATGCACAGAATACTCCGTAGCCGCTGAAATAGTTCATTACGATGGTGGAGTGGAAATGAAATATAGCAGTCGCTGCGTTGTCGTCGGGAACGATTATGATATTCACGACTTTCTTCCCTTTCTTGAGCCAGTGTGTTCTGAGGATCCTTGCATTTCGCGGTAAGGGTTGTCGGCCATGCGCATGTCTCCATATTCCGCTCGATGCATCATATTTATCATCGCTGTTTCGTATGGTGCAGTGGTGTACAAGTCAAGATCGTTCGAGGAAATTTGGCGTCGACGAGCACTGGCAGGGTGGTCGATCCTGAAACAATAGCAGGGTTCTGGCGCATGCACGCTAGGGTCGGCTCTGGGTCCAAGTCTGCGCGTGCTAGTTGTTTGTGAACTCGAGTTTGAACAAGTTGGGGGGTTAAGACAATATCTAGAAGTCGGTCGACGTCCGCAGATACATATTTACAATTTGTATGGCTGACCAGTATCTGGTCCGAAGAGAGGCTGGGGTTCAAGATCATAGTCGCGTCTGTAGTCCTCCTCCTCCGTGTCGGAGGTGTCGCTGCGCGTCATCGTCGGTCGACTAATCAATAGCGAATCTTTCTCTTATTTTTCATTCTTCTCGACTTGTTATTCCTTAACTTTTCTTCGTGCTCACGGGACTTTTCCCGTCGATGACGACAATTCGGCCTAATTCGGCTCGCTCGGGGACTTTTTCAGTGTCCGAAAGCTTCTTTCGATTTTGTTCCTCAAGTTCCGGGTTCTCGATTACTATCTCCTTGGCGTCGATCTGTCCACTTGTGCGGTCCAACATTGCGAACGATGCCGACACCCTGAACGTAACTTTGTTTTTGGGTTTAAGGTATTTGTGAGAACTGCGGTGGCCCACCATCGCTTGCTTGAAATCGCCTTCAGTATGCTTTGCAGTTGGTTGGTTTATTTGCGGATGCTCTCGGTCAGATACCGGCGTCTCGTTCCTTTCGGGTTTACCTCTTTGATTGATAACGACAGACCAGGGCGACGTGTGGAGATTGGCTCAAAACATCTTTTGAAATTCGATCAACTGCTCCCGAATTCAATAGAGGATCCTTCCGTTCCTGTGTGGAAGCGATCATTTGTGTTCTTCGTTTTGCTGGTCCTCGTCGAAATCCTTGCAGTCTGTCTTTTGGTTATTCTGTATCGTTTGGTTGATGTCTCCTTCCAATGTCTCCTTCCAATGAGCTTCAAAACCATTCTGTTCTCAACAGCCTGAAAACCTTCGCTCTTGCTCGGATCAACAGGCGCCCCGTGGTCGCCGATCTTTCGTTCCGTGTTACAGATCAGACCCTTTCCCTGGAGACCAGGCCCTTTTCCCTGACCTCTTTACCGACGGCGCTGCTTCTGATTAATCATCCAATGACTTCGCGGGTCTTCTTTGGTCCAACAATATCTTGGTAAATGGCTGCTGAAGGTTGACTGGTGCTGGTTTGGTCCTGGCATAGATTTTTCTTTTTTGGTGTTGGTCCACACGTTCTGTGTAATATGGAGAAACCACATTTCTTGCTCATTTGCCTTTTGACCACGTTGTTGCCTACTCCGATTGGAGAACCCTTCGTGCATCAGATTTTGATATGGAACATCCATGTTCTTCGTTCCAGAAGATTGGCTCGGTCAGTGCCAACCACGCAAATCTCAAGAATAAGTCGAAATGGCGCTATCCATCCGGTATGATACTCCGAGTATCGGGGATTTGGTAGTCTCAATCCGTTGTTCCGGGCCCAATTTTTCTAGCGGACTTTTTGTCGTGGTGCCCTTCAAGTGTTATCTACATACTCCGTATTTTCGCTAAGTGTTGCATACTCGAGTAAATTTTCTTTGAACAATACATTCCTTATACGCCTACTCCCAATATCCGCTGAATTTCCCTTTTGCATACCAAGGGCATATTGTCCACTTCAACCCACCACCTCGTTATTCCAATCCAACAATATACGCACGCACGCGTCTTGAACGTAGTGGTACGTGTACCAGTAACTTGGTAAATGGCGATGCAAAAAAATCGCCTTGTCGCGAACGGCCAGCTGGATTGGACGGTTCATCATCAAAGTTGCTTCGGCGTCTGCAGCTGCATCTGGAAAGCTCGGTTACATCCCAAGTTGCAGACAGTATACGCTGGCAGGTTGGCACTCACAATGTATGACCGCGTCGCGATTGCTTGCTCCTGGAGGGGGAATACCTTGACGCCAGTCGTATTTCCTGAGCTGCTTTGACAGAGTTAACGAGAATATGTGTTCAACGCAGGCTTGCAGTGAGACGTTGTTGCACTCGTCAGCGAATCGCTCCGGATATGCAATGCGAATCATGTAACCCAGGTCGCGCAGATTGAAGCTGTCGACACCGAAATCTTTATACAATATGGACGCGTCGCTATTCAATCCGACCCCGAGCTTGACAATCTTGCGCGATTCGAGGATACGACGAAGTTCGGCGGGTAACCCTACGTAGGATTTTTAGATGGAGCGTGCACGCGAACGGTTTCTATATGCTCGTACCTATGATCACAGTCATATCGGCAACGAGGAGGACATCGGGGGTGGCCACTTGAACCATGCAGGTTTGCTGGAAGAAGCGTTGGTAGGATCGATTTTGAATTCGACGTCGAGACCGATTTCCATTCCTTCGGACACATGGGCAAGATGGTGATTTACTGTGGCTGCATCGAAGGCGAGTGTGATAGGCCGCGCGACAGTGAAAGGCCAGTGCTGAGACGTCGCTTGAGACAAATTTTTTCTTTCGAGATTTGCACGTACCGGTCCATAGAATATGGGCGCCTGTGGAACGTGAATGACTACTGGGCGTTCTTCAAACCACACAAAGGTCTGTGAAGCTTAAGTTACTTGTGGTGGCGGGGCCTCGAATTATTGGCAGTACCTCAGAGGATGGAGCTGCCATGGATAGATGTTTGAGAGGAGCGGTCGAACGCAGTCCAAGTGGTGGAAATTGAGAGAAATGCCCGAATACCTAAAATAGTAATCAATTGAATGCTGCGCTGATCTGAACTTAAACTTACGCAGAGTCTCTTGGGCTGTCAAACGGAAGTATTTCTCCGGCCCTCTTCTGCGACTTGTACTTTTCCGGTCCTCTTGTGCGACTTGTTAACACGTCCTTGAGCGTCCTAGCTTTCTTTCTATGCCTCCTTCCACAAAAGTGCGCTGTTCTGGTTTGATCCTTCATTCGCTGATTATGGACAGAACAAAAAGAATCGTAAACCTACCAATCCAATCGTGACTAGGCAAGGAACGGTTTTTCCAGTCGAGCTAGTCGCGAAAATACTACTCCTTGTGTGCGGATCTGTGCTTGTCAACGCCGTACATTTCGAGCACATGCGCACCATCTTGTCACATGGATCTTCCCTGTTCTTTCGCATTATTAACCCGCGATTTTCGTTTCTGTCTGTGCTCCACGTCGACCGCACCACCACCAAAGGCCATATCCTTCGCGCTATTGACCGAGCGCACGGAAATCGGCTGCACCTGGTCATCTCCATCAACTCTCGGGGGTCTCCGCTCATTTCATTTCGAAAGCGCTTTCCTTACATTCACCCTACGCTCGAACTGCACGCGGATGCCTTCCACACTATCACTGTTGAAGGTCGCATCGTTCCAGGTCTTGATGAAATTCTCCACTGGTTGAAGACCACTGGATCGCGAAACGTCGACACCTTGAATCTTGGTTTAGCTTCCTCGATCAGGGGACTTGAACGCGATGGCGTGGAGTTGTTGGAACATTCTTCGCTCACCACTTTCACCGTGAATCAGGACCTATACACCCCTCCCGATCACCATCTTGAAACCATTCGTCGATGGCGCGTAAGCGACATTGCCTCTTCCAGTCGGCTTCCTTGGGACAGATTACAGTCGGCCCTTGTCGAATGTACCAACCTGACACACCTCGTCCTTTTCCATGTATCGCTCGTCCACCCCATGTTCGCCGGCCTGCCCACTGCGCGCTGCAGTCTCCCTTGCTTGACCCACCTTTCCATCGAATGCGATGCCCGCCGTCTTGACGACCTTCAGGCCCATCCGCTGGCTCTCATCGAAGCCCCAGTCCTGCGCGTCCTTCATTTTGCTGGTTCCCCCTTGCAGATGGAGTTTCTGGCGCTGAGCGATCCAGAAACCGACAATGATTCCGTGCGAAACATAGAAGTTCTGGCCATCGAAGGCTGCGTCGGATCGGCTTTAACTTTGCGTGACATCCTGCAGGCTTACCCACACTTGCGCGTTTTTGACGCCTGTGGCGTGGAAGAGGACGTGTTTGGGCTTTTGGCGGAATCCATGGCGTTGCTTCGTTCGTCTATGTGTTCGCAGCTGGTCGAGCTTCACTTCGGGCACGCTTTGATGAAGAGGCTCTGTTTCAGGTGCTGGGTGTACGAGGTGGGATACGCGCTTTCAGCCGCACTTGTGTTGCATCGTACCATGATGGAGTTGAAGTATCCGGTCTACCGTCGCGAGCTAGCTACGTCCTTGTGGGCAGCAAGGCAGAGCAAATGAAGTATACGCCTCGTCCGACATTGGGAATGGACTATTAATTCGCTTGTGTACGTAAATAAGTCGTCACGTCACACTGCCTACTTTGCCACCTCTTTGTCTTCTAACGCGAGCTCCCTCAATTGCCTACGTGCTTTCACCACTGCTTGATCCTCCGATTCATGCCATAGCTTTCGCTTGAGAACGACTTGAGGCTGGACAGGGGCAACCGCTTTGGCGCGTGCAATTTCAGCTGCCTATCCCGTCGTCAGCGACTACGCTCAAGACCAGCCATCGCCACTTACTTTGGAGAAAGAGGAATCAATAAGCGTCATAGCGGATAACTGGAAGGTTGTCTTGATCTTGCCGTGTTTGTTGGCCAAGGCGATAACTACTCCCTCAATTTCGACGAGGTCACCACGCCTGAAAGTTCCGGGAAATGCTTCGTATATGACGGTCTCTCTCTCGCTGTGACAAAACCAATGGATTGTTGAAAGCTGCTTTACCTGGATATGGCGCCACTCACCTTGTCGATTCATCCGGCACTGCTTTGAAGTAAGAAACTTTGTTCTCCGTGGTATGTATGAGTCCCGATCGACGAAAATTCGCCAACTGGCCAAGCGGATCTACACCGGCGCCGAATGGTACCTGTGTCGACGTTCCTGGCGCTGATCTCGACAAGAACAGGCATGAACAGTGAAGTCGAGTTTCTCCGTGTCGTTCACCTAGATTGAGAGGGAGCATGCGATTTTCGCCGAAAAACCGACCAAACAATCCGTGCAAGATACCCATGTTGTTGACAGCGTCGTCGAATACTGACGATCCGAAGCCCACTAGCTCAATTCGTTGAGTCATTGTCGCAGCTTTAGACGCGTCCACTCTAAAGTAAAGTAGGCATGCCGTCTCCCATTCCCGTCTACTGCAATTCACGTACTTCGAGAGGTTTCCCGGGGTGAGCTCCGCTTTGGACAATATTCCATGCAGCCTCAGCGTGAGTTCGTTTTCGACTGACCCGTCGCTGTTCATTATCCCGAGTCGCCAGATTTTGCGGTCGCTGGCACCTGTCCTCCTGGACAATAACATCGTCTACCTTCGGAAGGTCAGTGCAAACGTTGGCATTTATTCAGAGCCGTCGCTTTACCTGTAAAAGGCTCATATATTGCATGTGAGCATGGTCACCGCATCCGTTCTTGTTGGTGTCCTTCGTTTGCTGGATAATGTGACTAAGTCGTGAACCTCCACAGGCACAACGTTAGTGAGCGGTTCAAGGTTCCGGGATGACGAGCACCAACCCGCCCCAACTACGTCAAAGTGAAAGTCGAAGTCCATGAACGAGGTTAGAATGAAAGGACAAGATTTAAAGTTAAGTGAAGCCCGCCTTATTTTCCTTCATAATTAACTATCCTACTTTATTTAGTGCCTAATATCTGCCCTACCCATTTGTATGATGTCTCTTCCGTACGGTATCTTACTTGTTTCGGCCTCGCTTCGGAATTCTGATGGTACACGCTCCATGCGAGTGTGGTCTCATCTCGCCCCGCGACGATCAATGTTCCCAATTTCTGACTATGCCTTAACGGTCAATTGGCCGCTTTTTCCTTCCGGACTCAAAACATGCGTATGCCGGAGGCTCAACCCGCATGGGAAAGTAGATCTTTAAAGAAAGCGGGTGAAAGTCGACCGGTTTTCTGTCCCTCTCCATTTTCCTTCTTTATGCCCCTTGGCAGTCGTCGGTTCGCTCCCTCTTTCATCTTTGTTTTGCATCGTTACTTATTCGCGATTTATTCAGGAAAAGGCACTTGTAACTCCTCCTTCTTGTCCACATCTAATCCAGTGTCGCTATTCAGAAGTAAACTCGTCTCTCAATACATCGACGACATCGCCGGAGCTTCCGACGAAAATTCAGATAGGTACGTTTCCTGTATTCTTCCCGTCGCTCGCGTTCATAGGCCTATCCCTTCAGCGACCACACTCTAAGTGAACACGAGTCCGACCGCTTGTTCATCGACAATTCCTCCGAGCCCGCCACTTTTCTGACTCTGAGCTCCGCAAGTGTGTCCTTCTTTGTGTTCTCCCTGATTTGCCGCTGACTTTATTAGAACAGATACCATGGACGACGATAGTGACTTGTACGCCGTTCCTCTTTTGTCCTCGTATTCCTTCTCTTAATGCTTTCACAGGTCTGTTCTTTCACAAGACGAGGGACGTGTACATGGTGAAGACAAAGAAGACTCGGACTCTGAAGTCGTCATAGTGTCCACTCCAAGCAAGACTCGATCGAAGAAGACCACCAAGTATGTTTATCTTGTTCATGTATCGACACGTCTCATCCTTGTCAGGCGTCGTCGTGAAAGTGGTGCCAAGAACACTGATGACGAGTAGGTCGTTTTGGAACCTCTACATATCCGTACTGATTATCGTTTCAGAGCGGCAGCCATAAAACCCGGCGACAGGTATGTACCGCGCATCCCACTCAAATTACTGTTAACATTGTCATCGTTGATAGTATGTTCAATCGCAAGAACGGTGTAAAAGCCAGGTGGTCCTTCGAGTGACCCCTGCCATTCATCCGCTCACCTGACCCCAGCACTCTACCGCCGGCTATGTCTACACGGTACGCCGAACTTCATATTTCATTACTTGTTTCCATTGATGTTGCTTTCACGTAGGAGGTCTGTTCGCGGCGGCAATGCGGCAGCCACAGTCCACTCTCAGCCGCAGGTGGATGTTTCGCCGTCAAGTGAAACTGTTGGCGAGAGGTAGCTATTCAATGGCGCTATTGTACCGCGTCATATCTCAATGCGCTGCAGCTTTCCATTAGCGTCTTCGACTGACGAAGTTGGTAGTCCAGTCACACAGAACACCGCGTCAGTATCGTCTACTTACCACGTATGTTCCATTTTCATCCTACTCCCGTAGATTGGGCCCAAGTGGCAGTGAGGACGATGCTCAGAGTCGCGACGATGTGCTGTCTCCGGGTGCACCAACCGTCGGACGTTCGCCATCGGCTTCCGCTGGACAGCCTATCCCGACGAACTTAGAACATTCCTCTTCCTCGACTATCGCTCTCTTGCCAGTTGCGGACGCTGATCGGTATGTTCTGTTAAGCCTGTCTGAATGTCCGTCACATTCACCCGTAAATCAGCGAAAGCGCGTTTGAGAAGCGAATGGAAAGTCGCCTGGAAGCGTAAGTCCGTATGTTCACCTATAGGAATGGGCTGATTGGTTTGTACAGTATGATGTTAAGATTTATGTCGAGACAAGGGCCTTCCATGGCGTCAGCGGTAGAAACGGGTGCAGGTACCGCTTTACCGCCAGCCACGGCCTCTCCTGTTATGGTCGCGCCCCAGACCGTGGCTCATAGCTCTTCTGACGCAGTCGATGTTGACGTGAGTCACCATCTTGTTCCATTCTTTTCAGGGCTCAGAGCATTTCTTAGACGTCCGTCGCTACTGCCTCTGAAGGATCCGTTATCGGCGTCGCCAACGGTGGAGTCAGTCATCGCTCGGGTTCATGGATCTTATGGTACTTAAAGTTTTTTAGACGTCGGGGGCGGCCCACCCTCAAGGACCTGCCCTCAGGCTGTTAACAGTCCCGTCAGTTTTTATCTCACTCTACGCAGTTCGTGTCGCTGATCCCTTATTAGCCTTCCGCCGCTAACGCCCTTGCTTTTCCGTTCAATCGCATCGGTGTGTCAACCCAGGCGTGAGTGACCTCGTAGCCTTCACATTCCTTCGTCCTTCCTATGCGTGTGGCTGATATTTTTTGTTCTTTTGTCAGGCAACGGCAAACATGATCGACCCGCGCACGCCACCTCCTTCTGGCTCCAAGCGCGTTAATCTACAGAGCCCCTTTGTACCTACTTCTAGACCAGGTGCTGGACCGTCCCCCGTGGCAATTCGGTCAGCTTGCTTCTACAAATCTTTCTAGTTTTTCTGCTGACCCCACGTTAAAGTGATTTGGGTAAAGGCAAAAACCCTGAGGTAGGCACGCCGCCTTCAAGCAACGCCGCCAAGTATGTTTAGCCACGTACGCTGTTCTCAGTTGATCTTAACTTACTCAATTAGAGGGGCTATGAACAATCTCTTCGCCAACAAACGCAAGCCCGAAAATCCAGTTGCTGTCGGAGACAGGTGCTTGTCCATCGACCTCCTTGACTTCTACCTCATCTCGTCCGTCGCCCAGTTCTCAAAACGCAGATGGCCAAGCTCAGCTCGAAGATGGCCCTGCCAATCCCAAGAAACCCCGCGTGTTAGACGATCAGCTCACTTTCCGTGTCAATTAGTATGCCTATTTTTCTCCCGCTTCATAGTCACTGTCCTGACCATTTGAAGTACGCCTCCCGCTGTCTGCGAGGTCAGTTATGACGAATTGCAGGACGACGCTATCAAGCATATTTACGACAACTTGCCAAACCTTCCGTGCGTTGCGTCTTCCTCTTCTTCCATGGCGCATTGTGTTGACAGATCGTTGGTGTTTTCTAGGGGGGATCGACGTATTCTACCTTCTTTCGATAGGAATCCTCATGAAGGCTCCGAAGGCACCATCGGCGGCCATCTTTCCTTTGGAGTTTGGCAAGACGGTCTGGAAGAGGCGTCTGGGGCGTACGTATCTTGTGTTCTTCTCCTTCTGAAGGTGCTCCGACTGATTAAATGGTTACCCAGAACTATATACAACACTATGACCTTCACCCAAGCCAATGATACCTTCGTCAACCCTATCCGCTGTTCTCCAGGCCTCATGCGTCTGAAACAAGCGGCCTTTGGAACTTCGCCCTCCACTTATCGCCTTTCTATCGGCAACCACGCGGCGATCTGTGTATCCGCGGGTATGTGTATGGAGAGTTATATCATGGAGCCGACTCAGTCCGGCGGCAACCCTCCCCGCTTGAGGAAGTATATATCTCTGCTGCTCCATAACCAAGACTGGGAACGATGGGAGTCTTTTTTATGCGTATGCTTTGGTCAGTACGAGCTCTATGCACAGATTACTGCCAAAGCGGTCAATATGACCACCCGTCTTGGCCAGCCTGACCCCGCTAAACAAGGTGTGCTCTGTTGTTTTCCTTTCGACACGCCGTTAACGTTCACATTTAGCATCTGCGGCTGTTACGTACGGCAACAAACCTCTCTTCAGTTATGTTCGTTCTCCCAAAAAACTCGAAGCTCAACGCAAACCGGAGCCTGCTTCCTCTCAGTACAGCACCTCTTATTCGCTCAAGTACGACGATATCAGTCAGTCGGTACCTGTTTCCTTCATTTACAGGTACTAATGTCTACTACAGTCCCTGTGTACGACGCCCGTCATCGAGAATTCGACTTCGACACCGAACTGCCCTCCTTGGCCACCGCTTTGCCTCGATGGACGGGAGGCGAAATCCCGATCGGCTCGTTCATCGTTGTGGGATACACCGTTGCGTCTTACCTAGGAAAAGCTCAGGGCCAGGACGGTAAAGTTCTTCATATTGGCAACAACATCCTCTGGGCGATCGTCTGTGGCACTCCTCGACGTCGTGACGACTAAAATGCATGGCGGCTTTTATATACATATACACATCTCGAACTTACATTTGCTCCCCCTTTCTCAATCCATGCCACTATACCGTAGTTACACTGCTCAATCGCTACATCAGCGTCCATAGTGTCCTACACGTAGTTGGTTGACTATTGAATCCAACTTTCTAAGAAGTTCTTCGTGTTTACTCTCCATATCTTCCGCTATTAGCTGCATACGTAATTCGGGACTTGTCTGCTTGGCTTTCACTCAATATCTCCAGACTTTCTTGTACATATTTCAGGACGTCCGGGACTGCCCACGAGCAACACTGCGAATCTAAATGGAAACACTCGTAAGTTTTTGAGTGGCTAACGGGAAGCGAGATCCCACCTGCGGATACCAATGTGGCGGACGGCCGAGCCAGAGGGTGACTCGACCGCGAAGATGTATGCGATTCTGAGGAATTAAAGTTTGTACGGTTAGACGGCACACTGGTAGTTATTCATTCGACTTACTCAAGCTGCGCCTCAACTTTTTGTTCGCTGATTTCTGGAAAGAGCGACACCGTGCAGGCTGCTCGGTGTTATACACCCGAAGGAAGGCATCCATGGTAGGGTAGAAGTCTCTTCGTGTAGCTGAGAATAGAAACTGGATTTTCCGATCGCAACCCGTCTTTCCAGCTCTGCACGGGCGACAGCTTAATTGATCTTTGTCGACAACGCAATGCTTGGTACGACTAGCGACGCAGTTCTCGCAGCTCTACAGGTCTATGTCGACAACATTGCGAGACAGAGGCGCAATTCGATCCGTACCTCTGTGTTCGTGCTATTCCACTCCTGTACTTCGTAGCTTCCCATCCACTCGCCGTCGACCCGTCTTGTCCGTGTCGTGAGATATGCTATGCGTCGCCAAAAAGCCACTACTTTGTTGTCTTGAGAAGTGGGCGAAGTCGAAGTCGAGGAAGATGCCGATGGCGAGTCGTGGTCCTCTGCGAGCAAAGCCGCAATATCCATGGGTAGTTGCGGTAGACATGCAAAGGGGTCAGATAGACTTGGGCCGGGCCGATGTCAATCAATATTGCTTACAAATAGCCACCAATTTTCAGCCCTCGACTTTCTCATTTTCTACTAGATCCACTTCTCAGCTGCACGAAACCTGTTCACAATCTCACCCGCGTGTTACCTTTGCACGCTGAACGATGACCTCCTCTTCTCGACTTGCGTTGTTTGCGGACGTGGTGCTCGTCCTTACACTGGCAGCCTTCTGGATGCATGTTGTACCCAGCATATACTCTCGGCCACTCAAGGACGTGATGCTCGTCCTCGCACTGGCATCCACGCGCGTGTGGGTGCATGTTGCCACCAGCATTTGTACCCTATTTTCCCCGGATGTGATGCTCATCCTTGCACTGGTGCCTGGCTCAGCACATGTTGCTCTCAGCATTTGTACCCTATCACTCCTTGCGGGGGCCTTGTATGGCTATGAAATCGAATATCCCGCCGTCGTCGGCAACTACTCTCAATTTTGCTGCACAACATGGTACACCTGCTGGGTCGCAATGCGCCGTCTGTGCGTCATTTTCGCTCCGATGAAGAGGTATATCATCGATGGAGAAATATATTCCACGCGTGGCGCTACCTATCGTGTACGGCCACGCCCGTCACACTACGGAGGTAGTAAAAGACGTGGTGTATTTGATGCAGAGGAAGTGGTGCCTTACATCGTTAACGCGCATGGCCTTCAACGACTAGACGATGGAGTCTTTGATTTTGAATTTCAGACCACAATGGATAAAGTGGACGAAGTGTTACTCAGACATCCTTTGCTCCTTGCTGCTAACATTCCCTACAACGTCATCGTGCCTAAACTGACGCGACAGGAGAGTATGGGCACGGCGCGCGTCCACAGTGTCAATGTACGTTCTATTTGGTCCGCTGCAATGGTGAAACAAGCTCTGTTCGAACATGAATGTCAATGTAAAGGTCTAGTCACTATTATGTCCGTTCGCGAGGCAAAACAACCTCAGGTGCAAATTCTCAACGAAAACGACTGCAGAGAATCAAAGGCTTTGTTGAATGCCCGCGCACGCGCCGTCAAATTAACTGCAGACAAGCTACGGTACGAACGAAAGCTTTTGACTGGTACTTTATCCAATAGCGCCTTCCCCCCCAAACCTCTCGACCGCGGTGCTCTTCACAGAATCCTACACCAAACTTCTTCTGCGTTCCTACCGCATCGTTTTGAGGAAGCCGGTTGCGCAGTGTGCGGTAACTTGACGCTACTCACTAATCTGTCACCTCTTGAAGGGTTTACTGGGGATTTGAGTTTGCTTGACGTACGCGGGATAACAAGGAGAGAGCGACTGTCAGCCGACGATCCTATAACCGAAATACCTGGGCCAGTCCTTGCTCATGATTGCGATAGCATATGCGTCGATTGTGAAGCGCAACTGTTGGTGGGTCGGGTACCCTCCAACGCTCTGGCGAACCACTGTTGGATCGGTAAAGTGCCTCCCGCTTTACAAGATTTAAAGTACGGAGAGAAGATGCTCATCGCGAGAGTCCGGCACAACCGGTGCATTGTTCGCGTAAATTCTGGTCGTCACCGCATGCACGCGAACGCAATAATGTTTCAAAGTCCGATGGTCAAAGTGTATCACAAGTTACCGCCTTCCCGAGAGGAAATGAGCGAAGTGCTTGCCTTTATTTTCATGGGACCAGCGGCACCAACGGAAGAAGATTTCGAAAGATGCCCTATGTTGGTGAGACGAAATAAAGTGGCAGAGGCACTAGAATGGTTGAAGCTCAATCATGAAGATTATGCTGACTTGGAAATATCGCAGGAAAATCTTAACAGTTATGGGTTGAAAGATGTTCCGGTTGTGGTAGACTACAGAAGAACAGAAGGTGACCCCAACGACTCCGTCCCGTCTGAAGCTCGACCCGTAAATGATATGCAAGATGAATATGGTACAAGCAGCGGAGAATGCTCCTTCACTGTCCATGGCTTAACTGGCCCGGAATACAGCACTGCAAAAACGTCGACTCTCATTGCTCGAGCTCTGGATCATCTGGCAAAGAAAGGAAAGGTGTTGGGGATCGGGCGTAAGCAGGAGCCGGAGTCTTTCTTTCACAACGAAAAAGCTTACCCAGGAATGTTCCCTTGGCTGTTCCCATACGGCAAAGGTGGAATCGGCGCAGAAGCACATTATCGTGTTGTCTCTGATCTGGACAGAAAGCGATCTATGCTGTTGTACCACGATAAAAGATTTCAGCTCGACGATTACTTTCCGATGGTTGCGTTCAACCACGAACAATTGAAGGGATCTTCTATCGGTAGCAAACTCTTTGTACAGCGATCGCGTTTCAATGACATTGCTAGAAGAATTTCGCTCATTGATCCGAATGTAGCTGGCGACATAGCGGATAGAATGGCCGCAGGGGAAATTGTCAAACCACAAACTGACGCAGAGAAACAGTGTTTTGCGCTACTCACCGACCTTGATACGGTTTCCGCCCACGTACCGGGTTCCGCTACATCTAAGAAGCATATGAGGAACGAAATCTGGTCTTTGTCGGCATTCACTGGTGCACCTAATTGGTTCGTGACAATGGCATGGGACGATAACACGCATCCATTGGCAATGTACTTCGCGCAAACTGATACCGTCTATCGAGCTGAAGTAAAGCATTGGAAAGTTAGAGGAGAGTTAATGAAAAACAATCCTACAGCTGCAGCGAGATTCTTCCATTTTATGGTGCAAACGTTCATTGAGTGTGTGCTGGGTTGGCAGTCCATGAAACCAGGCGCTTTTGGGCATATCAAAGCATTCTACGGAACTGTCGAACAACAAGGAAGACTTACCTTGCATTTACATCAGCTGCTATGGGTTCTGAACGCTCTCTCTCCTCAAACCATACGAGAACGTCTGGCGGACGATTCAGCTTTTGCCAAAAAGCTGATAGCGTATTTAGAAGGTGCGCACCAAGGAGAATTCAACAACGGCGTCAAATCTGAAGTTCAAGACATCATACGTCAAAGAGAGAAGACGGAGGGTTACTCGAAACCCACCCTGACATTTCCACGCGTGCCACCTCCTATGTGTTTAGGTGCACAATGTGAAGATGGGTGTGCAAAATGCGCCGCATTGGACGAGTGGATGAAAGAATACTCTTTAGAAGTAGACGATATTTGGGTAAGATCCAACGTCCACGACTGTAGGCCATCAATAGTAGACGAAGAGGAAGCGGAGGCGAAAAAAAAGTGGAGGGAACCTAAGAACTTGAAGAAACCGAAACGAAGAATTGTTGAAAAGAGAGGGTGTTTAACAAAAGACGGTGTGTGTAAAGCTAGATTTCCGAGGGATGTGTTCCCCGAGTCTGTGATCGAACCTGACGGCCACATAAATCTAAAACATAGAGAAGAAACACTCAACACAATGTCTCCGGTTATGTCGTACTTTTCAAGATGTAACACCGATTGTACCAGTCTGCTGTCTGGAACATCGGTTAAGGCTGTTATTTCTTACGTGTCTGACTACGTGTCGAAAATTGGTTTAAAGACCTACCAAGTTTTTGCTTCCGTTCACGACGTGTTCAACAAGAACCTCGACAACTTGCAGAACGACGTGATCGGAGAAGACATGCCTCGCACCATTATGCGGCAAATGGTTAACTCCATCTCGACAAAAATGGAAATCGGAAGTCCAATGGCTTGCCTGTATTTGCTGAAAAACCCCGACCACTATACCAGCCATTCTTTTGTCAACTTCTCTTGGCGTACTTACGTCGCATACGTCAACAGACATTGGGCAGAATTAGCCCAAGGCGAAGATGCGGTAGAAGACGCTGATATGGAACCTGAAGACAAGGTGGGAGTAGATCAGACTGAGGGTAAAATTGTAGCGACTTCAATTGTGGATGACTACATAAAAAGACCGTTGATTTATGAGCACGTAAATTTGTACGAATGGATCCAATGCCATACCAAGAAGAAACGTACGAAGAAGGAGAAGGAAGAGTACCAGAATCGTCTTGCTGAACAAGCTACTGTTGATGGTCAGTCTGAAGAAGAAGACGACGAATCTTTTGACGGAAGATCAGCACCGATATCTTCACTTCCTTCCGCTCAGTCTGAAGGACTTGAGTGGAATACCGACGACGAAGACGAACACATCGTGTCATCGGAAGAAACTCGCAAACAGAAGCCCACTTACCATCCATTTCTGCTGGGCCACTCTCAGTATGAAAGCCATCATGTCACTTGCGACTTTAATCGAATTACTTTTTGCGTGCCCAATTTCATGAATGGGGCGGTTCCTAGAGCTGACAAAGGTGATCGCGAGATATATTGCTTGACAATGTTGACCATCTTCAAACCGTGGCGAGATCCTCTACAATTGAAACCCCATGAGTGGACGTGGGACGAGACATTCCTGGAACACAACTTCACGGATCGCCAGAACGAAATCATGTCTTACTTCAATATCAGGTATGAATGTAATGATGCACGAGATGACCATTACCTGTTAATGAAACAGAGAATAGCTGCCTTGAAGTCAGCCGGCAAGCCCACAAACGTGGGATCGAACAACGGATGGAAGGACACCGAACCTGCCTATGAACCCCATTTAGACGACGAAAACGAGGTCGGAGATGACATAGACACAGACGAAATCACTGGCAAGCGCACCCAAAAGTTGTTACAACAAATGGAAGAGATCAGAGGAACGCTACGTACATCCAAGTGGATAAATAAAAACTCACAAGACATCCACGAGATCAAGACAGAAAGACTTTTGCCGGCTTTCCAGTCGAGAATGTCCTGGGCGACGTCTGTTCGGGAAATGAGGAGCATGTTCACAAACAATAAGCTGGCAGATATGCCCGCGAGAGCACTCAACAATCAGCCGTTTCGGCCCCCACCCAACGATGTGTCTGTTCTTGACGCTTCGTATTTCAACGGCAACACCACCATCGATCCCGACACCAACGCAGGGTATCTGGAGGACATATGTAATCGCTTCACGCTGAACAAAGAGCAGGAGAGAGCGTTCAGACTTGTTGCGGACCACGCTTCCGCCGTAACGCGCCAGAATCCGTTAAGAATGTATCTTGGAGGTATGGGAGGCACCGGTAAATCTCAAGTCATAGATGCGATCATCGCTTTCTTCGAAGTTAGAAAGGAGTCTTATCGATTCATGATTCTGGGACCTACGGGTTCCACCGCAGCACTGGTGAATGGATCGACCTATCACTCAGTTTTTAAAATTCCGAGAGAAAAGAAAAGCAAAAACAAAGACGACATACTGGGCATAAGAAACGAAGTTACCAACATGGCGGCTGTTAACGAGAGGATCCAAGGGGTCGAGTATATTTTCATTGACGAGGTATCTATGATGTCCTGCAGTGACCTTCATGTGCTTGCTAGCCAAGCGGCGAAAGCCAAGAACGTCGATGATGTAGAATTTGGCGGTTTGAATGTCCTACTTGCCGGTGATTTTGCTCAATTACCGCCAGTATCGGGGTCCCCGCTGTTCAAAGGAGATATTAACCTACAGCTCCGGATAGACACGGAGAACGATCAACGCGCAGTACTAGGAAGAATCCTGTGGCATACCTTTACCCAAGTTGTGATATTAAGAGAGAACATGAGGCAAAAAAAACAGTCTGAAGCAGACGCGAAACTCCGAACTGCTCTTGAAAATATGAGGTATGCAGCGTGTACAGCCGAAGATGTTGCATTCTTACGAACGCGAGTAGCGAGCGACAGAGAAGGCCATCCGAAGTTGGATTGCGCCAAATACCGCAACGTATCCGTGATAACTTCGCTCAACGTACACAAAGACACGATCAACAAAATAGGCTCCGCTAGGTTCGCAGAAGACTCGAGACAGATGCTTCACAACTTTTATTCCATCGACAAGATCAGCAGTTCCCCTCCGGACAAGAGGAAATGGAGATGCGAAGAGGCACATTTTCGGAGAATAGGCCCTGATCTTCAGCAACATTTATGGGAAGCCGTTCCCTCTACTACCGCTGAACACGTCGCCGGATGCCTACAGATCTGTGTGGGTATACCAGTAATGCTGAAAGCCAACGAAGCAACCGAGTTGTGCATGACGAAAGGCCAGGAAGGCTTTGTGCGAGGTTGGACCGAAGGTGTGGGACCAAGTGGTCAACGAGTGCTTGAGACTCTGTTTGTAGAGTTGCATGTTAAAGATTCCAGGACCATAGAGATACCAGGTTTGCCAAAGAACGTCGTACCAATAACGAGGACATCTACCCACGTGACAGCCCTGCTCCCAAATGACACTTTGCTCTCTCTCGCACGAGAACAATGCCTCGTACTTCTCAACTTCGCGATGACAGACTACGGAGCTCAAGGCAAATCAAGAGAACTTAACGTTGTTCACCTTAATCACGGCAAGACTTTCTCCAATTACTACGTAGCTCTGTCGCGAGGCCACGAAGCCGACAACACTGTAATTCTTCAAGGATTTGACTCTAAGAAGATCACCAGTGGTATCAGCGGGTATCTTCGGCAGGAATTCAGGGAGCTGGAAATCCTCGATGAGATCACGCAGCTGCAGAGCGAGCGAAAATTGCCGCCCGAAGTTACGGGCTTTTATAGGAATCATCTTATTCGTGCCTACTTACTCTGGAATCGAAGCCGCAACGAACCGGCCAGTCTTCACCCAGCTATCAGAAGGAAACCTGACGAAAAAGTTATTCCTGACCTCATATCCTACTCTGAATGGCGTGCCGACAAAGAAACCGGGAAGAAAAGGAAACCAAACGCAGATGCCTCAGTAAATCCTACTGCTAAACGCCAAAAAATCGAATTGACGAACTATAAATCGCCTGCTAAGCTCCCCTCGTCCTCGCCCTCAAAACATTCATCTACCGATTACTCTCAATCAACATCGACTTATTTGAAACCGCCACAAGTGAAGAAACCGCCACAAGTGAATGCACAGGCTCTGACTCCGATCGTCCCTTATCAACCACCGTACTCTGGACCAAACGGCCTTCTATGGGATAGACTGAACTGGAGCTGTGGTTACGACGCAGTATTGACGCCTTTGGCGAGGTTGTGGGAGTGCGAGCCTGCAAAGTGGTCAGACATTTTTGCCCATTGGAATGCGTTGACCTCACAATGGATTAAAGACCTGCAGAACTTGCAAACATACGAACACGCTAGGGATAACCTAAGGCGTACACTGAACGCTATGGACAACATTAAGTTTCCTTTTGGCCCAACTTACCTGAAACTAGACAACTTACTATCCGTCCTTGCTCACGACAGACCATATGGCACAGCCAGAGTATATTGCGAGACTTGCGGCTACAGTTTGGACGGTCGAATTGAGACTTTCACCAATTACATGACAACGTATAGCTCCACAACCCTCGACCAACGTCATCCCAACGGGTACTCCTTGAGTGACTGGTACGCGTTCCATTTTGACAGACGAGGCCAACCATGCGCATACTGTCGCTTATATGGACACACAAGGAGAATGCGTCAAGTAACGGACGTAGCGGCAATTCCGTCTTTGTTGTTCGTCAGTATCCTGAATGTAAGGACTCATATAAATCCCCGGTTAACTTTCACAACTGCTGACAACAGCTTGACGAAGACTTTGTTTCTTTGCGGCATCGTATACCATTCAATGCGAGAGAAGCATTTCACCTGTATGGTCATTGATAAGAACGAAGACGCTTGGTATCACGACGGTATGTCGCAGAAGAAGGAATGCATTGCCCTCGGTAAATTCTCTACTTTCGACCAAACCCAGCTGCATTTACTACCGGGCACAGATTACAGACTTGCAACAGTTATCTATGCGGAGATGCAATAGTCGCTATATAAGAACTTTTATGTTATGTGCCTCGGGAACGCGAAAGTCCATGACTCTCTTCAGCTTAACCTCCATTACCACCACTCGTCCAATTGGCGCAGGGTCGGCGTTCCTCTGTCTTCCTATCTTGAACAGCGAACCTAATCGCGGGTGCAACTCAGGCTGAATGTGAGAATCGTCAAGACCTCGATACGCGGAGCAAGAAGAAAGAGGACCGACTTCTGGCAATCCGTCATAAAAGGTGAAGTTATTGCATTGCGTTTCGAATAACTCGTTGCTGATTGTGCGAGCAACAGCGGAGGACGGCTGGTGGAATGAAGGTGCGGCTACATGGATGTAGCGACGGTGCACACCATTGTACTACAGCCCCTATTTATTTACAGTGTAGAAAACCAGGGTAATATTAGACTGACCTCCCCAAGAATCAGGCCGAACATCAGTGCTGTATGCCCACGAGCTTCGATAGCCGGCTGGATGGCGGGTAAAGGTCGCCACCAATATATTCCTTCACGTGTATCATCCAGCAAATGAACGTAGAGGCGTTTCGTGTCCTCCTCATCTAGCGAAAAAGCATGCATCCTGGTCCTGAACGGGCGGTGCTACCAAGCTGGGGCAACGATGGTCACTACTTGGCGCTTAGCAAGGCGAATCCCGACTGATCCTTGAGTCTGATCCCATCAATATATCAGTCGGCCTGATCATGTCTCTCCACCACCTTGGCGTCAATTGGGGTACTTTAGCGATGGAGAATCGCGTCAAGAAACTTTGCCTGTTCGATCCTAGCTTATACAGTGAGTTCGTCCTTCGACCTGTATGTCTACTAAATCGGCGTCAGCCAAGTCCGTCGACTCGCTTCCGAAAGAAATCATACGCCGCATAATAGCTTTCGTGCCGGACCCCTTCGACTTGGAGCCGTCGTCTTGGATGGACAACATACATCGGCTCCGAGGTGTATGTCAATTATGGAGAGTCATTGTCCTTGCATGTCCCACTTTTTTCTCCAAAATCGTCGTTCACAGCAAGAAGCGTCCGGAATGTATTCAAGAGTGGCTGAATCGATCTGGTACAACAGATCTCGCCATGTACTTTGCGTTGGGTTGCGATGGAGAACAACCCCTCGAAGATTACGTAGCAATGCGAGATTTTACGAACCTCCTCGCACCTTGCATGCGTCGGTGTCAAAAACTATACTTCCACGCACACACTACTACTGGCAGCAGACTTCTCTTCCGTATGCTCGACACGATCAATGCGGCGTCAGTACCTGTATTGCATGTCGAAGCTGAAGATGATTTCAGCGCTCATATTCCCCTAATGTTCGCATGTCCTAGTGCTGGCGTGCGACACATCGTCGTGAAATGTTGTGCCTTGGTCCATCTACCGGCCTCGTTGACAGCATTGGAATTGAGAGATTTGTCCCCCCATTTTGAGCTTACTGGGTCTCAAGTCCGTGACGCGTTGTCGACCGCACCAGCCCTGCAAGATCTATTGGTGCACGAAGTGTCTGTATTCGAGGTCGATGGACCACGACTCACGCTTCCTGCTTTGACTTCGCTCAATTTCCGTTGCTCCTCTAACTCACAAGCAGATTTCATCAGCATTTTAGATCTACCAGAGCTGCGTCTCCTCGTACTTCGAGTCAAAGACGACGATCTTCTCCAAACTATCGCACATTCCCTCAACCACGGCTCAAAGATGGAGAGACTCAGCCTTTCCATCTCCTCCCCAAGTTTGCGCTCCATGCGCTCGTTTTTCAGGTCAATGCCGGAGCTCCGTCGGCTGCGTGTTCCCACTTCAGACGAGCTTCTAGACAACACCATCGGAGCTTTGGTTTTGAGCTCACCGGACACCTTTCGATCGATACAACGCATGGAATTTGGTGATTATGTGGACGAAGAACTATTGATAGGAATTTTACGGGGTCTGACTTCATTGTCGTCTTCGGTGGAGATTATGTCACGCGTCAGCGACCTGGTCAAAGGACGCGTTAAGTTACAGCGTTTGACCATGCAGGGTGGGGTGGCTTCGAAGGACTATCAATGGGCGATCAATGGGAAGTACTGGGACGAAGAAGCATAGCTCGACCTTTAATGCAACGACGGCATGAACTTTACCTGACCCCGATACTCAACGACATTGTTCTTTTGAATCTGGTTTCCTTGATATACGTACACAGCTGAGCTGAAAGCTCTCAATATATAGCAATTGATAACTTGCAGTTTGTACCTTGCGATGAAACCCGTTTGCTCACTATAAAATACTAGTCGTTATCTTCAACCTACAAGCGTAAAATATACATTGATGATATCGAGATATAACGCGCAGCTTTCAGTCTACTTCACATTGTAAGAATCATGCCCGCCCAGGCCTGTCCCTGAACACAGAGTATCGCTTCCCCTTGAAAAACCAGCCACGGTGCAACACGGCCTCCACCCCACGAACATCCGTCGATAGAATGATAAGAACGATGTCCGACCTCCCGGACTGTGACCTCAGGCTCATCGGATCGAAGCTCTGGTTATACACCCGTGTCTTCTGCACATCCATCCCATTCTCCTTAATCAGCGCTGTTTCTCCTGCACCGCCAAAGTTGAATCCCGCAGAAAACCTTGACACAACCATTCTCTGTGCTCGAGGCTCAAAATGTACTGTGTTGCCCGCCACTCTGAACGCAACGTGTGTCAGACCCTCGTATTTCCTCCTCGCCGCCTCTCCATGCGAGTTCATTGGCGGCCCATGGGAGAACTTGGCCTCTTCGAATATGCGAGGACCATACAATAGATGCTGAGTTCGCCCACGCGCAGCAATAGCACCATATAGAGCGGTCCTGTTTTCATGAGTGGAGGCTGCAAACGTACACAGGTTGGGGCACCGTTGGAAAATTTCCATGACATCGGCATTCCGGATAGGATTGAGGAGGAAATCCAAATGCTGCATGTGTGGCGTTACACATGCGACTCCAACAAGACCATCGAAATGGGAGGACGTGAACGAGAAGGCGCTGTCGAGAACACTGAGCGATGAGAGGTTGGGAGCATTTATAGGAGGTAAAACGTTGGTCGTGTAAGTGGTGAAAACTTGGAGTTTTGGGAGGGTGATGATCACCGTCGCTCGCATGTGAGCGCGTCTTCGCCAAGTAAGCTCTTCCAGCTGGCCACAGGTGGAGAAGAAACTGCTCCAGTCCGTAGTATCTTCATTTGTCCGAAGATCCAGGACCTTGAGGTTGTTACGACGCCAAGCCGTGATGGTGGCTGGAACCTGTACGCGCACACTGCGCATGCTCTTTTTGAGGGCAATCTTGACTAGCGGATGCATTATGCCACATCCCAGATACTCGCCTTCCTTCTTGGTGGCCGCAAAGTTCTCTATGCGCGGCGCGTTACGTAGAAAATCGCCCTGCACCATGGAGTGTATGCAACGCTCGTTCTCCCTACAGGTATTGTTAGCCGACACGAGGAGAGTTCGCCACTTCGCTGGCTGCTGCAACAGTTGTGCCCACAACCTGTCGGCTAAAGATGCTGCTTTGCCTCGACATGGCAAAGCGAAATGGATGTTGAGTGAACGCATTTTGACCTTCTCAATGTGCGTCGCGACGACGCCTTTGTTGACAGCTATCCGACTTTTGTACAAACCCGATGGATCACCCCAGTCAACATAGAGCGCGATCCAGAAGATCGGGTCTTCAAGTATTTGAGCGCGCAAAGCGCGAGACACTTGCATGAATCGTAGTCGCAGAAGATCATAATCGTATATCTCCTTTTTCG
This sequence comes from Favolaschia claudopus, assembly GCA_037176885.1. Lineage (NCBI taxonomy): Eukaryota > Fungi > Basidiomycota > Agaricomycetes > Agaricales > Mycenaceae > Favolaschia > Favolaschia claudopus. The sequence continues at coordinate 34,924 of JAWWNJ010000085.1, forward strand.
TTTGTAACGCGGGGCTCGCGGCCTCTTGGAAAATGAGAGCGAAAATTTCTAAAGGTACTTATATTTCCGCCTATTAGAACGCCTCGCGTTGGAGACTTAGCTTTCCGTCCAGACTTACATGTATCGATATTGGTCATATTTGTAACTGACAGTTCTCAGGAAAGCTAGTTGGGCAAAGACATGCAGCGAGGGAGTCTACAAGAAAAAATCGCTGTGGGTGTTGCGGTTGGAATTTGAGATCAGAAGAATTTGATGTCGGAAAAAACCGGATTCGTACTGCCATGCGCAGCACTGGCCCTCAACACCAGGTGTGTTTGTTGCCTCGTCGCGTCACACTTTTGCACCACGACTCTGACTTCGTTTTTGGCTCTCTTACTTACCTAGCTTCGTGTCTACAAGTGAGCTTTGGTAGAACCGCTCAACTAACCCGATATGGTGGGTGAAACGATGTGGTCCAGTTGATCCTTCGATGAAGTTGAAGCACCGCAGAGTCTCGCGTTTCTCCACGCTCACGACTGCGCAGAACGTATGATTCCACGCGAAAAATCGAATGTATCTCATTGGAATTACTGTAGCGCACTCTGACGCCGTCTGGGGTGCATCATGGACGCCTTCTGACACGGTCATATCTATCTCTGCTGACGGCTCCATAAAACAATGGGCTGCAGCATCGGGGGATCGCCATCCACCCAATGTAGAGTTTCCAGCACCGCATACACTTGGCCTGGTCTCTCTGTCTGTTTCTCCCGATGGCAATCGCGCTCTATACAACAGCATCGAAGGTTTGACGTCTCTGTGGGACTTGACGAATGGAGAGGTTGTTGGCAAGTTCGAGAGTTATTCGCGCTCGAATGAGGATTCAGAGCCATGTATGTTTCATTTTTGTCTGTTACTTCGATCTTGAACGACTGTTTCCAGCCTGGTCGGTGTCCCTGCATCCAAACGGGGAGACATATGGTGCGACAGGTGGTTCAGGGAACATCGCAATCAATTCTGCAAAACCGGAGACTTTCGGCCAACGCGTCGCGTCTCTTACCTCGGGACGTAGCAAATACGGGATGCATTGTCAGCACGCAAGTTCTTTTCGTGATATCAAGAAACCTATCTGACTTGCGATATCAGAGCCCCGATGGCAAACGCATAGCGCTTTCGACAGAAACAGGGCAGATATACGTCTTCGATATCGAGTCACAAGCATTGGCTGCCACCTACACATCCCATGCTCTTTCAGTCCGTTCACTCTCGTGGTCGGCAGATTCAAGTGTGAGCGTTTCTCATAACATCGCCCGCAAAGAAAGAAATATTCAGGATGACCTGGTATGAGTTCGGAAGGCTGCTCATTCGATATGGACCTTTATATTCCTTTTCTCTTCGGCGTGAATCAATGTATAGTCACTGATACCAAATCACAGCTCCTTCTCAGCGCTTCGGAAGACAAGCGACTCGTCTTGCACGACGTACGGACCTCCGCCGGCGGAACGGTCGCGTCCTTCACAGGCCACTCCTCTTGGGTTCTCAGCGTCGACATCTCGCAAGACGGACGACTTGGTCTTTCGGGGTGCGTTGTGTTCACTTGCTCCACTTGCTGCAAGGTAATTGACAAAAACACTCAAACAGCTCTGCCGACAAATCAATAAAAGTATGGGATATCGGCACACGCGCGGCGGTATCGACGGTGCAGGATACGGGCGAAGTGTGGGCCGTGTCGTGGCGGCCAAAACCTTCTGCGGGCGGGGCAGGTGCGTTTGTCAGTGGGGGCGAGGATGGCTCCGTGAGATTTTGGAGAGGCGCCGGGGTTGCTGTTTAGGTTTAAAAAATGTAGTCCCGCAAGTATCTATGATAAATTACGGGCGATGTACGGCTGATAGGTGTGGGCGGACACCACTGCGCTATGCACTCGGATCGGTGCTGCAGTATTCTTGTTCGACACTCGTGGTAAGTTGATGATCGCAGCTTGAACTCTGAAGTGGACAGTGACTACAGATTTATTAGGTCGCAGCCCCAAAATCTTGCAGCAAACCCACTATGCTGCAACCACTACGACGGCCTCTGGTGGCTTGGCATCTGGAATTGACGATGGCTGAGTGCTGAGTACCCCAGGCTCATCAAGACTCCGACAGAGTCAAGACTACCGTAGTGACGTTGTGCTCGAGGTCTAGCGTTCACAACAATTTCGGGCCTCTGGGATACTTTCTCTCTTTGCGTTCTGGGTCACTGTGCACGATCAGCTCGTCTCGACGCCTACCAACACCTACCCTGCCGACTCTTCTGTTGAAGACACTCCGAGTCTGATGCAAATCCGAATGAATTCTCAAAATAAATCCTTCTCTAAAGCTATGGAACAAGTTTCTGGATCCACCAAAAGACCCAGTTTGCCAGCGTATCCGCCGTTCAACTTGAGCTCGTACCCAGTTCACGAAAGCGGCCGATATTCCTCTATCAATCGAAGGTAATATCGCGTTTGCACTTCGCACACGGCAACATCTTGCTAACAGGTTTAATAGCAACCCTTAAGCTTCTTGCCCCACCTTTTTACTGTCAGATGATTCAAGGTCTCGTTCGCTGCTGCAAATACAATGGCTTGCCTCGCTTTCGTATTTCAAGTTGGAATGTTCCTCTGCAACTCGAATAGGCCGTGAATACCGATGCCATCCCCGTCGAAACCTCAGGAATTCGAGACGTTTCCAACTTAAAGCTCTCAGTGACTCAGTCTGTTCATTCTTTCTCGCCGTCTGTCTTGGCAAAAGGTTCGAATGCAACGCCGACTATCGACAATCCTGGACCGCTGTAAATACTACGACTTCAAAACAAGATACCGGAAGGGCCATCGACCATCGCGCACAGAACATAATCAGAGCTGGGTCTCTTGCATCGGTCTGACTGCGCCGCACCGCCGAAAAGACAATGACAAAATCGACCGTTCTGTGATGTACGATGGCAGGAACATGCATATCTGGTAGATTGCTCAGGATTGGTACATAGCTTCAATGTGCATCTGTCGCTTGTAGAATCGAATGCGCTGTAAGGTTGCTAGTCGGAGGCGGCATCTCGGCAGCGGCATCTCGGCATTGGAGGGTTCGGCAAGTCGGAGTCCGAATTGAGCTGGCTAGTCGGTTTGATGTGCATCAATTGAAACTTCACATTGACGAAAGCGGACGAAGACATCCAAAAAATCTTTTTAATACGCACTTGAATCAAAAAGTAGGTGGTGTCTATATGGGTTCTCTGTATTCCTTGGGCTTTAGCGACTAATTTGCGTGGTCGTTGTAGGATGTCTGACGCTGGAGATGACATTGTTGTTGACGCCCCGGTCGAGGAAGTCGAGGTTCCCCAAGAGGCACCCAAGGGAAAGCTCTCCGTTGAAGACGCTCTCCAGGTGCGTATTCTCTAACTTGGAAGTTGAATCCATGAGTCTCAACGATTCGCCGTATAGCAAGTCCTGAAAAACGCGCTCGTGCACGACGGTCTCGCCCGCGGTCTGCGAGAGTGCACGAAAGCCCTCGACAAGCGGCAAGCCCATCTCTGCGTCCTCGTAGAGACCTGTACCGAGGCCGAGTACATTAAGCTCATCGAGGCCCTGTGCGCCGAGCACAAGATCAACCTCATCAAGGTCGGAGACGCAAAGGTGCTCGGGACCTGGGCTGGCTTGTGCAAGATCGACCGTGAGGGCAACCCCCGCAAGGTCGTCGGTTGCAGCTGTGTCGTTGTGAAGGAGTATGGTGTTGAGAGCGAGGGTCTTCACGTCCTCCTCGACTACTTCAAGAACCGCTAGGCGGTATTGCGCGTAAATTTAAAATGTGAGTTATTGTTCCACCGCGGCTTCGTCGCTGTCGCTCTGTGATGACAATACAGACTCCCTCAACCGAGGACTCGTCCTCTGGCGATACAAGTCTATCCGGAATCATTATACTTACGTCTGATTCTTTCCATCTCTTTTTTATCAACTGTTTTTCGCGCGTTGAGCTGACGGTACTCATGTTCAGGTCGGCCGGTATGTTACGATGTGTTGTACTGTTTAATGACATCGACGCTTGGACGCACAATCTATGACCGAGGGATCTCTGAGAACATCTAGTGTTCAGTGTCAGCCTTTTTGATATTGCGCCTGCATACATCGCTGCGCCCGCGGGGGCTAATACATGGTATTCGTACACCCTCCAAAATCCAGCAACCATAAGCCATACGAAGTTATCATACGTCCTCCTTGACATCGATCGCCTCAGTACCACCCTCTTTCTGCACCACAGCAACTTTGCGTTTCCGCAGAGAAGCCTTGACTGGATGTGGGTCCTGCAACAATATTTAGAGACCCCTTCTCCGAAACTATGAATGATTTCAATGTACCTCGAAAATCTCGTCCAACTCCTCCCTGTTCACACAGTTCAACCTATCCATTCAAGAAAAACAATCAGACCACTCACAGCGTTCGGCCCCGGGTTTCAACTACACAGAACCAAATCACGACGCATTCGAAGAGATCCCAGACGACGTATACGATGTAGTACCTCCATGCGATGTGTTGCAAGGCAATCGGCCCAGCATAGGTGTTGACGAACGATGCGCAGCTGACCCAGAGGGCGTACATGGCCATGCCTTTGGCTCTGGGTGATTGTCAGCCAGGAGGAAGTAAGACAGCAAGCACACTCGTAGCCTGACCTTGTATTGTAATCCAGAACTTCCGCAGGATATAGAGCCTGAAAGAAACTGAGATTCGATTGACCCACCAATCTATCGACAAGACTTACCTGGAGAGGCGTGTATGCAAGACTATAAACGAATCCGAAAAGGACTAAGAATGTAACTCCGTAAGCTACTCTTGTTCAAAAGTTGAGAAACCATACATATGAATGCAATAGCAGCATTGGCCCCCGCAGGATTACTTCCTTCTTTGCCCCATTTTGCGGTACAACCTACATATGCATGGTTTTAACCATGGCTTTCGGAAAGAAACCAGGCGATAATCACCCGTAACCACCATCAACGTGCACGAACTTGCCAAGGTTCCCCAGAACCACATTTCTGATCAACGAGTTAGGCAGCGTTTAAGACCCAAACGGAGGAAAACGTACTACGCCGGCCAACTATTTGAGAAACGCGTTAATATTGGGTTTCCGGTTCACAATATGGGCAACGCATACCTTTATCAGTCAGCGAGGTTCCAATTATCTGACTTGTAATAAGCAAAATGGAAGAAAAATCGGTGTGTGGAAGACCCACTGCGCCGATAGCAGAGACGATGGTATTAACGAAGTTGAGAGTCAACCTCTCGTCTTGCGTCCTGTTGAATTATCAATCCACGAAATATTATACAGCTGTATCTCGACACCTACTTCACACCAGCCGCGTCGAATAAAATCGTAAGGAAATATCTGCATTCATCATTCATTCAACAACGATTCACTCAAGATGTGGTCACGTACCCCAAACCATTCCCAGACCACTGCCCGAAGAATGCCATCAACATCATCAAAAATGTCCTATACCTCGCATTCCGAGTGTTGAACAGCTCGCTGTAGTCCCACCTATTGCGCGTGGTGTCAGCATGCGAAAGTGGTACACAGAAGTAGTAAGGAAATGCTTTTACTTACCAGCGCTTATCTGAGGCGTTCAACTTGATCGCTTCCTCAAACTCCCTCCACTCCAACTGCACCAATGGTGAATTGGGGTCATCATTCCCGTGATACCTAGCGAGAATCTGTAGGGCTTCTTCTTTACGCCCGACGGAGAGGAGCCATCGGGGGGACTAGATACATGGAGTCAATGAAGGTCTGGTTTCGGATATGGGAATGGAATTACCTCGGGAAGGAGTAGCGAGAAGATAACGAGGATACCGGCGGCGACGATTTGAATTGCAAGGGGCGCGCGCCAGGACCGGGTGGACTGTATGCGGCCGGTCGCGATTGTGATCCCGGTGCATAATATCGAACCTAGACGCCATCATAAAATTTATGGGGAAGAAGCTCAAATGCAAGACTGACCGGCATAATAAAAAGCTTGAAGTAACGGGGTCAACATATTGTAGGTTACCACACTTATCATTACTACTTACTATTGAAGAGGCCAGTTAAACGACCACGCCACTGTTAGCAACATGTTCAAAAATGAAGAGGTCAACCTATGATTGTCCTACCTGAGGCGGCGCCATCTCGACGACGTAACTCGGACTCGCAGTTTGAACAATTCCAACACCCAGGCCTGGGGTAGAGCGTCAACAAAAAACGCCGACGTTCCCTTGAATGACACTCACCTAGAACAAACCGTCCGCCTAGCAGTGCATTGACATGCTTCGCAGTCGTCACTGTGACACTACCTGGATCCGGGAGTTCAAACTTATGCCAGAGCTACTGTATAGCACGAAGACCCTCACCGATAATGATGATCAACGCGCCGATGAACTGTAGCAACAATTTTCAACGACCTGCGGGGAGGACAAAAGTGCGAACATACCATGCCACCTCTCCTGCCAAGACGATCTGTAACAGGTCCAGCGACAGGTACCGCGACGATGCTCCCAATACTGTACTTTCAGATTGCATGGGAGGTTCAACACAAAGTCACGTGTTTGGTTGAAAATTTGCTCACAATTCCGCTGCAAGAGGGTTAGAGGTTTTTCATGAGTAGAAGACAAGAACGACTCACAAAATTATAGCGGTCGTAGACCCAACACCACCGCCAGAGTCTGCACCCTGTATCGCACAATTAGCGTTTGACCGAGAGCCGTTTTCATCGACCGTACGCTGATGCCAAAATAGTCCGTATATTGGCTAAGCGAAGTATTTAGTGAAGATTAATTCTGAAGGAGAAAAGTGCTCACAGCATCCCGTTAACGGCAGACATGACTGTTGCTGGTCAGCCACAAGAACATTTCTCTTGAATTCGACACGCACCAGATCCATCGAACCCGTTGGCAAAACTCCCCATGAAGGCGACGAGAAGAATCAAATAAAGCTGCATCGACCGGACGCTCCATGGACTGAGATGCGGCCCGCTCGCCAATGCTACCGCAAGGTCAGCATTGGCGGCCTCGACAATGTCAGCGCTTTCCGGGACGACGGGATGCTGCTGTGGTGTCTCTTCAATGGCGGCAGCATCTTTTTCAGACGTGTGGGGCGGACATCGTTGAGAACGCTCGAAGACCCGCTCTGGCATATGCCCACTTTTTATCCGTTTCGGACCCAGGTAGCAGCGGGGACATATCGGAAGGTTGGCGTTAGATGGCCATATGACTTGCATAAAACTGATCTCGAAGTCGTCTAAGACAGAGGTTCCCATGCCGGGGAAGCGCAAATTCTGTTGAATTGAACTGGTACGGGATATGCGGAATCTATAAAAAGTTCTAGTTGCCGGCGGTGGAACGCTCGAACCTATCTCCAAAGACTGTTATCGAGGGGGAAAAAGAACGAAACCACCGAGGAATGCCCGCTCGATAGAGTCTGAGAGATTCCAGTACGGTTAGATTTCCGGCGGGCCAGGCGGGTCCTGGACGAGAGCCCTACCAGACAAGCCTGAGAGCGAATTGCCAAAACAAACGGAAAGAAAGACCGAATTGGTTCGCGTTCGCGGGAGATAGGTTAGTCAAGAAACGAAGGAAGACGCCAATCCACATTGAATGGAGGAGGAAGATCAGCAGATTCCATAGAATTCGAAGCGGGCCGTTGTCCGCTGCTCCGACGATGAATGAGCCCAATGTAAGAGTCGACTCCAATTAGTGCTTGATAGACTACGAGTTCCAGATCCAACAAGACTTTGAGGAGATTTTCAGGCTGGGTATCGTTTCGAGTTCAACGCTTGTTTAACGCCCATGGTGTTGAACTTGTCGAAGGCTCAAACTCAAAGTGCCAGGCTGGACCTCGATATGAAGCCAGAAAACACGCAAAGAAATGAAACTAAAACCCTTGCTTGCTGGGGGCACCGGTTTCCGTAGTGCGCCTGGTAGGTTCGCGAGTGCCGGATTCAGTCATGGTCGTGGTCAACGTCGAGAATTGGGAAGAGATTCCCACGTTCGTTGGTGGACGCGTCGCGGTCACGTGAGCGCCCGTTGATTCGCCTCTCTTCTTCTTCCCTCTTCCCTTTTCGAATCCCTGCAGAATGCTTGAGCAACTCACTTGCCCTATATTTCTCTATGAACTCACAATAGTTCTTGAGCGTATGACCCGGCGCCGGGCGGACGTAAATCGTATCCGAATACCACTTCCAATGGAGCAGGTGCTTCGGTGGCTTCGTCCGAACTGTATGCGCCATCTCCGCTCTACGATTCCGAAATCTAGGATCTCGATGTTTAATGAGACTCGGTTGAAGAAGGCGACGATTCCATAGACTTCCTCAGGTTCTTTCGCGGGGCTTATAATCCGAGTGCGTTCAAGGTCCTCAAGTTCGTGGACAGCTCTTCCTACAACCATGTCCGATTCAGAAAAAGCATTCACTACTACCGAGGAGTCAAAACCGAGCGAAGGGGCTGCGTTGGCGTCGACTCCTCCGACTCAAGTGAAGGATGTCCGGAGCCCCAATCTCGCTGCTGCGTTGTCCGCTGGCCCGCAGCTCAAACCATTCGGCATAGCCGCCTTCAAGTTGTACTTCGTCCTTCTGGCTGCTTGTACAGGATCTTTGGGTTTTGGTTTCGACACGAGTGGTCAGTATATTCACAGAGCGTACTTACATGTATACTGAATTCTTTGCAGTGGTCACCAGCGTAAATGGGATGAAGTGAGTTGAAACATGAAGAAATTGTCGATGGGTTGAAACGAAGCTATTTGCAGACAGTTCACCGATTATTTCGGTATCAGTGGAGGGGATACTGGCGGTGGACAAGGCGCAACTGCTGCCTTATCGTACAGTTTATTTACCTTCGGATGCATTGCAGGTGCTCCAATAGCGGCGCCCATTGCCGATCGCTGGGGTCGCCGTGGAGGCATGGTGGGTCGACCTTGTGTTGTCGAAAAGGAAAGAACTAATTTGATCCATGCAGCTAGCGGGAAGCATATTATTACTGATTGTGCGACGAGGCATCTGAAAGTTTTAAGCCCCGTCGTTAATTCTGTCCATGTTTCATTTAGGGCATTTCTCTCGTTACTGCTGCTCAAGACCGCATTTATTTGTTGGTTGGGCGATTTTTCATCGGTGGTGCGCAGCTTTACTTGCTTTACAAAGGGCCACAACAACTGAGTCTATTCCCTTCAGTGGGTAGTGCTTTGAATATGGTAGCTGGGTTCGTAGCTTCGAATACCGAATAGCGCAGAGACATACGGCTCAATTGATTCCACCAGACCTGCATATGTCTCCGAGCTTGCTCCTCCACAGGCAGGTATCTTGTTCAATGCTTGAGCAACACTTATCGATGTCATGCAGTGGCGGGGTCGACTAGGGGGATTGTGAGACAAACTGTTTTTCTGTTGAAGTCAGGCTGATTGATGTTTGAACACTTGATAGATATAACTGTAATCTCGCACTCCACCTAGTTTCTCTTCTGAGTATTACTCACCATTTCCATTCAGCCTCCAGTTTTATTGGATCTATTATCTGCTCCGGGGTCACAGTTGCGACAAGTCGGATGAACTCCAGTCTTTCCTGGCGAATACCATTTGCAACTCAGTTTGCCCCCACGATCATTCTTGCCGTTGGGGTCTGCTTCATCCCAGAGGTACTTACTTGGTGCTTACGATTGATTCAGCGCTAAACAAATCATAGTCTCCTCGCTGGCTTATGTCCTTGGGTCGGAAAGACGAAGCCCGCAATATACTGGCCAAGTACCATGGAAATGGCGATCTGAATGCGCCGCTGGTTCTTCTTGAATATAAAGAACTGGAGGCATCAATAAAAACTACTGGCCAAGAAAGAAAATGGCATGTTCTATGCTGGTGTGGGCTCTAGTTAAACAACTTTCTTCCGGACCAGGTGGAATTACTTCAACTACCTGGAGCTGTTCAGTTCTCGCAGCGCACGGTATCGGACATTCATAACATGTTGGATGGGTATCTGTTGTTTATTGTCAGGGACGGCAATACAGTAAGGACAGACGTATCTGCTTATCGCCGACCGCAGTTGACTTGAGGCACGAAGGTATTACAGCACAGTGGCCTTTGACTTGGCTGGCGGTTTGGAGCTTTTGTTTCTTCGAGTTGCGCTCATCGAGGGTCATAGTGAAGACACAAGAAGCGCGTATCACAATGAGCTTCATTCAGATCGCTTTAACAGCTGTGGGGGCTCTGATCGGCTCCTTGATTGTCGATAGAGGTAGGCCCTTGATCAGATCCATTCCAAAGCTTTCCTCTTGAAGAACTTCAGTTGGTCGACGAACACTTTGGCTGTCAGGCAGTGCTAGCTGCGCGGTCACTCTCGGCTTTGCGGCGGGTGAGCCACAGAAACAAGCCTTCGTAACTGTCCCTTCACGCCATGGATTTCAGGGTTCATTGCAAGAACAGAGACCAAACCCGCGATTACATTTCTTTGTGAGAATTCTGCTGCGGTCTTGAATCATTGAAAACCAGTTTCGATGACTTAGTGTTGTTCGCTTTCACGCAAAGCTTGACGTACGCGCCGCTTCAAGGTTGGGAGCGTCGTACCACAGCGAAATAGACGGAACTGAAAAGCAGCTTTCAGGCCTGTATGCAGCGGAATGCCTTGCTTTTGCAGCGAGGGCGAAAGGAATAGCCTTGTGAGAGATTGGGCTGCCTGGCGTAGGTTTTACCTCGTCTGATCCCTGGTGGTCTAGGTTCGGTCTCTTCGAAAGCTTGGCGGCCGTTGTGGACAACTTCACTGGGGCACTGGGTTTTGAAGCTATTGGCTGGAAGTTCATACTTGTTTGGGCTGTTTGGGATGTCTTTGAAACGGTGGTTGTCTGGCTGTTCGCGGTAGAAACGAAGGGCAGAACTTTGTAAGTCTTCAGTGTGTTGCGTCGTACGCTGTCGTACAGTCCTGCCGTTGAAGTCCATCCCAGGGAAGAATTAGACGAGATATTCGAGGTTTGAGATCTTCGTATGGTCGTTCTATATCTGACATTTTATAGGACCCTCACCCGGTCAGAGCATCTTTGAAAAGACCGATGTAGACTTGGGAGTAGGTGTAGGGAGCGGAGAAGATCCGCGAGCCGATCAATTGATGCGCATCAATGAGCGCCTATTTGTCGATCACTCGTTCTTGTGCACGCCGCACCTTGTGCACTCTCAATCTTCGTTTCTGTTACTCGCAGCTGCCTCTACCTGCCCAGGGTTCCGACCAAATTTCACAAAAGCTCCAAAGTAAACTCATAACACATGGAAGTTGAAAATAGCAGCCTCATCTTTGCACCACGCATGACCGTTGCTCATATCAACGTCTCGAGCTTCTTTCTTGCATGCGAATTTTCCTCGAAAGGCTCCATAGTCATCAGACGAGTATCCACTGCCACTTGACTAGAGCGTATCCGCAACCCACCAAACCTCTTCGCATCAAGGAAATGTCAAAAAAGTGATGGGTGATTTTAGAAATTTGGAACGACCTAAACGGGAATCGCGGCCTAACTTTCGGATGCTTAAGCTTCAACCAGTGGCTCAAAAAACAAGCGGAAAAAACTGGTGGATGGCTGAGGGAATACACAGCAGTTCGCAGTCAAAATAATGGCAAAAAGGCCATAGAATCGAGCACCACTAAGTGAAAAGGCTCTTTGCATCGCATCAACAGTTTGACATCGCTTAAAAGTGGGAGCTGATCTCAGAAAAGTGAAAAGCTGTTTTGGGGCTTGCGGATACGCTCTACTGAGTGTTTCTTTCTTTAGTTGTTTTGCCGAACACTATAAAATCAGCCGTCATCGTTCTTCGACGCTTTCTTGCTTTCCTTCATGTTCTCTCTATTTCTCCTTCCCGCAACCTTGGCCCTGGGAGTAAGCGCGGCTTCTAAAGTCGCGACCGCATGGTACGCCGGCTGGCATTCTCCTGGCCAGTCCGTTCCTTCGCTTTCCCTAGCGGACGTGTCATGGGATAAATACACACATATCACCTACGCCTTTGCGTGAGTAGACCTAATGATCATCGATATATCGTGCTGACTTGCACCAGGGAGACGACACCAGACCCGCGAGAGCTCAGTTTAGCTAGTTCCAATCCCGATCTTCTCCCGGAGTTTGTCGCTACCGCTAAAGCCAATGTAAGGACTGTGCTACTGTACCTCGTCAATCTGACTGGTCCATCCTCAAGGGAGTCACAGCCAAAGTAAGCATCGGAGGGTGGACGGGGAGTCTGTTCTGGTCCTCAAACATTGGGAGTGCCCAGAATAGGTCTGGTTTTCTTTCGCCAACGTCTCGGGTTTCTAACGGAAGATTTAGGACACTCTTCGTGAAGACCTTGGTTGATTTTGCAACCCAATACGATCTGGGAGGTCTGGATTTTGACTGGGAGTATCCTGGCTCTCAAGGAATAGGGTGCAACACGATTAGTTCAGACGACACTGCAAATTTCCTGGATTTTCTCCAAGAGCTCCGTGCAGATCCAGTTGGCGCCAAACTCATACTATCCGCCGCTACCGCGATATCCCCGTTCGCTGACTCGGACGGGAATCCTTCATCGGACGTATCTGCATTCGCCGAGGTCCTCGACTACATCGAAGTGATGAACTACGACATAAACGGGCCCTGGTCATCAGCTGTCGGTCCTAACGCACCTCTTAAGGATAGCTGCGCCCCTTCCAGCATGCAGGCAGGATCCGCCGAGGACGCCGTTAATGCCTGGAACGCCGCTGGCATGCCATTGGACCAGATCGTTCTCGGGGTAGCCGCCTACGGTCACTCATTCCGTGTGACGAAAGCCAACGCTTTCGTCCCTGGCTCCACCACACAACTCGCACTGTACCCTGCGTTTGATTCTTCGAATCCACCTGTTGGTGACGCTTGGGATGATGCCGCTGGCGTCGACGAGTGCGGTAACTCGCAAAGTCAGGGAGGAGTCATCGACTTTTGGGGATTGATTGCTCAAGGGTACTTGAATGCGGACGGTTCGGCTAAACAGGGAGTGCCGTTCCTTTTCGACAACTGCACACAAACGGTGAGTTGAATTCTTGGTACTTGTGTGACGGCTCAGTCCATAGCTCATGACTTCGTAGCCTTTCGTCTATAACACCACCACTCAAGTGATGATTTCTTTCGACAATGCACAGTCATTTGCTGCGAAAGGAGATTTCATCAAGTCAAGAGGTCTTGCTTTCTTTGATTCTCTATTTTCGCCGTGCTCACATCACGCTACAGGTCTGGGTGGATTTAGTATGTGGGAGGCCGGCGGCGATTCTAATGACATCCTCATCGACTCCATCCGCAAAGCAGCTGGGTTCTAAGTCGGAAATCCACATTAACAACCTGTACATTTGTAAATATATACATACATGTACTTTTTCGGTCTATGGAATCTGCCAAATACTCGTTCTTCGCTAGGTACGAAAAACTGAAGCTTGAGGCATTGAAATTCGGGTGGGAAAGACGAGCAAAGTTTACCAGGCCGTTCCGAACGTTCGTCCAACTACAGCAGTGGAGTTGAGAGTGAACAGACAAGACGAACTCTCCCTAACCTCGTCGACGGTTGCCAAGGATCTGAATGACGCGAATTTATGGCTTGGCAAAGTACGCGTCGCGCAGACATGTGATCGCGTCTTGCCCCGGCCCGCGGCAACCCCCAAACTTAGCGTTGCCGCCGTTGCGCATGGTCCCGCGTCATCTCTGCCTGGTCGCACGATTTGCGAACGGAAGAGGGCTCAACCCACCTTGAACAATGCTCTTTTGTCTACCCCTCAAGTCCGCAAAGTCTGTGGAGGATGTCAACGAAGACAACTCAAATGTCGAGAAATCTCCGCCTTCCTATCGTTCTGTGCTCTCTGGCGGCGCTTCAGAGCTCTCACAGCTCAGAATCCTACTATCTGAAAACAAGCTCGATGCATACGTCGTGCCCAATGAGGACGAGCATCTCTCGGAAATCCCTGCGCCTTCAGAATTGCGCCGTGGCTTCATAACGGGCTTCGATGCCTCGGCAGGGCTCGCAGTCGTCACTCAATCCGAAGCGCTGCTATTCGTGGACAGTCGATACTGGATTGCCGCTGAGAAAGCTTTGGATCCTGCCCTGTGGAAGTTGCGGAAGGTTGATCCTCGTGCAATGGTTCCAGGAGGCTTCCAAGACTACCTCGTCAATGTAAGCCTGAGCTCTCTGTGATGACTTCAAAGCAACTGTAGATAACAAATTCCATAGCTACCTGCAGGCAGTCGCATTGGCGTCGATGCTCGATTGATACCTCCGGCCCTCAAACAGTCCATTGATGCCAGACTTCCTGGTGGCTCGAAGTTGGTGACTCAACTCAAGAACTTGGTTGATGAGGTTTGTCCACGCGAAGCTTCAGACAGCTCTCTTCAATTTTTTATGCTCAGGTCTGGCCGAACAAGCCTACGCGATCGACCGACCCGGTGAAAATACATCCGCTCAAGTTCACTGGAAGAGCCGCGGATTCTAAACTTGCGGAACTGAGGAAGACGCTATCAGAACACTCACCTACTGCATCGGTACGGCGTTTTCTCTCTTTCAATCTTTGAGCTTAAAGTGCTATTTTCTTTCACCACAGTACTTGGTAACACCATTAGACGACCTTGCCTGGCTACTCAATCTACGCGGAAACGACATGTTTAACCAACCATTCTTCTACGCATATCTCTTTGTTGCCCCAACCGACGCGGTCCTTTTCATTGACCCGAAGAAAGTGACTGCAGAGACCATGGATTACCTGACTGGCTTGGGAGTGCGTACTGAACCATACGGGTCAGTATGGGACTTCCTCAAAGCTGAAAGGGAACGCGACCCAAAAGTTAGTTTGCTGGGTCCAAGCGTAATCTGTATTTAACGCTATCACAGTCTACGGTGCTTGTCGACGGCAAAGCATCATTTGCAGTGGTCGATGTACTCGGGGTGTGTATTTCGCTGTCTTCACCGGATGCCCGCCGACCCCAGACAGTCTAAGGCCACCATTATCTCGTCGCCAGTCAATGCTGCTAAAGCGATCAAGAACGAAGTTGAGATTCGAGGCTTCCACAACGCTAATTTGCGCGACAGTGCGGCAGTGGTAAGATTTCTTCTTGAGCGTGGCCACAAACCCCTCACGTTGCGATAGGTACGCTGGTACGGGTGGCTCGAGGAACAAGTGGTCAAGAAGAAGAAGCCAATCACGGAGTATCAAGCTCAGACGAAGCTCGGCTATTACAGATCGCTGCAGAAGTATTGGGGCGGTCCCTGTGACTTTATCAGGTCTTTCTGGCTGCTTTCGACCACGTTGTTTTCTCATTTGTGCTCCAGTGCCTACGGACCCAGCGCAGCGCTTCCACAGTGAGGTTACGCATCATCTTCTGCCACTCTCCGTCTCATATTGTCCAAGCTACTCCGCTGATGAAGAGAACTCTCTTGTCATTGGACGAGACGCGCCGTATTTGATGTGCGTTCGCGTTCCATTTCGTGGAAGTACGCGCTGAGGACCTCGTAGCGACTCTGGTCAACAGTATCTCGACGCTACTATCGATACGACACGGTGAGTTATACATGGATAACATATCCTTTATTATTGATGTGTCGTGTAGGACAGTGCATTTTGGCAAACCAAGTATGTTCCACTCTCGTCGAAAACATTCCCGATGTTGTTGCTGAGGGATAGCGCAGCCAAAGAGCATAAACGTGCCTTCACAAGAGTGTTGCAAGCCCATATTGGGGTCGACGCCCTGATATATCCCGCTGGGACCATGGCAACAACTCTAGGTATTTGCTGCACCGTCTGAGCTCGAGACATAAATCTGAATCTCTGGAAGATGGAATCGTGCGACACCACTTGTGGAAGGACGGAATGTAAGCGTGATGCCTTTATATTCATTCTCGCATTGACTGAGCTGTTGAAAGGAATTTCGGGCATGGACCGGGACATGGTTGGTGACGTGACAACGACGGGGAAAGCTCTTAGGCTCACAATCTTGGTCTCCACAGGAATTGGGAGGTGAGTAGCAAGCGGATTTCTGCGGCTCGGATTTGCAAGCTCAATGAGCGGCCTAGTTATGGCGTCGTTCATGAAGGTTGGTATCGTGTTTGCAGCTTCATGTCAGATTCTCACAGAGTCCTCGCAGGCTCTACCGGTATTAGCGTCCCGTTCGTATTGAAGCCGGGGCATGTCGTGCGTCATTTCCGCTCTTGTTCAGGCGCTTCTGTTCACGCTCACGCACAGGTCACGAACGAACCTGGTTTTTATCTTGAGGGTGAGTTTGGTTGCCGGATTGAGTCGACTATCGTTGCGGTCAAGAAGAAGGTATGATTCTTTGTGCTGCACTGTCATCCTCGCAACCAACTAGTCAACTTCAGACGCGACAAGAGTTTGGGGGAGACATCTGGATGGGATTCGATCGGTGCACAATGGTGAGGCGCTGTTAACTTGGTCTGCTTTCCGCTAATTGTGATCCCGCAACAGATTCCAATCCAGAGCAAGTTGGTCGACTTTACGTTGCTGAGCAAGGAAGAGAAGGCATGGCTTAAGTCGCACAATGAGCTTTGCTATGAGAAGCTGCGGCCGTTGTTGAAGAAGGCGGGTGATAAACGGGCGCTGGCTTTGCTTGGCAAGTTTTTCTAGGTGGTGGACGATGGATGTAAATGCAGGCAGATAATTTATCTACATGAATCTACATCCAAGTAGATAGATGGAAGAGCGATGACGAGTAAGCTCGGCAAATGCCGACTACCTCTTTTCATCCACCATCATGGTCGACATTCTGCAGGACTTGAAGAGCTGGTTCGAAGTCAATGGCGGATTCATTCACCCCGATGTCTCCCTGATCCACTGTGAGATGCGGTCGCCGGCCCTGTCGCAGCCTGAAGAATGATAATCGACTTCCAAGCGGTCTACGGCATTTCTGCCATCGCCTCGAAAAATATACCTGCCGATAGCAAGATAGTCTCTTGCCCCTTCGACCTGGTCATTACCAAGGACACTGCTCTCAACGCACTCTCTGCCCTGCTAGGATCAGCCTCGACCGCGATTTTGCAAAATTGGACGGAAAGGCAGCTGATATCCGTATATCTGAGCTTGCATTGGATAGCCGGGGATGGACAGAGGTGCTTGAATGTCCGTCGTTTGGAATGGGCTGAAACCGATACTTGCGTGCTCTCACTGTCAGCTGGCAAAATATCTTGAAACATTTTCCCTACGTCAAGTCTCTTCCCCCGCGCGACAACCTCAGAACGCCGCTCCACTTCTCCCCAGCTGAATTGGAACTGCTCAGAGGGTCGAATCTCTATGGCGCTACTCTTGATCGTGAGCCGATTATACTTGATTCGACCAGCTGAGATTCAGGTTGTATTGGATAGGCCAGCGGGAGTGGAAGGCAGAGTGGGAGGAATGTCGAAACGTCGTCAGGACGGCTAACGAAGAATGGGCGGATCTGCTAACCTGGTTTGCTTCGTTCTTCAACCTGCTTTGTCTACTATATCTTCCATGCAGGGACTCGTATCTTACGTCCGCTACGCATTTATCCTCAAGAGCCTTTCCTTCGACGCTCATCTCCCGAAACTTGGCCCTGCCCGCTGATACTCCAGTCGAAGCTGCACCAGTGCTACTGCCTGGAGTTGATTCTCTCAATCACGCACGCGCAGAGCCCGTGTCATGGATTCAATCTTATCTGGGAAGCGGCCCAGTCCCGAACGCGGAATCGAACATATCGGTTATCCACCACAATCCCATCGTAGCTGGGACAGAGGTGTTCAACAATTACGGGGCTAAGCCCAACTCCGAGCTCATCTTGGGTTATGGTTTCTCTTTGCCCAACGTAAGTCATTCTCTCTCATTAAGTGCATAGATTGTGCTCATGAACGCACAGAACCCGGACGACACTATTGCCCTTAAAATTGGCGGGCAAAATGGAGGCCGGTGGGAAGTAGGCCGCGATGGCCGTGGCGCGGAACCTGTCTGGGACTTCGTTCTGGCGTCATTGGCTGAGGAAGGGACCGAGCCAACTTACGAAGACCACTTGGACGCGTCTGAAATGCTAGCAGATATGGCTCAGGATCTCATGCAGAAGCTGCCCGACATCCCGACATCCAACCCTACACCAACTGGCGTTCGAGAAGACGTTGCTTCAATGGTACGGCACTACATCGAAGGTAAAGTCGGAGTTCGATCCTGAGGCTTGCGATTTCTGACTCGCGGTCCAGGGCAACGCGAGATTCTGGAATCTTTGATCGAATATGGCGCAGCGAAAGAATGGCATGGAGACATGCCTGAAGATTCCTAATGCCTAAGCCTTCATCCGGCTGGATTTCCTCTCCCCCTTTGTGTTCTTGCGTTGTACCTGTTCCTGCCACCCTAACCCTAATTTAAGTCTTGATCAAATCCCGCTGATGGATACCGAATACCAACGACCACCACCATGCCCGTCTTTCCGCCTGAGTTGGAAAGAGAGATATTCGAAATCTGCGCGCTCTCCCAGCCTCCGACCATTATCACTCTCTTACTCGTCGCGCAACGCGTCAAATACTGGATCGAGCCGTTGCTGTATCGCACCATGGCCTTAGAATATCCCAACAAGGCCCGTCGTAACTTCACTTCCGACTTCGTGCTGTCCGCCATACGGGCCCAAACTCCCATATTCCTTCAGCAGTCCATTCGGCATTTGGCTTTTTGCAAAACCAACGACGACCTTGACGCGAAGGCGGACATTATTTTGGCCGCATGTCCACGCGTTGAGAATCTTTTGATACTGGAGCTCCCGTACAAACGGGTTCAATGTTGCTTTGACCTTCCCAAAAAGGCAATTCTTAAGCACCTCCACGCTCACCACACGACTAAGCTCGCCGCGCGACCAAGGTCGCAAGCGACTCGCCCACCTCTTAACTTATAGCTTTTCGGCGCTGGTCTCAAAGGGGTATATTTTATATCTACTTACAACCGAGAAGAAAAATTGATTTTGAGACCCTCACGAAGCCCGTTTCCCGGCTCGTTTCAGGGTCTGTGTACGTACTCTATCTACGGCAGTTTCACAGATCTAGATTTGCTAACTACAAGCGAGATCTGCAGATTTGAGTTTGGGGGAATCTCAAGTCTTGAGAGTTTGAAGTCGCCGCCAAAATTGGCGAGTCTTGCGATTTTGAAGTCTTGACTGAGAATTTGAAGCGCTGGGAAGTGTGGAAGGGTGTAGGATAAGAGCTTTGAGGTTTTCAAGGCGAGGGTTTGAATTTTAGAGAGTGTTGAACGGCGTAGATGCGGGAAGAGGGAGGAACTGAGCTTTTGGGGAATTAGGTAGCGCCGCGCAGCGGAAGAAAAATCTGACCCATTGCCAGGAAATGAGCTTGAAATGAAGTGAGTCAAAGAGTAGTCTACGCACCGTGTATGCCGCGCAGCGGAAGAATATTTTCTTGGACTGGTAAAACTGCGTCTTGCGGCGCTGTGAGTAGGATAATTCGGAAGAAATTCAGCCAGGAAATGCGCAGAAGACTGCTTTAATACACACGTTGCACCCTATGGGCTCCACGTCTCGCTCTCCGGAAGCCCAAATATCGAATTTCCGAAATGGGGTCTTGCCTTTGATAACGTCGGCCGCGCAGCGGAGAAAAAAGCGGGATATCCTGCAATATATCAGTCAAAAGACAGTTGGAACGAACTTAGGCTCACCAAACATCTTGCTCGCCGGACGGCGAAATATCAAATTTCCAAAGTGAGGTTTGGCTTTGAAATTGACAGCCGCGCAGCGGAGAAAAATGAAATCTGAGGAGCAAAATCAGCTGGAATTCAACGCGGAAATAGGGTAGATGCTTACCGGATTGACGTGCTGCGCAACGAGCTCGCTCGCGGGAAGCTCAACAATCGAATCTACAAAATCTGTTGGGAAAGGTAAGCGGGAGATGAGCAACTACCTTGAGACGATGCTTACCGTGATCTTCAGAACGACACCGCTCGCAGGACGTCGATCTGTATACGCAAGACTACGGCGCCGCTTCGCGGCGCCGCGCAACAACGACAACGACAAAATGTTTGATGGAGTGTTGTTGGCTCCGCTGCTTTACGCATCGGGGGCGGGGTTAGCCTGCCGGCAGCCAAAATCCTGTGAAAAAACGGCTGAGGTGAGTGTCAAAATGGGTATAAGGAGAAGGAAGGAAGCTTACCTGTTGCTCGCCGGACGGCGATCCGTATAGTCAAGGCTATAGCGCCGCTTCGCGGCGCCGCGCGACGACGACGGCAACAAAGTACTTGCGGGGTCTACGCTGCTTGAAGTTTGGAGGGCGGGGTTAGCCTGCCGGCGGCCAGATTCCCGTGACAAAATAGCGGAAAAAGTCGTCAGTTTGAAGGTAAGGGAGAATAGACAAAACAGACTTGGAGTGCCGCTCGGCGGACGTCGATACGTATACTCAACGCATAACACGCTGTCGACAAGCAGAAGGTTCTAAGAAAGCTAAGAAAGAGTATTTAGAAGGAGAGACTGATGAAGGAGGGTGAAAATCTACCGAGAAATATAGACGAGTAGAAATTTTTTGAGGTTTAAGTCGAGGTGGGATGGTGGTGGTACGAGGACAAGAGGTTAGTTTGGTCCTGTGTGTGCAGTGGCGTCGGTTGTCTTGTCCGTCACAACAGAAAATCAAGCCAAAATCCAACTCAACGTACTATAAATCATTGGAAACTCAAATCAATTCGACTTGAGAAGCTGATACCTCCAAGCGAAATGCGATGAAACTTGAAAGCGCACCCACCCTTGCGTTCAGCTCCGAAGACATAGAGTTGTTCAGGCTCGAGCATACTGCATGGGTTCATGAAATCTGAATGCCCGCCCTTTAGTTGACTGAAACGAAGAAAAAAACAAAAGATTCACCGTTCAAAATTTTGCGGCTCGGCAGCATTAGGTCGTGACAGTTTCAAATTATGGATCATTGATGCATCTCAGGCTTAGGAAACAACCTAGCCGCAACAAAAAGAAACAAGGAAAATTTCGTTCAAGCAGAGCCCAGGCAAAAGTAGCAACTGAAGTAGGAAATCATGGAAGAGTTAGAACTCCCAGGAAGCAAGAGGAAGCAAGATGCCAGGGGAGGGTCAAGAATTGGGTCGGTCCAAGCGTTAGCGAGCCCTTTCCGGGCAATCACACGAGCTTCGAGTGCTGCCGAGCTTTGGTT
The DNA here is from genome assembly GCA_037176885.1 of Favolaschia claudopus. NCBI lineage: Eukaryota > Fungi > Basidiomycota > Agaricomycetes > Agaricales > Mycenaceae > Favolaschia > Favolaschia claudopus. Next base: position 56,046 of record JAWWNJ010000085.1, read on the forward strand.
GTATGGGCGCGGCCGCCAAAACCTGCCAGAACGTCATCCAGAAGTCTTGAAGAAGTCCCAGAGTTTTGGTGCCAGTTGAATAGCCGAGGTGTTCATGCGTTGACCCAGCAAGACGGCGAGCCCCGCCCAAAATGCCGGCGAGAACGCCGCGAGATCTGCGAGATGACGAGAGGAAGCAAGAGGAAAACGGAAAAAATTGATCGCCCTTGAGATCACGTGACTTGATGTTCGACTTTCGGTTTTTGCGGTCCGCCAACCCCGTAAGTAAATTTTACTGCGTCCTCGCATTTCCCAACGGGGAAATGCCAACTCTTGCTCTCGACTTTCATGTCCTTTCTTCCTTGCGGCTCACCTACGGTCTCGGCCGACTCGGGGAAGTCCCAAGACGTTACGGCGGATGCACTCAATGCGAATCTGGCTCCATTTGGCCTGCGCGACGGCGGAATCGGCTGGAACGACAAATTAGCGCAATTCAACAAACGGTGGTCCAGGTGAGTTGTTCCGCGGTTCCATCACGTCAAAATAGCCGATATTGTGTCTCTTGGTTACTGCGCGACAGCGGGGAACTTTTTGCGGCGATATGAGTGGGAACGGTGTCTGGATGAGTTTCCGTGCATTTCCGCATGTTTTCGCTTATATCCCCGTATTGGGCTGACCCTTCCGACTCCGTCAACTTTCGGAAATTTTACTTTGCTTCTTCCCTTGTCTGGTGCGCTTTTCAGAGCTACAGAACGCCTTTGGTACTGCAAACCTCGTTTTATCGACCTTCCCAAACCTCCGCTCTCCAGCACTCAAATCCCCCTGATCGGCGGCCTTCGGCTATTGAATATTATCATATCAGTTACCAAAGATGGTAGCCAGGTGCGTGGCAGCTCGTATGCGGTTTCAACCAACTTACGAATATTCTGCTTCTTTTCATGCATTCAGTTGAGGTCGCCGCGACAGCGCCCAGACGGCGTCTGACTCATGCTACTGCGGAGGTTCTCTGTCGGCGCAAGCTTCCTGTGAAGAATTTTGAGAATGGCGCCATGTTTCGGCACGTTGGGGGCCGGTGGAGGGTATATAAGCTGGGTGAGGTTGACACTTTGGGCATGGTTCTCTTGCCTCCCACCTGCTCTCTACGCCTCTTACCTTTCCTTTGCTCCTCTATTGAACCCCTTCAAGTCCTCGTTCACTTTTGAAGCCTTGAACTCGCCTTCAACTTCAATTCAACGTTGAAGTGTTTAGGTGCGCAACTGCCTTTTTCTTCTATTCAACCTCACTGACTTTCTTATCCTTTCATTAGATGCTCCATACAACTCTATTTGAGTTGAATGGTAACGTTTTTGCGTCTGTTTTCTGTTCCAATCATCATTCCATACCTTACTGACCTACTTGCTTCTAGTTTCTCAACTGACTTCCTTCAGCTCGATGTTGTATCCGAGGTGCGTTGTATTGACTTTGTTTCGATGCACATTTTGACTGGTTGCGCAAGGTAAGTGACTTCCTCATTGACTTAAACTCTGAATTACTGACCGTTTGAATAGCTTCCTGAGATGCACATTTCGGCGGTCTAGGTGAGTTTTATTACTGCTATTATAATCGAATGCTGACCGTTTCAATAGAGTCGTTCAACCTATTCCTTCAATACAACGCATTCAATTCAACCAACACTTCAAAACTTGAACCTGTATTGACTTCGTGTCGTCTCGGGAATCCCCGGTGAGTCGAGTTTTCCCTCATTTCTCTTCGTTCGCTGATTGCATCGCTAGAACTGACTTATATAAGGACTGTCGGGTTAGTTTTGGTTGAGTTTTGAGTGGATTTTGTTCAGGTGAGTACGATCTTCCAGTTTACTTTGTGACTCTAACCAAAAAGCTTGAAGGCTGCGTTTGTTCGTTTGACATAGAGTTGTGATATTGGGTTTGAAGTTGGGTTTGGATTGGACTCGGTCTAAGGTGCGCATCGTTAATCCGTTCGCTATGCAACCCAATCTGACCTTGACTTTGAAGCTTTTCATCGTAAGCCTTGGTCTGCGCGTTACCGAAACTATGCCGGTACGAGTCAAGGTACGCCTAAGTCTAAAACCAATACTAACTCCACTCTTTCCAACTCTCAAGACCGAAACTATACCTTTCTGGCTCCGGCCACCCGTGTATTTCAACTTCAACGCCGAAACTATAGCAGTTTTGTCTCAGGTACCTTTGATTTTGATTCCTTACTCTAACTATTGACTGTCTGACTTGTATTTTGAAGCCCAGACGCCGAAACCCTGCCTCTCCCAGTCAAGGTCTCTGTGTACTGCCCATTCAACGCCGAATCTATGACATTTTCGTCCCAAGTACCTCTGATTTCGATCTCTTACTCTAGAGTAATTACTGACTGACTTCATGTTCAACATTGAAGGCCGCATCTATGCCGATCTGAACCGCGCCCGCACGCGTCTATTCAATTGAAGGTATATCTAAAGTATGCCGGTAAGCATTCCTATTTTACTTCAAACACAAGACTCAAAACTCAATACTAACTTGATTCTTATATGCTCAGACGCCGAAACCTTGACCCCTCGCATCGAGGCTCCCTGTACTTCAACATCAACGCCGAAACTATGATATTTTCGCCTCAGGTACGTTTAATTCCGATTCGTTACTCTGATTATTGACTTGAGTTTTGAAGGATGAACCTATGGTGGTTTGAATCGCACGCGCGCGTGCCTAATATACATTCAAGGTACTCATATATCTCTATCAAGCAAGTCAAGTTCAACTCGAACCAACACTCTACTGACCTTAACCTTCCTTCTTTCTTTCTTTCTTGTACAGTTCGGTTCAAGCTTCAACGATTCTCGGGAGTCAACGATTCGCTTCAAGGTTGAAATCGAGTTTGAGCTGTGATGATGGACCGAGGTGAGTTTCTGTTCTGCTATCTTCTCTTCTCTTCTCTTGTTCTTTCTTTCTTTCCTTCGTTCGGGGTCACAGGTAAAGGGAAGTCAAGGTAAGTTCAACTTGAACTCACCTTCATCTTTATCTTGATCCCCGATCGACGGGTACGCCGTTTCTTTCATTTCGTTTGTTCTCTTCATCTAGTTTGGTTTGGTTTGGTTTCCTTTCGTTTCCTTCACTCGTCGTCCCTCTGTTCATACTCAAACTCACTTACACTTTACTTCCCAGATCTTCAATTCAATCCTCAAATTGCGGGTTGGTTGAACCCGAACGAGTCGATTCGTTTCGAGTCGCCTTGGATTTGCTTTCAAGTGAAGAGGTTGAATGGTGCTGAAGGTAAGTTTTCATTTCTTCCCTTCAGTTCCTCGTGCGCTGACAACCCAACTCAGCGCACGGTTCATAACTCATCTCTTTCAAATTCTCAACACAACCCAACTCTCACCTTCGGATTCCCGACTTCAATTCACCACAGGTGAGTATTCTCTTCACTTCCTTTCCTTTGATTCCCTTCAATTCAATCCGGCTCGTACGCCATACTTTAATATTCACTTACTGACAATTCACCCGCAGATCTCATTTGATTTGGAAACAAGCGCCATTTCATTCAAATTGACTATTTAATTACATTGTAGGTAGATTACGCTACCGTATCGGCTTCGTGTCGTCTCGTTTCGACAGCCCGACCCGCCGCCCGTCCCCGCCGTTCCATTCTCGTCTCGCCGCGAACGCCCGCCAGCAATCCCGAGCATCCCCGCGCCATTCCCGCCTTCCCAAGCTCTTCCCAAACACGAATCGGCGGCGCATCGATCTGGTGAGATATAGGTGAGTTCATTCCGTCTCGTTCTGCGTCAAAAATAGAGAAACCCACTTGAATTGATTTCCAGCGCATTTCCAAGTCGATCGGCGCACGGCGCGCCGAAACGACAATGTCGGGGGGTTGAGGGTGAGGGGGAGCGCAAAGCGGCGGCGCGCTGCTGGTCTATTGCAATAAGTGAGTTATTTTCTCTTTCGTTCGGCGTCAAAAACAGAAGAACTTGCCTTACTTTGATTTCTAGCGCGTTTCCAAGCGAGTCGGCGCGCATAGCGCCGAGACGACGTCGTCGACGCTAGCGGTCTTGCGGGTGTCGTGGAAGGCAGGCGACGGTGAGGCGGTGGCGGCAGGCGCAGGGTGGAGGAATTGAAGGGAGAGTTTGGTGGGTTTTCGCTTGAAGGTGTCGAGAAAGCGGGGACACGGCGGAAAGACGACGTCGGTGAAGTGGCGGCGGTCGGGTGGCCGAGATCGAGCGGCGGCGGTGGGTACGAGTCAAGGGGGAAGGTCTCGCGCTAGGGAAAGTGAGGATGTCGTTAGTAGGGCGCGGAAGGGAGCGAGATCACTGGGACGCACCTCGAGCCGTATGTACTACTTTTTGTATGTATGTACACGTCGGTTTCGGCGTCGAATTCGCCAGGGGCGGCGTCGGAGCGGCGGGGAGTCGAGGAATCCGGTTGTGCGGGTTGGTGGGCGGCGGAGACTCGAGTGAAGGGATGTGAGGGCGGGAACGGGGTTGAAAGGTAAGAGAAAGCTGCTAAAAGGAAGTTGTTAGCGCAGACACTAAAGAAGACGACGGCAACGCACGTTTGTGACGTCAACGTCGCCGCGGACGCGTCGGAGGATGGGGTGGTGGTGAGTAAAGGCGGGGAGAACTTACAGGTGGGGGATGTAAGCGAAACGGCGGGTTTCGGGCGTTTGAAAGTGACGAGTGGGGGCATTAGCGAGGCGGCGCTGGAAAGGTCGAGTTGGGTGAATGAGACGGAGTTGGTTGCTTGAGATAAGGGCGCGGGAAGAGGGGTCGGAACGGCGCAGGGAAGATTGAGCTATTTGAAGGGAGAGGGATGAGATAAACAAAGAAAGAATTGAGAAACCATCAACACGCACCTTGGCCTGTAGTAATGGCTAACGCGGCAGCTGCGTCTCGGCGAGGCGTTCACGTCATCGTTGTCTCGGGGTGTTTGTGTCATTGTTGCTGGGGAGGGTGAGAGTGGTGGAGCATCGACGGAACGACGCGTTCCGTCGCGTCTGGCGCGGAGGGACGAAGCTAAGAGGGAAGGTTAGTAGAAGAGGGACGGAACAAGGCACGAGAACGCACCACATGCTCTGAATCCTCCAACCCAAGCAGGACGGCTATGGAATGCACCATTTGCGAGATGCGGGGGTTGGAACTTGAAGCAAAGAATCGAAGTTTGTCGAGAGTACGTTGCATGTCGCTGATGATGCCAGGCTCGGGTTTGGCTGTGTGCGGCGGCAGAACGAGGTTGGGCTGGCTCTTGACTGCGAGCGGAAACACGTCGGGAATGGGGATCGACGGCGCTAGGCGCGCGTTTGGCGGCGTGGGTGGGTTTTCGACGAGGTGAGGTGCTTTGTTGTTAACTTGAGGGTATAGACGTGTCGGATTGCATCCAAATATATGCAAACGAGAGGGTGAAGTTGGGATGGGGCGCTGTTAACTTCGTCTGCTTTCCGCTAAATTGTGATCCCGCAACAGATTCCAATCCAGAGCAAGTTGGTCGACTTCACGTTGCTGAGCCAGGAAGAGAAGGCGTGGCTTAATTCACACAATGATCTTTGCTACGAGAAGCTGCGGCCGTTGTTGAAGAAGGCGGGTGATAAACGGGCGCTGGCTTTGCTTGGCAAGTTTTTCTAGGTGCTGGACGATGGATGTAAATGTAGGCAGATAGTTTATCTACTTTGGATTTCGACTCTCTGCTTGCCGCTTCTTCAGAGGGAATCTATATCCAAGTAGATAGATGGAAGAGCTCGCGATGGGACGCGACACACTCTGTGAATGACGAGTAAGCTCCAACTCGGCAAATGCCGAATACCGCTCTTCACCATCATGTTCGACATTTTGCAGGATTTGAAGAATTGGTTCGAAGCCAATGGCGGATTCATTCACCCCGATGTCTCCCTGATCCACTGTGAGATGCGGTCGCCGGCCCTGTCACAGCCTGAAGAATAATATCGCCTTCCAAGCGGTTTATGGCGTTTCTGCCATCGCCTCGAAAAATATACCTGCTGATAGCAAGATAGTCTCTTGCCCCTTCGACTTGGTCATTACTAAGGACACTGCTCTCGACGCGCTCTCTGCCTTGCTAGGATCAGCTTCGACCACGCTTTTGCAAAAATGGACAGAAAGGCAGCTGATATCCGTATATCTGAGCTTGCATTGGATAGCCGGGGATGGACAGAGGTGCTTGAATGTCCGTCGTTTGGAATGGGCTGAAACCGATACTTGCGTGCTCTCACTGTCAGCTGGCAAAATATCTTGAAACATTTTCCCTACGTCAAGTCTCTTCCCTCACGCGACAAACTCAGAACGCCGCTCCACTTCTCTCCAGCTGAATTGGAACTGCTCAGAGGGTCGAATCTGTATGGCGCTACTCTTGATCGTGAGCCGATTCTACTCGATTTGACCAGCTAACATTCACGTTGTATTAATAGGCCAGCGGGAGTGGAAGGCAGAGTGGGAGGAATGTCGGAACGTCGTCAGGACCGCTAACGAAGAATGGGCGGATCTGCTAACCTGGTTTGCTTCGTTCTTTAACCTGATTTGTCTACTATATCTTCCATGCAGGGACTCGTATCTTACGTCCGCTACGCATTTATCCTCAAGAGCCTTTCCTTCGACGCTCATCTCCCGAAACTTGGCCCTGCCCGCTGATACTCCAGTCGAAGCTGCACCAGTGCTACTGCCTGGAGTTGATTCTCTCAATCACGCACGCGCAGAGCCCGTGTCATGGATTCAATCTTATCTGGGAAGCGGCCCAGTCCCGAACGCGGAATCGAACATATCGGTTATCCACCACAATCCCATCGTAGCTGGGACAGAGGTGTTCAACAATTATGGGCCCAAGCCCAACTCCGAACTCATTCTGGGTTACGGTTTCTCTTTACCCAACGTAGGTCATTTTCTCTCATCAAGTGCTTAGATTGTGATCCTTATGAACGCACAGAACCCGGACGACACTATTGCCCTTAAAATTGGCGGGCCAAATGGAGGTCGGTGGGAAGTAGGCCGCGATGCCCGTGGCGCGGAGCCTGTCTGGGACTTTGTTCTGGCGTCGTTGGCTGAAGAAGGGACCGAGCCAACTTACGAAGACCACTTGGACGCGTCTGAAACACTGGCAGGTATGGCTCAGGAGCTTATGCAGAAGCTGCCCGACATCCCGATATCGAGCCCTACACCAACTGGCGTTCGAGAAGACGTTGCTTCAATGGTACGGTGCTACATCGAAGGTAAAGTTGGAGTTCCAACCTAAGGCATGCGATTTCTGACTCGCGGTCCAGGGCAACGCGAGATTCTGGAATCTTTGATCGAATATAGCGAGGCTAAAGAATGGCATGGAGACATGCCTGAAGATTCCTAATGCCTAAGCCTTCATCCGGCTGGATTTCCTCTCCCCCTTTGTGTTTTGCGTTGTACCTGTTCCTGCCACCCTAACCCTAATTTAAGTCTTGATCAAATTTTTCGCTGATGGATACCGAATACCAACAACCACCACCATGCCCGTCTTTCCGCCTGAGTTGGAAAGAGAGATATTCGAAATCTGCGCGCTCTCTCAGCCTCCGGCCATTATCACTCTTTTACTCGTCGCGCAACGCGTCAAATACTGGATCGAGCCGTTGCTGTATCGCACCATGGCCTTAGAATATCCCAACAAGGCCCGTCGTAACTTCACTTCCGACTTCGTGCCGTCCTCCATACGGGCCAAAACTCCCATATTCCTTCAGCAGTCCATTCGGCATCTGGCTTTTTGCAAAACCAACGACGACCTTGACGCGAAGGCGGACATTATTTTGGCCGCATGTCCACGCGTTGAGAATCTTTTGATACTGGAGCTCTCGTACAAACGGGTTCAATGTTGCTTTGACCTTCCCAAAAAGGCAATTCTTAAGCACCTCCACGCTCGCCACACGACTAAGCTCGCCGCGCGACCAAGGTCGCAAGCGACTCGCCCACCTCTTAACTTATAGCTTTTCGGCGCTGGTCTCAAAGGGGTATATTTTCTATCTACTTACAACCGAGAAGAAAAATTGATTTTGAGACCCTCACGAAGCCCGTTTCCCGGCTCGTTTCAGGGTCTGTGTACGTACTCTATCTACGGCAGTTTCACAGATCTAGATTTGCTAACTACAAGCGAGATCTGCAGATTTGAGTTTGGGGGAATCTCAAGTCTTGAGAGTTTGAAGTCGCCGCCAAAATTGGCGAGTCTTGCGATTTTGAAGTCTTGACTGAGAATTTGAAGCGCTGGGAAGTGTGGAAGGGTGTAGGATAAGAGCTTTGAGGTTTTCAAGGCGAGGGTTTGAATTTTGGAGAGTGTTGAACGGCGTAGATGCGGGAAGAGGGAGGAACTGAGCTTTTGGGGAATTAGGTAGTGCCGCAGCGGAAGAAAAATCTGACCCATTGCCAGGAAATGAGCTTGAAATGAAGTGAGTCAAAGAGTAGTCTACGCACTGTGTATGCCGCGCAGCGGAAGAAAATTTTCTTGGACTGGTAAAACTGCGTCTTGCGGCGCTGTGAGTAGGATAATTCGGAAGAAATTCAGCCAGGAAATGCGCAGAAGACTGCTTTAATACACACGTTGCACCCTATGGGCTCCACGTCTCGCTCTCCGGAAGCCCAAATATCGAATTTCCGAAATGGGGTCTTGCCTTTGATAACGTCGGCCGCGCAGCGGAGAAAAAAGCGGGATATCCTGCAATATATCAGTCAAAAGACAGTTGGAACGAACTTAGGCTCACCAAACATCTTGCTCGCCGGACGGCGAAATATCAAATTTCCAAAGTGAGGTTTGGCTTTGAAATTGACAGCCGCGCAGCGGAGAAAAATGAAATCTGAGGAGCAAAATCAGCTGGAATTCAACGCGGAAATAGGGTAGATGCTTACCGGATTGACGTGCTGCGCAACGAGCTCGCTCGCGGGAAGCTCAACAATCGAATCTACAAAATCTGTTGGGAAAGGTAAGCGGGAGATGAGCAACTACCTTGAGACGATGCTTACCGTGATCTTCAGAACCACACCGCTCGCGGGACGTCGATCTGTATACGCAAGACTACGGCGCCGCTTCGCGGCGCCGCGCAACAACGACAACGACAAAATGTTTGATGGAGTGTTGTTGGCTCCGCTGCTTTACGCGTCGGGGGCGGGGTTAGCCTGCCGGCAGCCAAAATCCTGTGAAAAAACGGCTGAGGTGAGTGTCAAAATGGGTATAAGGAGAAGGAAGGAAGCTTACCTGTTGCTCGCCGGACGGCGATCCGTATAGTCAAGGCTATAGCGCCGCTTTGCGGCGCCGCGCGACGACGACGGCAACAAAGTACTTGCGGGGTCTACGCTGCTTGAAGTTTGGAGGGCGGGGTTAGCCTGCCGGCGGCCAGATTCCCGTGACAAAATGGCGGAAAAAGTCGTTAGTTTGAAGGTAAGGGAGAATAGACAAAACAGACTTGGAGTGCCGCTCGGCGGACGTCGATACGTATACTCAACGCATAACACGCTGTCGACAAGCAGAAGGTTCTAAGAAAGCTAAGAAAGAGTATTTAGAAGGAGAGACTGATGAAGGAGGGTGAAAATCTACCGAGAAATATAGACGAGTAGAAATTTTTTGAGGTTTAAGTCGAGGTGGGATGGTGGTGGTACGAGGACAAGAGGTTAGTTTGGTCCTGTGTGTGCAGTGGCGTCGGTTGTCTTGTCCGTCACAACAGAAAATCAAGCCAAAATCCAACTCAACGTACTATAAATCATTGGAAACTCAAATCAATTCGACTTGAGAAGCTGATACCTCCAAGCGAAATGCGATGAAACTTGAAAGCACACCCACCCTTGCGTTCAGCTCCGAAGACATAGAGTTGTTCAGGCTCGAGCATACTGCATGGGTTCATGAAATCTGAATGCCCGCCCTTTAGTTGACTGAAACGAAGAAAAAAACAAAAGATTCACCGTTCAAAATTTTGCGGCTCGGCAGCATTAGGTCGTGACAGTTTCAAATTATGGATCATTGATGCATCTCAGGCTTAGGAAACAACCTAGCCGCAACAAAAAGAAACAAGGAAAATTTCGTTCAAGCAGAGCCCAGGCAAAAGTAGCAACTGAAGTAGGAAATCATGGAAGAGTCAGAACTCCCAGGAAGCAAGAGGAAGCAAGATGCCAGGGGAGGGTCAAGAATTGGGTCGGTCCAAGCGTTAGCGAGCCCTTTCCGGGCAATCACACGAGCTTCGAGTGCTGCCGAGCTTTGGTTGTATGGGCGCGGCCGCCAGAACCTGCCAGAACGTCATCCAGAAGTCTTGAAGAAGTCCCAGAGTTTTGGCTAGTTTTGGTGCCAGTTGAATAGCCGAGGTGTTCATGCGTTGACCAGGCCCCCGGTCACTACCTATTAGGTTCGTCACAGATAGAGTAAATCAACGTCTTGAAAACCCCGTACCTTCGTCGCAAAAATAGTGTAAATCAAGCGGAAACTGCCCAATGTTTGTCGCAGATAGAGTAAATCGCGCGGAGCGCGAGAAATTTTTGAGACCTGAAGTCGGTCTGGGGAATTGCAAGCAAATTGCAAGACAGATTTCGAGCGTCAAGCAGCAAAAATAAAGCGAAATTGGATGATTCTGAGCAGTTTTAAGCTCAAATTTGCTTCAGAAAAGGCTAAACAACTGTCCTTTGGGGGATCCAGCCGCAAAAATCTGAAATTACCCCCAGATGTTCGTCACAAATAGAGTAAATCAGTCTGTTTGAGGGCGAAAATCATAGAGTAAATCAGCCCAAATTTTGGGCGACAATGTGACGAACCTAATAGTAATAGGTAGTGACCGGGGGCCTCGTTGACCCAGCAAGACGGCGAGCCCCGCCCAAAATGCCGGCGAGAACGCCGCGAGATCTGCCAGATGACGACAGGAAGCAAGAGGAAAATTGATCGTCCTTGAGATCACGTGACTTGATGTTCGACTTTCGGTTTTTGCGGTCCGCCAACCCCGTAAGTAAATTTTACTGCGTCCTCGCAATTCCCAACGGGGAAACGTCAACTCTTGCTCCCGACTTCCATGTCCTTTCTTCCTTGCGGCTCACCTACGGTCTCGGCCGACTCGGGAAAGTCCCAAGACGTTAACGGCGGATGCACTCAATGCGAATCTGGCTCCATTTGGCCTGCGCGACGGCGGAATCGGCTGGAACGACGAATTAGCGCAATTCAAAAAACGGTGGTCCAGGTGAGTTGTTCCGCGGTTCCATCACGTCACATTAGCCGATATTGTGTCTCTTGGTTACTGCGCGCCAGCGGGGAGGTTCTTGAGGCGATTTGAACGGGAACGGTATCCGGACGAGTTTCCGTGCATTTCCGCATGTTTTCGCTTATATCCCCGTATTGGGCTGACCCTTCCGACTCCGTCAACTTTCAGAAATTTTACTTTGCTGCTTTCCTTGTCTGGTGCGCTTTTCAGAGCTACAGAACGCCTTTGATACTGCAAACCTCGTTTTATCGACCTTCCCAAACCTCCGCTCTCCAGCACTCAAATCCCCCTGATCGGCGGCCTTCGGCTATTGAATGTCATCAGATCAGTTACTAAAGATGGTAGCCAGGTGCGTGACAGCTCGTATGCGGTTTCAACCAACTTACGAATATTCTGCTTCTTTTCAACCATTGAGTTGTGGTCGCCGCGACAGCGCCCGGACCCCGTCTGACTCATGCTACTGCGGAGGTTCCCTGTCGGAGTAAACTGCGCGTGAAGAATTTGGAGAATGGCGCCATATCTCGGCGCGCTGGGGGCCGGGCGGGGTATATAACCTAGGTGAGTTTGACGGTTTGGGCATGGGTTTTCCTCCCTCCCATTCGCACTCTGACACTCTTACCTTTCCTTCGCTCCTCTATTAACCCCTTCAACTCTTAGCTCGCATTCAAGGCCTTCAATTCGAGTTTGACTTGAATTTGGCTTTGAATCTCTTAGGTGCACAACTTACTTATTTCTTCTATTCAACTTTGCTAACCTTCTTATACTTTCAATAGAGAGTCAATACAACCTTATTTGAGTTGAATGGTAAAGTTCAAGCGTCTATTTACCCATTCAAACGTCGTTTCAATACCTTTACTGACCACCTGCTTCAGTATTTCAAATTGGTTTGTCTGGATGTTGTATTAAAGGTGCGTCGTATTGGTATTCATTCACTTATCTTTCAATTCTCGTCTTGTATTCATAGTGTTTTTCAATTCGCTTTCTTTCCCTCCATTTCAAATCGTACCGTACGGACTCGTTTCGATTCAAGTTCTCGCTGACTTCTTACTGATGCCCATTTTGACTTTCAGGTACTTATCAACCTGTAACATCTTGTCTTCAAAACTGTCTCCAAATGCTAGTAAGTCTTCGTTTATTCAACTCAAACTCGTTGTCTGAGCTCATGTTCGGATATCTAGTTGATTCTTTGCTTAAACGCGTTATCTCGGGCTTCTCGGCGAGCTGCATTTCTCCAGTTCTCGCGTCCTTTACTGACTCGATTGGCTCAGATTGAACCTAAATGAGTTCTTATTGTTCATCTTTTAAGTGTCATCAAGACTTTGAAGCATCGCTGCGCTCAAAGTCAAGATTATCTTCAATTTTGTTCACACGGGTTGAATGTGGTTGAATATCTGGATTGCGATTCATTCAGGTGCGCAACTCGTTAACTATACATCATATCACTCTAACCATTCAATACCAGGTTTGAGACGTCCAATCTAACCCAAGTCTGTACCAAAACTCTGCCGGTATGTACTCAAACCTTCAATTTCCGTATTTCTACTCTGACTGACTTCAAGTTGAACCCCGATTCTGTACAGGCCAAAACTATGCCGGTTTGACTTCACCTATCTAATTCAACGTAGAGACTATGCTTGTTCGGGCTCCGGTGAGTTGAATTGTCCTTGTCTTCATGAATGCCGTTTGACTGGTCTGAATTTTGTAGTCATGAAACGCTGAAACTTTGGAGGTAAGCCGGCATTGACCTTTCATTTTACATCGAATCCCAGACTTACTTGCTGTTTTCTCTACCTATAGACCGAAATTAGGACAGTTTGAAGTCAGCTTCGACGCTCGCGAACGCCGAGACTATGCTTGTATATGTTCAAGTGAGTTTCATTTCGCTTTTATGAATCCATACAGACGGACTGACTTGAATTTTGAATCCATAGAAGCCCGAAACTACGCTAGCCCGCATAGCCGTTCATTATGCTCGTTGAAGACGCGCGCGTGCGCGCGCCTTTCCAGGATATGTGTGTTGAGTATTAATTGACTCGATGCTCGGCTGACCATAACCTTTCTAGTTCAACACTGTTCAAGCTTTTGTTCAACAGCTTCGTCGAGTCTCCTTCGGAGTCAAGTGGTCCATTCAATGTTTCAATTCAAGTGAACTTGGTTCAGGTGAGTCTTGTCTCAAGTTCTTAGGGCTATTTCATCGACTGAAACGAACTTCCCTTCCAAGTTCCAACTTCTCGAGTGAAACTGTAGTCGAAGTTTTCAACACAATCACTGATACAACTTATTCAAACCAATAAGTTCAACTAACACTTACATATACATATTCGCTCTCCATCGTTCCAACCAACTAACCAACTCATTTTATCTTTTTCTTCAGATCTGGCACAGTTCTCGATCGGAGTTGACTTCGACGTCGTTGAATTCAAGTCAACTCACACATTTACTGACTTAGGATCCGACGCCGCCTCAAATGCGAGACGCAAAGTTGAATGTTGGCTGCTGCATCGGGAGCTGAGTCCGTTTAGATTCCGTTCATTTCGTTTATTGATCCATTCCCAACCAGATTACAGTTATGTTGAGGCGCCGCCTCGATTTTACCTCGACACCCCACCCAACTCAACCAAGCAAGGTATGTATTTCATTCAGATTCCTTCGTTTCACTTCAACCTGACTTCTTTCGTCTTCTTGTTAGCTTTCTTTCTCTGATTTCCTTGCTCCACGTACGTCCGTTTCTTACTCTGCTTTCCTCAATCTCACTATACTGACGGAATTCAAGGTGAAACCAATTTATTCTTCTAACTTACGAACAAACGCGTATCCGACTCGTAACGAGCGAGCGCCGCCGCCCGCACTCAAACTCGACACCCCGCTCCTCCGAACGCGCCGCCATCATTTCCTCGTTGCCTTCCTGAGGCGGCGGCGCGCGGTCAATTGACTCAACACTGTCAAAAACAAGGTCAGTAATATCCTTTGATTTCGTCCGGCAACGGAACTTGCCTTGATTTTGACGCGAAGACAGAGCCATCGCAGGGAGCGGGATCAACGAATGGCGGCGCGGCGCTTTTGCGCCGTTCGGCTCGAGCGACGCTGCCGAATCGAGGCGGGGTAGGAGGTGTTGCTTCAGGCCGGCCCCGAAATGGAAACGACGGAGCGAGTGAATTGACGAGCGGGGGATGCCGGGTTTGCGAGGTGTTGGTGTACTGATTATACTTGCATTGCGAAGCGGCGGCGTGCGGTCCGTTGACGTCGATACTGTCAAACCAAGGTAAGTGAAAATTCCATTTCTATTACAAGACGACGAAACTCACCTTTGTTTTTCACGCGGAGACAAAACCGAGTCGCCGCTGGGAGCGGGGCGGTGCGTTGGCGCCGTTCGGCTCGAGCGGACGGCGTCGAGACGGATGCGACGGGTTAACTTCGTCTGCTTTCCGCTAATTGTGATCCCGCAACAGATTCCAATCCAGAGCAAGTTGGTCGACTTTACGTTGCTGAGCAAGGAAGAGAAGGCGTGGCTTAATTCACACAACGAGCTTTGCTATGAGAAGCTGCGGCCGTTGTTGAAGAAGGCGGGTGATAAACGGGCGCTGGCTTTGCTTGGCAAGTTTTTCTAGGTGTGAGCCGTTCTCGGAAGGAGGAACGGGGGAGAGAACAAAGGTTTCTTGCCGAGGAGCCGTCACAAGCGTAGCACAACTAGTGTAAACACGTAGTTGGCCTTTGCAGACGCGCTCACCGACGCGACCAGCAAAGCGCGAGTGACGGCCAGCTCGCTCCGCTCTCCAAAAGCTCTCAAAAGAAAAAACTCTTCTCAGCCTCTTAGCCTCGCTCCGCATCGTCATGGCCGACAGAGTCCTCAGACCGTCGACGCGCGCCGCTAGCGCACCCGCAGTTCAGCAGCCAGCAGTACGCGGCAAGGGAGGGACAAGCAGAGGCGCTCCGAAGGCTAGAGGAGGTAAGGGAGCAGCGAGAGGCGGCGCCCCGACGCAAGCGCCGTCGAGCCCACTCTCGGTCATAGAAGACAACGAGGACCAAGATTGGATGGCTCGCGAATCGGTGCGTGACTCATCGCCGGCCGCCCCATTCAACGTCGGCGAGGGCACCCCACCGCCGCGCGACTCGCAGTCCCCGCCTCTCGCGCTTGAACACAGGGGAACCGCATCATCGCCGTCGACCGCTACACCTCGCGCCAGCCTTGAAGATATCAACATGCCGGATGACATCGTTAACGCCGGCATCAGAGAGGAGAACTGGCGGGCCGACTTCGACCACATCAACGCGAACACGCCCAGCGCGCCGCCTACGACTCCGCATCAGGAACCGACGTCTCAGCCAGAACCATCCTCGCCTGTCGTACGCCACCTGCGCGCACGCCAACGCGCACAACAGCAAGCGCTTCAGGCAGATCAGGAGGCGCTCCAGGCAGAACAGCCGCCAGCGCAGCAACCGGCGCAGCAGCCAGCTAGCGGCACGGCGCGCGGGAGGGCCGCGAATCGCCCCGCCTCGGCGACCAGAACCAGATCAACCTCGGCCCCACGCACCAGGAAACACGTCCGTCAAGCCACGACCCCCGGGACGGCGGCGGAGAAACCCGCAGCCAAGAAGCGCGGTCGCCAACCCAGCAAGTCCAAGGCGGCTTCAGCAGACGCCAGCGCCCCGGAGTCGATGGCAGTCGACCTGGCGGGCATCGAGCAGACGCTCGTCGCGCCGCGCCAGCGTCGCGTTTCGTTCCACGAAGACGTCAGAGGCGGCTCCTCATCGATCTCCCAATCAGCAGCTCAGCTCGAACCCGCTAAACAGCCTCAGGCGGACGACGAGATGATCACGGTGACCGCAGAGCAGCTCGAGCAGATGGTGAAAGAGGGTATAAACACCCGCCTTTTGGTGCAGGCAGCGGTGACGAAGCCGAAGCCGAGAAAGAGTAAGCCTCAGCTCTTCTTTACGTTCTTTTTCCTCGATCGGCCTCTGTTCCCTCTACCGGCTTCGGCCCACCGAGAGCTTTCATGCCATACGCAGGCATTCGTGCCCCCGTGCGTTTAGAGTCCCCGTTGCAGGCTTTCGAGCCATACGCAGGCATTCGTGCCCACCGTGCGTTTTCAATACCGTTGTAGGCTTTCGAGCCTTGGGCTGGCATTCGTGCCCACCGAGCCCGTTTAGTACCCACCGTTCCTGACATAGCATTCGCAGTGACCGCTCCGACGTCGCTCGAACCCGCCTTCGAGCTGATGCCAGGCACATCGCAGCCAGCACGCCAGAAACCGCCCAGGGTCATCAACCTGGATGGCGAGCGTGTGCTCGAACCCGACGTGCTCATCGCTCCGAGCAATGTCGTTTCAAGCCTGGGGAAGGGGTGGGACACTTGGTTCTCGCTTTCCGACCTCAGCGTCGAAAACAGTCGCGTGTCGGCAGGGAAAAAGCCTGAGGCCCAGCAGAACGAAGTCGTCTTCGAGGGCGGTCGCATTTACACGCGGGAGGTTACAGCACCATCCAAAGGCGACGACGACACCCTCACCATCGCTCAATTCCTCCTTCTCCGTCCCCGCCTAGTCCATGCAATAGATATGCACTTCAAGCCGACGGAATTGTCGGCGCAGCTCGCAGGCCAAGTCGACTTGCTGTTTGAGGCTGTTATACAGAGGATCGACTTCACAGAAAACTTCCATAGATACAGGGAATATGTCCTCGCAGTCCTTCGTCATTTCGTGACCGGGCCCACCTTCGATATTTCGGTGTGGCAGCCGAAGATCTTCGACGCGATCGTCCGGCGCGACATAGATCGCTTGCTCAAATCCGCCGCTTCTGGCTCAGCGAGCTCGTACACGTCCACGAACACGGCACATGTCCTTTCGAGCCGAGGGGGGAGACGCGGCGCCAGCGCCCCCACCCCAGGCGAATCGAGGCGCAGGTGGGGGCAGAGGCGCCAGAGGCGGCGGAGGCGGCAGAGGCAACGGCAGAGGCGGTGGCGCACGACCGCGGGGCGAGCGCGCAGACTCGCGGCAGGCGGATGCAAAGTGCATTTTTTGCGCCGAACGGAACGCGCACAATTCGTTCTACTGCCCCGAAGACGTCGGGAAGTGGTGCATTCGCGGACCCCGCACGCAGGTGGAAGGCGCCTATTGCCGACGCAAGGATATGCTGGCAATTCAACCGCCCTGCAGGCTGCTCGGGTCAGTGCCAGTTCCACCACGCCTGCACCCTCTGCGGCGCCGGGATCGCTGGAGCAGCCGCTGGTCACAGCGCCCAGCTCTGCACCGTCCACTGAGCTCCTCCCGATCGTCACACCTCTCCGAGCCGACCGGTGGGATTTTTGGATCCGCCGTTTAGGCCTGGAAGGGGAATGGGCGGATGTGCCGGAAGGCATCCGCAACTAGGCTCGTAACCAGCCTGCCTACGATTTGCAACGGGTTTTACATGGGGGTGGTCCGTTGCCGTAGGCAGGCTGGTACTTCTCGGGCCCTGCCAAAGGGCGGGGCCGGAGTTTGAAATTTTGGCAGGTGCCGAGATTCGGCAGTGACGTGACAAGTTGTGACCCACTGTGGTCCCGCTACATATTTTCTTGACCCTGAAGCACAAGAATATACAAGTGAGTCTACCAACATTAAGAATCCTTATCCTAAAGTGCATTGCACCACTTTGTCTGAGGAAAATGGAGTATTTTCTGTGGAGCAGGAGCAAAATGATGCCGCCAGCCAAAAATTTCAAACTCCGGCCCCGCCCTTTGGCAGGGCCCGAGAAGTACCAGCCTGCCTACGGCAACGGACCACCCCCATGTAAAACCCGTTGCAAATCGTAGGCAGGCTGGTTACGAGCCTAATCCGCAACGGGTTCTCGCATGGTTTCAATTCTTCTTGCCGCGCCGTCTCCACTTTCATTCCACAGAACTTGACCTCAGCAATCGAACATTCAGACATCATTGACGCATACCTCGAAAAAGAGCAAACGCTAGGCCGCATTTCCCCACCGTACGATCCAATTCTTCTTGAAGCCAAAATTGGCCCCTTCCGCTGCTCCCCCCGTTGGTTGCGTTCAGAGAGACCCGCCGACAGGGAAGTGGCGGATGTTTAATCACCACTCATATCCCAGGAACGATCCCGACATCCTCTCCATCAATTCCCAGATCGCTAAAGACGACTTTCCTTGCGACTGGGGCTCTTTTGCCCAATGTTATCTGATAGTAGCCCGTGCACCCAAAGGCGCCCAAGCCGCCGTTTTTGACGTTAAAAGCGCTTTTCGCAACGTTCCATCCCGACCCGACGAGCGCGCGCAGCTCATGATCTCGTGGAAAGGCAAGGTAAGGCATACTTAGTTCCGGCGATTGTAGGAGCCTGACGACGTACAGGTCCATTTTGACCACGTCTTCAGCTTCGGGGCATCGAGTGCGCCCGGCATCTTCGGTCGTATAGCCGACCTCTTCGTTCTTCTCCTCCGTCTCGGATTCTCCGTCGCCGACATCCTCAAATGGGTCGACGATTTCATCTTCTTCCGCTACCCCAATCTCTTGCATGCCAATGGCTCGGCAACATACGACTACGACGAGTCAGTCTTCACCCAACTGGCCGCCGACCTAGGCTTGCCATGGGAGATGGACAAGCATACCCCCTTCCACCACCTCTTCACCTACCTCGGATTCGACTGGGACCTGGAAGCCAAGACCGTCACGCTGCCGGACAAGAAAAGGTCGAAATACCTCGCCAAACTGATTCCATGGCTCACCGGACCCAGGCCCATCGCCTCACGAAAGGAAGCAGAGAATGTGGTCGGTACACTCAACCACTGCGCCCACGTCGTCCCCCAAGGTCGCTCCAGACTGGTCTCACTCTACCGATTCTCAGCGTCCTTCAACTTTGCCAACAACAATTTCGTACGCTTCGCAGTTCCAGACGACGTTCGGCGAGATGTAGCGTGGTGGAGAAGAACCCTTTCACAACCGAAGGTCACCCTCATCATTAAGCAGCCCCCGCCGCCACACCAAGATGAAATCTTCGTAGACGCATCGACAAGCTGGGGCGTGGGGTTGGTCTTTAAAGGAAAATGGCTGGCATGGCGCTTCAAAGAGGGTTGGCGTAGAGGAGGCCGAGACATAGGCTGGGGTGAGATGGTCGCCGTTGAGCTCGCAGTGCGGACTATCGTCGCCTCAGGTTTCCAAAGTCGCCACTTCATCCTTCGCTCTGACAATCAAGGCGTAATCGGTGCCCTGGCCGCAGGCCGCTCCTACAACGCTCCCTCCAACATCATCCTCCAACATATTCTTCGCCTTTTCCACGAGCACGAGGTTTGGTTCACCTTCGTCTACGTCCCGTCGAAGGAGAACCTCGCCGACGATCCGTCCAGAGGAATCTTGCCGCCGCCGAACCAGCTATACCAGAGACAGCCACAGACCCCGAGCCACTTGAAAGAATTTCTGAGCATAGTCCTTAGCTAGTCTCATGTAGAACCGCACTCCCGCTAGAAATAAAACACAATCTTGTAACTGTATCGCAAACATCCGAATAAGGGTACGGCGAGCAACTTTACCATCAGTAGATGATGGTAAAGTTGCTCAGCGTAGTTACTGTGACGTGTGTGACATAACTTGTCCTCCCCATAAACTGCTTCGTTTTCACTACCACAATGCTCGACAATAGCCGCACTGGCAACCCCACAATCCGCTCCATCATCTCGCGCGTGCTGCAACAAACCTCGAAAAAACCAACAATATTTGCGGGGGGGATACAGAAACCGAAGTCAGCAAAGCTTCGGAATGCAAAGCAAGCGAAAGAACGCATCGACTACGCGATACAGCACGCGTGGGCCGACTCCACGCTGGAGAAGTACGCAAGCAGCCTCAAAGCTTTCCACACGTTCTGTGATTCCGAAGGAGTAGACCAAGCGCAGAGACTCCCAGCCTCCGAATTCCTTCTATGTTCCTTCTCGGCATCGCGTGCGGGAGAAATAGCAGGAGGCACAGCGAGGGCAGCGGTTGCGGCAGTCAAAGCGTGGCACATCATTGAGGGAGAGGACTGGCAAGGCGGTATTCGTCTGCGGTACGTTCTCAGAGGTGTGGAAAATCTAGCCCCGGAAAGCTCCAAACGCGACATCCGCCCGCCCGTTACCGCTTCCATGGTCGACTTGCTGGCCGAGCACCTCGACAAGAGCAGCCCTCTCGACACCGCAGTTCTAGCCGCCGCCAGCTCAGCTCTCTGGGGACAGATCAGGCTAGGCGAGATACTGTCAGACACGCAAGGAAAATTTAAGGCCGGACGCATTCCCATGGTCGCAGACCTCCGCCCCCCGTCTACCTCTGCCGGCTCGCGCGCGCTACATCTTCCTTGGACGAAAACCAAAGGCAAAAGAGGGGAAGATGCCATGCTCGTCAAGCAGAACACGCCATCGGACCCCATCAGCGCTCTCGAGTCGCACTTGACCACCAACTCTATTCCATCCAACCTCCCTCTCTTTTCATATCGCAATGCGCAAAACTCACTCATCTGCCTCACGAGGAAGAGGTTTTTGCAACGCTGCAACGAGATATGGGGAAGGTACGGATACCCAGCGTTCACCGGCCACAGCTTCCGCATCGGCGGCACCACTGAGCTCCTCCTCGCGGGCGTACACCCGGACGTGGTTCAGGCAATGGGGAGATGGCAGTCCGAAGCCTTCAAGATCTACTGGCGAAGGTTAGACCTTCTGGCGCCACTTCATTGGGAATTCAAAGCGGTATAAGCGTAAACATATTCATCGATTTGTACTTTCTACATCAACAAGTCCTTTTTCCCCGCTCCAGCTCGTTTTTTGGGGTTTCTCCAGCAGGAGATCGCCTCCGCTCCATTCTGGGGAGTCTCCTGCTGCACGCACCTCTGTGCCGGCGGACGACACGCGAGAACGACGCGACGCCGACCGCCTGCCCACCCCAAACTCGGGCAGGATCTTCGCCGAAGATCCACCTCACCCTCCGGAAGCGAGATCCGTCAGGCAAGAAATGAGCCGTTCTCGGAAGGAGGAACGGGGGAGAGAACAAAGGTTTCTTGCCGAGGAGCCGTCACAAAGCGTAGCACAACTAGTGTAAACACGTAGTTGGCCTTTGCAGACGCGCTCACCGACGCGACCAGCAAAGCGCGAGTGACGGCCAGCTCGCTCCGCTCTCCAAAGCTCTCAAAAGAAAAAACCCACCCACCCAGCACCTGTTTGAGTGAGAGCTTGGGTTAGTCGTAGCTCCTGCCCAGTGCGTGTAGCTAGGGGAGTCTCCTGCTGCACGCACCTCTGTGCCGGCGGACGACACGCGAGAACGACGCGACGCCGACCGCCTGCCCACCCCAAACTCGGGCAGGATCTTCGCCGAAGATCCACCTCACCTCCGGAAGCGAGATCCGTCAGGCAAGAAAGTGGATGATGGATAATGTAAATGTAGGCAGACAACTTATCTACGTTGGATTTCGACTCTCTGCTTGCCGCTTCTTCAGAGGGAATCTATATCCAAGTAGATAGATGGGAGAGCTCGCGATCCGAGTCGGATACGACAGACTCTGCGAATCACGAGCAAGCTTCAACTCGGCAAAAGCCGAATACCACTTTTCTTCCACCATGCTGGACATTTTGCAGGATTTGAAGAACTGGTTCGAAGCTAATGGTGGATTCATTCACGCCGATGTCTCCCTGATCCACTGTGAGATGCGGTCGCCGGCCCTATCGCAGCTTGAAGAATGATATCACCTTCCAAGCGGTTTACGGCGTTTCTGCCATCGCCTCGAAAAATATACCTGCCGATAGCAAAATAGTCTCTTGCCCCTTCGACTTGGTCATTACCAAGGACACTGCTCTCAATGCACTCTCTGCCTTGCTAGGATCAGCCTCGACCACGCTTTTGCGAAAATGGACAGAAAGGCAGCTGATATCCGTATATCTGAGCTTGCATTGGATAGCTGGGGATGGACAGAGGTGCTTGAATGACCCTCGTTTTGAACGCATTAATGGTCTGAAATCAAGACTTGCTTGCTCTCACTGTCAGCTGGCAAAATATCTTGAAACATTTTCCCTACGTCAAGTCTCTTCCCCTGCGCGACAAACTCAGAACGCCGCTCCACTTCTCCCCATCTGAATTGGAACTGCTCAGAGGGTCGAACCTGTATGGCGCTACTCTTGATCGTGAGCCGATTCTACTCGATTTGACCAGCTAAGATTCAGGTTGTTTTAATAGGCCAGCGGGAGTGGAAGGCAGAGTGGGAGGAATGTCAGAACGTCGTCAGGACGGCTAACGAAGAATGGGCGGATCTGCTAACCTGGTTTGCTTCGTTCTTCAACCTGCTTTGTCTACTATATCTTCCATGCAGGGACTCGTATCTTACGTCCGCTACGCATTTATCCTCAAGAGCCTTTCCTTCTACGCTCATCTCCCGAAACCTGGCCTTGCCCTCTGATACTCCAGTCGAAGCTGCACCAGTGCTACTGCCTGGAGTTGATTCTCTCAATCACGCACGCGCAGAGCCCGTGTCATGGATTCAATCTTATCTGGGAAGCGGCCCAGTCCCGAACGCGGAATCGAACATATCGGTTATCCACCACAATCCCATCGTAGCTGGGACAGAGGTGTTCAACAATTATGGGCCCAAGCCCAACTCTGAGCTCATCTTGGGTTACGGTTTCTCTTTACCCAACGTAGGTCATTTTTCTCTTATCAAGCGCATAGATTGTCATCTTTTTGAACGCACAGAACCCGGACGACACTATTGCCCTAAAAATTGGTGGGCCAAATGGAGGTCGGTGGGAAGTAGGCCGCGATGCCCGTGGCGCGGAACCTGTCTGGGACTTTGTTCTGGCGTCATTGGCTGAAGAAGGGATCGAGCCAACTTACGAAGACCACCTGGACGCGTCTGAAATGCTAGCAGATATGGCTCAGGATCTCATGCAGAAGCTGCCCGACATCCCGACATCGAGCCCTACACCAACGGGCGTTCGAGAAGACGTTGCTTCAATGGTACGGCACTACATCGAAGGTAAAGTTGGAGTTCGATCCTGAGGCTTGCGATTTCTGACTCGCGGTCCAGGGCAACGCGAGATTCTGGAATCTTTGATCGAATATGGCGCAGCTAAAGAATGGCATGGAGACATGCCTGAAGATTCCTAATGCCTAAGCCTTCATCCGGCTGGATTTCCTCTCCCCCTTTGTGTTCTTGCGTTGTACCTGTTCCTGCCACCCTAACCCTAATTTAAGTCTTGATCAAATTTTTCGCTGATGGATACCGAATACCAACGACCACCACCATGTCCGTCTTTCCGCCTGAGTTGGAAAGAGAGATATTCGAAATCTGCGCGCTCTCTGAGCCTCCGACCATTATCACTCTCTTACTCGTCGCGCAACGCGTCAAATACTGGATCGAGCCATTGCTGTATCGCACCATGGCCTTGGAATATCCCAACAAGGCCCGTCGTAACTTCACTTCCGACTTCGTGCTGTCCTCCATACGGGCCCAAACTCCCATATTCCTTCAGCAGTCCATTCGGCATCTGGCTTTTTGCAAAACCAACGACGACCTTGACGCGAAGGCGGACATTATTTTGGCCGCATGTCCACGCGTTGAGAATCTTTTGATACTGGAGCTCTCGTACAAACGGGTTCAATGCATTGCACATCTCTCCCTGACGCGGCTGTATGCTCCATGCGAGCCCCTGCTGCGCACGCTCCCTCCAACCCACGCCTTCTTCTCGCGCCTGACGCATTTCGCCGTTGTCTGGGGCCTGTACGAGATGTCAGAAGGGGAAATCTGCGCCGCGCTGGCAGCCCTGCCACAGCTCTCCCATCTATCCTTCTCCCATCCTCACTTCCTCGAAATCTGCCCCACACTCCTTTCGACGTGCAAATCCCTGCGTGCACTCGTCTCCCTTCTCTGGGATATACCTCTGGGTCGGCGCGGCGACGAGCTGGCACGAGATGTTCGCTTCGTTACGATGAAGATGAAGGGAGCCGACCCTATCGAGGACTGGTACCAGGGGGTGGAATGTGGTGAGGATTATTGGTCGAGGGCAGAGGTCTTCATTGCTCGTCGCCGGGCAGGTCAGATTGATCCGCTGCAGTATAACATCGAGCCTGAGTGGAACCCAAACGAGAACTCGGGCGGGCAAGGATAACGTGGACCAGTGAAGTCGTCATGGCTTCATGCCCGCTGCTTTCGGAATCCTTACAGCGAAGCCACCGCTAGTCAGATACCTTCTATATGTATACCCTCTGTGCTTAGATATCTTCCGTAGTATACCCTCTGAGATCCATACTCATACCCTCGTCTTCACTCTGTAGAACTGACATTGCCGAACATCGCGTGCTATCGCGTCCCATACGTACCTCATCGTCGAAGTCTATGCTGGATTCTAAGTGTCTCAACCTTGCCTACCTCTTTTTCTGCGAACTCGCGTATTCGGCTACTTCGCGTTGATCGCCCCCAGGGTTGGTAGACACCTTGCAGCACTAGCTTTCTCACACTTGCCGCATTCGAACTCTCAAAGATCGTTCAGGGCAAGCTGAATGGTTACAGTATCGCACATTCATGGACTATAAGTACACGCGCCGCAGCTCCGTCGCTGCTGTTATCCGTTTACAAATGGGACAGAGCTTCGTAGAGCCCAAACACCGTAGCCAGCATTCCTGGGGATGGTATCCGTCAAATGGCCCACAGAACGACTGCGTTTCAGCCGTACCTTGCAACATGTATGCCAGCATCCGGTGGAGACCGTCGGGTCCGTGTAAGACTCTATACATATCCGGCAAATAGAACTCTCAGACACACGCGACTCCTTCGATGATAGGTGAGAACGCGAGACGATGAACAGAAAATGGAAGAGGCACCAAAAGCTTTATTTTATTCTGCAAGAAACCCACGAGCGACGCCTGGTCCCCGCGCTTCTGGGCTGCGAGGATGGCGAGCTCAAGCTTGTCCGCCTCATCGACAACGGCTGGATCCAGCAGCTGCGGAGTACCGCCGGGTTCAACCTGTTCTGATTTTTCCCGCTTGACCACTTTACCTTGAGCGACTAGCTCGCGCAGTGTCTCGTCGTCGCCAATGTCCACGTCCATGTCCTCGTCGCTTGGCTGGATGTGCTGGGAAGGAGGGAGTACGGCTACGATGTCCCCCTCGGTGAATTGGGCTTCACCGAATACGGCTTCGTCGTCGCCGTCGATGTCGATATCGTCGTCGACGTCGAGTGAGTTTGGGTCGCGGGTTGCAAAGCCTGTACCTGAATCGGATATTAGTGTGTGTCAAGAGTTAGAGAGGGAGAGATATCACAAACCTCGTACGTCCCCTACATGGCCCGGGCCGTCCAATTGCATACTCGCGTTACGATTACGACGCTGCTCAGCAATAGCAGCTTGCCTGGCCTCTTCTAATCTCCGCGTCTGGTCGACCAAGCAGGCGTCGACATGGGCCTCGATGACATCCTCGTCGCCGCGCACTACGACAAGGCACACCGGACATCCAACCTCCCCGCCTTCGTTCCTGCGCGACCGCCATGTCTCGCGCACCCGCGATGACGAGGAAGCGCCTTCATCTGCGTCAGCGCGGACGAGCTCTTTTAGTTTTGTATGGCGCGCCTTGCGATGGCGCTTAATTGCTGTGATTGCATGTGTTGTTTCGGTGAGGAGAGCGGTGCCCATATCCGTATCCGCTGAGGTCGAGGTTGAACCGAGGGATTTGCTTGCACGGGACAGGCGGGGGCGGGCAGAGCTACGAGTGAAAGTTGAGACAGAATATCGCAACTGAAGTGAAAATACAGACGTTTCGACTAGAGCTTCGAGTGAATCAAGGGCTTCGAAATCGACGTCCGTTTCGCCGACGCGTCGAATAATGGCCTCGACACGCTCCGCCTCTAGAGCAGCATGTGCTTCGAGAAGCCGTACAGAGATCTGCTCGCTGCAGACTGGGCACTCGCGCGTTTCGGCGCGTTTCTTGTCTGGTGCAGAGTTCATAAAATCTTGTGATGCATTGTTCGGATTGTGCGGTGTACATTACATTTTCTGGCTGGTCCGGGGTCCTGTTCAGGCGCAGGCGACGATTCGGAGAATGGGGTGGAGCTGCCCGAGGCTTGGGGAACCTCTTCGACGTCGCGCGACCTTTTCTTGCCTCTGTGATTTTTTGTCGAGTTTGGTACAGTCCCAGAATTGAAGACTAACTTGTGGGCGCTCATAACTTGCGTAGTTATTGAATAGTTTTGAGTATTGCTCTTAAGACCCGGAAAGATATGATAGGAAGCCGATTGAAGCGCAGATACTTAATGTTGAGTGCAAGAGGCGCAGTGGCTGTGTCGATTGCTCTTGCCTCTTACCACCACCAACGATCGTGGCCTCGAAATGCAAAGACTTCATATTTACTCCCATTTTCTTCCCCTTCGACCTCAGCTTGATTTAACTGACGCTCAGAATTTTCCTGAGCTGAGTCAATATAGTGAAGATACCCGGCCCGCCGTTCTTCAAGTCAGCGGAACATCACAGGCTGGCCTGGAATAGAATAGCCGTGTCGCCTTCCTGCCTTCCTTGTCTAAAGCAAAGCAACTGACTACATAAATATGGGTCCACTTCCGAGGTTTATCCGGGCTCCCTCTTCTCTCTTGCACCACCTTGTGTATCACTGAGTAATGGACGTCGACCAAACCCTTGCAAAATTGAATGTTGCTCAAAAGATTCAACTTCTCGCTGGATCTGGCGCTTGGCACACTCATGCTATCAAGGATGGTGCCGTGGACCTCCCGCCTCTCAGGATGAGCGACGGCCCCAATGGTGTTCGTGGTCAACGATGTCCTGCTCTTTATCGTCTGCGGAAACAATGATCTTATATGAACTGAATACTAGTCTTCAACGGCACTCCTGCGAGCTGTTTCCCTGCATCCACAGGCTTAGGCTCTTCGTTTGATGTTGAATTGGCCAAGAAGATTGGGGAGGCCCTTGCGGATGAAGCTCATGCCAAAGGTTTGTTTTGGATTCGGAAGCTGATTCGTTTAATCCGTGAGCCTCTAACCAGTGCTCAGGATGTCACACTCTGCTGGCGCCCACCGTGAATACCCAGCGCTCACCCCTGGGCGGACGCGGCTTTGAATCTTTCTCCGAGGATCCGGTCGTGAACGGCACAATCGCTGCAGCATACATTAACGGCCTCCAGTCCAAGGGTGTAAGCGCTACGATTAAACACTTCGTCGCCAACGATCAAGAATTTGAGCGCTTTTCAATGAGCAGTAAGTTTTGTCCATTATCATGTCGCTCGGTCTGAGCTCAATCGAAACAGGCGAGGTCAGCGAACGCGCTCTGCGCGAGATATACTTGAAACCTTTCCAAATCGCTATTCGAGACGCAAACCCTTGGGCGCTTATGACTGCGTCAGTCTGATCTCTATATTCCCCTCCCTCGTCTGACTAGATTCGCATTCAAGTTATAATCGCGTTAACGGTCTGCACGCTTCCGAAAACAAAAGGCTTCTTGAAGATATTCTACGCAAGGTTCGGTGCAGTTCGTCTCAACACGACCACATCTGGCTGATTTTGCGCAGGAATGGGGATACGAAGGCACAGTAATGAGCGACTGGGCGGGGGTGTATTCCACTATTGAAAGTATCAAGGCTGGCGTGGATATCGAGATGCCGTATGTAACAGCGTTTCTCTCTATCATTCGTGGACTCGAGAACAATTCGCAGTGGCCCGACAGTAATGCGAGGCAAGGCGGTTGAACGCGCACTCATGGGCGGTAAACTATTGCCAAGTGATATCGACGCTCGCGTTCGCAAAGTTCTACAATTGGTCAAACGCGCACAAGAGTCCGGCATCCCTTTCAACGCCGAAGAGAAATCCATCGACACACCCGAACTCCGCAAACTCCTCCGCACCGCAGCAGCCGACTCCATAGTCCTTCTCAAAAACGACAAAAATATCCTGCCACTTTCAGATAAACTCAAAAAGATCGCCGTTATCGGGCCCAACGCCAAAGTCGCGCAAACCAGCGGTGGTGGTTCTGCCCGTCTGCTCTCTACTTACACAGTCTCGCCGCTGGAAGGTATAACAGCTGCTGCGAAGGAGATTGGCGCAGAAGTCAAATACGCTGTCGGAGTTGCCTCGCATAAATTTCTTCCCGAATTGGACGCGTACATTCAGCAAAAGAGCGGAGAGGGTGCCGGGGCAGTCCTCGAATTTTGGAATCAGAAGCCGTCGGAGGATTTCCTGCAGACCACTGTTGATCTGGATCAGAAGCTGAGCCCATGCGATTGGAGCACACCAACCCTCGGCAGCCGCTGTTTCCTTCTCGATGGCGTAGTGAGTGTCCTCCATCGTGTTTCCAGCTCTTTGAAGTGACCCTTTGCACTGTAGGACGAAACCAAGGTCAACTACGAATGTTTCCTGCGTGTGAGACCTCGGCCATCTTCATTGAAATATTCGATGCTCATCCTTATCTCCCAGTACACGACATCCTTCGTTCCCGATGAAGACGGTGACTGGGAAATCTCAGTTCACTTCACCGGCAGAGGAAATCTTTTCTTCGACAAGAAACTCGTGGTGGATCTCAGCACGAACCCAGAGTACGGAGAAGAATTCTTCGGATTCGCTACCAACGACAAACGGGCGACACTCAAAGGGCTGAAGGCCGGCCAGTCATACGACTTGGAGCTCAGGGTCAGTAACCACGAATTTGCATCAAGGAGCCCTTTGCCGTGTTGGGGTGGTCTGCGGATTGGCGGAATCTGTCAGTTTGATGGTGAAAAAGCTATCAAGGATGCTGTTGCTTTAGCCCAAGCCTCGGACGGTATGCTGAAGCGGTCATTTTGCACTCATTCTCAGCTCACGGCCTCCCGTCAGTTGCCATACTTGTGGTAGGGCTGAATCATGAGTGAGCGAATCGGTATCGTCCGTTAAGGACAGAGTCTTGATCGGTTTTCTGCAGGTGGGAGAGCGAGGGCTTCGATCGTCCAGACCTAGAGTGACCTGATTACTCAACTGTCAAGCATCGCCGCTCATTCATTTGCAGTCTGCCGCTCCTGACCAATCCCTTGGTCTCTGCCGTCTTAAACGCGAACCCCAACACCGTTGTCGTCAACCAGACGGGCACACCTGTCGCCATGCCTTGGATAGACGAGGCGCCGGCTATCCTGCAGGCATTCTACGGGGGCAATGAGCTGGGAAATGGTATCGCCGATGTGTTGTGGGGGAAAGTCAACCCTTCAGCAAAAATTTCGCTCACATTCCCGTGAGTGTTCACCGGGTGAATCCAAATAGGGTTTGCACAACATCGTTTGGCAGGAAACGCCTCGAAGATAATCCATCGTTTGGATCTTTCGGCAGAGGGCAGGAGCATGGAAAGGTGTTGTATAATGAAGTGAGCGGGGCGTGTCTGTTTATATCGAGTTAACATCCTGAACACCGACCAGGGCATATTCGTCGGATACAGAGGCTATGATTTGCGGAGCATTCGGCCACTGTTCCCATTCGGGTACCAACGCTGCTGCTTATTTGCCCCTTCTCTCGCTCAATTTATCTGTTATACAGCTTCGGCCTCTCGTACTCTACCTTTGAATATTCGGATATGCAAACTTCGTCCGTGTCGAAGAAAGGAGAGTTCTCCGTAACGTTCAAAATCATGAATACAAGCAAGATCTCCGGCCGTGAAGTCGCGCAGATTTACATCTCCGACCCGGAGGCCTCCCTGCCGCGCCCTGTCAAAGAGCTCAAAGGCTTCGCCAAGGTCGCGCTTGAAGGAGACGAGACCAAGACTGTCAAAGTGGACCTTAACAGGGAGGCCCTCGGGTTCTACGATGACCGGCAGATGTGCTGGGTCGCTGAGAAGGGGGCGTTCAAGGTACTCGTGGCAGCGTCTGCAGAGGATATCCGGCTGGAAGCAGAAACCGAATTGGCGGCTACTCTGACCTGGACGGGGTTGTAGCAAATATGTAGTTTGTAGCTTTACATGTAAGAATACTCACCGGTTCAAAATTAGCACAAGAAATCAATCATGATGAAGACAATTCCACCGTTGTTGCCACTGGGCCGTTCTGTCCATCGTCTAGTCTCAGATGGATGAGTTTCGCCGCGGTGGTAGATCTTGATTCGATTGCGCCGCTGCGCATCCAATGATTTCGTCTTCCTCGTCTTGCGAGGAGCTGACAAAGCAGTCATCATCTAACAAAGCAGTGAGATATCGAAAGAGCAGTGAAGAGAAACACCGCGAACCTTGCTCAAAAACGGCGACCATTTCGAAATACTTTTGTATAAAGAAAGCGACGTTTTCGGGCTTGCTTGGCTTCTTGTTCGTCCCAGGAGTGGGGTTCTTGACGATTGGAAGCTTGAGTTCGTCCAAGTGAGAGTCAAATAGCGCCAAGGCTATTGGGCCACTACAGCGCGGTTGGATTGGAGGACATTGTTCAACTGACAGAAAATACCTTTCAGGTAAAGACAACGAAGCGAAAGACGCGAAAACACGAATTACAAGAGTCATGGTAAGAGGCCAAAGTCCCAAGGGTGGCCCGCTGGGATAGGATTCATTACTGTATTGCACCTGCATCTGAGCGGATAGCTTACTGGGATTTGAATGCAAGTCACGGAAGAAAATAAGCAGATAATTCGAACAATATGACCAAGGACGGCGTCTGGTCCAAGATGGTTGCAGGGTGGTTCTGATTTCTTTGAACATCCGTGGTCAGCATCGAGAATAGATAGGCAAGATGCGCTGGCGACGGGGGGGATAGCTGCTGGCCCAGTAAAGATAGATAGCCACACGAGAAACGATTCGAAGACACAAACAAGACGGTGGTACATGAAGCAAGTCGAAAGAGTATTTCCCTGTACCCGCATGCAAAGACATCCAGTCATCGTTGTGTTCATGTAGCGCCGTAACAGTTGTATCGCGAGACGGGCGCTACTATCAAGACTCGGGTGCCATTAGGAAACATTGACGCAATGCGACAAAGCTAGGTGAATGGGTGCCGATGGATGGTAAGGACCTTTGACTATGAGGGACTTGAATTCGGGCAGGACTGGCCCAGCGGGGAATAAGGAGGCCATTGGAGAGGCATGTATCCCCGGTCTGTGGCGTCGAAGCTTGAAAAGGAGGCCAGCCAGGTACGTTGTAGTGGTCAAGAGCAACCTTCACCGGCAATTCCCGCGGTGTTTGAAGCTCAGTTCGGATTCGGGAATTGCAAGTCTGTAGAGATCTCTGTTACTTGGTCAATACAAATGAATACATTGTGTTAGCACTCTATCCTCGCCGATAAGTATAGATCTACGAACCAAGTTACTTGCGGGTCCAACGGCTGGCGATGTGAGCACCGGATCCAGGCGATTTCCAGCATGGTCGCTTTTCACAACGCCGCGAATGCCAACGGATCGACCCCTTTGACGAACATCCAAACTGGTACCAATCGCGTTGGTAGTACTTACCTGTGTCGTAGATAGCTTGAATAAAATTCGTTGTCCCAAAAAGGCAACTCTTAAGCACCTCCACGCTCACCACACGACTAAGCTCGCCGCGCGACCAAGGTCGCAAGCGACTTGCATACCTCTTAACTTATAGCTTTTCGGAGGTGGTCTCAAAGGGGTATATTTTCCATTTACATACAGCGGGAGAAAATTTTGATTTTTTGCACCCTCAGGAAGCCCTTTTCCCGAGCCGTTTCAGTACGTACTCTAAATCTACGGCGGAGATCTAACTACAAGCGAGATCTACAGATGTGACTTGAGCAAAATTTGAAGTCGTCGAAATTTGCAAGTCTTGAGATTTTGAAGTCTTGGACATAAATTTGAAGATTTTGAAGCTGCTGAAGGGCGGATATTGGTAGAGAAGAAGAATTTCGAAGTTCTGGAAGCGAAGATTGACGATTTGGAGAATACTGCAGGCGGAAGTTGGGGAACAGGGAGGAACTGGGGTATTGGGGAACTTTGAAGTCGGGCGCCGCGCAGCGGAAGAAAAAAGTTGAGTCTAGCCGCAAATGAGCTTCGAATGTAAAGAAATGAAGGGTAGTCTACGCACTGTGTATGCCGCGCAGCGGAAGAAAAATTTCCCGGACTTTGTCTCTTGAACACTCTTGTTTGCGCAACGAGTGAAAGAATCTGTGAACAAAATCAGTCAGAATTGTGTTAGGAAGCTGCATTAAAACGCACCTTGCATCGCTGGAGCCATACCTCTCGCTCGCGGGAACACGAAAAATCAAATTCCCAAAAATGGGTCCTGACTTGAACCTCGGGCCGCGTAGCGAAGAAAATTCGGTATTCACTGCAGTAAATCAGCCAAAACACACTCAGAATGAACAGAAAAGACTCACTAAAACACCCCGCTCGCCGGACGGCGAAAAATCGAATCATCAAAGTGAGGTTCGAGGCTGAGCATGAGATTGATGGCCGCGCAGCGGAGAAAAAAAATCTGAGAAGCAAAATCAGCGAGGAATTGAGGTAGATACGGAATAGATACTCACCAGGTTGACGTGCTGCTCAGCGAGCCCGCTCGCGGGAAGCTCAAAACTCGAATTTGCCCAAGTAGGAAGCTGTTGGGGAATGGGTAAGCGGGAGATGTGAAACTACCTGGAGACACTGCTCACAATGACTGTCAGAACAACGCCGCTCGCGGGACGTCGATCTGTATACTCAACACTACGTCGCCGCTCCGCGGCGCTGCGCTCCAACAACAACATCAAAAGAATTGATGGAGAGATGTGAGCTCCGCTGCTTTACGCGGACGGGGGCGGGGTTAGCCTGCCGGCAGCCAAAAACCCCATGAAAAAATGCCTGAGGTGGGTGTCAAAATGGGGTATATGGAAGAGGCAAGAAAGCTTACCTGTTCAACTCGGCGGACGGCGATCCGTATAGTCAACGCTACGGCGCCGCTTCGCGGCGCCACGCGACAACAGCGACAACAACAACATACTTGCGGCGGGGTCGACGGTGTCTACGCTGTTTTCAGCGTCGGGGGCGGGGTTAGCCTGCCGGCGGCCGAAACTCCGTGAAAAAAGGCTGTTAATAGTGTCAAAATTGAGTACATGGAAGAGGAAAGACACATACCTGAGTGAAGGCTGTTGCTCGCCGGACGGCGTTCTGTATACTCAACGCATAGCGCAGAACTTCCCAGCAAGGCTAAGGAAGAGTATTCAGAAACGGACATTGAGTAGAAACTTACCGAGGAATATTAGACGAGACGAAAATTTGACGGTGGAGTAGAGCTGGGATGGTGGTGGTACGGAGTCAAGAGGTTAGTTTGGTCCTGTGTGTACATTGGCATCGGTTGAATTGTCTGTCGCAACAAAAGATCAAAGGAATTCAAAATCAATGTAACGTACCTGGATCTATTGAATCAGCTTGGAAGTTGATACCTCCAAGCGAAGTGCGAGGAAAGCGCACCATCTCTTTACTCAAACTCCAAGCTATGAGTTGTTATACTTCAGCAGACTGTACGAGTTCGCAGAAAATGAATGCTTACCCTGCAGACTTCGCTCGCAGCCATGGAAGGAAAAGCAAAAAAACTCGCCGCTGAAAATCTCCCAGTTTCGGCAGCACCGTAACGTTGAATCAATTTCAAAATCTCGGAATCATTCAGGTCAAAACCAAGAGTCGATGTTGTTCAATTCAGGCTCGATTCCAACCGCAAAGAAAGCAACTTGAAGCAGACAGCAGAAGATTGCTGCAAAGCACTTGAAGCAGAAATCTCAACGAAAGAAAAGGACTTTGAGTGAGTCGGTCCAAGCGAG
Source organism: Favolaschia claudopus (assembly GCA_037176885.1). Lineage (NCBI taxonomy): Eukaryota > Fungi > Basidiomycota > Agaricomycetes > Agaricales > Mycenaceae > Favolaschia > Favolaschia claudopus. Next base: position 89,876 of record JAWWNJ010000085.1, read on the forward strand.
CACTGCCCAGACAATCAAACCCTTCGTTACCTGCCAAGCTTTAGTTGTATAAGCGCGCGCTGACGCGCGGCCCCCGGAACATGACGAAGAAGTGCCAGAGTTTTGGTGCCAGTTGAATAGCCGAGGTGTTCATGCGTTGACCCAGCAAGACGGCGAGCCCCGCCCAAAATGCCGGCGAAAATGCCGCGAGATCTGCGAGATGACGAGAGGAAGCAAGAGGAAAACAGAAAAAATTGATCGCCCTTGAGGTCACGTGACTTCATGTTCGACTTTCGGATTTTGCGGTCCGCCAGCCCCGTAAGTAAATTTTACTGCGTCCTCGCATTTCCCAACGGGGAAACGCCAACTCTTGCTCCCAACTTTCATGTTCTTTTTGCTCTGCGGCACATCTACGGTCTCGGTCGACTCAGGCAACTCACAGGACATCACACTCGACTTACTCAACACGGATCTGACTCCATTTGGCCTGCGCGGCGGCAGAAACGGCTAGAACGACAATTATGCGCAATTCAAAAAACGGAGGTCCAGGTGAATTCTTCCGCCGTTACATCACGTCACGCTAGCCGAGATTATGTTTCCTGGATACTGCACGACAGCGGGGACCTTTTTGAGGTGATTTGAACGGGAACAGCGTCCGGACGAATTTCCGTGCGTTTCCAGATGTCTTCGCTTATATCCCCGTATTGGGCTGACCCTTTCAACTACGTCAACTTTCAGAAATTTTATTCTGCTGCTCATCTTGTCTGGTGCGCTCTACAGACCTACAGAACGCCTCAAATACCTCAAACCTCGAATTCACGACTCTCCCAAACCTCCGCTCTGCAGCACCCAAATCCCCCTGATCGGCGACCTTCGGCTACGGAACATCATTAGATCAGTTACCAAAGATGGTAGCGAGGTGCGTGGCAGCTCGTATGCGGTTTCAACCAACTTACGAATATTCTACTTCTTTTCAACCATTGAGTTGAGGTCGCCGCGACAGCGCCCAGACACAGTCTGACTCATGCTACTGCGGAGGTTTCTCGTCGGCACAAACTGCCCGTGAAGAATTTGGAGAATGGCGCCATATTTCGGCGCGCTGGGGGCCGGGTTGGGGTATATAAGCTGGGTGAGTCTGACAGATTGAGCATGGGTCTCGACTCTCTTCCCTCCCACTTGTTCTCTGGCTCTTGACCTCTTCTTATTTCTTCTATTCAACCTACTCAAGCTCCTGTCTGCCTTTTGAAGACCTCAATTCGAATTTAACTTTTGAATTCGACGTTGAAGGTTCAGGTGCGCAACTTACTTTTTTGATTCGGTTCAACTCGACTAACTTGCTTATACTTTCATTAGATGCTCAATACAAGTTCGTTTGAGTTCAATGGTAACGTTTCAGCGTTTGTTTTCGGTCTCAATCATCGTTCAATACCCCACCGACGGTTGTTCTCAACTTATTTCTTATCGGTGCTGTATTCGAGGTGCGTCGCATTGACTTTAGATTGGTCTTCAGGAACTAAACTTTCGAATCCAGCTCTGTTTTAATAATGTTTTCGATTCGCTTTCTTTGGCTTCCATTCAAATCGTAGCGTACGGACTTGATACGACTCAAGTTCTCGCTGACTTCTTACTGACCATTTTGAATCTCAGGTACTTATCGCACATTCTGTCCTCAAATCTCTTTTTAAATCATAGTAAGTCATCGGTTATTCAACTATAACTCGCTACCTGACCTTGACTTCGAATATCCAGTTGAATCTTTGCTTGAACTCGCTATCTCGGGCTTCTCGGGCAGGCGCGTTTCTTCAATCTTTACTTCGTTTACTGACTTGATTCGTTTAGATTGAACTGAAACGCAGTTCTATTGATCACTTCGAGGTGTCCTCAAGATTTCGAAGCACCACTGCGCTTGGATTCAAGATCATCTCCAAATTCCGTTCAGACAGGTTGATTTTGGTTGAATGAGCGGGATCGCGGGTTATTGAGGTGCGCAACTCGTTAACTATACATCCTATTACTCTAACCATTCAATACCAGGTTTGAAACGTCCAATCTAACTTAAGTCTGTACCAAAACTCTGCCGGTATGTTCTCAAACCTTCAATTTCCGTATTTCTACTCTGACTGACTTCAACTTGAACCCCGATTCTGTACAGGCCGAAACCATGCCGGTTTGACTTCACCTATTCAATTCAACGTAGACCATGCTTGATCGGGCTCCGGTGCGTTGAATTGTCCTTGTCTTCACGAGTGCCGGCTGACTGGTTTGAATTTTGTAGTCATGAAACGCCGAAACTTTGGAGGTAAGCCGGCATTGACCTTTCATTTTACATCGAATCGCAGACTGACTTATGGTTTTCTCTACCTATAGACCAAAATTAGGACAGTTTGAAGTCAGCTTCGACGCTCGTGAACGCTGAGACTATGCTTGTATATGTTCAAGTGAGTTTCATTTCGCTTTTATGAATCCATACAGACGGACTGACTTGAATTTTGAATCCATAGAAGCCCGAAACTACGCTAGCCCGCATAGCCGTTCATTATGCTCGTTGAAGACGCGCGCGTGCGCGCGCCTTTCCAGGGTATGTGTGTTGAGTACTAATTGACTCGATGCTCGGCTGACCATACCCTTTCTAGTTCAACACTGTTCAAGCTCTTGTTCAACAGCTTCGTCGAGTCTCCTTCGGAGTCAAGTGGAGCATTCAATGTTTCAATTCAAGTGAGCTTGGTTCAGGCGAGTCTTGTTTCAAGTTCTTGGACTATTTCATCGACTGAAACGAACTTACCCTCTCAAGTTCCAACTTCTCGAGTGAAACTGAAGTCGAAGTTTCGAACACTGAACTTATTGGTTTGAATGAGTTGTAACTAACACTTATATATACATATTCGTTCTTCATCGTTCCAACCAACTAACCACTACTAACCAGCTCATTTCATATTGTTCTTCAGATGCGGCAAAGTTCTCGATCGGACTTGACTTCGACGTCGTTCAATTCAAGTCAACTCACATATTTACTGACTTAGGATCCGACGCCGCCTCAAATGCGAGATGCAAAGTTGAATGTTGCTGCATCGGAGGTGAGTCCGTTTAGATTCCGTTCATTTCGTCTATTGATCCATTCCCAACCACATTCCAGTTATGTTGAGGCGCCTCGACACCCCACCCAACTCAACCAAGCAAGGTATGTATTTCATTCAGATTCCTTCGTTTCACTTCAACCTGACTTCTTTCGTCTTCTTATTAGCTTTCTTTCTCTCATTTCCTTGCTCCACGTACGTCCGTTTCTTACTCTGCTTTCCTCAATCTCACAATACTGACGGAATTCAAAGTGAAACCAATTCATTCTTCTACTTACGAACAAACACGTATCCGACTCGTAACGAGCGAGCGCCGCCGCCCGCACTCAAACACCACCTCGACACCCCGCTCCTCCGAACGCGCCGCCATCATTTCCTCGTTGCCTTGTTGAGGCGGCGGCGCGCGGTCAATTGACTCGACACTGTCAAAAACAAGGTCAGTAATACCCTTTGAATTCGTCTGGCAACGAGTCTTACCTTGATTTTGACGCAAAGACAGAGTCATCGCCGGGAGCGGAATCAACGAATGGCGGCGCGGCGCTTTTGCGCCGTTCGGCTCAAGCGACGCTGCCGAGTCGAGGCGGGGTACGAGGTGTTGTATCAGCGCGATACCGAGACGGGTTCGACAAGCGGGTAGGTTTGACGAAGCAGAGATGCCGGGTAGCGTAGTATGGCTAGCATTTGCGTACGTAGGTGGGCGGAGCTGCGGGACGAATCGGGACAAGGGTGACGCGGAGCCGGTGGACGAAACGGCGGGTGCAGAGGTGAAGGTGAGGTCGGCAGGGGGAAGGGCAAAATAGGTTAATAAGAGTGAGCGAAAGAAAGAAAAGCGGGCACGCACCGTCGGCGTGGCTACGGCGCCGCGCCTGCGCAACCGAACCTGAGCTCAATCTTTGCACTACGCTCCTCGTCGCATTCGATCGCGCCGCCGCTGTTTGTTATGGCAACAAAACCTGACCAGGCCTCCCATCGGACGATCCTTGATGGGTGGGTGATGGCCATGCACGCCGGCCATCTAGGACCCCAGGGTGTCCTCTGCCTTCAGTTTGTAGGGTATTTGGGTGTTTTAATTGTCGCTCGAGCACGTCGTATGCTGTCTAATCCAAGTTCGATTCGGTGCTTTATTCCCGGAATATTTTTCGTCCCAAAGCTTTTTTCTGTCTCAAATATATATATGTATTCTCCTATATTTCTCTCGCTTCAATTAAGAACGTTTTGCGACTTTTCTGAGCTTTCATCGAGGTGGTTGTACTAAGTACTTGAATGTTTTTGTTCTCGGCCCATTGTTTGTTGTTGCTTACTATCACCTTTGATTCCCACCACCTGGCCCCATCTCGTCGTATTCTCTGTCCCTACCTGGTTTCCTCTGTGCCCTCAGCTCCAGCTCAGCCACTAGAACACTCCCAATAGTTGGATACTTAGCTGGCAACACTCTCTGAAGCTCAACTGGCCAGGAATGCAAACTGCAAGTCCAACTTCAATTCCACCTATCTTCGGCAAATCTCCGTCTTTTTGCATGAACCAAGGGTGCTAGGCATTCGTTAAGGCCCTCCCAAGCTCTCTAAAACATTCGATATGCAATTTGAGTCCAAATACACCGGGGCCGGGGCCGTCCTTGGATGAGAAACTCTCATATTCAAGAGGTATATCTCGTCCCTCAACCCACTCTGTTTCTATTCACCTGAACTCAGCCCGGGGCATTGCGAGTGTTGTACACTTGCAATGCTGTCCCTTGGCTCGGAATCAAGCTCTCGCCGACTGTCAGGATAACTGGTAAGCATCATGCAGACTCCACACCTTGCGCATCATGACTGACGCAGTATCCACTTCTACAGGGGTATGCGGGAAGATGTAGATAGCTTTAGGCCTCGGATACCTGTTAGAATGCCTATGCACACCTTTTCTGTCCCCGGGGGACACGGAAAGTGTGCATAGGCAACTTAACTATTCCCCACAAATTAAGCACTTCTTTTTGTAAACTCTTCTTGTGAACCGTCGCCACCTCACCACCTCACCACCACCACAATCCTTGTCCTCCTGCTCATGCCGCCCTCCACTCGTGTCACCATTGAGAGTGTCCCCGATGAATCAGAGTTCCAGTTGTCCATTGCGGAGCTCGGACTTCCATTCGCTGACAATGGTCTCGACGACCTCGATCTCCTTCACGCAGGTCGCCGCTCAGGTCAACGCGCAAGAGATAGCCCTGATTCTCGCTTGGCTGAGGCAGAAAATGCAGCTAGCACTTCGGGTACGTTTCCCAAATACCGTTGTCTGTGCTGCGTCTTACAGTTCGGCAACAGACACTGTCCATTCAAATACCGGTGCGGCATGTTGCTCAATGGCCCTTCTGGCAACGCTAACCATAAACCATGAAAATAGAACCGTTGGTGACCCTCGAGGCGAATATTTGGGATTCAAATGAGGACAACCGTTACATCGGTAAGTATCATGTTACTCTATTCGTCTAACTTGCTCAACAACTACCAGCTTCTATCACGACCACCGCTCCACCGGCGACCTCCTCTTCACGTGTGTGCCCCTCCGGTTTCATCTACCCATCTAACGATCTGCTAGTTCCATGGACCCCACCCGTCTCTCAGCTCTACGGCAGACCCGATATTCTTATTGCTGAAAAACCTGACCTATGGTCTGACGAGTTCATGTGGAATTCAGACCAGGTCTCCCGCGCTCCGCACCCAAACTCTAGCATCTCCCCCGCTCCCGCTGTACAGCCGCCGTCAGGCTACACATATCCTCAAGCCGACTGTTACACGTTGACACCGTCGGAAGACCGACGTTTCATCCGCGGCTGCGCCTACGTTACTCTATTCACCCCTTCTAAGAAGGGCATCCTCAGAAGTCGTCTTCTGGCAACCAAAACACCTCCCAATGTCATTCCTCGACTGGTGGAAGGGAAAATTGTTGTCGACCCCATCTCGGGCATGATACAGATGCCGGGTAGCATCCCGTTTGTTCAACACGTTGAGGGTAGGCCTGAGGAAGTCGTCACCATTGCGTGTGCACACACCCTCGACTCAATTCGGGAGGCATACCCCGATATCGCGGATGACCTTGAGGATCTGTCTCTGCAACTGCGGGACGCTACGTTTGGACGCGAAGCCAAGCCAGGCCTTCCAGAAATCAAGCCCATATTTACCCTAGCAGGACTTAAGCGGAACGATCGTTCAGTGGACGCAAGAGATCTTCCTCCCGGCTCGTTTGATGGATCGTACAATCTGGCGTCGACAAAGGGTGAGGGCGAGGGTGCGGGTGTGGTGATGCCTGCAGTTCAAGCGTGTACACCGGAGGCAGCAGAACGTATCAGTGAAGTGTTGCGGCTTCTCCATGGCATTCAACGCTACATTCTTCCTCGTTCTATCTCGAAGTTTGAGCATGCTGTAACCGAAGCGCATTCTGAACTCAATAATGTCGTCTCCTTTGGAGGTCTGCTCCCCGGCTGCACGAGCTGTCAGATGAACGTTTCGTCCGATGGTTTTGATCTCGCGCACTTCATCGGCTCTCATCAGGGCTCGTGGCATACTGACGTTGGTGACGACTGGACTCGGTGGACGTTAGTGACAATGCTGCTCAAATTACCCGAAGGTGAGTCTCTTTTGCTCTACATCTCTACTGCGGCTGAATGTAAATACAGGCAGCGATCCAGGTGCGTTCTGCCTCGGTCGCTGTGGGCTCTATGTCCGCGAGGCCGACACATGGATTGTGTTCTTGGTCTTTCGCGGCAATGATCTTCACTCTGGCTTCGCACCGACTGCTCCTCCTGTTGCCGTGGACGAGGTCAACAAAGTTGTGAATGCTGCTGGTCCCAATCGAGTCGTGTATGTCTCATATCCAAGCCGTGTTGCGACTACTCGCGCAGGATCCATGTCTATGAGCCCACCAACCAATTTCTGGAATGCTGGCAGCATGTCAGTTGCCAAGACGGAACAACGCCACTTCACCGATGCTTCCAGCACTCAGGTCTTTGGCAGCCTTTATGCTAAAGCCAATCGATTAGCCCGTGAGGCTGCTCAGTCGTTTGCGAATGCCCTCACTTACTCTGGCATCCAACTCGACCTTTCGCTGACTGATCTCATGAAACGCATGTCCTTCCAAGGCGATGACGGCGAAACCCAACAGATTGAACCTCCCCCTTTTGATATCTCACAACAGGCAGCGGAGATGAATCGCTGGTGGCGGTACTATGAGTGGCATCGGGATCTGTGCAACAAATACTATATCCGGATTACGAAGGACGAGTTTCGCCAGATGCAGGCACAAATCAAAGCCGGTCAAACTACAGCTGAGGCGCCTTACACCGTTCTGGACCGGGTTCCTGCCTCAATCGCGCTTCCGCAAGTTACTCCTGTTGCTGACCTGCAACCCGAGCATATAGTGGATAGTATTGTGAAACGCCAAGTGGTTGAGGGCAAGGTATTGTCATGCACCCATATACATTCTTATGTTAACGTCCTTCTATAGACAATCTGGTTTGTGACGCTGGATGGCAACGACGAGGTGATCCAAGTTGATAACTCTGTTCCCTGGTGCGTGTCTACACAAGTGCACTTCCATATATTAACTAACTTTACTCAGGATTCGTCTTCCCCCCAATGGCCCCAAGTTTGCCCAGTTTGTAGCGCGTTCGAAGATTTCAGATGCCAACCCGATTTCCAAGCATACTGTGGTGGTGGCAGAAGCCGTGCCAATGACACTCCCTATCAATCCTTCTAGCCCTCGTCCAGCACCTGAGGATCTCTCCACTGTAATTTCTCTGTCTGCTGAGCCGACATTAGTAGCGAGATCGTCTCGCCTTATATCTGAGTGCGTTGTGCCTGTCTCTGGCTCTGGGGGAGAAGGTTCCTGCCCTGCGCCTGTTGCCTCTACATCCCGGTCAATACCAATGGATGTCGTTTCTTCCTCTTCCCAGGTGGAAGGTGACACAGCGCTCAGTCCTTCAAACAGTGATGGCGATAGCTATGAAGTGGAGTCTATTGTCGAGGTTGACATGACTGGTGTGCGTAGTGTGTTCTTTATTTTGAATGACGCCGTAGCTAACGTTTCACATGAAGATGGAGCCTATATGGCGTGTTAGATGGAAGTCGTATGGCCCGGAGTACGATGAATGGAAAACTTTTGCTGAGTTGCAGTGCGTAAAATTATACCTTTACTCCTTATGCTTTATATATATTCAAATTGTCATTAGGGATTCCTTGGAACTTTTGGACGCCTTCAACAACGAGAAGGGGCATACATTGTCAGACCTCATTTCCTTTTCGCGCTCTCCCTCCCCCATTCCCTCTGCTTCAACTTCACCGTCTCTGAAGCGGAAACAGCTGCCTGCTTCAGACGACGAAGATCTGTCAGATGCTCTGGACTCGATTACACCTGCCTCCCTGCAGCTTGACAAGCTTGGAGCCATAGACAAGCTCTTCACTGCGGAGCTACGTCAGGCTGAGCTTGACAGTCTTCTAGCGTCAGAGGAGAGCGTGCAGCGAACCAAGCGGTACTTTGCACCGACTACGACTACGAGTATGGTCGAGACACTATTCTCCCAGAATGAGCTTCAGAGCCAATTCAATGACTACATGTCCTTCGTTCCGCAATGTGGCTCCGGTAGCCGGTGGACGCAGCATGGCGCAGTTCTCTCGCTTGGAAGAGTCATACAGGCCGCAGCTGTTCTTCCTGATCTCATTATCAACGATGCCAAAACTTCTATTCTGGATCGCTCGATGCGCTGGGAGATTGCTCGATCCTATCTGCTTCTTTATTCCTGGTACAAAGAGACTGCTCCCCAGCTCGCTAAAACACTTGTTGGCCTTCACCGAGAGGGATATTGGTCAGAAGCTGGAGGATACCCTGTCGTCGCTGGCCACCATCCTGCCTTCGCCGGGCTTGTACACCATGTCGTGTCATACGTTGCTGCTCAGGCAGAGGCGAAAAACAATGCCAAAAAGGCCAAGCGGCGCCAGTTAGAAGGCGCTACCCGCAATCGTTCTTTCCAACATCCAAAATGTCCCTTCCCAATCCCGGCTGACCAGCTACGTTACCTCCCATACGATCTTCATGGACTGCGGCAAGGGGAGAGCAAGACTAAACGAATATCTCTTTCTCTGCCTAAACGCCACACTAGTCTGAAGACTATAGATGCTGTTTACGAGTGCAGTGCCGTTCTCCTGCAAGCAGTCTGGTCTTCAGAGCTGGTGTTGCCTCCGGTTCTAAAGATGGAACAGTCATTGCCCCAGCGAGGTCAGCGAAAGCCAGACCCTGATCTTGTGAAGAGCAGAGCCATTGCGCGTGGCGCTGTGCTGCAGTGCATTGTTGATGCATGTGGGGGCGATGAGTCTATTCTAGCTTCGTCAGATATCGGAGGAATACTGGCTGCCCCTTGCCGAATGTTCCCTTCGCATCTGGAGAAAGAGTCTCGATTTGCGTCTGCTGTGCTCCGGGATCCACAGCGTACTTTAGCGCCACTTTCAGATTGGTTAGCAGAGCGGCTCGATATGTATCCTTCCATTCTTGATTCTATGGCTCAGTCAGCGCGCTTGGTCCACCGTGGTCTTCTTGAGCTCCACTATGGGGTCGCACTCAATGACGAACACTATCTCAATCCCAACCTTCTCTACGATGAAGCACAAGAAGCGCCTTTTGTGGTGCCTCAAATTTTGGATAAACGGCAGAAAGGCGGCAGAAAGAGAACGGTTCTATATCAGCCACCAACAATAGACTCTCTTCTCCCTGATAAAGACGCACCTCATCTCGGCGCTATTGCACTTTTGCTACGGGAGCGGTGCAACGAGCTTCGCGACTTTCCAGCCGGTGATCCCCTTCTCCTCAATGTCTTGCAGGGTCGCCATCCTACTCAAGGGCGAGTGCAGTTCGATCGGGACCAGACTGACCCAGCCCGTCAGTTCTCCAACTACGCGCAGCTGCTCATTCGATCTCTTCCACCATCCAAGCTCACTGAGCGACAGGGCATTTCTCGCTTGCTCGCTTACATGGGCACTGGCCAGGGCAACAAAACATCAGACTTCCTCTTGAATGGTCTTGACCCCAAGAGAGGCAAATTTCCGATGGCTTTTAACGACTTGATGGAGTGTGTTGCGCACTTTGAAGCGGCGGAGCTCAACAATATCACAATCCTTGCAGACTACCACGCCGGCGCTAGCTCTCGAGCCACATCTCTTGCTGGTTATAAGCAAACCTTCAATGCCTGCATCTGGGGACAGGCTAGCAACCATCTCTTGCTTCAGCCGACCATAGGTAAAGGCGACCACAAGCGCAAGTATACACTTCTCGAGAAGTTTGGCCCGTATTTCTCAGAGCGTGTTCAGACTCTTTGGTGTGGTTTTTTGGGTGATCTTTTAGGCAAAAACCCAGAGACATACACCGGGGACAAGAAGTCGTGGGCAGATGCGCTGAAATTCATCATTGATCTCAAAGTGTTAGGATTTCAGTCCGGCCTCACCCCTCTCCAATTCGCCAACAATCTGGTCTTTCTCGGGATCTGTACGCCACCGGCCCCTGAAGAAGTCGGTGCTTGGATCGCCAGCAATAAGACGCTCGGGGCTTACAATGGGCTGACACAGCTGGGGTTCAATCTCAATACAGGCTACGCATCGATTGTAGCTGCATATCTGGTGGTGTACAATCATCTTGACACGCACCTTTGTGATGACGACAAGAAACGCCTTGGATTCGGCACCCTTTTCGTGGAGCATCTACTCTGCAAGGTTGGTCGGTGGGAGTATCGTCTGCGGCTCCAAAAGCACGACTTTCTTTCGATGGCTAAGCAGGCGAGAGCGAATAGTGGAGCATGGGTGAAAGGGGCCAATTGTCGTCGGGCTAACCACCAGGCGTTCTGCATACCGTTGGACATTGAAGATAAGAGCATTCAGACAGCTATTGACTCGTGCATGGTAGGTTTTGTCCACCTTTTACTCCGATCTTCTCACATTTTCTTTTCAGGCTGCTATATAGAGCACTCCTCACTTTTGTCGACTTGTAATCTATATAGATTGTATCATTATACCGAATCACAAGAGGATTTGTAGCTAACTACTACTAGATCTCTCTAATAACAAATGTAGTAGATTAGATGGTACCGTAGGATCGGGATCGTCATATACATCATTTGGCACAATATCTAAGGCTACCAGTTCGAGAGTGGGATTCACCTTTAAACCTGCCTCAAACCTCGCCCAGAAGACCCGTGGAAGATGCAACCTGAGAAGTTGGCCATCTCGAAGCCGCAAACCCTCCATCCAAGCCTGCACAGACTCGAGATTCGGGGCCTGATGAGTGGGTGCTAGGCCGCCGAGTTCAGCAAGATCGATCCAAATGTAGTTTGCTTTGAAGTCCTGCAAATCCAACTTCAACAATGGATCGTATTCCAAATGGCGGGCTGAGGGAAAGAAAGGTCAGAGACTGGCACAGCATCAACATTTACACACATGCCTGCAGAGGCAGCAATCTGTATGAATGCTACGTGCGAAAGTAAATCGGGTCGCAGCACAAGCACTGCTCTCTGAGAGCTACTGATCTTGAGATGAAAGGTACGTGTTGATTTATTCACCCATTTCTGAAGGTCTGAAACATCGAAAGCGCAATGGGAAAGGGCCAATGTTCTTAGGTGTGTCACGCCAGCGAAAGTGACTGTTTGCTGGCCAGGATAGCGAGAGTGGGATGGAGAGGGAAATCCAAAGCGGGAGGTGCTGATCTCCAGCTCTTGGAGAGCAGCTACCCTTGGGATGATGTCCAAAGTTGGGAAATCCCAGTTAACGAGATGAAGTTTTCGAAATGAAGTACGATCTTTGTGATTCTTGTAACCTCGCGAAGTCATGCTCGAACCAATTGTACTCACTCATAACTCCGACTACCATCTTGATAAACCATGCTGGCATGTAGAATTCTCGTTCTCCTGGGCCGCAGCAAAGAGTAAGCTGCTCGATGAGGCAGCATCGAGCGAGAATTGGCAACAAGGCTTTGGCCCGTCTACGGATGGCCTGGAAGTCGGCATCAAACCACATCTCGAGTTTTCGGATGAGCCCTGCCAGGGTGGGATTTGCATCGAGGAGATTGGCCAGCCACTCGACTTGACGCATAGTATCAAGTCGAATGTCCGAAAACAAATGAGACCGAGCGCGAGGTGTCCACCGGGTACAAACCAAAGAGCAGACCTTCAATGTTTCAAGATCATGAGCAAAATTGTCCAGGGTATGATCCACAAGCTCTTGAGGGAGGTCGCGCATGAATCACGCGAAGAGAGAGTTGTTGTTTGTTTGTTGATCTCTATTCTCTCTCTCAACTTTCATGTCGAACGCGAAGGCAGGTCCCTCCAAGTCATCCAATCAACATCTACCATGTCGTGAGTGATGCTAGACATTTTCAGGACTATGCTAACTCAGCTCAGCTCCGGAGGATGAGCTTATGCCGCTGATCCAGAAATATTTCGCACTGGGTTATTCAGATGGCAAAATTGCTCGAGAGTGTATGGACCACTTCGACAAGAATGTCTATGGCTTGAGGTGCACCCTGCCCTGCATGCTGCCCGTTTATGTAGCTCACACAACTATAGTACATCTACAGTGAAACGCCGACGCAAGCAGATCCAGCTGCTGAGGCAAGTCGCTTTCCTTTCAGAGAAACACACACCTGACAGTTGAGTCGGTTGATAGCACGGTCAAGCAAGCTGTGACATGGGAAGACCTCGAGCCCATGTACAAGGAGCTCCGTCAGAAATTTCCCAATCTCGGCGCTCGCGACATGGTGGCGAAATTACGACTTTTGTATGGCGTGAAAATATCAGAGTAGGCTTGTCTCTTAATGTAAGGAATGAGGCTCATGCATTCTAGGATGGTTCTATTGAGGTACCTCAGAGAGCATGACAGCGAAGGCATTGCCCGTCGCAAGGCCAAGCGGTTTGTCCGCAAGCGATTCTGGTCTGCAGGGGTGATGGATGTCCTATGTTTCGACCAACATGATAAGTGGAAACGGTTTGGGCTTTGGCTTCATTTGGGAATGGACCCTTTTACGGGACGGATTGCATGGGTAAAAATATGGTGGAGCAATCGCAATTCCAAGCTCGTAACGAGCTACTTTATTGATGCGTGTAGAGAGATTGGCGGTGTGTTGGCTGTCTGAAAACTGAACATCGCTCACACACGGCTTATGTTTAGGAATCCCAATGATATCGCAGAGCGACCTTGGGCCAGAGAACTTTGGCATAGCAAACTGCCAAACTGCCACTCGCCAGCGTCTCGATGTAACACTTGTTGGGAGTATGCAGCACCGTTGGGTGAACAAGAAGGCCATGAATGTGAAACCAGAGGCTACATGGTCTGTGCTGAGGCGGAACTTCTGTGTAGCCTTCGAGACGTGTTTCAATCTGGGCACTAATCCCGACGAGAACGACCATATTCTGCTGGACATCTTGGATCCGCTACAACAGTAAACTTTCTATAACTATCTTTGAGAAAAATAGTGACGCAATTCTCAGACTCATCTTCCGATGGCTAGTCATTCCGTGGGTCCAACACGAACTGGACGTATGGCGTTTCATGCGCAACTCAACCCCTCGACGTGCCGACAAGAACAGCCTACTTCCTCATGGCATTCCTGACATGATCGCGGAGAAGCCCGAGAAATTCCAGTGCAAGGATTACAAGGTTTCCTTTTGCCTCCTGGTTGCTTGTAGGCTGACACTATCCTGAAGGTCATTGTTACTCCTGAGATCTTTGACGAGATGGACAGCTTGTGGGCACCGCGAGATGATCCCATCTTCGACCTTGTTCCCCCGACATTCGGCGCACAGATTACTGGTCTTTACCAGTACATCGGTGCACCTGAGATCAACCTGAACTCCCTCTGGGATGTGTACACAGACCTCCTCACCTGCTTCACGCCCGAAATCCACCTCGGCTTGGCTTATGTGATAGACCATGCTGACGATAATTTTGAAGAATCACCCGAGCTGCTGGAAGGCCAAGCTGATTTACCTCAGGCGGAGGGAGAGTGGCAGTATCTGGGCGGTGTTGCAGACTACAACATCGACGATGAGGGTGTCGAGTTCACCGACGATGAAGCTTAATTGCTCCGGTGCGATTTAACAGGTTCCAAGTACTCTGTATGCTAACCTGTACTCCGTTTCAGCTCTGCGCTTGCTAAATACACCTACAACGCTAAGGTGTTGGTGCGCTACAGTTTCGTGCATCTCACTTAGCTCGCAGTCTGGCTGTCGGCTCTTTCAGCTATTTGCAAAACTGTACAAGTATCATGAATGTATAACGAGTAGAAAGATACAAGTCACAACTACAAGTCACAACTGCTAGTTTGCAATATGGGTTTCGTGTTTCGGCAAAGTCAGCCACCATCAGCCATCATAATAAGTTTTCTCTCTTTCGCTCTTCTCCTTTCTTTTTCCTACCCATCTCTGTCTCTCTACTATCCTTCTCTCATTCTCTATATGGCGTCTCAAATGACCCCTCCTCCTGGTCCCAATGACAGCCAAAAAAATGTCGAGGTGGACTGTAGTTTCACGCCCGCTGAGCATTACTGTTCCAAATGCAAGCAGCGCATCCTCAACCCGGAAGACTGCTTCTATTTGCGACCTAAAAATCCATTGGAGCAACAAGGGCGTATTGCCTGCCCCAATTGCAAGGACTACTATATTCAAAAGACTCTCGCAAGGACTCAAGCTCGAGCTGGCTCCTCAGGTAATTTTCCAGTTATCTGTACTCCGAAAAAAAAATTCATTGTTGTATAGACTCATCACAACCTTTGGTTACACCCTCGCGTAGGGAAGAGATCCGAAAAAACATTGCGCATGGGCAACGTGGCGGTACGAGGTTTTTATGAATGCTCGACTCCAAGGCTGATTAGCACCAAAAAGGAACCAATGTTGCTGTAGCACGTTTGTCAACCTCCTCTCTTCAAGCATTGGGACAACCACAGAGCTTCATCCCCTTCGGAGCCATGGGCCCTCCTACCGGCATTCCCCAGCCATTTGGGTCTTTTGCAGGCTGGAATCCCGCTCCTCCGTCTGGCAATATGATGCCTCCGCATCAGCCAGTATCTATGTCTGGCCCTAGATATTCATCGGCTCAAGGGCCAGGCTCGATGACTTCTTTATTGGGAGGTCTCACGCCTGCACCTGGAGCCTTAGTTCCTGTCTACTCAGCTGCCGCCAGGCCGAGTGCATCTTCCACTCCTGTTGCTGGTTATTCTGCCAGCCACCTGTATTACCGTTCTGATCAGGAGCGGCGGGCCAAGCAGGCATTCGCTTCTCCCTATAAAGGTTCCGTTGAGTTCAGGCTGTGTGTTATGCCAGAGAATAAGACGGTTGCAAAGCTGGTTGGAGTACGTCTTGAATCATTGCATATAAATGCGCTGAAATTTCTATACAGTCAGTTTTGGAATGCATCAAAGAGGTACCTGCTCACATTGGCCATGCCGATCTGCTGGAGACAGGCATGAGAGCAATTACCCATGAGTGGAGACGGTTCGCGGGTGAGTATCCCTTGTCCAGTGCAGATGTGGTTATGCGGGACGAGAAGTGGTGCCTTCTCATTCCAAAGAACCCTGATGTCGACATCATTTCGGATCGCTTTTACGTGGCTCCCAAGAAACCCAATATGGCACCCCAGTTCCGAACGAGAAAGATTATCATCAATCTGCATCTACCGAACGAAATCCACAACGCAGTCCTCCTATATCGAGAGGAGCAACATGAGAGTGTGAGTCTCATCCACTACACTACTGCAAGGCAGAAATGAATATATATTCCAGGAAGACCGTGCTCTCATTGCTAGTGTCGAGAAAAGCATTGCAAGCAATTCCCACGAGCCGGTGACAGCACCAGCTGTGACAGCGCGTGCTGCTCCGAAAGGCAAGGGCAAGAGCAAGAGCAAGGGCAAGGGGAAAGCTGAGGGTAAGGGCAAAGGTAAAGAAGTCGAGGACCCGGCCTTTGATCAGTCGGTAGGGGTAGGTGACACGGTTATTATATGAGAGTGAGCTGACTCTTTCATGTCAAGAACGATGACGACCAGTACTATCCAACAATTGTACGTTTTTCTTCCCTTCTATTCTGTCTTTTTAAATCTGTCGTTCTAACGTGCTGCTCAAGAACAGCGATGGAGAGGAACAGGAGTTCCCGTTGCTATTGGGTGCCTCATCCTCATCCTCGTCAACGAAATGGTCAGAACGGCCCATTACACCGCCGCGCCCAAGCACTAAACGCCCTTTGCCTGAATCGCCTGGTTCACCGGAGGTTTCGAGAGACGACATGATGAGATTGGTCAAGCGACAGACCTATAGCTCAAAATCTGAGCTGGGAGCATTTTGTGAGTCGGTAGTGTTGAGCTACTAGTATTCGTTTACTCACATTATGTAGTGGGTCAAGTTTCGATGGTTGTTGTCGTACATCCCATGAGGCTGATGTCCAGCCTCGATGAACTGCGCGATCTTGACTCGGGTGATTGGCAGAATCTATGCACGTCATCCCGAGCTGCCACTCTCGTCCTCAATACCAATTCAAAGCACCAGATGGTTGGCGCTTTCAAGATAGCATCCATCGGGTCTGTATCACCTGGAATATTCCAACTAGCCTCTGAGTCAGGTCATCCCGTGT
Organism: Favolaschia claudopus; assembly: GCA_037176885.1. NCBI lineage: Eukaryota > Fungi > Basidiomycota > Agaricomycetes > Agaricales > Mycenaceae > Favolaschia > Favolaschia claudopus. Next base: position 106,553 of record JAWWNJ010000085.1, read on the forward strand.
GCGCCAAGCAGAGCTTTTACAAGTCTACTGCGAAGGTCGGTGGCATGACTTTGGTGCAGCATGTGCCACACGACTTCCAGCGCCAGGTACGAGTGTGATTTATCATTTCAACACTGTGTTCTCAGTCTGACTATGTTTTCAAGGGCAAGACTCTGACTATGGAGCTCCGCTGCCTCCTCTGGGCACACGTACTCCATTCAGCAGTGTATGGTTATACCCGCCGCTTTCTGCGCGAGAATAACAAAGAGCTGCCTTTCCACCTCCCTTTCATGAGATTCGTGCGTGGTGCTCTAGCCTCATCTACGGGGGCTTCGACTGTTCCTACACTGTATTTACTTGAGGAGGTGATTGACCGTGGCAAAGAAGGAGCTTTCCGCAAGTACATCAACAATGCGTCTGCCGCAGTGTTGCACCTGGAGAATGCCGAGGATCGTCATCGGGCAGAGTTTTTGGCTTTCTGCCAGCACTATCAACTCATCAAGACGCATGGTACTCTGTTTGTGTCGGACTACCAAGGTAAGTCTCCAAGATATATTATAACAATGAAATTCATTGGCCTGGCTTACTAGGTGGCGAGACTCTGTTGACCGACCCTCAGATCATGTCCTCTCCGTGAGTCTGTATATTTTTGCGGCATCACAGATATTGATGCTCCCTCTAGCTCCCTTGACAGCCGTCAGCTCTTTGCTGACGGAAACATTGGGAAGGGGTTTGAGAGCTTCCGGGACGACCACATCTGTAACAAGTTCTGCGAGTTCTTTGAGCTCCGCCGTGATTTCAATTTCTCGACAAACGTGGAAGACTCTGATGGAGTGAAGAGCATGGCGATTAGCGTGGTGGAATGAAGGTAGTGCAGACTCCAGCTCAAACTGATCAAGCCTAAATCATGTCCTCATCTAGGACTCTGTCTCTCCCTACCTCACGCACGCTTTGTTTTTTTAATCGTGATATCGCCATCCTCATTGTTTGTGTTTCTTTCATTACGCTTAATATCTCGGACTGCCTATTCTATCCCTCAGCTACCCGTCCTAATTCCTTCACCTACTGTCCTAATTCCTGGCTCTTGACTCCTTATGCTTATCGTCCCCTCCCGCTCCTTACTTCCTTTAATCTCACTGGTCTGGTGCTGGTCCTACCAGACGCATGCTTTCTCATTCCGTTTACGCGGTCATATACAGATTGTTCTTTGTTCTTTCTTTCTACGACAGTCTGTACCTATTACCTACTGTGTTAATGCAAGACATTCCTGGGTGGTAAGAGCAGCGTGTGCGTCTCGATCATTGAAACGATACTTCTCGTTCCCCTTACCGAATCGACTTGTGAAGGCCAAAATAGGCAAGAGAAAATCAAGTGAGGCGAGACAAACAAAGCCACCACCGTCTCTGGGGTCCCAACACTCGCTTCGACCTCCAACACCTCCCATCTGTTCGACACAACGGCCAACAGCGGCCACTTGCCTTATATGGGGGCTGGTCAGGTTTTGTTGCCATAGTTTGTAGTCTGGGTGACGGGGGAGGCGCGAGTCGACGCTGGGCAGTCCAAGTGAGTAAGAGTTCTGTTTATTTCGGTTCCGAGCTTACCTTTGTCTTGGCTGCGAGCCGAAACACGTCGGGGATGGGGGTCGAGGGTGTTCGGTGCGGGTTGGCGGCGTGGGTGGATTCCGAGGTGAGCAGTACTTCGTCGTCGCTGTTTGTGTCGTGATTGCCATCGGAGACGATGCCGAAACGACATCTGTTTGCGAAACAGGGCGGGGCTGCAGAGGCGGAAGTGGGGAGCGGCGAGGGCAGTACAAATTGTAGTGGGGGACGATCGGCGACATGGCGCGGGTAGACGATGAGTGAAAAAGAAAGAAGAGCGGGCGACGCACCTTAGATAACCGACCGTTCGCGATTCTCCGCATGGTACGCGCTAAGAACGGTGATAGAAGTTGAGGAGGAGGGAGCTGTGGAGAACGGGTCAGAGTAAAGGGACGAGACTCGTGCACACGCCCGAATGTAAGGTGATGGTGAAGGCGGGTTGACGGAGGTTGGCGCGTCGACGGCTTGAGTTTGAGATCAGGCGGAGGGAGAGAAAGGAACTTGGTAAGTAGCGAGGGAATGGCGGGAGAGTTGAAGACGGCGGGTTGGTGTGGACTGGGACGTTGAAACATAGTCAAAGGGCTCAAGGCCGGCCAGTCATACGATTTGGAGCTCAGGGTCAGTAACCACGAATTTGCATCAAGGAGCCCTTTGCCGTGTTGGGGTGGCCTTCGGATTGGGGGCATCTGTCAGTTTGATGGTGAAAAAGCTATCAAGGATGCTGTTGCTTTAGCCCAAGACTCGGACGGTATGCTGAAGCGGTCATTTTGCACTCATTCATTCTCAGCTCACGGCCTCCCGTCAGTTGCAATACTTGTGGTAGGGCTGAATCATGAGTGAGCGAATCGGTACCGTCCGTTAAGACTCTGTTCTTATCGATTTTCTGCAGGTGGGAGAGCGAGGGCTTCGATCGTCCAGACTTAGAGTGACCTTATTACTCAATCGTCAAGTATCGCCCGCTCATTCATTTGCAGTCTGCCGCTCCTGACCAATCCCTTGGTCTCTGCCGTCTTAAACGCGAACCACAACACCGTCGTCGTCAACCAGACGGGCACACCTGTCGCCATGCCTTGGATAGACGATGCGCCGGCTATCTTGCAGGCATTCTACGGCGGCAATGAGCTGGGAAATGGTATCGCCGATGTGTTGTGGGGGAAAGTCAACCCTTCAGCAAAAATTTCGCTCACATTCCCGTGAGTGTTCACCGGGTGAATCCGAATAGGGTTGCATAACACCGTTTGGCAGGAAACGCCTTGAGGATAATCCATCGTTTGGATCTTTCGGCAGAGGGCAGGAGCATGGAAAGGTGTTGTATAATGAAGTGAGCGGGGCGTGTCTGTTTATATCGAGTCAACGTCCTGAACACCACCCAGGGCATATTCGTCGGATACAGAGGCTATGACCTGCGAAACATCAGGCCACTGTTCCCATTCGGGTATCAACGCTGCTGCTTATTTGCCCCTTCTCTCGCTCAACTTATCTGTGACACAGCTTCGGCCTCTCGTACTCTACCTTTGAATATTCGGATCTGCAAGCTTCGTCCGTGTCGAAGAAAGGAGAATTCTCCGTAACGTTTAAAATCAAGAATACAAGCAAGATCTTCGGCCGTGAAGTCGCGCAGATTTACATCTCCGACCCGGAAGCCTCCCTGCCACGCCCAGTCAAAGAGCTCAAAGGCTTCGTCAAGGTCGCGCTTGAAGGAGGCGAGACTAAGACTGTCAAAGTGGACCTCAACAGGGAGGCCCTCGGGTTCTACGATGACCGGCAAATGTGCTGGGTCGCTGAGAAGGGGACGTTCAAGGTACTCGTGGCAGCGTCTGCAGAGGATATCCGGCTGGAAGCAGAAACCGAATTGGCGGCTACTCTGACCTGGACGGGGTTGTAGCAAATATGTAGTTTGTAGCTTTACATGTAAGAATACTCACCGGTTCAAAATTCCCACAAAAAATCAATCATGGATGAAGACAATTCCACCGTTGTTGCCACTGGGCCGTTCTGTCCATCGTCGAGTCTCAGATGGACGAGTTTCGCCGCGGTGGTAGATCTTGATTCGATTGCGCCGCTGCGCATCCATGATTTCGTCTTCCTCGTCTTGCGAGGAGCTGACAAAGAAGTCATCATCTAACAAAGCAGTGAGATATCGGAAGAGCAGTGAAGAGAAACATCACGAACCTTGCTCAAAAACGGCGACCATTTCGAAATACTTTTGTATAAAGAAAGCGACGTTTTCGGGCTTGCTCGGCTTTTTGTTCGTTCCAGGAGTGGGGTTTTTGACGATTGGAAGCTTGAGTTCATCTAAGTGAGAGTCAAATAGCGCCAAGGCTATTGGGCCACTACAGCGCGGTTGGATTGGAGGACATTGTTCAAGTGACAGAAAATACCTTTCAGGCAAAGACAACGAAGCGAATGACGCGAAAACACGGATTACAAGAGTCATGTAAGAGGCCAAAGTCCAAGGGTGACCCGCTGGAATATGATTCATCACTGTGTTGCACCTGGATCCGAGCGGTGGCTTACTGGGATTCGAATGCACGTCAGGAAGAAAATAAGCAGATAATTCAAGCAATACGACCAAGGACGGCGTCTGGTCCAAGATGGTTGCAGGGTTCTGATTTCTCTGAACGTCCGTGGTCAGCATCGAGAATAGATATGCAAGATGTGCTGGCGACGGGGGATAGCTGCTGGCCCAGTAAGATAGATTGCCACACGAGAAAACGATTCGAAGACACAAACAAGACGGTGGTACATGAAGCAAGTCGAAGAGTATTTCCTGTGCCCGCATGCAAAGACATCCAGTCATCGTTGTGTTCTTGTAGCGCCGTAACAGTTGTCTCGCGAGACGGCGCTACTATCAAGACTCGGGTGCCATTAGGAAACTTGTCGCAATGCGACAAAGCTAGGTGAATGGGTGCCGATGGATGGTAAGGACCTTTGACTACGAGGGACTTGAATTCTGGCAGGACTGGCCCAGCAGGAAATAAGGAAGCCATTGGAGAGGCATGTATACCCAGTTCTGTGGCGTCGAAGCTTGAAAGGGCCAGCCAGGTACGTGTAGTGGTCAAGAGCAACCTTCACCGGCAATTCCCGTGCTGTTTGAAGTCATTTCGTGTTAAGTCTCTATTATTTGGTCAATACAAATGAATACATTGTGTTAGCACTCTATCCTCGCCGATAAGTATAGACTATTGTAGATGTAAGTAAATCCTTCCTCCCCTCCATCATGTAAGTAAGTAGATAAGTACTCCGTCTTCAAGATTAGTTATTAGATTCATCAGTCGCGCCTACAGCGCCCATTCCTGCAGTCTCCGCCCACTCCTTACTCTCCATCTGTACAAGCCTGGAACAAGCCCGCGCAAAAGCGAAGATCTCCTCTTCGCCTGTGAACATAGAACTCTTCCCGACCAAGTCGGGCGAGAGACCCTATGCGACAAATGGCTTAGAAGTTGTAGCAGTTCGAATTGTGATAGACTAACCAGATCGTCCATGACGCCTCGCATGTGGTCAGACATTCCCTCCGTCTTTTCAGGTTCACCTGCGAAGACTTGGTATATTGGCACTTCAGAGGTAATAAACAGCCGCGTCTAGAATAAGGTCAGGGGTGACTGCTTCTGACCAAAGCAAGGCAGGACATACCTTGCTTTCATAGCAAGCTGCACGGTGGACCGTCAGCTGAGGAAAACATCGAAAAATTCCACTCACCGTCTATAAATGTGATAAATCTCCGGGCGAGATCCTTGCGATCGACGCCCATCTTCCACACAAAATTCGGCAGTTGGAAATGACATGATTCAGGCCGCCATCAATCCCATCGGCATCAAACAGGCCAACAATTGCTGATGCCCACCAAACAAAGATACACAGCGCGCTCCTAGCGACTGGTTCTCCCCGCCCGTTGGTGCGCATGGCCCCGAGCCTCGTCCGGCACAAACTGTATGCGCCATAGGCTTGTCGGCTGTCTCTACGGTGCGTGCCGGCCACGGCAACCACGATCAGGACAGTGTCCATCTATCTCTTGATATAAGTACCCTGTGTACAATGCCCGCGCAAAATCCTTCGAGGTTGGTCAGGTTAACGAGCGTATGCCTTGGCCTCATCAGCGTAGCACGTATCTTTGAAGAGTTCTCTCCCCTCTTCCAACTTAGACATCAACGAGACACTCACTTGATTTTGTTAGATCATGTGGTATTGATACATAAAATATAGAAGGTCAGGTCTGTGTCATACAGAGGGTAGAGTAGGTCGCGTTTTCAGCCTGTAAGTCGCGTTGGAACGCGCCGAAAACACTGAATCGACGCGTTGCTTGGCTCTGTTATGCACTCAGCCCCTGTTCCGGTACCCGGCCTGGTGATGGCAAGCGTGGGAAATGCCCGCGATCATGTCTACGATCATCCCATTTCGCGTGTTATTTCCAACTCCCAAATGCTCTCATCTTCCATACGTCGAGAAGAAACACGGTCCCGAAGACGCGTGTAATCTCAAGATAATCCGCTGCACTCAGCGGATTCCCGCACAATTCCTGGAACGTGAACTTTGCCACGTTCGAGGTGGAAGCGGGAATGAGGAGTGTTCGCCCCCATATTTGCAATTTGCGGTTCTGGACAACACGCTCGGATTGGGTGAGGGACTCGAATATTGAATCTATCGTCTTGCTGGTTTGCGGTGACAAAGGGTGGTGGTAAGGCTTGATTGAAGAAGCGGCCCGCGCCATGCGTCGGTAATCTGTGGACGAGATCAAATTCCATACATGCAAAAAAAGGACAAAAGATTATACCTGTACCGGAGTCGAGGTCGGTGACCTCAAACTGCGTCTTCAACAGCTCGATGGTAGGGACAAAGCTCGAACGTTGAATACCATTCTTGTATAAATCATCGGGGTGACGACTGTCATCCAGTCAGCGGATGGCCGCACATTATTCAGCCGCCAGCTCACTTGGAAGTCATCACACAGACCACTCCAAAATTTAAAAGGCTCTCTAACAGGCGCCGTAAAATCATCGCATCAGCAATATCCGTTACCTGTGCCACGCATGAACCAGTGCGGAATAGCTGGAGAACCAAACCAACAATACCTGAAATTCGTCGAAACATAGCACCGAGGCCTCGTTCGCAAGGTCTCGTGCGACGGGTAATATTGGATCTCCAACATTTCCAGCACTGGCCTTGACGGCATGTATTCGTTTGTGCACATCGATCATGAAGGCATGAAAATGTACGCGTCGTTTGCGCTTAATACCCGCGGGAAGGGTCGAATAAAAGAGGTCCATGAGCATTGTTTTCCCAGTACCAACGTCCCCATAAAGGTATAGACCCTTTGGTGCATTCGGAGGCGGGGCAATAGGATCGGTGTTTATACGGAATGATTCATCCAGCGAGGAACGTATACGAGAAAACTGTACTGCAACAATCACGCAATTTTTCAAGCAATCTATCTGCGGATATCGACGCACCAATGAGGGGGCCGGAGGCGGTGGAATTCTGGGGGGATGATAGTTGAGCAGTTTATCGTGCAAATCCTGGAGTTTCTGAATTATCCGAGTCTGGTGGTCGTCCCCTCGCAGTACACCCGTTCGAACGAGCTTTCTATACTGTGGTAACGGTTCTGGGAAAAAGTCTATCTAACGAACATTCAAACTGGTACCAATCGCGTTGGTAGGACTCTTGTCGTAGATAGCTTGAATAAAATCGTTGTCCCAGAAAGGAAATTTCCAAGCACCCCCACGCTCACCACACGACTAAGCTCGCCGCGCGACCAAGGTCGCAAGCGACTCGCCCACCCCCAACTTATAGTTTTTCGGAGGTGATCTCAAAGGGGTATATTTTCCACTTTACATACAGCGGGAGAAAAATTTGAAAATTACACCCTCAAGAACCCCGTTTCCCGGCTTGTTTCAAGGGTCTTGGTACGTACTCTATCTACGGCAGCCTACAGATCTAGATACCAACTACAAGCGAGATCTATAGATTTAGGGCTTGGGAGGAATTTTGAAGTCGCCGTGGAAATTTGCGAGTATTGTTGAAAATTTCAAGTCTTGAACGCGGATTTGAAGTTCTTGAAGCTGTTGAAACACAGAGACCCGTAGAGAAGAGGAATTCTGATGGTGTTCAGGTGAACTTTGGAGTTTTGAAGAATGTTGGAGACTATAATGGGGGGAAGAGGGAGGAAGTGAGTGGTTGGGGGACTCGAAGTCGGCGCCGCGCAGCGGAAGAAAAAATCGAGTCTATGCGCAAAATGAGCTTGAAATGAAGAGAATTAAAAGGTACTGTATGCAATGTGTATGCCGCGCAGCGGAAGAAAATTTGCTTGAACTTGAAAGATTGGGGTTTTGAGCCGCTTTTGGCTGCGGAGCGAGGAATGAGTCTGAGCAAGAAATCAGCGGGGAAATGTGTCGGGAAGCTCTATCAACACGCACCTTGCATCCTCGTGGCCATACTGCTCGCTCGCTCGCGGGACCACCAAAGGCGAATATTTTCAAACCCAAGTCAAGACTTTGACAGATTCGGCCGCGCAGCGAAGAAATTTTCACTATATTCTCCAATACATCATCGCAAACACACACAGATGGATGAAGAACTTACCAAAGACCGCGCTCGCCGGATGGCGAAAAATAGAATTTTCAGAGTGAGGTTCGACTTTGAATATGAACAGCCGCGCAGCGGAGAAAAAAAAATCTGGAACTTAGGATCGGCTGGAATTCAACGCAGGGATAGGGTAGATGCTCACCGTGTTGGCGTGCTGCTCAGCGAGCTCGCTCGCGGGAAGCCCAAAAATCGAATTTCCAAAAGTAGCATGCTGCTTGGGAAGGTGTAAGCGGGAGATGTGAAACTACCTGGAGACAATGCTTCCCAAGATCCCGAGCACAACGTCGCTCGCGGGACGTCGATCCATATACTCAAGTCTATGGCGCCGCTGCGCGGCGCCTCGTAACAACGACAACTAGAAAGCATCTGATGATGGGCCGTTTAGCCCGCTGCTTTACGCGTCGGGGGCGGGGCTAGCCTGCCGGCAGCCAAAACCCCGTGAAAAAAGGGCTGAGGTGACGTCAAAATGGGGAATAAGAAAACTCACCCGAGTTAGAGGTCTTGCTCGGCGGACGGCGTTCTGTATAGTCAATGCTATAGCGCCGCTTCGCGGCGCCACGCGACGACGACGACGTCAAAGTATTTGCGGGGTCGAGGGTGTTTACGTTGCTTGAAGTTTGGAGGGCGGGGTTAGCCTACCGGCGGCCAATTCCCGGTGAAAAAAGGGCTGAAAAAGTCGTCAGTTTGAAGGCAAGGGAGAATAGGAAAAACTGACTTGAAGTGCCGCTCGCGGGACGGCGTTCTGTATACTTAACGCATTGACGGTGCGTTTTTGAGGAGGAGAACTTGATGAACAGGAATGTTCAATTAGAGAGGGACGGATGAATAGGGTGAAAACTTACATAGGAATAGACATTTTTGAGGGTGAAGTGGAGCTGGGATGGTGGTGGTACGGAAACAAGAGGCTAGTTTGGCTCTGTATGTGCACTAGCATCGGTTGAGTTGTGTGTCGCAACAAAAAATCAAACGAATCCAAAATCAAAGTAACGTACCTGGATCTTGGGAAGTTGATACCTCCAAGCGAAAATGCGGAAAGCGCGCACCCCTGAGTCCTGAGCTACAGCTTTTCGTGTTTGAGAAGGGTGTATGAGTTCGCAGAAAATGAATGCTTACGCTGCAGTTGGCTCTCTTAACGGCAAAAAAAAAATGAACAGCAAAACTCACCCCTCAAAATCTCGCAGTTCGGCAGTAGCATGACGTTGAAACTATCTCCTATTTCACACCTTCACACTGATTGATGCGAGTCTACGAACGGTCGGAAGGCGGGGCAAAGTCAAAGCCAAGAGTTTCTCAATTACTACAGGGAAAATGAATACGGCCAGATTCCCGCGTTGAAAAAGCAGGAAGACCAAGAAAAAGAGAGTTTGAGTGAGTTGGTCCAAGCGAGGGTTGCCCAATTTCCAGGCAATCAAGGACATTCGTAACCTGCCGAGCTTTGATTGTGTGGGCGCGGCCGCCAGAACGTAATCGAGAAGTCCCAAAGTTTTGGGCAAGTTCAACAAGCGAGGTGTTCAACGGGTTGACCCAGAAAGTTGGCGAGCCCAGCCCGAAGTGTCGGCGAGAACGCCGCGCGATCTGCGCGAGATGACGAGAAGAGACAAGAGAAAACAGAAAAATTGATCGCCCTCGAAGTCACGTGACCTTATGTTCGACTTTCGGATTTTGCGGTCCGTCAGCCCCGTAAGTAAATTTTACTGCGTCCTCGCATTTCCCAACGGGGAAATGTCAACTCTTGCTCTCAACTTTCATGTCCTTTCTTCCTTGCGGCTCACCTACGGTCTCGGCCGACTCGGGAAGCCCCAAGACGTTACGGCGGATGCACTCAATGCGACTCTGGCTCCATTTGGCCTGCGCGACGGCGGAATCGGCTGGAACGACGAATTAGCGCAATTCAAAAAACGGCGGTCCAGGTGAGTTGTTCCGCGGTTCCATCACGTCACATTAGCCGATATTGTGTCTCCTGGTTACTGTGCGACAGCGGGGAGGTTTTTGAAGCGATTTGAACGGGAACGGCGTCCGGATGAATGTCTGTGCGTTTCCGTGTGTTTTCGCTTATATCCCCGTATTGGGCTGACCCTTTCGACGCCGTCAACTTTCAGGAATTCTAGCTTGCTTCTCCCCTTGTTTGGTGTGCTTTACAGGCTTACAGAACGCCTTTAATACTGCAAACCTCGTTTTATCGACCTTCCCCAACCTCCGCTCTCCAGCACTCAAATCCCCCTGATCGGCGGCCTTCAGCTATTGAATATTATCAGATCAGCTACCAAAGATGGTAGCCAGGTGCGTGGCAGCTCGTATGCGGTTTCAACCAACTTACGAATATTCTACTTCTTTTCAACCATTGAGTTGAGGTCGCCGCGACAGCGCCCAGACGCCGTCTGACTCATGCTACTGCGGAGGTTCCCTGTCGGAGCAAACCGCCCGTGAAGAATTTGGAGAATGGCACCATATCTCGGCGCGCTGGTGGCCGGGGTGGGGTATATAACCTAGGTGAGTTTGACAGTTTGGGCATGGGTTTACTTCCCTCTCACTCGCACTCTGACACTCTTACCTTTCCTTCGCTCCTCTATTGAATCCCTTCAACTCTTAGTTCGCATTCAAGGCCTTCAATTCGAGTTTGACTTGAATTTGGCTTGAACCTCTTAGGTGCGCAACTTACTTATTTCTTCTATTCAACTTTACTAACCTTCTTATACTTTCAATAGAGAGTCAATACAACCTTATTCGAGCTGAATGGTAATGTTTAAGCGTCTGTTTACCCAATCAAACGTCGTTCCAATACCTTTACTGACCACTTGCTTCAGTATTTCAACTTGGTTTGTCTGGATGTTGTATCAAAGGTGCGTCGTATTGACTTTGTATTGGTATTCATTCACTTATCTTTCAATTCTAGTCTTGTATTGATAGTGTTTCCAATTCGCTTTCTTTCCCTTCCTTTGAAATCGTACAGTACGGACTTGTTTCGATTCAAGTTCTCGCTGACTTGTTACTGATGACCATTTTGACTCTCAGGTACTTGTCGCGCATTTTGTCCTCAAATCTCTTTCTAAATCATAGTAAGTCCTCGTTCATTTAACTATAAATCGCTATCAGACTTTGACTTCGAATATCCAGTTGAATCTTTGCTTGAACTCGCTATCTCGGGCTTCTCGGGCAGGCGCGTTTCTTCGATCTTCACTTCGTTTACTGACTTGATTCGTTTAGATTGAATTGAAACGCAGTTCTATTGATCACTTCGAGGTGTCCTCAAGAATTTAAAGCACCACTGCGCTCGGATTCAAGATTATCTCCAAATTCCGTTCAGACAGGTTGATTTTGGTTGAATGAGCGGGATCGCGGGATATTGAGGTGCGCAACCCGTTAACTATACATCCTATTACTCTAACCATTCAATATCAGGTTTGAAACATCCAATCTAACCCAAGTCTGTACCAAAATTCTGCCGGTACGCACTCAATCCTTACTTTTACCTTTACTGACTTCAACTTGAACCCCGATTCTACACAGGCCGAAGCTATGCTCACTTGACCTCACCTACCCAATACAACGCCGAAACCATGCTTGCTCGGAATCCGGTGAGTTGAATTGTCCTTGTCTTCACAAATGCCGGTTGACTGGTTTGAATCTTCAAGTCCTACTAGTAAATACCGAAACTCTGAAGGTAAGTTAACACTGACATTGAATTCAACATCGAATCCCATACTGACTTGAGGTTTTGTTGACCCATAGACCGAAACTATGACATTCTGAATTCATTTTCGACGTTCGGGGAGGCCGAGATTATGTTCGATATGTTCAGGTGAGCTTCATCTTGCCTGTATGAATGATTACAGACGGACTGACTTGAATTTTGAAGCAATAGGACGCCGAAGCTACGCTAGCCCGCATAGCCGTTCATTATGCTCGTTGAAGACGCGCGCGTGCGCGCGCCTTTCCAGGCTATATGTGTGTTGAGTACTAATTGACTCGATGCTCGGCCGACCATAACCTTTCTAGTTCAAGCTCTTGTTCAACAGCTTCGTCGAGTCTCCTTCGGAGTCAAGTGGTGCATTCAATGTTTCAATTCAAGTGAACTTGGTTCAGGTGAGTCTTGTTTCAAGTTCTTGGACTATTTCATCGACTGAACCGAACTTACCTTCTCAAGTTCCAACTTCTCGAGTGAAACTGAAGTCGAAGTTTTGAACCCAATCACTGATGCAACTCATTCAAACCAATAAGTTCAACTAACACTTATATGCATTTACTGACTTAAGATCCGAGGCCGCCTCAAATGCGAGATGCAAAGTTGAATGTTGCTGCATCGGGAGCTGAGTCCGTTTAGATTCCGTTCATTTCGCTTCGTTTCACTTCAACCTGACTTCTTTCGTCTTCTTAGCTTTCTTTCTCTCATTTCCTTGCTCCACGTACGTCCGTTCCTTATTCTGCTTTCCTCAATCTCACAATACTGACGGAATTCAAGGTGAAATCGATTTATTCTTCTACTTACGAACAAGCGCGTATCCGACTCGTAACGAGCGAGCGCCGCCGCCCGCACTCAAACTCCACCTCGACACCCCGCTCCTCCGATCGCACCGCCATCATTTCCTCGTTGCCTTCTTGAGGCGGCGGCCAGCGGTCAACTGACTCGACACTGTCAAAGCAAGGTCAGTTATATTTCCTTTGATTTCCTTTAGCCACGAACTCACCTTCATTTTTGACGCAAGTACGAGTCGCCACCGGGAGCGGAATCGACGAAAACCCGGCGCGGCGCGTTCGCGCCGTTCAGCTCGAGCGACGCTGCCGAGTCGAGGCGGGGTACGAGGTGTTGCATCAGGGAGACGGCGAGACGGATGCGACGGATCGGGTGGAATTGAGGAAGCGGGGATGTCGGAGCAGCGAGGTGTTGGTAGTACGGCTTGTATATGTAGATAGATGGCGGAGTTGGGGACGGAGCGGGAAGCGGCGCCGGTGGATGAAACGGTGGGTGTGGAGGTGGTGTCAGCGGCTTGAAATAAAGGAAAAGGTTAGTGATGGAAGAGACTGCCACGTACCTTCCGTTGGCGCGTCTCCGATGCCGCGCCTGCACAACCGAATCCGACCTCGACCTCCGCACGGCGCTCCTCGTCGCATTCGATCGCGCCGCCGTTGCTTGTAGTCTGGGTGACGGGGGAGGCGCGAGTCGACGCTGGGCAGTCCCAAGTGAGTAAGAGTTCTGTTTATTTCGGTTCCGAGCTTACCTTTGTCTTGGCTGCGAGCCGAAAACACGTCGGGGATGGGGGTCGAGGGTGTTCGGTGCGCATTGGCGGCATGGGTGGATTCCGAGGTGAGCGGTACTTTGTCGTCGTTGTTTGAAGGTCGACGTGTCGTGATTTGCCGTCGGAGACGATGCCGAAACGACGTCTGTTTGCGAAACAGGGCGGGGCTGCAGAGGCGGAAGTGGGGAGCGGCGAGGGGTAGTACAGATTGTCGTGGGGACGATCGGCGACATGGCGCGGGTAGACGATGAGTGAAAAAGAAAGAAGAGCGGGCGACGCACCTTAACTAACCGACCGTTCGCGATTCTCCGCATGGTACGCGCTAAGAACGGTGATAGAAGTTGAGGAGGAGGGAGCTGTGGAGAACGGGTCAGAGGAAAAGGACGAGACGCGTGGGAACGGCATACCTTGGGCCGCACACGCCCGAATGTAGGTGGTTGTGAAGGTGGGTTGACGGACGTTGGCGCGTCGACGGTTTGAGTTTGAGATCAGGCGGAGGGAGAGGAAGGAAGTCGTAAGTAACGAGGGAATGGCGGGAGAGAAGACAGCGGGTTGGTGAGGGTGTTGTTTCGAGTTGTTTCGAGTGGTCAACAGCAACCTTCACCGGCAATTCCCGCGGCGTTCCTTCAAGGCTTGAATTTTTGTTCGCGCTGCAAAATCTCTGGTACTTGGTCAATACAAATGAATACATTGTGTTAGCACTCTATCCTCGCCGGTAAGTATAGACTATTGTAGATGTAAGTAAATCCTTCCTCTCCTCCATCATGTAAGTAAGTAGATCAGTACTCCGTCTTCAAGATTAGTTATTAGATTCATCAGCCGCTCCTACAGCGCCCATTCCCGCAGTCTCCGCCCACTCCTTACTCTCCATCTGTACAAGCCGAGAACAAGCCCGCGCAAAAGCGAAAATCTCCTCTTCGCCTGTGAACATAGAACTCTTCCCGACCAAGTCGGGCGAGAGACCCTATGCGACAAATGGCTTAGTAGATGTAGCAGTTCGAATTGTGATAGACTGACCAGATCGTCCATGACGCCTCGCATGTGGTCAGACATTCCCTCCGTCTTTTCAGGTTCGCCTGCGAAGACTTGGTATATTGGCACTTCAGAGGTAATAAACAGCCGCGTCTGGAATGAGGTTAGGGATGACTTCTTCTGGCCGAAGCAAGAACAGAACATACCTGCTTTCATAACAAGCTGCACGGTGACCGTCAGCTGAGAAAAATATCGAAAAATTCCACTCACCGTCTATAAATGTAATAAATCTCCGGGCGAGATCCTTGCGATCGACGCCCATCTTCCATACGTCGAGAAGAAACACGGTCCCGAAGACGCGTGTAATCTCAAGATAATCCGCTGCACTCAGCGGATTTCCGCACAATTCCTGGAACGTGAATTTTGCCACGTTCGAGGTGGAAGCGGGAATGAGGAGCGTTCGCCCCCAGATTTGCAGTTTGCGGTTCTGGACAACACGCTCCGATTGGGTGAGGGACTCGAATATTGAATCTATGGTCTTGCTGGTTTGCGGTGACAAAGGGTGGTGGTAAGGCTTAATTGAAGAGGCGGCCCGCGCCATGCGTCGGTAATCTGTGGACGAGATCAAATTCCATACATGCAAAAAGGACAAACAATTATACCTGTACCGGAGTCGAGGTCGGTGACCTCAAACTGCGTCTTCAACAGCTCGATGGTAGGGATAAAGCTCGAGCGTTGAATACCATTCTTGTATAAATCATCGGGGTGACGACTGTCATCCAGTCAGCGGATGGCCGCACATTATTCAGCCGCCAGCTCACTTGGAAGTCATCACACAGACCACTCCAAAATTTAAAAGGCTCTCTAACAGGCGCCGTAAAATCATCGCATCAGCGATATCCGTTACCTGTGCCACGCATGAACAAGTGCGGAATAGCTGGAGAAACCAAACCAACAATACCTGGAATTCGTCGAAACATAGCACCGAGGCCTCGTTCGCGAGGTCTCGTGCGACGGGTAATATTGGATCTCCAACATTTCCAGCACGGGCCTTGATGGCATGTATTCGTTTGTGCACATCGATCATGAAGGCATGAAAATGTACGCGTCGTTTGCGCTTAATACCCGCGGGAAGGGTCGAATAAAAGAGGTCCATGAGCATTGTCTTCCCAGTACCAACGTCCCCATAGAGGTATAGGCCCTTTGGTGCATTCGGAGGCGGGGCAATAGGATCGGTGTTTATACGGAATGATTCATCCAGCGAGGAACGTATACGAGAAAACTGTACTGCAACAATCACGCAATTTTTCAAGCAATCTGCGAATATCGACGCACCAATGAAGGGGCCGGAGGCGGCGGAATTCTGGGAGGATGATAGTTGAGCAGTTTTATCGTGCAAATCCTGGAGTTTCTGGATTATTCGAGTCTGGTGGTCGTCTCCTCGAAGTACACCCGTTCGAACGAGCTTTCTATACTGTGGTAACGGTTCTGGGAAAAGTCTATGGTCGAAATATAGCAAAGAAGACGCAGATTTCACAGTACCATTTGAAAATTCGTCAGCCCGCGTTGTTTCGGGAGGCGGCGGAACGTGTCGAGACGACGATTCTGCCGCATGCGCGAGACTGGACTGGAGTCTTCTTCGAGGCGCATCTCAAGCCCACTTTTCATATCTCGTTACTCCTGATCAGAGCACGCGTACGTGCTGGTTATCTTATCTAGCCGAGTGTGGCCCCGCTCTCAACTGCCCGCGAGGAGAAACCGCCCGTGTTGTCCGACCATAATCTCGGCGTTCCCGAAGGCAGAAATGGCGGCCGGGTGTGAGCGTTGGGGGCGAAGGGAGTAGAGTGCAAAAAAAAAAAGTAGAGTACTTACCTTGTAGTAGTAGCATGAATTTGAAGTAAACTGGCCCGGGGACACTGAATGAGCGAGAGGATTGGTTGGAGGAATTGCGACGCACCTGAGTTTGAGTTCGGTGGGATTTGAATGCCAAAAGGCGGCGATGGACTCGTTGATAGAAATAACGGTGAAATCGGAGTTGGATTCGTCGGACGCGTCATTTTGGGAGTAGAACACATCTAGAAAGCGAATCATTAGAATAGAGAATAATGGAAATGTAAGTACACGCACTTTGACGCGTCGCTTGCTCAAGAGAACCCGAATTGAAAGCTCTGAAATATTCCTCGGCGTGTCTTGATGGTTGCGATGACGGCGGCCTTGAGCGCGTCGCGTTGTTCGCGGGAAGGCGAGAATCGAACTTTGCAAATATTGAAGGCACTGAACGATATTAGCATCAAGAATGTTTGGAACAGTAAGAAGACACACCTCAACGCGACGTCTCGCTTGGCGAACGCGAAAAATCAAATTTCCAAATTATCGACGCTTTGAAGATGCCACGACGTTGCTAGGGCTTATAGGACGCGTTGGTGGAGTCGACAGAACGATATTGGTCGCGGGAACGCGAAAAATCGAGGTTTGAAAGGCTGTGGCAAGATCAGCATCAAATTTAGTTGAACTAAGAAAGCGACATACCGGACGCGACACCTCGTTCGCGGGAACGCCAGAGCTCAAACCCAATCATTCTACAGTCCCGCACATGTTGAATGTAACCGTCTTGCTCGGCGGAAGCCCAAAAGTCGAAGTTTCAACTTTGTCGGTGCGCTGAAAGTAAATCAATGTTGGGACTGTAACGGATGACAAGGGAACGTACTTGTACGCGTTTCGTCGCTCACAGGAACGCGAAATCTAAATTTTGAATGTATACGACGCGTTAGGATGGCCTGAGACTGCGTTGGACGCGTCAGAATGAATACATAAGTTGAATAACTGTTGAAGATCAACACAACCTCATAGCAACCTCTCGCTCGCGGGACGTCCAAAACTCGAATCAGAATTTTGAGGGGTCGGGGATGAAGGGATACGCTGAAGAAAGACGTCAGTAAGTGTGGAAGATAACATAGACAGAATACAGACCTTGTACGACGCCTCAGATGGCGCGCCTCGGGGATCTCGGCGATGTTGAACTTCGAGTGCAAACTCAATTGCGGCGGCGGCGTCGAGGAGGTAGGTGGTAGTGGAGAAGAAGAGGAGAAACGACCTCAATGACGACCTCTGGTGGGGTGCTGGGAGCGGGGGCAATAACGATTCAGGAGAGGAGGAGAAGAGGTTGTCAGGTGAAGAGCGCAACGATGACAGGGAAAAAATCCTGCATCAGGGGGCATAATGAATGGAAGAGAGAAAGTGGTGAGAGTTTGAAACAAGCCCTTATATAGAGACGCGTACCGTTGGCCTTGTTTGCGCGAATTCAACAAGGCGTGACTTTGTTGGTTCAACCAAATATAACCAACGGCACGCGTCTCTATATAACGAGATGTTAGCCGAATACCTGCCCACCTTTTCCACCCAACTATGCCCTCGCTATGCAAAGCTTCTGGCGCTCAGTGAATATTTCCCGCTTCAAGATGTCACTTACCTCCTGGACGCCGGTCAAGATGTTGATGGAAGGTGGATGGGTTGCATCCAGGACTGTTGGATTGGGCTGAGGGGGTTTACCTTGTCGTGCGCCGCTCGTTTTTCTTCTCCATTGATCACCCTCAGGCTGCTCAACATACTTGCTTGCGGGATAGATATTTCGATTTGACTTCAACCAACCTCCGCGCTGCTGCTTTTGGTATCAGAGCAATTCTTTTCAAGGTTCGTTTTCATTCAAATTAGTTTACTCACGTGCTCTTCAAGGTCTTGTGTTGTGTGCTTCAAGCCATTCACAGCAACGTCCGATCCAAATCAACGCTTCAATTCAACCCTTGCCATTTCTTCCTCAATCTGCGCGCGACTCGAAGACTCGACCCTCAGCTCTCCTCCTGCTAATTCCGCCCTCCTCCTTCATTCCAACTGTCTGATTCCCGTCTCTTACCCTGAAAAACCAACCTCGTGCATCAACTCACAACATTTGATCATACCGCTTAAGTCTTACGTTCCACAGCTCAAAATAGTTTCTTGAGACAAATCAGGCAATATGATGTAGTAGATTGGCTGATTTATGGCTTGCAGGCGGCGGGAATCGGAGGTTGCTACAGGCCACCATTTTGCTTTCTTGTGTGTTGACAACGGCCGCGACGGCCGTTTTCGGGTTAGAAACATGTATATATACCATCCCTGTAACATAATCGCAAAATTGAAACCGTATTCTATGCGCAAATCGCACTGCCAGGAAAGTTTACTTAGGACGCGAGAACGCATTGAAGATAACTGAGAACTTACCGCGAAGCTACCATTGAATTCCGTTAAGAAGAAGCAGAAGGCACTCAAGAGCTGAGTTGAAAGCAAGCACGAAGAGAGAGCCATAGGGGAGCGAGACGAGGGCGACGAAGTCGCGACGTGGTTTTTGGAAGAGTTGAACTTCCCTAATCGGGAGCTGTCAATCGCTCCGCGATTCCGGACCGGACGCCGATCCTTGCTTCTTTCACCCACCTCCGTTCAACATTTCTAGCTCTCTGCGACGAAACTCTCAAGGCAGGCCTCAAGTCGAATCGGAACTGTAATCTATATGCTATCTCTTTGCTATGTGTCTGAACTGGGCTTCGGTTCTCTGTGAGACTATGAGGATACTGCAATCTGCACACGACGCGTTCGAAACAAGATTGACAAGTCCTTACGATATTCATATCGCTTAGAAACTTACCCAACCGACCCATTATGCCGTTCTGAGGTCCCACACACGCCGGCTGGCTCTCCGACGCCTTAGCAAAATTTCTCTCTTCTTCCACACCACTAGTTTCTTGTCTCTGGCCTTAGTCTGCGCTGCGCGAACCAACGACTATAGTTTTGGTATAACAAACTTGCGAGTTCTAAGGTAAGCTTCTAAGTTAAGTTTATGTCTTTGACTAACCTATTCTAATACTCGATTACCAGGTCAAGCTCGACGTTATGGCGGCGAGCGCGACTTTCAACCTCGAACGCCTCCCGACTACCCTACAACCCGAATAGCCAACAGTACGACTACAAAAAGAGTCTTCAATACATAGTTTCATAAAGCTACAGGTTCTCCTCGTCGCTGCGCGCTCAAGCCGCCCAAATCCGATCTCACCAAAATCACACCAAAACCCGACCACCGCAACCCAGCGAGCCTCCCACGCATAGGAGACCTCCAGAACTAGGACGCCGTCGTCGAGACGAGTGGAACGGGGCCCGGGATGTGTACGGAGGAGGAGGTCGGCATTTGCGTTCAACGACGTTGGCGGCGGCGGCGTGATCAACAAGTTCAACTTGCAATTCCCACGCCCTGGGCGGTCGAGGTGAGTGGAGGCGCAGGGTTCGGAGGCTAGAAAGTTACTTACCATGGACCTATAGGTACCCCTCCTCGACGGCGACGACGATGGCGGCGGCGGCGGCGAAGCGATGAGCTCGAGACTGAGGCGGGGGCATCGGTCAGGTTGCCTCTGGTGTAGGGATGAAGGAGACGGCGGCTTACCCGGGTCCTAGAGGTTGAGATGGTGTCGACGACGCCGACGACAGCGACGACGACGAGGACAACAACACCGACGAGGGCAGGCGGGGGCGGAGGCGATGTTGAAATCGAGCGGTGGTGACGGTGCTGGACCCCGGGGTGGGTAGGGGAGTAGGAGGGCAAGTGGGTGGGGGGTAGTACTGAAGGTGAGTTGTTGTTCGCTCCTCTTTATACGAACGCGCTGCCGGTGCTGGGCTGAGTGGCTGGGCTGAGTTAAACGAGAGCACGTGCATGTTGAACATCCCTATATAAGCAGCTCGACAAAACTCTCAATTCCCCATCTCCCCCCACTTCTCTCCCACTTCCCTCTACCCTCTCCTGCCTCCTCCTGCCTCTTCGATACCTTCCCCGACCTCTACCAACATCTCCTCGACCCCCGCGGGCTTCCCTTCCCGACGGTTCGACTTGGCGCCGACATTGACCTCGACGACCGCGACGCCACCCGAGGTATACCGCCTCGTTCCTCCTTATTTGTGCTCTAATACTCATTTCTAGGTTTCTGTGCAACTCTTGCTCAAGTAGCCTTAGCAATACGGTCGCTGGCTTCGAGTTGGGCGCATGTCGAACTTCAACATTGGTATGTTTCTCTTACTTCTGATTGAGCTGCCTTAATCACTGGACTACTCTACAGCATTTCATCGTTAGATTCTGCCCGCTCGTTGCGCTCCCAAACCCACTTTCGCCAACCTCGAGTTCAACACCGTTCGATTTCGATTCAGTCCGGGTGGTGTTCACGAGCTTGAATGGGTTGGATACGGGTTTTCTAAACTAACAGGTGCGTCTCTTCATTCTATTTCTTTGTTCCCTTTCAACGTTCAACTGACCCGCCTTAATTCTAGTTCACCAACTTTTTGTAATCGATGCAAACGATTCACTCCGAACGATACCAATGGGTACGTTTTCGTTCAATCTTTTATTTCAATTTCAACTTCGTTGACCTTCCTCTAGATTACTTCGATTTCAATTCAACGAACGCGTTCAAAGCCGGATTTTGTTGCTGTTCGAGCGTTGAAGTCTTTACATTGGTTTGGGTTTTGGGTTTTGTTCAAACGGTGCGTCGTTCTTAACTCTTCGTTCAATTCAACTATGGAACTCACTCGTTCCCTTTCTACAGCTCGCCGAGTTGACCGATTCGGTCTCGATTCAACTTGAAATTCAACTCAACAGGTGCGTCTCCTTGTTCAAGTTGAATCGCAACTAAACTGACTTTCCGCTCCTCTAGAACTTGAATTCCGAGCACATTCACATCGGTATGTATTCTATGGTTGTTTCAACTTGAATACGCTAGCTTACCTTCTATTTTACAGACCCACTGCTGTTTGTTGGCCTCGGATTGCGGGGAGAGTTTTGTTTGGATTAAATATTGGGTTCGGTTTTAATGGTGCGTCTCTTTAACTGGTTGATTTCTATTCAATTCAACTCACTTGACTCTTGTAGACTCTGTATTCACACGGGTTGACGGATTGGTCGCGATTTGCCTCAATTGAATTGGTGCGTCCTTCTTGATCCTTCCTTTACAGTCAACATAGCTGACTTCGGTTGAATCGATAGCCACGCTTCCACTCTGTGGTTGGTGCGTGGCCTCTACGCTTCCTTTATTTCCATTTACTGACTCGATTATTTTCGACTTTTGGAGTTTGCCTTCGAACCTCGATGGATTAACTGTGAGGCTGAAAGGAGGGATACTACTAGGCCGGTTGAAGGTGCGTTTCATTTCAATCTGCCATCATTGACCTCTACTGACTCGTTTCGATTTCCCAGCAGACTGTACGACGCCCATCTCAATGGTGCGCTCTCGATGATTTCAATCCCTACTGATTTTGTTTTGAAGCAGTCGAGTTGAACGAAGACTTTGGGGTTGGACCTGTTTATGGCTGAGATACGGTTGCAGGTCCGTCACATTCTATCCTCTCGCTATACTTTCGTTCCACTGACCCTTTGACTTATTTTACAGTTGTTGATTTCGGGACGGACTGACTTTCGAGTCAACGAAGGCAGGTATGTAATCATTGACTTTGTATCGATCCTATCAAGGCATTACTGACTCGACTCAGGGACTCACGCCTCGCCTTTTCATCTCAAGCCTTCGCCCGGTGAGTTTACTCTATTCAATTTGTTTCACTGTTGACCTTCTCTTTCATTCAGATACCGTTCGTCGAGTTGTGGGTTCAAGCCATTCAATTCAGCGACGCCGACTTGTCTGAATCCTATCCTGAGTTGACTTCAAGGTAACGGTGTGTCTCGGCGAGCCCGACTTCATTCAAATAACTGCTGATCCCGACGCTTCATACCTTTAGCCCGAGACGAGGAGATTATCGCCGTATTCACGCAGTCATGCCGCCGCTTGCAAGTTGGGGTCGTTGGATTGCAGGCGGCGTATACATTGGAGACTCGGTTCTATTGTTATGAGGTATGTTTGGACTTTTGATCTTCGTTCATATTCAAGTACTAACTAACTCAGAGAGTCCTTGTATCATCCATTTCGACTTGGACTTGGGCGTTGCCAAGGTACGTTTGCTTTGAGTTGGTTTGAGTTCGAGGTTGTTGACGGGACTTGGGACTCATAGATAGATATAATAAGGTACTAGTAGTACTCTGAATCCTCCCTTGACTCGTACCTCGACTCGGATGGTGCGCACAAGGTACGTCGACCTTGACTTGAAGTATTGTCTAGTTGACTGACTGACTTGTTATCTTACAGTGGCTCGAGCTATCCTTGAAGCTTGAAGCTCGAAGTCGTTTGGTTTCGCCGGAACGAGGTGAGGCTTCCTTTTTAATTATCTACTTTGATTCAGCACTGAATTATACCTCCAGCGCATACACTCGAGGAAATGACCCAAGTCAGGTACGTCGTCGAATGTATCCTATTACTACTTGGATGCTCATTTGGATGCTCATTGACAGATTTAGACGCGCGCCGGACGGGACGAAGTAAATACTTGTAGATAGGATCCTCATGTAGACTTGAATTTGTTTCGTGTACAAGTAGATTAGATTCGAGTCAATGCAATTGAATTCAAATGAACTACGTAGATACAAACAAGTAGAATTACTTGACTAACTATCTACATACGAAACGCACTATAAAAGCGGCCATACGAGCCAGCGCGGGCAACTCGAAGGGCAGCCGAAGGCTGGGGCGGCAGGGTTTTGTCGCAGATGGTATGTTTTGATGCGGTATTCACCGTTTAAAGGGTTTCGCTGACTTGTATTCGTAGGTGGTGCGCGAAGCGTCGACTTGGGGTTAGCTGGCGGAAGCCGAGGGGTCGTGGTGAGGCGACCGTGTGTCGAAGGTCAGCAGTGCTGAAGTAACGGTGCGTATCGACGCACCTTGGTATTCAAATGCCCACTGACTTGATTGTAGATCGCTGCGGGAATGCGATCGTTCTACTTACAAGGCGAAGGCGAGTCAGCACAGGCGGAATGGGAGGTGAGCAACGCACCTTCATCGAGCAACAATACATAACAATCCAAGATATGTTGGTACAGGTCTATGGGCTGCAAGGAAGACGGTCAGAGGGAGATTGGTAAAGGTGCGTAGCGACGCACTGTTCTTGAATTCCTGGCTAACTCATTTGTACGCGGCACCACAGACGAAGCACGTGGGGTTTGTAGACTGGTGAAGAAGTCAGCGCCACGCGTGGGTGTAAAGGTAAAGGCAAAGCAAACGTACCGTTCTTGAAGGGATTGCGCTCACGAACATTCTTCCAGTTGTCTGCACATCCGAGCGCGTCTTCCTGTCGCGTTGGATTGCTGGTAATGCGCTGGAAACCGAGAAGGCAGCGCACAGGACAGACTGGTTGGTGAGTCAATGCATTCGAGGAATGAACGGGAGGCGAAGTCAAGGGGGCGTCAAATTGAAGTTGCAGGAAAGGACGATTGAGTGAGAGTCAGGACTTGGCGTAGGAGAGCGATTTGGGTGGAGAGCGCATTCTGCCGGTGCCGATGGATGGTAAGGGCCTTTGACTACGAGGGACTTGAATTCGGGCAAGACTGGCCCAGCGGGAAATAAGGAAGCCATCGGAGAGGCATGAATACCCAGTGCTGTGGCGTCGAAACTTGAAAGGGCCAGCCAGGTACGTGTAGTGGTCAAGAACAACCTTCACCGGCAATTCCCGCGGTGTTTGAAACTCAATTCGGATTCGGGAATTGCAAGTCTGTAGAATCTCTGTTACTTGGTCAATACAAATGAATACATTGTGTTAGCACTCTATCCTCGCCGGTAAGTATAGACTATTGTAGATGTAAGTAAATCCTTCCTCTCCTCCATCATGTAAGTAAGTAGATCAGTACTCCGTCTTCAAGATTAGTTATTAGATTCATCAGCCGCTCCTACAGCGCCCATTCCCGCAGTCTCCGCCCACTCCTTACTCTCCATCTGTACAAGCCGAGAACAAGCCCGCGCAAAAGCGAAAATCTCCTCTTCGCCTGTGAACATAGAACTCTTCCCGACCAAGTCGGGCGAGAGACCCTATGCGACAAATGGCTTAGTAGATGTAGCAGTTCGAATTGTGATAGACTGACCAGATCGTCCATGACGCCTCGCATGTGGTCAGACATTCCCTCCGTCTTTTCAGGTTCGCCTGCGAAGACTTGGTATATTGGCACTTCAGAGGTAATAAACAGCCGCGTCTGGAATGAGGTTAGGGATGACTTCTTCTGGCCGAAGCAAGAACAGAACATACCTTGCTTTCATAACAAGCTGCACGGTGGACCGTCAGCTGAGAAAAATATCGAAAAATTCCACTCACCGTCTATAAATGTAATAAATCTCCGGGCGAGATCCTTGCGATCGACGCCCATCTTCCATACGTCGAGAAGAAACACGGTCCCGAAGACGCGTGTAATCTCAAGATAATCCGCTGCACTCAGCGGATTTCCGCACAATTCCTGGAACGTGAATTTTGCCACGTTCGAGGTGGAAGCGGGAATGAGGAGCGTTCGCCCCCAGATTTGCAGTTTGCGGTTCTGGACAACACGCTCCGATTGGGTGAGGGACTCGAATATTGAATCTATGGTCTTGCTGGTTTGCGGTGACAAAGGGTGGTGGTAAGGCTTAATTGAAGAGGCGGCCCGCGCCATGCGTCGGTAATCTGTGGACGAGATCAAATTCCATACATGCAAAAAGGACAAACAATTATACCTGTACCGGAGTCGAGGTCGGTGACCTCAAACTGCGTCTTCAACAGCTCGATGGTAGGGATAAAGCTCGAGCGTTGAATACCATTCTTGTATAAATCATCGGGGTGACGACTGTCATCCAGTCAGCGGATGGCCGCACATTATTCAGCCGCCAGCTCACTTGGAAGTCATCACACAGACCACTCCAAAATTTAAAAGGCTCTCTAACAGGCGCCGTAAAATCATCGCATCAGCGATATCCGTTACCTGTGCCACGCATGAACAAGTGCGGAATAGCTGGAGAACCAAACCAACAATACCTGGAATTCGTCGAAACATAGCACCGAGGCCTCGTTCGCGAGGTCTCGTGCGACGGGTAATATTGGATCTCCAACATTTCCAGCACGGGCCTTGATGGCATGTATTCGTTTGTGCACATCGATCATGAAGGCATGAAAATGTACGCGTCGTTTGCGCTTAATACCCGCGGGAAGGGTCGAATAAAAGAGGTCCATGAGCATTGTCTTCCCAGTACCAACGTCCCCATAGAGGTATAGGCCCTTTGGTGCATTCGGAGGCGGGGCAATAGGATCGGTGTTTATACGGAATGATTCATCCAGCGAGGAACGTATACGAGAAAACTGTACTGCAACAATCACGCAATTTTTCAAGCAATCTGCGAATATCGACGCACCAATGAAGGGGCCGGAGGCGGCGGAATTCTGGGAGGATGATAGTTGAGCAGTTTATCGTGCAAATCCTGGAGTTTCTGGATTATTCGAGTCTGGTGGTCGTCTCCTCGAAGTACACCCGTTCGAACGAGCTTTCTATACTGTGGTAACGGTTCTGGGAAAAGTCTATGGTCGAAATATAGCAAAGAAGACGCAGATTTCACAGTACCATTTGAAAATTCGTCAGCCCGCGTTGTTTCGGGAGGCGGCGGAACGTGTCGAGACGACGATTCTGCCGCATGCGCGAGACTGGACTGGAGTCTTCTTCGAGGCGCATCTCAAGCCCACTTTTCATATCTCGTTACTCCTGATCAGAGCACGCGTACGTGCTGGTTATCTTATCTAGCCGAGTGTGGCCCCGCTCTCAACTGCCCGCGAGGAGAAACCGCCCGTGTTGTCCGACCATAATCTCGGCGTTCCCGAAGGCAGAAATGGCGGCCGGGTGTGAGCGTTGGGGGCGAAGGGAGTAGAGTGCAAAAAAAAAAGTAGAGTACTTACCTTGTAGTAGTAGCATGAATTTGAAGTAAACTGGCCCGGGGACACTGAATGAGCGAGAGGATTGGTTGGAGGAATTGCGACGCACCTGAGTTTGAGTTCGGTGGGATTTGAATGCCAAAAGGCGGCGATGGACTCGTTGATAGAAATAACGGTGAAATCGGAGTTGGATTCGTCGGACGCGTCATTTTGGGAGTAGAACACATCTAGAAAGCGAATCATTAGAATAGAGAATAAATGGAAATGTAAGTACACGCACTTTGACGCGTCGCCTTGCTCAAGAGAACCCGAATTGAAAGCTCTGAAATATTCCTCGGCGTGTCTTGATGGTTGCGATGACGGCGGCCTTGAGCGCGTCGCGTTGTTCGCGGGAAGGCGAGAATCGAACTTTGCAAATATTGAAGGCACTGAACGATATTAGCATCAAGAATGTTTGGAACAGTAAGAAGACACACCTCAACGCGACGTCTCGCTTGGCGGAACGCGAAAAATCAAATTTCCAAATTATCGACGCTTTGAAGATGCCACGACGTTGCTAGGGCTTATAGGACGCGTTGGTGGAGTCGACAGAACGATATTGGTCGCGGGAACGCGAAAAATCGAGGTTTGAAAGGCTGTGGCAAGATCAGCATCAAATTTAGTTGAACTAAGAAAGCGACATACCCGGACGCGACACCTCGTTCGCGGGAACGCCAGAGCTCAAACCCAATCATTCTACAGTCCCGCACATGTTGAATGTAACCGTCTTGCTCGGCGGAAGCCCAAAAGTCGAAGTTTCAACTTTGTCGGTGCGCTGAAAGTAAATCAATGTTGGGGACTGTAACGGATGACAAGGGAACGTACTTGTACGCGTTTCGTCGCTCACAGGAACGCGAAATCTAAATTTTGAATGTATACGACGCGTTAGGATGGCCTGAGACTGCGTTGGACGCGTCAGAATGAATACATAAGTTGAATAATGTTGAAGATCAACACACCTCATAGCAACCTCTCGCTCGCGGGACGTCCAAAACTCGAATCAGAATTTTGAGGGGTCGGGGATGAAGGGATACGCTGAAGAAAGACGTCAGTAAGTGTGGAAGATAACATAGACAGAATACAGACCTTGTACGACGCCTCAGATGGCGCGCCTCGGGGATCTCGGCGATGTTGAACTTCGAGTGCAAACTCAATTGCGGCGGCGGCGTCGAGGAGGTAGGTGGTAGTGGAGAAGAAGAGGAGAAACGACCTCAATGACGACCTCTGGTGGGGTGCTGGGAGCGGGGGCAATAACGATTCAGGAGAGGAGGAGAAGAGGTTGTCAGGTGAAGAGCGCAACGATGACAGGGAAAAAATCCTGCATCAGGGGGGCATAATGAATGGAAGAGAGAAAGGTGGTGAGAGTTTGAAACAAGCCCTTATATAGAGACGCGTACCGTTGGCCTTGTTTGCGCGAATTCAACAAGGCGTGACTTTGTTGGTTCAACCAAATATAACCAACGGCACGCGTCTCTATATAACGAGATGTTAGCCGAATACCTGCCCACCTTTTCCACCCAACTATGCCCTCGCTATGCAAAGCTTCTGGCGCTCAGTGAATATTTCCCGCTTCAAGATGTCACTTACCTCCTGGACGCCGGTCAAGATGTTGATGGAAGGTGGATGGGTTGCATCCAGGACTGTTGGATTGGGCTGAGGGGGTTTACTTGTCGTGCGCCGCTCGTTTTTCTTCTCCATTGATCACCCTCAGGCTGCTCAACATACTTGCTTGCGGGATAGATATTTCGATTTGACTTCAACCAACCTCCGCGCTGCTGCTTTTGGTATCAGAGCAATTCTTTTCAAGGTTCGTTTTCATTCAAATTAGTTTACTCACGTGCTCTTCAAGGTCTTGTGTTGTGTGCTTCAAGCCATTCACAGCAACGTCCGATCCAAAATCAACGCTTCAATTCAACCCTTGCCATTTCTTCCTCAATCTGCGCGCGACCTCGAAGACTCGACCCTCAGCTCTCCTCCTGCTAATTCCGCCCTCCTCCTTCATTCCAACTGTCTGATTCCCGTCTCTTACCCTGAAAAACCAACCTCGTGCATCAACTCACAACATTTGATCATACCGCTTAAGTCTTACGTTCCACAGCTCAAAATAGTTTCTTGAGACAAATCAGGCAATATGATGTAGTAGATTGGCTGATTTATGGCTTGCAGGCGGCGGGAAATCGGAGGGTTGCTACAGGCCACCATTTTGCTTTCTTGTGTGTTGACAACGGCCGCGACGGCCGTTTCGGGTTAGAAACATGTATATATACCATCCCTGTAACATAATCGCAAAATTGAAACCGTATTCTATGCGCAAATCGCACTGCCAGGAAAGTTTACTTAGGACGCGAGAACGCATTGAAGATAACTGAGAACTTACCGCGAAGCTACCATTGAATTCCGTTAAGAAGAAGCAGAAGGCACTCAAGAGCTGAGTTGAAAGCAAGCACGAAGAGAGAGCCATAGGGGAGCGAGACGAGGGCGACGAAGTCGCGACGTGGTTTTGGAAGAGTTGAACTTCCCTAATCGGGAGCTGTCAATCGCTCCGCGATTCCGGACCGGACGCCGATCCTTGCTTCTTTCACCCACCTCCGTTCAACATTTCTAGCTCTCTGCGACGAAACTCTCAAGGCAGGCCTCAAGTCGAATCGGAACTGTAATCTATATGCTATCTCTTTGCTATGTGTCTGAACTGGGCTTCGGTTCTCTGTGAGACTATGAGGATACTGCAATCTGCACACGACGCGTTCGAAACAAGATTGACAAGTCCTTACGATATTCATATCGCTTAGAAACTTACCCAACCGACCCATTATGCCGTTCTGAGGTCCCACACACGCCGGCTGGCTCTCCGACGCCTTAGCAAAATTTCTCTCTTCTTCCACACCACTAGTTTCTTGTCTCTGGCCTTAGTCTGCGCTGCGCGAACCAACGACTATAGTTTTGGTATAACAAACTTGCGAGTTCTAAGGTAAGCTTCTAAGTTAAGTTTATGTCTTTGACTAACCTATTCTAATACTCGATTACCAGGTCAAGCTCGACGTTATGGCGGCGAGCGCGACTTTCAACCTCGAACGCCTCCCGACTACCCTACAACCCGAATAGCCAACAGTACGACTACAAAAAGAGTCTTCAATACATAGTTTCATAAAGCTACAGGTTCTCCTCGTCGCTGCGCGCTCAAGCCGCCCAAATCCGATCTCACCAAAATCACACCAAAACCCGACCACCGCAACCCAGCGAGCCTCCCACGCATAGGAGACCTCCAGAACTAGGACGCCGTCGTCGAGACGAGTGGAACGGGGCCCGGGATGTGTACGGAGGAGGAGGTCGGCATTTGCGTTCAACGACGTTGGCGGCGGCGGCGTGATCAACAAGTTCAACTTGCAATTCCCACGCCCTGGGCGGTCGAGGTGAGTGGAGGCGCAGGGTTCGGAGGCTAGAAAGTTACTTACCATGGACCTATAGGTACCCCTCCTCGACGGCGACGACGATGGCGGCGGCGGCGGCGAAGCGATGAGCTCGAGACTGAGGCGGGGGCATCGGTCAGTTGCCTCTGGTGTAGGGATGAAGGAGACGGCGGCTTACCCGGGGTCCTAGAGGTTGAGATGGTGTCGACGACGCCGACGACAGCGACGACGACGAGGACAACAACACCGACGAGGGCAGGCGGGGGCGGAGGCGATGTTGAAATCGAGCGGTGGTGACGGTGCTGGACCCCGGGGTGGGTAGGGGAGTAGGAGGGCAAGTGGGTGGGGGGTAGTACTGAAGGTGAGTTGTTGTTCGCTCCTCTTTATACGAACGCGCTGCCGGTGGCTGGGCTGAGTGGCTGGGCTGAGTTAAACGAGAGCACGTGCATGTTGAACATCCCTATATAAGCAGCTCGACAAAACTCTCAATTCCCCATCTCCCCCCACTTCTCTCCCACTTCCCTCTACCCTCTCCTGCCTCCTCCTGCCTCTTTCGATACCTTCCCCGACCTCTACCAACATCTCCTCGACCCCCGCGGGCTTCCCTTCCCGACGGTTCGACTTTGGCGCCGACATTGACCTCGACGACCGCGACGCCACCCGAGGTATACCGCCTCGTTCCTCCTTATTTGTGCTCTAATACTCATTTCTAGGTTTCTGTGCAACTCTTGCTCAAGTAGCCTTAGCAATACGGTCGCTGGCTTCGAGTTGGGCGCATGTCGAACTTCAACATTGGTATGTTTCTCTTACTTCTGATTGAGCTGCCTTAATCACTGACTACTCTACAGCATTTCATCGTTAGATTCTGCCCGCTCGTTGCGCTCCCAAACCCACTTTCGCCAACCTCGAGTTCAACACCGTTCGATTTCGATTCAGTCCGGGTGGTGTTCACGAGCTTGAATGGGTTGGATACGGGTTTTCTAAACTAACAGGTGCGTCTCTTCATTCTATTTCTTTGTTCCCTTTCAACGTTCAACTGACCCGCCTTAATTCTAGTTCACCAACTTTTTGTAATCGATGCAAACGATTCACTCCGAACGATACCAATGGGTACGTTTTCGTTCAATCTTTTATTTCAATTTCAACTTCGTTGACCTTCCTCTAGATTACTTCGATTTCAATTCAACGAACGCGTTCAAAGCCGGATTTTGTTGCTGTTCGAGCGTTGAAGTCTTTACATTGGTTTGGGTTTTGGGTTTTGTTCAAACGGTGCGTCGTTCTTAACTCTTCGTTCAATTCAACTATGGAACTCACTCGTTCCCTTTCTACAGCTCGCCGAGTTGACCGATTCGGTCTCGATTCAACTTGAAATTCAACTCAACAGGTGCGTCTCCTTGTTCAAGTTGAATCGCAACTAAACTGACTTTCCGCTCCTCTAGAACTTGAATTCCGAGCACATTCACATCGGTATGTATTCTATGGTTGTTTCAACTTGAATACGCTAGCTTACCTTCTATTTTACAGACCCACTGCTGTTTGTTGGCCTCGGATTGCGGGGAGAGTTTTGTTTGGATTAAATATTGGGTTCGGTTTTAATGGTGCGTCTCTTTAACTGGTTGATTTCTATTCAATTCAACTCACTTGACTCTTGTAGACTCTGTATTCACACGGGTTGACGGATTGGTCGCGATTTGCCTCAATTGAATTGGTGCGTCCTTCTTGATCCTTCCTTTACAGTCAACATAGCTGACTTCGGTTGAATCGATAGCCACGCTTCCACTCTGTGGTTGGTGCGTGGCCTCTACGCTTCCTTTATTTCCATTTACTGACTCGATTATTTTCGACTTTTGGAGTTTGCCTTCGAACCTCGATGGATTAACTGTGAGGCTGAAAGGAGGGATACTACTAGGCCGGTTGAAGGTGCGTTTCATTTCAATCTGCCATCATTGACCTCTACTGACTCGTTTCGATTTCCCAGCAGACTGTACGACGCCCATCTCAATGGTGCGCTCTCGATGATTTCAATCCCTACTGATTTTGTTTTGAAGCAGTCGAGTTGAACGAAGACTTTGGGGTTGGACCTGTTTATGGCTGAGATACGGTTGCAGGTCCGTCACATTCTATCCTCTCGCTATACTTTCGTTCCACTGACCCTTTGACTTATTTTACAGTTGTTGATTTCGGGACGGACTGACTTTCGAGTCAACGAAGGCAGGTATGTAATCATTGACTTTGTATCGATCCTATCAAGGCATTACTGACTCGACTCAGGGACTCACGCCTCGCCTTTTCATCTCAAGCCTTCGCCCGGTGAGTTTACTCTATTCAATTTGTTTCACTGTTGACCTTCTCTTTCATTCAGATACCGTTCGTCGAGTTGTGGGTTCAAGCCATTCAATTCAGCGACGCCGACTTGTCTGAATCCTATCCTGAGTTGACTTCAAGGTAACGGTGTGTCTCGGCGAGCCCGACTTCATTCAAATAACTGCTGATCCCGACGCTTCATACCTTTAGCCCGAGACGAGGAGATTATCGCCGTATTCACGCAGTCATGCCGCCGCTTGCAAGTTGGGTCGTTGGATTGCAGGCGGCGTATACATTGGAGACTCGGTTCTATTGGTTATGAGGTATGTTTGGACTTTTGATCTTCGTTCATATTCAAGTACTAACTAACTCAGAGAGTCCTTGTATCATCCATTTCGACTTGGACTTGGGCGTTGCCAAGGTACGTTTGCTTTGAGTTGGTTTGAGTTCGAGGTTGTTGACGGGACTTGGGACTCATAGATAGATATAATAAGGTACTAGTAGTACTCTGAATCCTCCCTTGACTCGTACCTCGACTCGGATGGTGCGCACAAGGTACGTCGACCTTGACTTGAAGTATTGTCTAGTTGACTGACTGACTTGTTATCTTACAGTGGCTCGAGCTATCCTTGAAGCTTGAAGCTCGAAGTCGTTTGGTTTCGCCGGAACGAGGTGAGGCTTCCTTTTTAATTATCTACTTTGATTCAGCACTGAATTATACCTCCAGCGCATACACTCGAGGAAATGACCCAAGTCAGGTACGTCGTCGAATGTATCCTATTACTACTTGGATGCTCATTTGGATGCTCATTGACAGATTTAGACGCGCGCCGGACGGGACGAAGTAAATACTTGTAGATAGGATCCTCATGTAGACTTGAATTTGTTTCGTGTACAAGTAGATTAGATTCGAGTCAATGCAATTGAATTCAAATGAACTACGTAGATACAAACAAGTAGAATTACTTGACTAACTATCTACATACGAAACGCACTATAAAAGCGGCCATACGAGCCAGCGCGGGCAACTCGAAGGGCAGCCGAAGGCTGGGGCGGCAGGGTTTTGTCGCAGATGGTATGTTTTGATGCGGTATTCACCGTTTAAAGGGTTTCGCTGACTTGTATTCGTAGGTGGTGCGCGAAGCGTCGACTTGGGGTTAGCTGGCGGAAGCCGAGGGGTCGTGGTGAGGCGACCGTGTGTCGAAGGTCAGCAGTGCTGAAGTAACGGTGCGTATCGACGCACCTTGGTATTCAAATGCCCACTGACTTGATTGTAGATCGCTGCGGGAATGCGATCGTTCTACTTACAAGGCGAAGGCGAGTCAGCACAGGCGGAATGGGAGGTGAGCAACGCACCTTCATCGAGCAACAATACATAACAATCCAAGATATGTTGGTACAGGTCTATGGGCTGCAAGGAAGACGGTCAGAGGGAGATTGGTAAAGGTGCGTAGCGACGCACTGTTCTTGAATTCCTGGCTAACTCATTTGTACGCGGCACCACAGACGAAGCACGTGGGGTTTGTAGACTGGTGAAGAAGTCAGCGCCACGCGTGGGTGTAAAGGTAAAGGCAAAGCAAACGTACCGTTCTTGAAGGGATTGCGCTCACGAACATTCTTCCAGTTGTCTGCACATCCGAGCGCGTCTTCCTGTCGCGTTGGATTGCTGGTAATGCGCTGGAAACCGAGAAGGCAGCGCACAGGACAGACTGGTTGGTGAGTCAATGCATTCGAGGAATGAACGGGAGGCGAAGTCAAGGGGGCGTCAAATTGAAGTTGCAGGAAAGGACGATTGAGTGAGAGTCAGGACTTGGCGTAGGAGAGCGATTTGGGTGGAGAGCGCATTCTGCCGGTGCCGATGGATGGTAAGGGCCTTTGACTACGAGGGACTTGAATTCGGGCAAGACTGGCCCAGCGGGAAATAAGGAAGCCATCGGAGAGGCATGAATACCCAGTGCTGTGGCGTCGAAACTTGAAAGGGCCAGCCAGGTACGTGTAGTGGTCAAGAACAACCTTCACCGGCAATTCCCGCGGTGTTTGAAACTCAATTCGGATTCGGGAATTGCAAGTCTGTAGAATCTCTGTTACTTGGTCAATACAAATGAATACATTGTGTTAGCACTCTATCCTCGCCGGTAAGTATAGACTATTGTAGATGTAAGTAAATCCTTCCTCTCCTCCATCATGTAAGTAAGTAGATCAGTACTCCGTCTTCAAGATTAGTTATTAGATTCATCAGCCGCTCCTACAGCGCCCATTCCCGCAGTCTCCGCCCACTCCTTACTCTCCATCTGTACAAGCCGAGAACAAGCCCGCGCAAAAGCGAAAATCTCCTCTTCGCCTGTGAACATAGAACTCTTCCCGACCAAGTCGGGCGAGAGACCCTATGCGACAAATGGCTTAGTAGATGTAGCAGTTCGAATTGTGATAGACTGACCAGATCGTCCATGACGCCTCGCATGTGGTCAGACATTCCCTCCGTCTTTTCAGGTTCGCCTGCGAAGACTTGGTATATTGGCACTTCAGAGGTAATAAACAGCCGCGTCTGGAATGAGGTTAGGGATGACTTCTTCTGGCCGAAGCAAGAACAGAACATACCTTGCTTTCATAACAAGCTGCACGGTGGACCGTCAGCTGAGAAAAATATCGAAAAATTCCACTCACCGTCTATAAATGTAATAAATCTCCGGGCGAGATCCTTGCGATCGACGCCCATCTTCCATACGTCGAGAAGAAACACGGTCCCGAAGACGCGTGTAATCTCAAGATAATCCGCTGCACTCAGCGGATTTCCGCACAATTCCTGGAACGTGAATTTTGCCACGTTCGAGGTGGAAGCGGGAATGAGGAGCGTTCGCCCCCAGATTTGCAGTTTGCGGTTCTGGACAACACGCTCCGATTGGGTGAGGGACTCGAATATTGAATCTATGGTCTTGCTGGTTTGCGGTGACAAAGGGTGGTGGTAAGGCTTAATTGAAGAGGCGGCCCGCGCCATGCGTCGGTAATCTGTGGACGAGATCAAATTCCATACATGCAAAAAGGACAAACAATTATACCTGTACCGGAGTCGAGGTCGGTGACCTCAAACTGCGTCTTCAACAGCTCGATGGTAGGGATAAAGCTCGAGCGTTGAATACCATTCTTGTATAAATCATCGGGGTGACGACTGTCATCCAGTCAGCGGATGGCCGCACATTATTCAGCCGCCAGCTCACTTGGAAGTCATCACACAGACCACTCCAAAATTTAAAAGGCTCTCTAACAGGCGCCGTAAAATCATCGCATCAGCGATATCCGTTACCTGTGCCACGCATGAACAAGTGCGGAATAGCTGGAGAACCAAACCAACAATACCTGGAATTCGTCGAAACATAGCACCGAGGCCTCGTTCGCGAGGTCTCGTGCGACGGGTAATATTGGATCTCCAACATTTCCAGCACGGGCCTTGATGGCATGTATTCGTTTGTGCACATCGATCATGAAGGCATGAAAATGTACGCGTCGTTTGCGCTTAATACCCGCGGGAAGGGTCGAATAAAAGAGGTCCATGAGCATTGTTTTCCCAGTACCTACGTCCCCATAGAGGTATAAGCCCTTTGGTGCATTCGGAGGCGGGGCAATAGGATCGGTGTTTATACGGAATGATTCATCCAGCGAGGAACGTATACGAGAAAACTGTACTGCAACAATCACGCAATTTTTCAAGCAATCTGCGAATATCGACGCACCAATGAAGGGGCCGGAGGCGGCGGAATTCTGGGAGGATGATAGTTGAGCAGTTTATCGTGCAAATCCTGGAGTTTCTGGATTATTCGAGTCTGGTGGTCGTCTCCTCGAAGTACACCCGTTCGAACGAGCTTTCTATACTGTGGTAACGGTTCTGGGAAAAGTCTATGGTCGAAATATAGCAAAGAAGACGCAGATTTCACAGTACCATTTGAAAATTCGTCAGCCCGCGTTGTTTCGGGAGGCGGCGGAACGTGTCGAGACGACGATTCTGCCGCATGCGCGAGACTGGACTGGAGTCTTCTTCGAGGCGCATCTCAAGCCCACTTTTCATATCTCGTTACTCCTGATCAGAGCACGCGTACGTGCTGGTTATCTTATCTAGCCGAGTGTGGCCCCGCTCTCAACTGCCCGCGAGGAGAAACCGCCCGTGTTGTCCGACCATAATCTCGGCGTTCCCGAAGGCAGAAATGGCGGCCGGGTGTGAGCGTTGGGGGCGAAGGGAGTAGAGTGCAAAAAAAAAAAGTAGAGTACTTACCTTGTAGTAGTAGCATGAATTTGAAGTAAACTGGCCCGGGGACACTGAATGAGCGAGAGGATTGGTTGGAGGAATTGCGACGCACCTGAGTTTGAGTTCGGTGGGATTTGAATGCCAAAAGGCGGCGATGGACTCGTTGATAGAAATAACGGTGAAATCGGAGTTGGATTCGTCGGACGCGTCATTTTGGGAGTAGAACACATCTAGAAAGCGAATCATTAGAATAGAGAATAAATGGAAATGTAAGTACACGCACTTTGACGCGTCGCCTTGCTCAAGAGAACCCGAATTGAAAGCTCTGAAATATTCCTCGGCGTGTCTTGATGGTTGCGATGACGGCGGCCTTGAGCGCGTCGCGTTGTTCGCGGGAAGGCGAGAATCGAACTTTGCAAATATTGAAGGCACTGAACGATATTAGCATCAAGAATGTTTGGAACAGTAAGAAGACACACCTCAACGCGACGTCTCGCTTGGCGGAACGCGAAAAATCAAATTTCCAAATTATCGACGCTTTGAAGATGCCACGACGTTGCTAGGGCTTATAGGACGCGTTGGTGGAGTCGACAGAACGATATTGGTCGCGGGAACGCGAAAAATCGAGGTTTGAAAGGCTGTGGCAAGATCAGCATCAAATTTAGTTGAACTAAGAAAGCGACATACCCGGACGCGACACCTCGTTCGCGGGAACGCCAGAGCTCAAACCCAATCATTCTACAGTCCCGCACATGTTGAATGTAACCGTCTTGCTCGGCGGAAGCCCAAAAGTCGAAGTTTCAACTTTGTCGGTGCGCTGAAAGTAAATCAATGTTGGGACTGTAACGGATGACAAGGGAACGTACTTGTACGCGTTTCGTCGCTCACAGGAACGCGAAATCTAAATTTTGAATGTATACGACGCGTTAGGATGGCCTGAGACTGCGTTGGACGCGTCAGAATGAATACATAAGTTGAATAATGTTGAAGATCAACACACCTCATAGCAACCTCTCGCTCGCGGGACGTCCAAAACTCGAATCAGAATTTTGAGGGGTCGGGGATGAAGGGATACGCTGAAGAAAGACGTCAGTAAGTGTGGAAGATAACATAGACAGAATACAGACCTTGTACGACGCCTCAGATGGCGCGCCTCGGGGATCTCGGCGATGTTGAACTTCGAGTGCAAACTCAATTGCGGCGGCGGCGTCGAGGAGGTAGGTGGTAGTGGAGAAGAAGAGGAGAAACGACCTCAATGACGACCTCTGGTGGGGTGCTGGGAGCGGGGGCAATAACGATTCAGGAGAGGAGGAGAAGAGGTTGTCAGGTGAAGAGCGCAACGATGACAGGGAAAAAATCCCTGCATCAGGGGGGCATAATGAATGGAAGAGAGAAAGGTGGTGAGAGTTTGAAACAAGCCCTTATATAGAGACGCGTACCGTTGGCCTTGTTTGCGCGAATTCAACAAGGCGTGACTTTGTTGGTTCAACCAAATATAACCAACGGCACGCGTCTCTATATAACGAGATGTTAGCCGAATACCTGCCCACCTTTTCCACCCAACTATGCCCTCGCTATGCAAAGCTTCTGGCGCTCAGTGAATATTTCCCGCTTCAAGATGTCACTTACCTCCTGGACGCCGGTCAAGATGTTGATGGAAGGTGGATGGGTTGCATCCAGGACTGTTGGATTGGGCTGAGGGGGTTTACTTGTCGTGCGCCGCTCGTTTTTCTTCTCCATTGATCACCCTCAGGCTGCTCAACATACTTGCTTGCGGGATAGATATTTCGATTTGACTTCAACCAACCTCCGCGCTGCTGCTTTTGGTATCAGAGCAATTCTTTTCAAGGTTCGTTTTCATTCAAATTAGTTTACTCACGTGCTCTTCAAGGTCTTGTGTTGTGTGCTTCAAGCCATTCACAGCAACGTCCGATCCAAAATCAACGCTTCAATTCAACCCTTGCCATTTCTTCCTCAATCTGCGCGCGACCTCGAAGACTCGACCCTCAGCTCTCCTCCTGCTAATTCCGCCCTCCTCCTTCATTCCAACTGTCTGATTCCGTCTCTTACCCTGAAAAACCAACCTCGTGCATCAACTCACAACATTTGATCATACCGCTTAAGTCTTACGTTCCACAGCTCAAAATAGTTTCTTGAGACAAATCAGGCAATATGATGTAGTAGATTGGCTGATTTATGGCTTGCAGGCGGCGGGAAATCGGAGGGTTGCTACAGGCCACCATTTTGCTTTCTTGTGTGTTGACAACGGCCGCGACGGCCGTTTCGGGTTAGAAACATGTATATATACCATCCCTGTAACATAATCGCAAAATTGAAACCGTATTCTATGCGCAAATCGCACTGCCAGGAAAGTTTACTTAGGACGCGAGAACGCATTGAAGATAACTGAGAACTTACCGCGAAGCTACCATTGAATTCCGTTAAGAAGAAGCAGAAGGCACTCAAGAGCTGAGTTGAAAGCAAGCACGAAGAGAGAGCCATAGGGGAGCGAGACGAGGGCGACGAAGTCGCGACGTGGTTTTGGAAGAGTTGAACTTCCCTAATCGGGAGCTGTCAATCGCTCCGCGATTCCGGACCGGACGCCGATCCTTGCTTCTTTCACCCACCTCCGTTCAACATTTCTAGCTCTCTGCGACGAAACTCTCAAGGCAGGCCTCAAGTCGAATCGGAACTGTAATCTATATGCTATCTCTTTGCTATGTGTCTGAACTGGGCTTCGGTTCTCTGTGAGACTATGAGGATACTGCAATCTGCACACGACGCGTTCGAAACAAGATTGACAAGTCCTTACGATATTCATATCGCTTAGAAACTTACCCAACCGACCCATTATGCCGTTCTGAGGTCCCACACACGCCGGCTGGCTCTCCGACGCCTTAGCAAAATTTCTCTCTTCTTCCACACCACTAGTTTCTTGTCTCTGGCCTTAGTCTGCGCTGCGCGAACCAACGACTATAGTTTTGGTATAACAAACTTGCGAGTTCTAAGGTAAGCTTCTAAGTTAAGTTTATGTCTTTGACTAACCTATTCTAATACTCGATTACCAGGTCAAGCTCGACGTTATGGCGGCGAGCGCGACTTTCAACCTCGAACGCCTCCCGACTACCCTACAACCCGAATAGCCAACAGTACGACTACAAAAAGAGTCTTCAATACATAGTTTCATAAAGCTACAGGTTCTCCTCGTCGCTGCGCGCTCAAGCCGCCCAAATCCGATCTCACCAAAATCACACCAAAACCCGACCACCGCAACCCAGCGAGCCTCCCACGCATAGGAGACCTCCAGAACTAGGACGCCGTCGTCGAGACGAGTGGAACGGGGCCCGGGATGTGTACGGAGGAGGAGGTCGGCATTTGCGTTCAACGACGTTGGCGGCGGCGGCGTGATCAACAAGTTCAACTTGCAATTCCCACGCCCTGGGCGGTCGAGGTGAGTGGAGGCGCAGGGTTCGGAGGCTAGAAAGTTACTTACCATGGACCTATAGGTACCCCTCCTCGACGGCGACGACGATGGCGGCGGCGGCGGCGAAGCGATGAGCTCGAGACTGAGGCGGGGGCATCGGTCAGTTGCCTCTGGTGTAGGGATGAAGGAGACGGCGGCTTACCCGGGGTCCTAGAGGTTGAGATGGTGTCGACGACGCCGACGACAGCGACGACGACGAGGACAACAACACCGACGAGGGCAGGCGGGGGCGGAGGCGATGTTGAAATCGAGCGGTGGTGACGGTGCTGGACCCCGGGGTGGGTAGGGGAGTAGGAGGGCAAGTGGGTGGGGGGTAGTACTGAAGGTGAGTTGTTGTTCGCTCCTCTTTATACGAACGCGCTGCCGGTGGCTGGGCTGAGTGGCTGGGCTGAGTTAAACGAGAGCACGTGCATGTTGAACATCCCTATATAAGCAGCTCGACAAAACTCTCAATTCCCCATCTCCCCCCACTTCTCTCCCACTTCCCTCTACCCTCTCCTGCCTCCTCCTGCCTCTTTCGATACCTTCCCCGACCTCTACCAACATCTCCTCGACCCCCGCGGGCTTCCCTTCCCGACGGTTCGACTTTGGCGCCGACATTGACCTCGACGACCGCGACGCCACCCGAGGTATACCGCCTCGTTCCTCCTTATTTGTGCTCTAATACTCATTTCTAGGTTTCTGTGCAACTCTTGCTCAAGTAGCCTTAGCAATACGGTCGCTGGCTTCGAGTTGGGCGCATGTCGAACTTCAACATTGGTATGTTTCTCTTACTTCTGATTGAGCTGCCTTAATCACTGACTACTCTACAGCATTTCATCGTTAGATTCTGCCCGCTCGTTGCGCTCCCAAACCCACTTTCGCCAACCTCGAGTTCAACACCGTTCGATTTCGATTCAGTCCGGGTGGGTGTTCACGAGCTTGAATGGGTTGGATACGGTTTTCTAAACTAACAGGTGCGTCTCTTCATTCTATTTCTTTGTTCCCTTTCAACGTTCAACTGACCCGCCTTAATTCTAGTTCACCAACTTTTTGTAATCGATGCAAACGATTCACTCCGAACGATACCAATGGGTACGTTTTCGTTCAATCTTTTATTTCAATTTCAACTTCGTTGACCTTCCTCTAGATTACTTCGATTTCAATTCAACGAACGCGTTCAAAGCCGGATTTTGTTGCTGTTCGAGCGTTGAAGTCTTTACATTGGTTTGGGTTTTGGGTTTTGTTCAAACGGTGCGTCGTTCTTAACTCTTCGTTCAATTCAACTATGGAACTCACTCGTTCCCTTTCTACAGCTCGCCGAGTTGACCGATTCGGTCTCGATTCAACTTGAAATTCAACTCAACAGGTGCGTCTCCTTGTTCAAGTTGAATCGCAACTAAACTGACTTTCCGCTCCTCTAGAACTTGAATTCCGAGCACATTCACATCGGTATGTATTCTATGGTTGTTTCAACTTGAATACGCTAGCTTACCTTCTATTTTACAGACCCACTGCTGTTTGTTGGCCTCGGATTGCGGGGAGAGTTTTGTTTGGATTAAATATTGGGTTCGGTTTTAATGGTGCGTCTCTTTAACTGGTTGATTTCTATTCAATTCAACTCACTTGACTCTTGTAGACTCTGTATTCACACGGGTTGACGGATTGGTCGCGATTTGCCTCAATTGAATTGGTGCGTCCTTCTTGATCCTTCCTTTACAGTCAACATAGCTGACTTCGGTTGAATCGATAGCCACGCTTCCACTCTGTGGTTGGTGCGTGGCCTCTACGCTTCCTTTATTTCCATTTACTGACTCGATTATTTTCGACTTTTGGAGTTTGCCTTCGAACCTCGATGGATTAACTGTGAGGCTGAAAGGAGGGATACTACTAGGCCGTTGAAGGTGCGTTTCATTTCAATCTGCCATCATTGACCTCTACTGACTCGTTTCGATTTCCAGCAGACTGTACGACGCCCATCTCAATGGTGCGCTCTCGATGATTTCAATCCCTACTGATTTTGTTTTGAAGCAGTCGAGTTGAACGAAGACTTTGGGGTTGGACCTGTTTATGGCTGAGATACGGTTGCAGGTCCGTCACATTCTATCCTCTCGCTATACTTTCGTTCCACTGACCCTTTGACTTATTTACAGTTGTTGATTTCGGGACGGACTGACTTTCGAGTCAACGAAGGCAGGTATGTAATCATTGACTTTGTATCGATCCTATCAAGGCATTACTGACTCGACTCAGGGACTCACGCCTCGCCTTTTCATCTCAAGCCTTCGCCCGGTGAGTTTACTCTATTCAATTTGTTTCACTGTTGACCTTCTCTTTCATTCAGATACCGTTCGTCGAGTTGTGGGTTCAAGCATTCAATTCAGCGACGCCGACTTGTCTGAATCCTATCCTGAGTTGACTTCAAGGTAACGGTGTGTCTCGGCGAGCCCGACTTCATTCAAATAACTGCTGATCCCGACGCTTCATACCTTTAGCCCGAGACGAGGAGATTATCGCCGTATTCACGCAGTCATGCCGCCGCTTGCAAGTTGGGTCGTTGGATTGCAGGCGGCGTATACATTGGAGACTCGGTTCTATTGGTTATGAGGTATGTTTGGACTTTTGATCTTCGTTCATATTCAAGTACTAACTAACTCAGAGAGTCCTTGTATCATCCATTTCGACTTGGACTTGGCGTTGCCAAGGTACGTTTGCTTTGAGTTGGTTTGAGTTCGAGGTTGTTGACGGGACTTGGGGACTCATAGATAGATATAATAAGGTACTAGTAGTACTCTGAATCCCTCCCTTGACTCGTACCTCGACTCGGATGGTGCGCACAAGGTACGTCGACCTTGACTTGAAGTATTGTCTAGTTGACTGACTGACTTGTTATCTTACAGTGGCTCGAGCTATCCTTGAAGCTTGAAGCTCGAAGTCGTTTGGTTTCGCCGGAACGAGGTGAGGCTTCCTTTTTAATTATCTACTTTGATTCAGCACTGAATTATACCTCCAGCGCATACACTCGAGGAAATGACCCAAGTCAGGTACGTCGTCGAATGTATCCTATTACTACTTGGATGCTCATTTGGATGCTCATTGACAGATTTAGACGCGCGCCGGACGGGACGAAGTAAATACTTGTAGATAGGATCCTCATGTAGACTTGAATTTGTT
This sequence comes from Favolaschia claudopus, assembly GCA_037176885.1. Taxonomy (NCBI): domain Eukaryota; kingdom Fungi; phylum Basidiomycota; class Agaricomycetes; order Agaricales; family Mycenaceae; genus Favolaschia; species Favolaschia claudopus. The sequence goes on from JAWWNJ010000085.1 coordinate 149,368, forward strand.
TCGTGTACAAGTAGATTAGATTCGAGTCAATGCAATTGAATTCAAATGAACTACGTAGATACAAACAAGTAGAATTACTTGACTAACTATCTACATACGAAACGCACTATAAAAGCGGCCATACGAGCCAGCGCGGGGCAACTCGAAGGGCAGCCGAAGGCTGGGGCGGCAGGGTTTTGTCGCAGATGGTATGTTTTGATGCGGTATTCACCGTTTAAAGGGTTTCGCTGACTTGTATTCGTAGGTGGTGCGCGAAGCGTCGACTTGGGGTTAGCTGGCGGAAGCCGAGGGGTCGTGGTGAGGCGACCGTGTGTCGAAGGTCAGCAGTGCTGAAGTAACGGTGCGTATCGACGCACCTTGGTATTCAAATGCCCACTGACTTGATTGTAGATCGCTGCGGGAATGCGATCGTTCTACTTACAAGGCGAAGGCGAGTCAGCACAGGCGGAATGGGAGGTGAGCAACGCACCTTCATCGAGCAACAATACATAACAATCCAAGATATGTTGGTACAGGTCTATGGGCTGCAAGGAAGACGGTCAGAGGGAGATTGGTAAAGGTGCGTAGCGACGCACTGTTCTTGAATTCCTGGCTAACTCATTTGTACGCGGCACCACAGACGAAGCACGTGGGGTTTGTAGACTGGTGAAGAAGTCAGCGCCACGCGTGGGGTGTAAAGGTAAAGGCAAAGCAAACGTACCGTTCTTGAAGGGATTGCGCTCACGAACATTCTTCCAGTTGTCTGCACATCCGAGCGCGTCTTCCTGTCGCGTTGGATTGCTGGTAATGCGCTGGAAACCGAGAAGGCAGCGCACAGGACAGACTGGTTGGTGAGTCAATGCATTCGAGGAATGAACGGGAGGCGAAGTCAAGGGGGCGTCAAATTGAAGTTGCAGGAAAGGACGATTGAGTGAGAGTCAGGACTTGGCGTAGGAGAGCGATTTGGGTGGAGAGCGCATTCTGCCGGTGCCGATGGATGGTAAGGGCCTTTGACTACGAGGGACTTGAATTCGGGCAAGACTGGCCCAGCGGGAAATAAGGAAGCCATCGGAGAGGCATGAATACCCAGTGCTGTGGCGTCGAAACTTGAAAGGGCCAGCCAGGTACGTGTAGTGGTCAAGAACAACCTTCACCGGCAATTCCCGCGGTGTTTGAAACTCAATTCGGATTCGGGAATTGCAAGTCTGTAGAATCTCTGTTACTTGGTCAATACAAATGAATACATTGTGTTAGCACTCTATCCTCGCCGGTAAGTATAGACTATTGTAGATGTAAGTAAATCCTTCCTCTCCTCCATCATGTAAGTAAGTAGATCAGTACTCCGTCTTCAAGATTAGTTATTAGATTCATCAGCCGCTCCTACAGCGCCCATTCCCGCAGTCTCCGCCCACTCCTTACTCTCCATCTGTACAAGCCGAGAACAAGCCCGCGCAAAAGCGAAAATCTCCTCTTCGCCTGTGAACATAGAACTCTTCCCGACCAAGTCGGGCGAGAGACCCTATGCGACAAATGGCTTAGTAGATGTAGCAGTTCGAATTGTGATAGACTGACCAGATCGTCCATGACGCCTCGCATGTGGTCAGACATTCCCTCCGTCTTTTCAGGTTCGCCTGCGAAGACTTGGTATATTGGCACTTCAGAGGTAATAAACAGCCGCGTCTGGAATGAGGTTAGGGATGACTTCTTCTGGCCGAAGCAAGAACAGAACATACCTTGCTTTCATAACAAGCTGCACGGTGGACCGTCAGCTGAGAAAAATATCGAAAAATTCCACTCACCGTCTATAAATGTAATAAATCTCCGGGCGAGATCCTTGCGATCGACGCCCATCTTCCATACGTCGAGAAGAAACACGGTCCCGAAGACGCGTGTAATCTCAAGATAATCCGCTGCACTCAGCGGATTTCCGCACAATTCCTGGAACGTGAATTTTGCCACGTTCGAGGTGGAAGCGGGAATGAGGAGCGTTCGCCCCCAGATTTGCAGTTTGCGGTTCTGGACAACACGCTCCGATTGGGTGAGGGACTCGAATATTGAATCTATGGTCTTGCTGGTTTGCGGTGACAAAGGGTGGTGGTAAGGCTTAATTGAAGAGGCGGCCCGCGCCATGCGTCGGTAATCTGTGGACGAGATCAAATTCCATACATGCAAAAAGGACAAACAATTATACCTGTACCGGAGTCGAGGTCGGTGACCTCAAACTGCGTCTTCAACAGCTCGATGGTAGGGATAAAGCTCGAGCGTTGAATACCATTCTTGTATAAATCATCGGGGTGACGACTGTCATCCAGTCAGCGGATGGCCGCACATTATTCAGCCGCCAGCTCACTTGGAAGTCATCACACAGACCACTCCAAAATTTAAAAGGCTCTCTAACAGGCGCCGTAAAATCATCGCATCAGCGATATCCGTTACCTGTGCCACGCATGAACAAGTGCGGAATAGCTGGAGAACCAAACCAACAATACCTGGAATTCGTCGAAACATAGCACCGAGGCCTCGTTCGCGAGGTCTCGTGCGACGGGTAATATTGGATCTCCAACATTTCCAGCACGGGCCTTGATGGCATGTATTCGTTTGTGCACATCGATCATGAAGGCATGAAAATGTACGCGTCGTTTGCGCTTAATACCCGCGGGAAGGGTCGAATAAAAGAGGTCCATGAGCATTGTTTTCCCAGTACCTACGTCCCCATAGAGGTATAAGCCCTTTGGTGCATTCGGAGGCGGGGCAATAGGATCGGTGTTTATACGGAATGATTCATCCAGCGAGGAACGTATACGAGAAAACTGTACTGCAACAATCACGCAATTTTTCAAGCAATCTGTGGATATCGACGCACCAATGAAGGGGCCGGAGGCGGTGGAATTCTGGGAGGATGATAGTGGACCAGTTTATCGTGCAAATCCTGGAGTTTCTGTATTATTCGAGTCTGGTGGTCGTCCCCTCTCAGGACACCGGTTCGAACGAGCTTTCTATACTGTGGTAACGGTTCTGGGAAAAGTCTATGGTCGAAATATAGCAAAGAAGACGCATATTTCACAGTACCATTTGAAAATTCGTCAGCCCGCGTTGTTTCGGGAGGCGGCGGAACGTGTCGAGACGACGATTCTGCCGCGTGGGCGAGACTAGACTGGAGTCTTCTCCGAGGCGCATACGCCGCAAATGTTCCGGGGCGAAGTGAGAGCCTCCTCGCCGCCAGAACTACTCTCCAATAGTTCATAGTCGACGGCAAGAGTAAGTTCGGGAAGCAAACTAGTTACCGAGGTTCCCTCCCTCTTCCACAACCAAGCTTGAGGTTGGCCTGAAGACGACTGCGACGTCGATGTAGAAGGCTTGGAACTTGCGGGATCGAGTCAAAGGGCAAGCGATGGTCCGTGCCGGGACCGGAGTCTCAGATAATTCCTCCTGTCTCGAACCAATTCGAACTGAACAAGCTCGATTGTGAGCAAGTGGCGGCGTTGTGCAGTCTCCAGGCTGCAGATAAGAGAGCCAGCGTAGAACAGTGCGGCAGAAAATACCGGGACACGACCCTGGCCCTCAACCGGTTTGAATTCAAAGTGGTGGTTCTCATCAAAACTTTATTTTGGCTGTACTCACTAGTGGTTGAACTCTGACGAGCTTCGACGTCCCCGGGACAAGCTACAGTCCCCTCGTAATTTCGCATCTTCTTTGCAGTCTCGTCGGACCGCTGTTGAACTGCATGTCGGTGACAATCGAGAAGGTTTGACGCTTAGTATAGTCCGCCTTGAATTCGAGTCGTTCAACTGGCATGTAAAATCAGCGCGCTGAAACATTGTGTCAAACCCTGAACCTCGGTGGAGCAAGAAGCAAAATCTTTGACAATTTTCTGGCACGTTCCCTCAACGACTCTGATTTTGTCTGTCTGCTCATCTACCCGCTTTCACAGCGAGTCATTCAAGACCAAGTTGTTCTTCATTGCGATATCAAACGTCGTTCGCACAAGCAGCTCGAAAATGTTCAATCTTTGATCCAAGAAGTAACTTGCCAATTTCTCTTCACGTATCATTACCTTTTATCCCGACTCTTAGATTGTTGAGTTATTTCCGGGATACCTCAACAACGCTCATCCAAATGAACAAGAACGCATCGACAACCTGAGACTTTACCTCTGTTGTTATTTAGACGAGGATCTTGTCGGATCCACAGCTGAGGCAGTTTTTTCCTTCGCTATCCCAACATGATGTCTCTGAACAAAGTTACAGGACTCGTCATCGTCCGAGACTGGCTCCGAACCCGAACCCGAATCCGAATCTGATTCTGACCTCGATGCCGATGTCTTCAGTGACCCTGAAGACACGATAGAAACGCGCGGAAGGGAGAGTACTCCATTCTTTTCCTCGCCTATGGACGGCATTGTGGCCACAGAGACTAGTTCCATGAACCACGGCGAAGATCTTGACCTTGAGGACTCGAGGATCAGTGATGCATCCTTCGTATCCGCTTTTCCAGAGAATTTACCTTCTCTCCATTCCAGCGACGATGATCCAATATCACAGTTTTTAACACATTGCAGACCGTCGATGGAGCACTGTGCTGCAGCCCTTCAGTCTGCTGGGGTGTTTGTCAGCGACCATTTGGTCGGCATGTCTCGATGGAGTGACGAAACTCTTTCGCACTTCCTGATCAGCAACGAAATTGCAAACAGCGCTGATGAACTACAAGCTATGATTGAAGGTTTCGCTGTATGTTCATGTTGCTCTTCAAGTGTTATCCGTCGCTCAGCGTCCAATCTTTCAGCGTATCCTAGCAGATTCACCGCCGCCCGAGCACCTCGAATCGCCCGACCCTGTTACGGAGTTTTGCGAGAATTGCTGCCCATCCATGGGTCATTGTGCTGACCCGTTTCGAGCCACCGGCGTGGTCAACTGGGATGCTTTGATTGGGATGTCGAGATGGAGCGATGACGGCCTCTCGCACTTTTTGAAAAACAACAAAATAGCTCTTACACCACTCGAGCGCCAAGCGCTCATTGTGGGTTTTTCGGTACGTTTTCCATGTTTTTCTTCGATGTCCAACAAGCTCAACTTCATTTCAGTGTCTTCTGCTAGAATCCACACGTCCGGCTTCTGCGATGTCTCTGTGAATATACAAAGACGGGGGAGTAGACATTCTTGAGTTGGGGGTTAGTGTGCTTGAGACGAGATTTGATAGCATCTAGAACGGTCTGTTGAACAAATTTGAACCATGGGAAGCATAACTTCAAATAGCGATTTTCTTTTGTTCAAATTTCAACCCATCGCAAAGCAATGGTGCATTGAGTTGAACCTCAGATGTGTGAGGCACCCATGAATCACAAGTAAAACATGCATTAGTTCGGCAAAAGAACAGCTGGTAATACAAGTACAATTGTTAAATCTGGCTAATGTTCAACCTCAAGTATTGCGAAAGTTTGTATCTGTTCCTAGAATCTATTCCGCAGTCAGAATTCTACACGATAGCCATGACAGCAGAGGACTCACCGAATAATGGGCTGATCATTGGCAAGTACGGCCACAATGGCTGACACCCAGGTTACCGCTCCAATCCACATCCGAGTTCTATGCAGGGATCTCCATTTGTCCAACCCGTCCAGCACAAATTCTTGTTCTTTCATGTCCATCGGTTTGACCGAGTGCGCACGCAAAGTTCCCATAAGGCGGTTGTTAAGCGCGAGCATGAACATCACGGTGTATACTAGGACGGTAATGCCGCTGACGGCACCCACAGCAAGGATGTTGCGGAGAGGCCCCGCAGGAGTATTATAGCTGCACACGGCAAGCGAAAGTCCGGCTAAGACAGACGAAGTGGGCATGTGGAGCTTTGAACAACATTCAATGTGAGAATACTACCGTTTGATTAGAAAAACTCACTGCTGCGATCCCGTAGAAGTGATTCCAGAGAGCGAGTCGGTCTACAACAGGTAGATTCGTGTTTCCCCGCTCTGTGGCAGGCATAACGCCAAAGTACGCAGCGCCGAGGTTGCCCAAAGTGAAATACGAGGAAGAGATAAGCCTGTGCGTCCTGGTTAATCCTACAAAGCTATATCAAACAAGCCATAGATGTACCCAGTTACGAGCGCGATATGTCCGGGAGAAGGCATTGCTGAGAAGACTCTGAAGTCGAGATGGCGGGTGGTTAGTCGAAAGTGTGAGATCTATGAAGGTTATTTATACGGTGACGGAGCCGTGAACGCGTCCTTGACGCGCAACGCCCGATCATCTAAATTGGCTAATTTCACCGAACATCCGGTGGAATTTGGCCAAAGCGCACTCTAGGCTGCCGCATTCTGAATGAGACAGGCCAACGCCCGCAGTCATTTAAACGGAACGTGCTTGATGTAACCTTTCTTTGTAACTTGGAGCGACTCGGCGCGACGTACGTGTGCGTCCGGTGTTATGCTTTGTAAGTTGTCGACGAGGGTTTGAGCTCATGAATTGGAATCATCAAGCTTGCGAAAAGGCGATGGTCTGTAAGCTTGTAAAACTTGAGAAGATGCACAAAAAGGCCAAAGTGAAAGGCAACAAGAACTCAAAGGAGGCAAAATTTGATCGGTAACCGGGTAAAATTTCGGCCGAACTGTGAACAAACTCAAGCCCCACTTACTCAGAGCTCTGCATGTCGTTTCGGGAAGAGCTTTAACAATTCAAAGGTACATAGACCTTGTACAGATTTATTGACTTTGGGAACAGATTTGATTCCAACAATATTACATTCGGAATACCCCGAACCCTCTCCCCGCACCATCCCAGGTCGTCGACTCTGGTCTCTGAGCACCTGCACCGGTCGAGGTCCTAGCCGCCAACCCAAGCGCAAGCCCCAATACGTCCCGCGTATCCGTCGGCCTAATGATACCGTCGTCCCATAGCCGTGCAGTCGAATATAACGCTGTTGACTGGTGCTCAATCTCCGATTGCAAGGACGAGTGTTGGGAGGGGTCTCTGATTAAGCTCTTGTGAGCGACTACAGGCGGACGAGAACTAGAGAGACAGACTTGGAGACGGTGGACATGACTTGGGAGAGCTGCGAAGAGCCCATGACCGAAACTTTGGCATTCTGCAATGCAACAGGATTAAGCTGGGCAATGACATAGGAATGGGTGAGGCAACATACCGGCCACATCCATAAGAATCTCGGCGAGTACTGTTTGTAATCAGTAAACTATCAACAAAAATCAAAGATACGAACCGCTCGTCCGGCCATTCCTTTTTATACGATGTTTAACTCAAGTATGGGAGGCAGCAGAAGAAAAGCCTACCATAATTCCCCGCACCGAAGGAGCCACCAACGATGACGGTGAGCTTGGGCACATCAGCGCAAGCCACAGCGCGCACCATCTTTGCCCCTGCAGAACAACATTACCAAAACTTTGACAAATGCGAAGGAGTCCTACCATCCTTTGCGATACCTCCTCGTTCGGCCTTGGAACCTACCATGTAGCCTAAACAGATACATGAAGACCGATCTTAGAAAGAAACGATAGTGAATCATACCCGTCACGTTAACGAGGAACAGCAACGGAATCTTCCTTTGCGAACACAATTGAATAAAATGTGTGGCTTTCAACGCCGATGGCGAGAACAATATCCCGTTATTGGCAACTATCCCCACTTCATACCCGTGGATGTGCGCGAAGCCCTAAACCAAAACTGTTAGGTGATGTGGTTTTCGAGAAGGAACGAAAAAACGCACAGTAAGCATCGTCGTCCCATACTCCTTTTTGAACTCCCTGAACCGGCTTCCGTCGACCACACGCGCGATAACGTCCCGCATGTTGAAAGCCTGTCTAATATCGGTGCCAACGATGCCATGCAGCTCTGACGCCGGGAAAAGGGGGTCCTCAGGCCGAGCCGCTGGCTAAAGACGACTTGAATTGGCGTCTCGTCCAGATTGGGAGATGGGGAGAAAGCTCACTAGACCCTCTACCCCCGGCAGCTTTCCCCAAATCACCAACCACTTCCCGTGTGATCGCAATCTGAGCCAAGGAAGAGTCAGGAAATCAATGCAGCTCAGAAGAGCAGGTCTTACAGCGTGCTCGTCGTCGTTCGCTAGATGATCCGTCACTCCGCTCTCACTGGAATGCATCATCCCACCACCGAGGGTTTCTTCGTCCACTTCCTCTCCAGTCGCAGCCTTCACTAGAGGGGGGCCAGCGAGGAAAATACGTCCTTGGTTTCGGACTATGATGTTCTCATCCGCCATAGCGGGGACGTAGGCGCCACCTGCGAGAACGAAATTAGTAGCAGTCGCGATATCGGGAAGAAGGTTCTAACCTGCGACTGATATCCCATGTACAGATGCGATCTGGGGGATACCCAGCGCCGACATCTGAGCCTGGAAAGGGCAGGTTGACGCAGTGTTTTCGGAAAGAATGGGCCATGACCTTACTATATTGTAGAATATCCGCCCGAAGTGCTCCTTGTCAGGGAACACATTAGGTTGATGAGGTAGTGCCGCCCCTGTTCATATAAGTTGTGAAACGCGTCCTGCAGTACAACATCAGAGAATTTCTTACCGCCTGATTCAACTATCTCCAAAAAATTAATTCGTTATTTAGACTTCGAGCCAAAATAGTCCAAATTCTTACCGACATAGACACAAGGCAGCCGATGCTCCCTCGCTACTTCCTGCGCACGAAGCTGTTTTTTGACCTAGCATCCAACCACTGAGATGGTATTTCTCTAATGAAAACGCGTCGGAACTTACGGTCAGAGGGTAGTAGGCACCACCCTTGACTGTCGGGTCATTCACGATGACCATACATTCGCGCCCACTGATACGCCCGATGCCGGTGATGAGACCCGCTCCGGGAATCGACTCGGGGTAGACTTCGTGCGCGGCTAGTGGAGAGAGCTCGAGAAACGGGGTGTTTGGATCCAGAAGCAGATTCAGCCTGGATTAAATAGTCAGCACTCGACCCACCATACTTTGCTAAAGATACGCAAAGCGCAAGATGCGGGCAAAGCGGCAACGTACCTCTCGCGAGGTAGTTTCTTCCCCTTGCTTCGAAAGCGTTCTGCGGCTTTGGAGCCACCGCCCAGACGCGCATTCGCCAGCTTAGCCTCTAGATCCGCGACGAGAACGTCCATAGCTTCAGATTTCGCGGCGAATTCGGGGGAGGCGGTCGAGACAAGGGAGGGGAGGACAGTTGCATGGTACGACCTCCGCTTACATTGCGGAGCGCGCTTGAAGGCAGAAACTAGAGCGGGCGCGCGTAGTAGTGTCCCAGCGTGCATGTCGCCTACGGTGAAGAGTGGTTCAAGAGCCGACCGATGACGGCTATTCAGTGCAAGCAAGAGCAAACAACCGCTACGATCCCAATTAGGAAGGTCTGATATTGCCATTTCGGGATCAGACATCTTCGGCCTGCAATTTCGAAGACCGTCACTGGATCGATGGCATATAGCCATCCGACAAGTACATATCAACGTATCTATTCAGTTATATAGTTTTTGTCCTCAGTACCAAAATATATGTCCATGCCTGCCCTGGAGAGCCGGCATAGGTGTCCGCTCAATGTGTCGAGGATTTCATTCTGATAAGCTGTTTGCTCCAGCAATGGAGGCAAATCCCAAACAAATGTGAAGGATTTCAACGCCCTATTCGATAATGCATAAAGTAACCACATGAGAATATCCGCATTGCATTCGCCTGCGCGTTTGAGAGTGAGAGATTGGATTGTAAGACATTTGTCAGACAAGGGCCTGATAAAGTCGTCGATGGGGCTTCGATAGTCGTCATTGACCCCATGAAGCTCGACCCTCTCAAGTGTTGAGGCCACGACCAACAAGGATTTACGCCATTGATCCAAACAAGCTTCATTCATTTCCACACTTATCGAGATTAACGGGGGGGGAAGACCGTGCCAGGAACAGTCGAAGCGAATCGTGGTTGTCCTTGGAATCGAAAATATCCAAGCGGCGTAAAGCGGGTAAGGTCAAATATTGCAAGATGTCGAGACTTTCGTCACCATCGTCGTTTGCGACAGTCAAAGATTCTAATGTGGGGTGGTCGGTGACCGCGAAGGAAGCATCGAGAGCGGGAAGAAACGAGCAGCTTAGCTCGATGAGAGCCGGGCCAAAGCGAAGAGTTCCATGCTGTCTAATCTCCCGGAATATTTTGTCAACCGCTTCCATTCCCAATCGAATTCAAATTGCCTGGGGTATAGGGACCATCCCAGCTGGATGTCGTGTAAGAGGGGGGCATTCTGGAAGACGCCAACGGAGGTGGAAGGGGAAATGGAAGTGGCGCAACACAACATCACACTCTCTAGTATGGGAAACGCTGCCAAGTCAAACCCAAGTTCGTGGACGTCGGCCAAGATGACTAACGTCAGCGAGCGAATCTGTTGTGACCAGCGATGCGTTAGCGCTTTTACCGAAGCAAAAGAGCCCTGAACCTCCAAACATTGAAGTTCAAGGGATAGAGGGTGGGGTTGTGCTCGGACCAGCCACGAGTCGATGAGGATGTTCGCCGCTTCAGTATTTGATGTGAATTTGTGGAAGTCGACTCTGAACGAATCCCATAAAGCGGGAGTGGCATGCGCGATGGTTCTCCAACCACGACACACGGCGGAAAGAACAAGGGGTGCTGGCATTCCGTGGTATTTTCCGCGTGGGATGCACAAACAAGGACCAGTCGCATGGCACACAAGAAATATTTCTGTTGTAATTTCGACAGGAAGGGTCAAAACGTCGTATGTTGCAGCGGCTAAAAGTTCGCGCTCGACGTCTGAACGGCTTTGCTCGAGTTCGTCCAGAACGCGCCGCTGTTGGAGAATCTGCGTGTCGAGTGCCGCGAGACGCGCTCTGAGATGGTGGACGGTCATGGTGGGGACAAGCAATTATGGAGATTGCGATTGCACGCTTTTTCTGTGAGCGGAAATGAAGAGATATTTCTGCTGTGAGAAATGTGACCGGCTTTCGACGGATGAGAACTTGTGGTTGCTGAAGTCTATGGAGAAAGACGGTTGTGCAGGTGGAAGTAGACCGCTTGCGGCAGATTCGCTAAAATTCGCGGAGGGGTCGGCCAGCGAATCTGGCAAAGAGAAACGGGCCGATTCCAGTACGCACGGTTCTTCGAAAGGGAATATGACCAAAGCCACTGAATGTGAGGAAAAAGAAAAGAGGGATGGGTCGGAGCTCGAATATTTCTACGATGTCGAGAACGCGCGACTCGCTCAAGTCACACTCCAGTCACGCCTCACAGCTTTATTTCTGCTCTGACGTGCGTAGCAGTAGGAGTATGTGTGTCGGCGGTGGTGGAAGGAAAGAAAGTTGGTCACAGCGGCAACGCACTGCGGCACAATAACAGCAAACAACCGCTACGATCCCAATTAGGAAGGTCATTGTGGAATTGGAATTGTGAAATGGCGAGGCAGCGACAGCCAGGCGGCAGTCAGGGCTGAGAATACACACGCACAGAATTCAATGGAATGCGAGATAGGATATAGATATTAGATTGACAAGGACTGGCAGTCATAACGAAGAACAATACACGTTTGAAGCAGACTGTATGTATTTGTATACAGGAAATACCGGAAATGCTTCGGCAAATGGTTGGTTTCACGAAAGCAGTCTACGTAGTCTGGGCGCTGGGGACTTAAGGCTGTAGTTTTGAACACCATCACTGGATCGATGGCTCTAGCCATCCAGTATGTACAGTATCAATGTGTTTATTCAGTTATATAGTTTTTGTACTCAGTACCAAGATATATCTCCATGCCTGCCCTGGAGAGTCGGCATAGGTGCCCGACAAATGTGTCGGAGATTTGATTTGCATAGACGCTTCGTTCCATTGACAGCAATGGGGGCAAATCCCAAACAAATGTAAAGGATTTCAATGCCCTATCTGATAACACATGAAGCAACCTCATGAGGGTACGCGCATCGCATTCGCCTGCACGTTTGAAAGTAAGGGATTGAATTGCAAGACGGGCGCTAAACAAGGGCTTGACGAAGTCGTGGGTGATGCTTCGATCGGCGTCCCGAATCCCATGAAGCTCGACCCTCTCAAGGGTTGAGGCCACAATCAACAAGCATTCACCCCATTGATCCGAACAAGCTTCATTCATTTCCACAATCATCGACTGTAACGGTGGGGAAGACCGTGCCAGGAACAATTGGAGCGAATCGTGGTTGTTCTTGGAATCAAAGATATCCAAGTGGCGTAAACAGGGTAGGGTCAAATATTGCAAGATGTCAAGACTTTCAGTGTATTCGTGTGCTTCAACAGTCAAAGATTCCAAAGTGGGGTGGTGGGTGACCGCGAAGGAAGCATCGAGAGCGTGAATAAACGAGCAGGTTAGCTCGATGAGAGCCGGGGCCAAAACAAAGAGCTCCATGCTGTCTAATCTCCCGTAATATTTTGTTAACCGGTTCCATTCCCAATCAAATTGAAATTGCCTGGGGTATAGGGACCATCCCAGTTGGATGTCGTGTAAGAGGGGAGCATTTTGGAAGATCCCAACTGCGGGGGAGAGGGGATTGGAAGTGCCGCCACACAACACCGCGCGCTCTAGTATGGGAAACATCGCCAAGTGTAACGCAAGTCCGTGAACGTCGCCCCAGACGATTAACGTCAGCGAGCGAATATGTTGCGACCAGCGATGCGTTAACGCTTTTAATGAGGCAACAGAGCCTTGAACCTCCGCACCGGAGCTAATTTCGAGGGATAGAGGGTGGGGTTGTGCTCGGACCAGCCACGAGTCAATGAGGATGTCCGCCGCTTCAGTATTTGATGTAACTTTTTCGAAGTCGACTCCCAACGAGTCCCACAACGTGGGAGTCGCAAGCGCGATGGCTCTCCAACCACGACACACGGCGGAGAGAACAAGGGGTGCTGGCGTTCCGGGGTACTTGCCGCATGGAATCCACAAAGCAGCACCAGTCGCATGGCACACAAAAAATATTTCCGTTGTGATTTCCACAGGAAGCGTCAAAACGTCGTATGTTGCAGTGGCAAAAAGCTCGCGCTCAACGTCTGAACGGCTTTGCTCGAGCTCGTCAAGAACGCGCCGCTGTTGGAGGATTTGCGTGTCGAGTGCTGCGAGACGTGCTCTGAGATGGTAGACGGACATGGTGGGGGCAAGCAATAATGGAGATTGCGATCGCACGCTTTCTTTGTGAGCGGAAATGAAACAGGTATAGAATGCGCGTTCTTCAACCGCTGAGATTTGTGACTGCTGAATCCTATGGGCCGCTTGCAGAAGATTCGCTGGACCGAATCTGGCAAAGCGGGCCAATTCAAGTACGCACGGTTCTTGCGTTTTTGAGGGGATACAACTCAGGCCACCGAGCGTGAGGAAAACAAGGAAAGGGGATAGGTGGAGAAACCGAGAAAGCAGCTTGAATATGGCTGGGATGTAGAGAATGCGCAACTATCGACAGCGAGACTGAGCGAACGCGATAGATGGCGGTGCTGAAGCGCTGATGGCGATCGGGATAAAAGCCTGAAATCACGTCAGGTCACAAGTCACAGGGTGTTACTATATCTAGTCTGCCCTTGTCGATTAAAATACCTCGCGTTTACAATAAATAACATCTCCAGGTCTAAACTAGAAATCCTTCCACTCATCGTCCCAACCGTCGTTTTTAGGCTTCGCGTTCGAAGATGCGTCTGCCGGCCGCGACCCCGCCACAGGCTGGTCATAGTGCTGCCCATGCTTATACTCCGTGAACAAATCGTCGTCGTCTTCATCATGATACAACCCCGACGTCTCCCCCTCATAATTCCCGACCGTCCCATACCCATCCCGCGACGGACCTGGCCCCAACCGATCCTTCGCCATCCCAACCACACCCCCAACACTCTCCGCAACGTCCACACCCAGCGCGTTCTTACCCCATTGATTCGCAGCGCCTCCCGCCGCAGCCGCCCGCTTCCCCGCCTCGCTCACGTATCCCATGACGTTCGCTTGCAGCGTCGGGTCGCGCACGCGTTCTGCCGCGGGCTGGATGACGTTTTCGGAGACGACGCGCGCGGCACCGCCCACCGCGGCAGAGAAGAGCGACCAGCCTTTGCTGAGCGCGGCGACGGGATTCTCTTGGATGTCGGAGAAAGAGGGAGCCGCGGCGGAGGACATGCCATAGGACGGGTGTTGGCTGCCTGGCGGTGGGGAAGGGGAACTCCCGAAACCCTGATAGCGACCGCCTTGAGAGGGTGGAAGGTCAGAGGATCGAGAGGCATTGGCTTGGCCGAGGGATGCGAAGAACGACTCGTTTGCGGCTTTTTGGTCGAAACTGTTGCTGAGGTCAGGTGTGCCTCTAGGCGAGCCTTTTGTGAATGAAGCTGGCGAGGCGGAGTCGGCACGAATAGAGGAGCCGGTGTTGGAGCGCGCAGAGGCTCTTGATTTGCGTAGACCCGCGGAATCAGTGCTATTGCTCGAGGATGGAGGGGGAGGTGCTGATGGCGCCCATTCCTTGCCGGCGATTTCGGCGTCCAGCTACAAATACAGCGATCAACATTTGAGGAAAAAGAAGCGCGGCAGGACGTGATGCACCTTTGCACGATACTGGCTCGCGGCCCAGCAGTGGTATATGTCATAGGGAGAGTTGCCTTCCTTGTACCCACCCTGCTCTGCCGGTTCGTACGACTTCATGAATTGCTTAAAGGCGGCATTACCACCAATCTGGTGTGTGGTTCACAGAGAGTTCTAGCCCTGGGAGGATTCGAATCATCACCTGCATACGCTTAAGCTGGTCTGCCTGCCATGTGTCCATCGAAATGGAGCGGACGAAACTGAAAATTTGGATTACAGTTCTGCTTGCGGCGAGAAGGCGATAAATACCTGATATGTACGCCGAAACCTCTATGGGTACCAGCACATTGGAGACAAAGGAAGACTGCGAAGCTGGATGTATCAACTGGTTAAGAATTCGCGGAAACAGAGTGCGAGACAAGACTGCAAACGGACCCGAGCGACGCCCATTGCGGATTCGGGTTACCGCAGTCGCTGCAAGTCTTGTTCTCGGTCTTGACGAGCTCCTGTAAGACCTTTTTGGCTTGGGTCTGGTCCATCTTCACAAATTCTGGCCACGATCCTGGATAGCGGATTCTCGCCAACTGTAGTCGGGAGTTGGGACCAAGGTGAGTGTGACGGGCCGTGACCTGTGACCAAACTCGGAAACAATTGGAGACGCGACTTGGGACTCGGACGCGTCGAGCACGACACAAAGAAGGACGAAGAAAGATTAAACCACATCAGAATTATTGAGAAGTAAGTTGACCTCCGCGGAGCCGGTAGAGTTGTAGTGGGGAGGTCATATAGCACACGAGATTTGTGGACTTTATTTAACTTTAATGTGAGAAACGAGGTCAACGATGCCGGAGACCGGTGTACGGTTACTCAATGGACAGTGGGTAGCCATAGAGCGCGTGTACAGGCGTAATATATTTCTTGTGGTGGTGGGGAGAAGCAAAAAGATGTGAGCCTTTGGAGCCATCAATTTGGCCGAATACTGTTGTCTTAAACCATGATATACTCGATCTAAGGGTGCAAGGTTGTATTTTACTGGGATTCTTGACTTGGGCGCACTTGTAGACTGAGTTTCTGGCTGTCTGTATATCAAAACCAATCACGGCGCTGGGAGCGGACCAGACGAGCGGACCCCCCTTGGCATCCCACTCTTTCGGGTCGCCCAACTCCTCTGTCTGATACCTTTTCTCTCGCTCTCTTCATCTCGTTTATTATCCCGTCCTTCTTCTGCCCACTCCGTCGCTTTCTGTACCCACTCGGCTCCGTCTCTGTGCCAAGTCTCGCCCAGAGTACCCTCAACCCGCCTTTAAGCGCCTTGTCCCGATCTCTGGCTCTCAACGCCATGATTCAGCATATCAGTCCTCGTAAAACGGCCACGGCCATCGCCCCGATGCGCCAATCCACTGTGGATGGCCCAGAACAGTGGGGCAAATGGGTCGGCCGCAAGTCAGTCGAGTCTTCTTATCCCTCATATTGTCTTGGTTTTGGCATTGAATACGCCCCTCTCATCCAGCTATTACTCCCTGGAGATGGTACAACACCCCCTACGTGCTCGAATGTGTGGTTTCGGTGATAAAGTCAGTCTGGGGCAACTTTCACGCTTTTCTGTCTAATCTAATGTTTCTCCAGGATCGGCGGCCTTTAGCCCCAGCAGCAGTCGCACGGATGGTCATAAAACGCGACGACAACAGTATAGTAGATGTAGAGTACGCTCCTCTTTCATTTCATGTCCATTTCCCCTACTAACAGAACAAAGTGACGTGGATTGTTCCTTTTTCGTAGTTACAGTAGATCTCTGGTCCGAGGACGGCAAGCATGAGAGAAATCTAGTCCTCCATCCGTCCTCCGGAGAGCGCTATGTACCCGTTCAACCAGCCAAACCACCGCGCCGTCGAGGCGGAAGCACCACTGCCGGCCCTTCGTCCCGCTCAGGTCATCAAACTCCGATATCACGGTCCACACCTACGCCATTCCGTCCCGCCAACGCAGATGCCGCAGTTCGTACTTTCTTCGTCACTTCATGTCTCTTTCTGAGTTTTGATCGCGAAACCCAGGGTTCAGGATACGGTAGTTCGCAGGGTGGTTACTTTCCCGCGCCTCCGTCCCCAATTCCCGCGCCCGTCTCTTTCACCCCGTCTTCTCCTTACGGGGGCTCATCGTCCCAGCCTCCAACATGGGGGTATCATTCTACGCCCTCACAAGTCGATCGGAATACGACATACCCTCCCCCAATTCTTCCCTCCATCCACTCTTTCGGGCGCACCAGTAGTAGCAACCCCAGCTCCAGCCCCGTCGCCACAGAATCTCCCTGGAATGCCCCCGCTGACTCGGAACCCACATACCGCCCTTGGGGTTCGGCGGACACTGCAGGAAGCAGCAGCAACTCCGGGTGGGGTGAGCCCGGTCGATATTCACCGCAAGATCCCTCGTATAGCCATAACCCCGGGAGCCCCCCGCCCAGCTCTGCACAACCACCACAATATGACCCAGCGCTGTTCAACTCCTCATCATCTTACTCACATTCACCGCAAATGTCGTACTTCCCCCCGCCAACGACAACACCGTCGACGAACTTTGGGCAGGGTGCGCCATCCTCTGTACCGCCTCCCATAGCGCGCGCCGCGTACACACGCACCTTGGTCGGACCGTTGTCTTCCAACGGCTACCGCCTACTGGACGAACACCGCAAACCGGGTATATTCTTCCTGTTCCAGGATCTCTCAGTCCGTACAGAAGGTTCGTTCGTTCATTCATAGCGTCTGATCTTTCCTGTTAAATGAGTCATTGTCTTGTCAGGCACATTTCGTCTACGATTGCGCTTGATGAACGTTGGAGCGTGCGTTATTCCTGCTTCTCATCGTCATCCAGACCTTTTTATATATCGTCGCCTCGTCTAGACTACCGGCTCCAGAACCAGGCGCCCTACAAGTTCACACCAATGTCTCGCCCGTTCTCGCTCAAATATTCACCGAGCCTTTCACTGTGTTCTCGGCGAAACGTTTCCCTGGTGTACCAGGTGCGTGACGAGTCCGTTATAGCTACTTTCGTCTTATTCACAATTTACTCTATCCAGAAACGACTGCATTGTCGATCGCCTTCGGGAACCAAGGGTTGAAGCTTCCTTTGGTGAGTTTCTTTCTTCGTTCGGCTTCCTCCTTTTTTTGTCGCAGAGCGCTGACCTCCCCCTCAGCGCAACAGACATGGCTCAAGCAAACGTCGGCGAGACGATTCCGGTTCAGACGATGACTCCGACGGCGGTTAGACCATCCAGTGTTCGAGACTGTAGCTGAATCATCGCTCCTGCTATTCTTAATGTTCTGAATTGTATTTGCTTTGCTGTATTATATTCCGCGTATTACAATTTTGGTCTATCCTCCGCCCACGAATATACTTTTGCATACCACCGACCCAACCTTCGCTGCTCCTTCCGCTCAAACTGCTCCACAAGCATGACTGCCTCCGGATACGCTCGGTAGATCTCCTGCAACCGCCTCCTCGCCGCGGATTGCTGTTGCTCGAACGCCTCGACACCATGCAGCAGCTCGTCCGTCTCGCGCACCACCGCATCGACAGGGTAACCCGCGCGTAGACGCAACACAGCGTCAAAGAGACCCCGCAGAACGTCGTGTCGCGGCTTCCACGTATTCCACATCGGTGAGATGCGATGCAGGACATGGAGATGATGCGCGAGGTCGTCACCGTGTTCGGGGTCGGCGAAATCGGGCGCTGCCCGCTCGATGTAGCGACCCAGATGCGTGGCCGCAGCCCGCGCCCGGCCAACAAGCGGTTTCTCCAGAGGCATCGTCTCGGCCGCAGGTAGCTCGAGCGAAAGAGGTGAGGTGGGATTGGTCTCCCGTTGCTGCCGAAGCAGCTCACTGCGTTGGCTGTAGGGAACGAACACCTTCTCAAGAACCGCAAAACAACGCTCGACGTCACCCGCGCGAAGTAAAGCCATGGCGAGTTGGTTCCAGTTGTCGGCCGAGAACGAAAAACCCGCTTCCTGGAATCTCTTCCACTCCTCGGCAATCTCATTGTGCATCCCCGCCTTCGAAAGCGTCTCGATGTATCGCGAAAGCGGCGCGCACAGAACGAACGTGTGCACCCTTGACTTCTGTTGCTCATCGCTTCCCTCTGAAAAGAACGGGATAGTCGAATATTTGACACCCAGTTGGTATATCTGCGGCCAAAGCTTGAGGACACTGTCAATGTCGTTTACACGAGCGTAGGCGTCAAGGAGTGTAGTCAGGATGCTGAGCGACGGCTCCCCTCCGTCGTCGAGCATTTTCTGGAACAGACGCTCGACTTGGTCAGGTTCATTGCTGGAAGCGTATGACTGCATGAGAGGGAGGTACAAGTAATCTCGCGCAGAGAGGCGGCCATGGGGAGGTGCATCCCACGCCCGCTCTTCAGAACCCTCGACGTTTTCAATGAACTTGATAGCAAGATTAAAGCTCTCTTCCGTCCCTTCCCGACCATACGCCCCGATGATAACACCGTAAGTGATTGCCGTCGGTTTCAAGCCTCGTCCCAGCATGTCCTCATATACAGCCATCGCCCGCTCGTTGTCATTCGCCCGCAAAAACCCAGCCATGATGATCGTCATCGTCCAAGTGGTGATATGCCGACTCGACCCCCACTGCTCCGAGAGCTTCTCCATCTGCGTGAAAATCTCAGACGCCGTATGCATTTGCCGGGCATCGCAAGCAGACTGGATTAGCAACGCGAATGTGTAGGCATCAGGCCGGATCCGCAGCCGCTCCAGCTGGTTGAACACGCGAGACACGACACGGAAGGGAGCGGCGATTTGGAGGTAGGCTTTGAGCAGGAGGTTGTAGATGCCGACGGTGAGCTTCATGTGCGGCGACGAACGCACAAAGTCGAACGCCTTGATGACACCTTTCCACGACCCAGCTTCGATATGCGCGTTCATGATCGTGGCAATCATTATGCTGTCGGGGAGGAGGCCTTCCTTGACGGCCCGGGCGTAGATGGCTTCAGCGCTGGCAGGATCCTTACGATGGGCGAGGAGGGTCATGATAGTGGTGTAAGTGACGATGTTAGGAGCGTGCCCCGCACTTCGCATTTGGTTCAACAGCGAGGATATCGAGTTGAGGTCGCCACGGAGTGCAAAACTCTTCAGAATGGTGGTGAACACATGAGCGTCAGGCTGCAGGCCAGCTTTACGCATTCCGTCAAGCCACGGCACTGTACCTGCGAAATCACCGCGTTGGGCATGTGCGAAGATCCCGACAGTGAAGTGTTCGATGAGAGGTGAATTGGCTGGCAACCCGTGCTCGTCTTCGGGAAAATACTGTTGGAAGACTTCCAAAGTCTTCTCTGTATCTCCCTTCACACCATACGCGTACATCAACTGCAGAACGACCTTGGAGTTCATGAGCCCAGACGCATTTATGCGGTCAAAGTACTCGAGCGTCCATTTCTCCTGGCCCTCGTGGGAATACAAGTAGAGCCCAGTGAAGAGATATTCGTAGCTCTTGTCTTGCTCAACCGCGGCGTACAAGGCGTGGGCTTCGCTGTACAACTCCTCCCGGGCGAGAGCCCTGATCAGGAGCAACGAGATATGGAAAGTGGGCTTGAGATTTTGGCGCTTCATCTCGCGAAGAACAGAGACGGAGTCCATGGGCAATGTGTGACGGATGAATGCCTCGACCAAGAAATCACCCAGGTGTCTCCGCTGATCCTCGTCCCATTCGTATTGCTTGTCTGCCAGAAGCACAGAGGGAAGAGATATGCCCGACGCGACAGCGAACGCAGTCTTTCGAAGGGACGCGCCAACGGCGTACAACTCCTGGTTCTTATAGTGCAGTCGGCTGGACTCCGTAAGGAGAAACGGTCCTACGGTTTTCCAGTCTTGTATCAACAGTTCGATAGCCCTGATGCGGTCGTGATGTCGCCAGGTGGACACGAAGATGGATTCTACAGCGCGAAGACACGCGATGAACGTGTTTGAGTGAGGTTGTATTGGATGAATGTGGTTGAGAGCCTTTTGGAGATCTCCCTCGAGAGCCAGTGCGCGCGCCATTAGAAAGCGCTGGTCGAATCCTGAAGCAGCGGAATCTAGAGTATTCAATAATTGCCGAACCCGTTCGCCCCATTTGTGCAAGATTTCGAGCTTGTCGGTTTGATGGCGCGCTTCGGCCCAGAACAAGATTTTCTCGGCCAACCAAACCGTCTCTGCAGAGGATAGGGCTGAGAGCTGGCCGCGAATCTGAACGGTCTCGTAGGCATGCCAGATCTTGTCGGGTTGCATCAGGCTGTTGTGCTCCACAATTAAGCTACGGAGGTATTGGATATTCTCATCCATGAGCTGCTTCTCTATTTCAGACAGCGGCGGCGGTACCGTTTCTGGTGAATTGGGGGAAGAGGAAGATTCGGGTGGGGAGTGAGTTTCGGAGATATCGTCCTCTAATGGAGGGTCTGGATTGGGCATTTGCCGAGTCGAATCCAGATCCTCTAGAGTTTCCTCCGCAGTTTGGAGCGAGCCGCTATCCAATACCGCTGCCGACTCCGTCGGTGGGTCTAACACAGATGGACCTGTGCTGGAAGAAGGAGGGTCAGAGTCGGGGGGAGGCCGATCGGAGCTATGGGACGCGTGTCGGGCCTGCCCACGCTGCAGTGAGATAGCCCCTGGAGAATGGCGCGGCAACGTCTGCGTAACTCTACGCGTTCGTCGGACATTTCGTGGTCGCCGCCGAATTTCTTCCTCCTCTACCAGAGCATTGTTTGACCGTCCTGGAAAGCAAATGAAGTCAAATTCAGACAGAAAAGAACAGCACGAACCAGAGCAATACACTGATATCCTCATGCGACAAGACCACTCCCTGCATTGGGCAGAATAGCCAGAAAGAACATCGGCACGCGCCGGGTCGGTCATTCGCTCCTTGCCTTTGGCACTTCGCGGTTGGGGATTGAAGAACCCGGGTGTCAAATGAACGCGAGAAGGTCGTGGCATGGCTTTGGAGGCCGAATATATTGATCCTGGGTGCAACGCGAAAGTGGTACGCCCTTGCAGTAGGGTATTCAAGATGATTGACCCCGCCGGCTCGACCATGAAGCAGGGCGCTAGACTCCCTTGAATCTGCCTCCTGAATATAAAGTTAAGTTGCCTTCGTTGTCACGAGCAGTGAGCGCACCTGCCCCGACGTCGACCAAGGTGGTGGCGGTAATAAAAATATTAAATTTGATTTGTCTGTCATTTGTGTCTGATAGCCCAAATATGGCAATTCTATTATTATTAAATTTATTTAACCCGTTTGCCCGAAAGTTGGCGGTCTGACTCACTCTTGGCTTTCTCTTGCCCAGTAAAAACCTCAGCCCACTCCCGTCGACGAAGGATACCTGGAAATGCCTCAAATAATTGCAAAGGAAATATTAGTTGGCCAAGGGGACAGTGCGCAGAATCTGATCCCAGACTGCCATCGGATTCGCAAAGAAGTATTCCATCTCGAACAGGTAAGGACAGGCGACTGCACAATAACTGGGCACTTGGAGCTGCTGTACTATGCTCTGGGGCTTGGGTCGGACTGAGATTCTGACACCATGAACTCGAATTGCCAGTTGTGACAGCTTGTCTAAATCTCCGTATTCTGTATCGTTGAATCGCTCTCTCAAGAAATTTCCCCTGGACACGGAATTCGACGAGTTTGTCTTTTATGTACGCTCTCAGTTGATAATCGGCTAATATTGCAAATCGGTATCAGCGTAGAACATATCGCATTCCATTTTTTACTCCAAGTAACCGAACTGGATCCTTCGACTGGCGAAACCACCAAAAAATACGTCGGCACAATCCGTGGGACGACACCAGAAATCTACCCCGCCATCAATCGCTATAAATTGAGCAGGTATTCCTTTTCGCAAATATCCATACTCTTTTTCATGTCTGTGGCTAGGCTCGCCATAGATAAAGACTACAGAAACTTCAAATTCGGCCGCCTCCTTGTAGACAGGCTGCACGAATGGGTGAAAGCGGACGCCATAGCCACGAACCGGCCCGCAGTGATTGAGTGCCACTCCCAGATCCCCGCGATGGGATTCTATGCCAAGTAAGTTTACGGCTGGTGTTAGATCATACTTACTCTCTGACTGCAATGATCTGGTTACATAGATTCGGATATACGCCCGAGGTTCGCTTACTTAGCTGACTTGTCTTGAATATCATAATCAAAGAACTCACTCTCCATACAGGGTGAACGATTTGACGAGGACGGAGAACCGCACCAGAACATGGTCGTCCACCTCCCTCTTTCAGAATGACTGGGAAAAGATTATAGAGCTTTCAAGTTGTCTAGAAATCTGTTTCGATATACCTTTTCAATACCAGCCTATTCCGCAACACTCAACCGGATGGGCCTCTTTGACTTTCTCGCCTGTACCTTGTCGCGACACCGTGCGGTCGTATTCCGGCTCGGGTGGCGTTTCTCCAGCTGCATCATATACTTGCCAGCCACCATACTGCGGCACCCGGCGAAAATTTCTCCTTCTGTACCTTCTTCACCTGTCCGACCGCTTGCATCCATTCCGTCCCTCCAACGGCGAAACTGCACCGAAAACTCTACCCAGCTCCTTACCGTCCGGCGCCTATCCCTCGGACTCTTTTCACTGTCTGAGCGGGTCAGTATCATTCGAATCCTCTTCCACCGCATCCCTTTCTCATGTCATGGGTATAGTCTATCCTACGTATGTGGCGCCAGATAAGACAAACTCTCCCGGTTCTCTTCGTCCCGGTTATCTTCCCCACATACAAGCCAAGTACAACAGCGATTCAGAAGCTCTCGAGCCGGGCCGCCACATTGAATCGCCACGAATGGCTTCTTTCCCAAATCGGCGCTTTTCACCCAACTGAATGTTTTGCGCCTTACCTGGCGTACCCTCCTGCTCTGCTGGCTGACCACTTCACCTCGGACGGCCGACGGCCACCTACGCAATACAATACATCCATGAATATATTGTATACCTCTTCAACCCAAGCAGAACAAAAAAGCCCACGGAATCAGGGGCCGTTCCTCCTTTCGCCCGCCTCTCTTTCTCCGCAGAAATCAAAAAATCAATCACCTGTGTGAATCACGCTCCCACAATGACTTTCTTTCTTTGCAAGATCTCGCAGATTTCACCAGCGGAACAACTCTTCGGGCACCCACGATCGAATTATTCAAACAAACTGTAAATATAGCGCCGCCGTTCTCTTCAACTCAACGGAGACACCTGTCTCCGCCGGGACCAGTTGTCCTTTGAGCATTCGCATACGGGCCCTTCGATGAAGCTCAAATTCGCATGCATGCTACTAGTTGTCTTTCTCAAGAACTTGAGTCGCGTCTGACTTCCCACTGTCGGGTTTCTCTCGGCGCTCCGAATCCGCGAGTCGAAGCTCAAGCCCATGACCGAGTCCAAGGAGTACGGAGGTCGGAAGGCTGCGCTTTGTCTTGTCTTGTATCACATTACCCGAGGCACAGAAGACCCAGTCAGTCAGTCACGATATCGCGCATCTGTCGGTTCTGTCTCTCTACCATGTAAGTATGTTCCTTCCTTCCTTCCCCATCGCACCCGCGAAGCGCCGGAGCCCAAAATATGGTCATCTAGTTGCCTTTCTCGGACTAGCGGCGCGCCGCTGCTTCTCCAGACAGACAGATCTACACGAATAATGGAACAGCATTGAATCGATTCTACTGCTGTATGATATCCCGCAGATGTGGAGGAGAGGAAAGACAAGACAAATTAAAAAATCCATTCCGATCCATCTACGCAGTCCACAGCCCTCAGTGACTGACTCTATTACAGTACACGAGTACAAGGACCAGCGAGAAGAGAGGTCATCGAATCTAAGTATATGTACAGCAACATATGAGTACGTTATAATATTGAATATGTAGCTAAAGCATAGGGCGTCAGTAATCAATCAACTACGAGCTAACAATACAGGAGTAGTGGGCGTGAGGATATTCCGCGCGCGCAGAGGTCGCAAATATAATACAGCAGCTGTTTTGTCCATTGTTCCTTCGAATTCTTTCCATTCCGACCGAACACGCTTCTCCCGCCGCGGCTGTCTTCGTCTATTGACAGAGGCGACAGAGAGTAAGCAGAATGAATCGGCGGTGGAGACGAGACCAGTTCCAAATCCAAACATCCAACAAATCCAGAGCAGGAAACCCGGAGAGGATAAATACGCCGTGAACGAAGGCCGGGGGGGACGAAGGGTTGGGTCGTGACGGGGTCGTAACAAGAAAACAAACAAGAAAAACAAAAACAAAAAACAGAAATTATTTGAAAGAAGTTCCAAAGTGAGAACGTAAGAGTAGGTAGATAGGTATCAAAGACGCATAGGCAGCAAGATGAAGCAGAAAGCAAAAAAGCAGGGATGAGAAATAAGAGGAATCATAAGAGAGTCGTCATCGAATCATCGCAAAGGAGCGTGTTGGTTGACGAAAAGCGATGGTTGTCGTTGGCGGGCAGCAGTGCCGCCTGCGTCGTTGTCGGTAGCGAAGCCTTCGCTCTCGCTCTCCGACTCTATCTTGACGGCAGGGAAAGCAGGGCTGCCGGGGAGGATGCTGAAGTTGAAGTTGCTCGCAGCGTAGACAGAGCCCGCCGCGCCGTCTTCATACAGCCTCCGGGCAGCCTCGTACTCCATCTTCTCCTGCTCCGCCTGCGCGAGGAAGGGCTTTCATGCACCGTCAGCTTTAGTACCGAGAAAAGATAAAGTCAAACTCACCTTGCGCTCATCATCCGTCATGGACCGCCACTTCGCCGCCGCCAACACGCTCTGCTTCGTCGTCTCCGTCTCCTCCCCAAACACCTCCCTCACCAACTCGGGGCTCGCGCGTATCCGTTGCAAGAACATGAAATACGCGCTCAGCGGCTTCTTCGGAGCATTTGGGTCCTTGATATTGCTCTTTCGACTCTTGCCGGCCTTTCGCTGGGCCGCGCGGAAAGCGTTCTCGCGCTTGATGTCGTCGGGGGTGAGGGTGCGCATGTAGTCTTGCAGCTGCTTCTCGCGTACATCCTTCGCAGCTTGAGATCGTCGCTTGTAAGGCTGTCAAATCGAAAAGAGTTGAGAGAGTTGATACGCGAAGACAAAACTGACGTCACGTACCTCTTTCTCCTCCTCGCTTAAACTGGCATACTCCTGCCCAGCTTCCTTAGCCGCCTGCGCGACATTCAGCTTCCGACTACTGTTCTGCTGCTGTCTCTGGATCCAATCCGTGAAATACAGCTGCCACGCGGAAGGCGCCAATTTTGGCGGCCGCAACACTGATTTGAGCGGCGCTGTATATGCAGAGAACAAGAGCAGTCAAGACAAGTCATAGACACGTCAAAGAGAACAAGACGTACGAATATCGTGTGGTTGCTGCGCCTTGCCGGCACCGGCGCCTGTCTCCATACCCGCGGAAGTGAACTCGTCCTCGTTCCCAGCGGCCGCCACAGAGCTCCTCGTCTGCTTCTTCGCAGTCCGCCGCACGGTGCCGGCCTCTACAGCACTCCCAAATGACTCGGCCCGGCGACTGTACGCGCGGATGGTGTTCTGTCCGGAAGAGGATGACGCCATGGCGAGGGCAGGCACGCTAGGTGCGCTGGAGCTGGGGAAGAGGTACCCGGATGTGAGCGAGTTGCGGCGTTCGCGGGCGGCGGGGATGCCGAGGGGGGAGTGCCGCGCGGCGGAGGCGGCGAGGGCGATCGAGCGCGGGGAGGAGGGCGTGCGCAGGTGGCCGGGGCGTGGGGGCGAGTCCCAGAGCTGTGTGGCCCACGCGGGGGTGTGCGATTGGGTCTCATGAGGAGAGACGGAGAGCGGTGGCGGAGGGAAGTGATGGTGGTGCTCTTCGAAAGAGGAAGCCGGGGATTGTGAGAGTGAGCTCGATGGGAGGGGAAGTGCTGCGGCGAGGGCAGTAGGTGAGAACGCGTTGTCAGCAGGGAGCTGTTGTTGTTGCTGCCCAAAGGGATGATGGTCTGAAAAGGAAAAGAAGGAGGGAGACTGTGGGCCCGACGAGGGGATGGGTATGGGGGATGAAGGAGAGGGTATCGGCGATGTTTCTACTGCATCGCGCGTATTAAACCAATTGTTGTTATTGATTGGGTACGACGGCGACGAGCTAAAGTCTTCGGGGTACAGCACGTCTGAGCCATGGAAGCTGTCGGGCGAGTACGCTGGTGCGAGATCATATATTGGGCTCGCAGGTCCACCGAACAGCGACTGCTGTGGCTTGGCTTCGAAGTCATCTGCCATGTGAAAGTCGTACACTGGCGAGGACGGATGGAATTCGGCGTTGTCGAATTCAAACAGCATGGGCTCTTCAGGACTGGTGAGATATGTCGGATGGTGCTCGAAATGGGGCTCGTCAAAATTGAGGAAAGACATGGCTAGAGAGTCTTTCATGGCAGCGTCGGAGGGGGGAGTAGCAGCTGATGCGTCTGATGAAGACAAGGTACGGCGAACAATGGTGGGCGCTGGCATGTGCAACAGCGAGCGATGGGAGGAGAGTGAGGGATTACGAGGGGCAAGGAAAGAACGTGTCACAGCGAGGACTCGGAGCTGGTGCTTAAGAGGGATTCGGCACCTGAGCAGACTCGGTGCCATTTTTGGGTACGGCGGGGTAACCTTCCTGACTCGGACTGGCAGCAAGACTCTTTGTGATTCCCGGCACACTGGGCAGATGAGCAGATGTCCTTATCTGGTATCGCCCGCCCGCCAGATCTCCAGATTCAGTCACAGAAGTATAGCCAAAGACAAGCAAAGATTTCCGCCGGAGAGTATGACCGTGTGTAGCCCCAGAGACAGTGGAGACCCGCGGAATCAGTTTTCTGACTCTTGCAAATGGCTGCTGCTGTGCCCCCCGCGGTTCCCTCGACTCACCGTTTTTTATTCCGTGTAATTGCAATGGAAGCAAAAAAGAGATGAGAGATGTAATCACTCGAAATGCCTCCGGCCGCTTTAGGCATTAACAAGCCGAAACAACGGTTACATTGTCTGCGGCGCGAGACCCCGGCGGTGCGACGCTAATTGCATAAAACACCATTGTTACAAGCTAGTAAGTAGACGGTAGTTGTTCCTATTGTCGGCGACTACAACACAAATCTACGGTATCCTACGCACTCAGAGCTCCCGGTATCGCGGATTGTTGTAGACAGACTGCCGCGGCTGAGAATAGAATGGAATAGATTCAGATATCGCATCGCAATCGAAGATGTAAAGAAGCAGCCAAAGCGTCCTCGAGATCATCTCGGGTTGCCACAAGCCACATAGGAGTAGGGTATGATGACTTACCACCCATCCCTTGACATCCTTCATGATATCAGCTTCCACGGCGGCGGCGCGTTGACCGTCTTGATACGCAGCACGATCGCCTTCCGCGAGCAGCAACGGCACCAAGTGAATCCGCGCCCATGTCGATTCGCGCTTGAGTTCCCTACGAGCAATTAGCAACCGAGAAAAGTCAAAAGAACAGGCAGGATATGAGCAGTATCAGGAGTCCAAGTCATTGCGCCGAATTGGGATGTGGTCGGTCAGACGGAGCGACGGCCGGACGGGACGGATCCAAGCGCAGGATGCCTCGCCCTATCGTATCTCTCGAACGCAAGGAGACACGTTTCACGGCCGCGACACCTGATCATCCATGTTCATGCCCATGGTCAAGGGCACTATCGATCCAATCCCGGTCCCTCCTCATCTCCGCCGCTGCCGCTGGCGCCGACGCATGACGACATAAAGTAAAGTAAAGTAGATAGAAACAAAACAAGAAAATTTGAGTGGTTGCGTACCTTCGTTCGATATTGCCCATTCCGACGCGATATATGCCAAACGAGCAGAACGCGGTGACCCCCGCGAGGATGGCAAGTGCGCCGGGCCCGCGAAAAGGGAGATTGCGCTTGTATTTTACCGCTTCAAAGCCGCCAGCGGGGGGGAGGTCTCTGTGTGCACCGAGAGCTTAGACAAATACGTAGACCAGCACAAGACGAATTGTAGACGGACTGTCTGTAGTTGACCGACACTGAGCATACCAGAGATGTGTAGACAGTCAGAGACAGAGACAAAAGACGGATGAGACTGACTGGGTCGCGTTCTGCAGACAAGTGTGGTGGTTCGGAGAAAGTGTCGTGGGAACTCGAATTGATGGCACTGAGGCGTGACGGTGTCGAGTTTGCGGCATAATTCGAGCTCAAAAGACAGAGACTTGGCCCAAAAAAATACACCAAAGGCTAGCAGAACATTCCTTATGTCTGAGATGATGTTCCTGAATTTTCATGAGCAAATTCAAAGTGCAACACTTCAACTTTCAGTCAACGGCCATATCTTGTCAAAGAAAGCGCAAAAACGCTAGGAAATGACGGTGAAACAGTCGAAAAAATATCCTCGATGGCCTCTGAACGATAGGACGAGGTGACATTGGTCTGTACAGCTCGTATTGCGTGTGTCAAGTTGATCAACAGGGAATTCGCAAGGATTCCCAAAACAAGGGATCACTGGATCAGATGGTAGCATTATTTCCTTTTTTAGATCGGACTCTGATCTTCCGAACGAAGCCAGCAAAGACGATTCAAACTTGACCCAATCAAGTCAACTACCCACGTCGACAAGGTCCACCAACATGCCCACCCCGCCCCCCGGCTCAGGGCGCATGACTCTCAACGTTGGTCTCGCCGCTGGTGCTGAAGATGTCAAGTATCAGGCCAAGTACAAGGAGCTGAAGCGAAAAGTCAAGGAAATTGAATCTGTCTGTTTTCTCTGCTGGCTGTGGTCTACAGCTCGTCTCTGACTCTATATCGCTCGTCTAGGATAATGACAAGCTGCATTTCAAGGTACTACAAGCAAAACGGAGCATACAGAGGATGAAATTGGAACGCGCGTCAGTCTCTTTTGACGCGCTTGATTTTTCCCTTTTCTTTGTTAAAGTTGCTGTAATTTCCAACAGAATACTGTACGAGAGGTTACAGCAAGTGCCTCCGTCGCCAGAAATGCAAGACAGACACGCCTTACCGCCCGTCCCACCACCCCAGCCACACCGAGAATACATGCAGCGCTCACACAGCGGCGGATCAACAAGAATTCCCGCCGCAGCGAGCGCCGGCCCGCCCCCGCCCTACCTGCCGCCTCGCGCCGCCCCCGGCCCGCACGTAAGCCCGCACGCACACAGCGCGCCCCCGCCCCACTTCGACCGCTCCCCCTCCACCCGCTCGCGTTCCTCTTATCACAACAACGCATACGAGCCCGGTCCGCCCCTACCACCCCCTCTCCACTCCCCGCCTCTCGACCGCGCCCACTCCCACTCCCATTCTTCGCACTCTCACTCCCACTCCCATTCGCACTCCCGCAGCTCCAGACACGAAATCCACAACTCCCTCCCCCCGCTCTCGCCCCCCGGTGAGACGCGGCGCACGACGACTAACAGTAGCAGTGTGCATAATCACCAGCGGATTGGGCCAGGGACGTATGTTAACCGCGATGGACCCGACTGGGACAGCGGTGGTGGTAGCAGTGCGCGATACCGAGACAGAGAGCGCGAACGCGAACGGGACACATACGACTCCGTTCCTCCAGGCACAATACGCGCCGACGCCCCGCCGCACATTCCGGCGTACTACTCCCGTCCAGTGTGGTCTCGCTCTAGCAGCCCACCCTCTGCCTCAGGCTCAGGCGACGAGCGGGATTACTTCCCCGCATCTTTGGCAGTCGACCGCAGGGACAGGGACAGGGAGAGAGACAGCAGAGACCGCGACCGCGAGAGGGAACGCGCAGGCGGTGGCCAATCGTCGTTCCGTTTACGTCCCGTGGTAGGGGGCGGAAACAACAACAACAACAATCACACCAACGACGAGGTGGACTTTGTGCACGAGGACGGCAGACAGCCGCCGCAGATGAGGGACATCCGCGACGATAGGGATTTGCGGGATCGAGAGCGCGAGCGGAATGGCGGCGGCGGTGGGTACGCGGACCCGATACCGGGGGGTGGACGTAAACGCGGAAGAAACGACATGGACGTCGACGACGACGAGGGAGGCGGGGGCGCGGATGTGTATTCCTCTTCGCGCGATGATCGTGAATCGCGGGGGAAGAGATACCATCCATCGGCGTCAGGTGATCGTATTTAACGGACTCTCCCAAATCCAATCAGACGACGCCCACTCGCCTTCCGGGCTCCTCAGGCAACGCCAATTCCCGTCCGTTTTCCATCGATATCTGTTCACCGCCCATGTCCTCGAACCTGCGTACTCTTCGGATGCTACCGGCGACCTTAAACGCCACCTCCACCGCCACCGCAAACATAAATTGGATCTGAGTTGAGCTTGGACTCAATTGAGATGAGGGTCTCGGTCTTGGTTCCGGTCCGAAGAGCGTACGCCCTTTTGGTTTAGCTTCCCTCCCTTCCCCCCGCTCGTCTTCTCCCCTCGCACCTTTCTTGGAACTCAGCCTCGGATACGGATAACTCCCCTTCCCTCCCTCTTTCGCTTTGCTCATCCGGTTTATGTGTTTGTATCCCGATCCAACGGACGTCGTCTCGGTCTCATTCCTTCCTTCCAACCCCGCAACCCAAAAGTTTCCCTCTAATAACCGCGGTCGTACCACCAAATTGTCTTGTTTTGCTTGTTTTCTTGCTCTCTATTTGTGTATACAGTATCTATCCGTGTATCTAGTCAGCCGGCCAGTCGTGTCCAAAAGTATTCTCTCTGTCAGTGTCAGTTTTGGCTACCTATCGTTTACTTTGAACCTTCGCGGAAGCGGATTCATGCCATGATGTATTTGGGAAATCGGACCGTACCGTATGTCGGGTATACCCGACCGGTGAGCATACAATTCTCATCGTCTTGTCCGGCAAGTTGCAGCACTAAGTTGCAGTGAACGCCGCCCTCGATGCGTTACGCCGAACGGAACAGACAGTCTAAAAACCTTCGGGCATACCTGCGGGCATAATAATATGTACTGCATAAGAGTCCCAGCGTTTTGAATAGGTTAGGCCGGACGAACGTGGCGAGTGCGAATATGTACTGTATGTAAACCCCCATAGGTTTCGGAGGAATGATGATGATAAGTAATAGAGTACCTTGAAGCAGTTCTTAGGTGGATTCAAAAACTAAACAAGCGGGACGGATGAACGGGTGATTATAGAGTAAATCCAATTGAAATACTCTATAGTGTGGGTTTGAGGGAACGTGGTGGCGTTCGTTGAGACTTGCATAATGATACAATACTTACTTCTTGTTGTTTTAATTATGCCCTGTGGCTGAACGATGATGGTTTGACTTGTCCTGCCAATTGTTATCAGGCGCTAAGGAAAAAGAATAGGACGATCACCGCCAGAGGAGATGCCTACTCCACTTACAAAGAACGAAGGACAAACGAACTCCCGGTATTCCGACAGACTCGAAAGTAGAATAATCACATTCCTGGAAGTAAGTACCTGAATAAGGAAGTTTGAAGTAGCGGAACACAAAAATAGTAACAATCGAGAATGACCTTGATAGACTTGGCTTTGACACGGACGGAGCAATAGCGGTGGATTCAGAAGTTGCAAGGTTATGTTGAAACGGAGCCAAGAGAGCCTGCTGGGCTGTGAGTCATAAGATTGGGCTCCTGGACGGACGATCGAGGACATTGTGGCGGATTCAGATACATACAAAGCACGGTGTCGCATTGGCCGGCAGATCGAACAAAGAACCATGTAACGGCGCAAACCTTTACGGACTGAATGTACCAGGTAGGGTAGGACCGAGAGACCCGAGAGGATTATTTATAGGCTATCATGGCCGATCCAAAGCTTCAGAGTTGTAGCAGGAGGTAGCGGCGTACATTTTACAACGGGCGACCTTGCCTACCGGTGGCCGTGGGTTGGGGCATGCACGGTCGGCGTCGATTGCACAGAAAGAAAGAACACATTAGACCACTTTCGAATAATGAGATTCAAATTTGAGATTTGCAAAAAGCAGAGACACGAGGATGCCGGTTCCCCATTTACATTTCTTCCGTACAGCTCGGTCGCCTAGCCTTGTCGCGGTCACGCATTCCAACTAACTCGAATCATTTTCAACTACTCACAACGCGTTCAGTAGTCCCAGCCGACCGTCGAGCGCTCCATCGAGGTGGGGAACGCGAGTTTCTTGCGATTAGGGCTGAGGTTGGAACCCGAAGGTGAGGAGTTGAAGTGAGGCACCCAAATGGCTGCTTGCGTGGCCCAGTACGTGGCCAACCCCTCGTTATTCGTTAACGCGTAGTCGTTTTGAAGATAGGATGACGCGTCCGGATACGACGCTTTGCGGTCCTGATCTACAACCATTACTAAGGCCCCCTCCCCATCCTCCGTCTCGCCTTTGAGATCCATCACGACGTCCATCATCGAGCGCGAGCGCCCCAGCGCAATAGCTTCAAGTTGTACGTGCTCTTTGGCGCGTGTTAGCAAGAGACGAGCACGGGATGACGCAGACGCGTTGCTCTCGTCGCCAGCCGTCGCCGACGAATGTCCTGACCCTGAAGACTCTACGCTCCTTGTCGACACAGCGCTGCGTTCCCGTCCTTTCTCTTTCGGAGCCGATGTAGCTGCGTCATGTTCGAACCCCAACCCTACTTCGAGACCGCGTTTCTTGGGCCGCGACTGCCTAACGAGGGGACTCGAGCGAGACTGCTGCCGAGCGCTGCTGGATCGCTGGCGAATGGGAGTAGAGGTGGGTGTGGCGTATACGTCGTACGATTTTTCGGCCGATCCGGAGGGTGTTGCGGACTTGGGGATGCCCCGCTGACTGCTTCGGCGCTGAGAAACAGTAGCAGATCCGGGTGAGCTACGTGCACTAGTCGGGGTCCTACTTCTGGAATAAGAAAACGCCGCTAATTAACAAAACTGCTTTGCGCGACCAATGACAAGTAGCGATAGGAGTTAGCCACGTACCCTCGACCCCGCGTAAGCTTCGCTTTCGAAGTCTGCTTCTTTTTTGACTGCGCATTGGATTTAGAACTTGGCGTTCCGGCGGCGTCAGGATTCAGAATGATATGAATGTCCATGGATATGAATGAGTGGGTACGATGGGAAAGAGTTGGGTGGGTGACTATCCTGTGTGAGACCCAAGCGGGGAGACATGTCGAAGGTGCTTGAGACCCAGCCAAAGTCTCAGAGAATAGGGGTGTCAGCCACTGTCCATTTCGGGTAGATTCAGGCGAAGAAGCCAAAGCTTGTCATAGCAGATATAGCCGAGGGCCCCGTCGACTGGAAGGAAGAGTTGAGAATGTAATCAGACAATTCGCACCCGAGGGTTGGGCGCTTCGGTGAAGAGACGAGCATCGGCGCCAGCGTCGACTACCCATTGTCTTGCTGTAAAAACTGCTTCCGCGGACTGCGAAAAAAAATCAGTCAAGGGAACCAAATTGGGGTGACAATCGAATGATTACAATGGAAGTTCACCGCTTCAAACAATGGAGATAATTATCTGGGTCAGGCTCGCCATCCTGGGAAGGCAAGTTGAAGCTCTGTAAAATATCGACTGTTTTAGCATAGCTGCGGTTTTCTAGACGACAATGAGAGAAACGAGGACTCCACTGCGCAACTCAGTTGAAATAAAAGCGAAATAGTCGAGCTCAGTCCAAATGCTGGAGGTAAACTTGTGACGTCACACACATCTCTTTTCAGATTCGCCTTTTCGGGACTCGATATCACGTTGCAGCGTCTGTTTATTATTAGGGTACAACGAATTCATCGATAGACATGGTCAGCTATTCGAACGTGGGTCAGCAGAGAATGCGAGTCAAACACAGAACCTCACAATGTAAATTGGCAGCGATCTCGGCCTCTGCTCTGTCTCCATTCGCCAGAAGTTTCTCCTTGTTATACAGAAGCTCTTCTCGGGTCTCCGTTGAAAATTCTTGGTTTTGAGCTGCGAAAAGGGGAAACATTAGGCGTCGAAGAAGCTGAAAAGATCGTCGGACGGAGCTGACTTTCTACAATGGCGTCGACTGGACATGCTTCTTGGCAGAAACCGCAATAGATGCACTTGGTCATGTCGATATCTGAGTGTGACGGTTAGAAAGTGGTGGTGTATATGTGGAAAGAACTTGCCATATTTTGTGGTTCTTCGCGAACCATCCATACGCGCTTCGCTTTCGATTGTGATGGCCTGCGCCGGGCAGATGGCCTCGCATAACTTGCAAGCTAGGGAACACAGTCAGCATTCACATAGATAGAACTCGCCGCGA
The DNA here is from genome assembly GCA_037176885.1 of Favolaschia claudopus. Taxonomy (NCBI): domain Eukaryota; kingdom Fungi; phylum Basidiomycota; class Agaricomycetes; order Agaricales; family Mycenaceae; genus Favolaschia; species Favolaschia claudopus. Next base: position 184,023 of record JAWWNJ010000085.1, read on the forward strand.
CACGACTCACCAATACATCTTTCCTCTCCATTGGGGTATCTACGAAGCGCGTGCTCTCCGCGGAAGCGAGGTGAGAGCGGACCCTTCTCGAATGGATATGAGATGGTGTACGGCGGTCGGAAGAATTGCTCGAGCACAATCCACATCCCTATCAGGCAGTTAAGTCCCAGAGAACGAACCAGAAATTTAACCACAGCCAACACACCTCTAATTATTTCGGTGAAGAAGAAAAGGTGAACCGCCTTGTCAATTGCGCTTGGACCCTCTTTGTATACGTCCAGCTCATTGCCCTGAGCGTCAAATTTGCGAGGTGTGCGGTCGCGGTGGTGTTTGCGGGCTGTGAGGTCGCTAATAAGACCATCGGCGCTCTCTAGATAGTTTGGAATGCTGTGTGGAGGCCGCTCCGACTGTGTCGACTGCAGACGACGAGAAACCAGAATTGTGCGGCTGCTGCTAGCCGCAATGGAGCGGAATACGCCTACAGGGACCAGCAGGCGAGGTGGAACGAGGGACATGGCCGGAGCACTGCGGCAGCCAGCAGTAAACGGGAAACTTGAGGTGGTCACACTGTGACACTCGTCACCGTTCCGTCCCGTTCTCCAATCAACAATCGCGAATTGAAAAATTTGGCTCGACGATGGCTTCGACGGCGGCTACGAAGGCGAAGGGTAAGCCTCAGCCACTGACAGACCAGGGTGAGTAGCGTTGGCCGTCTGTGGGCCCGGAATCTCTGTTGAATCACCTTAGCCAGAGATATCCCAAAATTATCAGCGGATGCAAAATGAACTCCAGGGTTTGGCTGGCAAGATCGGCGAGCTGGACCAGGAATCTGACGAGCATAGGTAGGAGAAACGCGTTGATTGACTCGCGTTCCGTTCTCATAATACTCAGTCTTGTGCTCACAACATTGAATGAGGCGCTGGCCGATGATCCAGATCGTAAATGTTTTCGTCTTATTGGCGGCGTCCTTGTAGAACGAACCGTCAAAGACGTCGTGCCTACACTTCGATCCAATCGGGACAACGTACGCGTTCCTAACCCATGATTTTCTGCTCTCTCATTCTGCGCAGATTAGCAAATTGGTGGCGAATTTAACGGAGCAGTACAAGACAAAGGAAGAAGATTTTGATTCCTTCAAACGCGAATATAACATTCGACCTGCAGCTCGGAGCTGAAGTCGCGTAGCAACCCGATCTGCTGGTCAGCTTCTTCAAGCTGGCTTTTGGGACCCTTGTACGACCAATCTGTACCTCTCAATGATATTTTGACAACCTCTCGCGCCCAAAATCATTGCAAGACTGCGTCCGAAACTCGACGCAAGTTCCTATGAACATCACAATTGTAGCGGGCTTCCTGTTCAACGCCTCTTGGTCGACACCAGAGGCGCGATCTCGTTCCTCAGAACATAAGTATACAAATCGGCGCATCCGCCTCGCATAATCCACTGTATCACGCTATTACGCTGCCTCACAATTCGAAGATGTCATCGATGAACGCGGCAGTGAACTGCTTACTCCCAAACCCCCGCATTCAAACGAGGCGGCGCAGTAAAACCTCGTGGGTAACGCGCTTCTCAGTTGCTCCCGACACGTCGCATCCCCCCTCAACCAGGACTTGGAAGCGTACAGCCATCTCAACATCCGGAAGTTGCAATATATAACGATAACTCGACACGAGATATGGAGGGTAGATGGACTCTGCCAAACGGACCAGCGTCGCACATGAATGGTATGGGAACATCAAGTTACACTCGACGAGCTCGACACTCCGAAGCAAACCAACTGTCATGTCGCAAAACGCAAAAACCCAGCTCTGTTTTCCTTCCATCTCTTATGCTTAAACTGCGGATTGCTTTTTGCGAAGTGGGCCAAATGCAAATGCATTCCTCCTCCTTGGCGCCCTAGAGTCGTAAAAACGGTTAAACACAGTAACAGCTCAACGGACACGCAATATCGAGGCTCCTAATGCCCTTCATTGAACGTGTCGAAAGATAATCGCTTCGCGTCGACTAACCAATCCGCATTTCGCCGTTCTCGACCGACAGTACCTAATCGAACGCGGTCACGTATCTCTAATCATTTCTGTAAACCCTCTTGAATCGCGCCCCACCTGTATCAGTTGCAGATTGTACGCGTATAAGTCACTTTTATTGTCATTTTCCTCGACCTCCTTGTCCTTGTCTTGGCGGTTTCGAAAATATTAGACCGGTGATCCGGTCGCGGCACGCGTTGACCGTCTTGTAAAGTTGCTCTCTCCCTCCACCATCTGGCTATTGTACCAGGCTCGCTGCTGCTCGCACCCCACGTTCCTTCTCTCGCTTCATGATTACCACACTTCTCTTCCTGGTCCTCACCACCGTCGTCAGCTCTCTGGCGACGCAAAATACCCGACCCTTGTCCTCCAGAAGCACCCACGCGCACGTCGCAAAGGCCCTAAGCTTGCCCGCACTGTCCCAATCCAGGATCGACAAATTCCTCGACGCCCACAACATCGTTCGCGCGGCGCACGGCGCAGTCGACTTGGTTTGGAACGAAACTCTCGCGGACGCGGCCCAGACTTGGGCCAAGACCTGCCAGGTCAAACACTCGGACGGCACGCTCCTTGATACCCCCTACGGCGAAAACATCGTCGCCGCTACGGGCCTCTTCGGAATTGCAACGGCCATGGGCCAATTTATCTTGGATAAATGTCCGTCGCGATGACCTCATATTTTTTGACGCGTACGCTGATTGCGACCCAGCTGAATACAACCCCGAAAACCCGACATACAACCATTTCACGCAGGTGGTGTGGAAATCTACAACGCAGCTCGGTAAGTCGCGTCGTGGTTGTCTCTCAGAGTGTAAAAGTTCGAAACGTATTGCAGGTTGCTCAGTAGCACGCTGCGGGGACATATGGAGCGCCAATCTTGGACCCGCTTCATACTATGTCTGCCTGTACGAACCCGCTGGCAATGTCGTCGGCGAAGCACTGTGAGTACTGTTTTCAAGCACTGCGGTGGATTAATGACACTGACTTGTCATGCAGCGCGAATGTCCAGGTCTAATCCCAATCTAATCCACTTACCGTCTAGCCAAGAGCTTTTCAGTCTTACATCCACCGCGCGCTAGTCTGCCCCGTCGGATGTTGTTCATTCTTTCCCTCGGGTGTTTGACACGCTTCGAGACCTTGCATGTGCATTCCAGTCGCTTTGCTCTCTTCATCAGCTAGAACTGCAATTGAAATCAAGTCGTCGTATCATCATCTGTTGCAATGTATACCTCATCTAAATCCCGCTCGATTGGATCCTTGACGCTGTTTTGGGTGTGCGGCGTGCGCATCTCAAGTTGCAACGCGAAGTCTACTTTCTTTTCGTTTTCCTCGCTCTGCTCCTCCTCTGCGTTGACTGTTGACACAGTACGTATAATTGATGCGCAGCATTTTGGGTCAACGCCAGCTGTAGCGGTATGCCCTTGACTTCGTGAACTTCGTGCTTTTACTTGAGTAGTTCAGGCCAGGTTCAAGAGCACTTGGAATCAGAGTGACGTATTTGGACGAATAAAACGGGTCGGCGGATACAGCGGAAGATCCTGATTTGCATCACCGACGTGATTACCTCGTCGGAGTCAAAGTTCCCGCCAGCTTGCTCTACGGTGGATTTCATGCCTGAATCACTCCTTGTCCACCTGCTCTAAATCCCCAATCTGCTGTACGCTTTGCGAAACACCGGCGAATCTATGTAGGAGACACCCGATCGCAATCGCCCAATTGGGCGCGACTTTTGATGGCTGATGTGCGGACTCCGCTCCTTTTCAATTAGCTGCTCGGCAATTTCTTCGTGGCTCGATTGGTTAAAAGGGCAGCTCAACACCCACTGGTCCGCATCGTTCCCGTTCGCAACTTGTTCTCAACACCCATGTTCTCGTTCACTCCGCTTCTTTTGTTCTCCACGCTCTTTTATGGCTCTGCTCATGCTACTACCGCGCACAAAACCGATAGCTGCAAGATAGCGGCTGGGTGGTATGCTGGCTGGCATGCGAACGCGACTCCGTCTTTTCCTCTTTCCAAAGTCAGTTGGAACAAATATACTCACCTCACATATTCCTTCGCGTATGTCTGTCGGCTATCCTCGACGACGTAATCTTGACTGTAGCGGTCTGTAGGGAGTCGACACCGGATGTTGGAAAGCTCGATTTGAGTGGTTCAGATCCTGAAGTCCTGCCCAAATTTGTGGCTGCCGCCCACGCCCATGTAAGCAATGTTCTGCGGTCAATTTACCAAATCCAATTCATCGCCCCGCACTTCCAGGGTGTAAAAGCGATGGTCAGTATCGGTGGATGGACCGGCAGTCGATTTTGGTCGTCGAATGTCGCCACGGCACAGAACAGGTGCGCTGCGGAGGTTGGGGCGACCACCAGTGCTGACCCAATGCAGGACGCGTTTTGTCAAAACCCTCGTGGAATTCGCTACCAAGCACAAGCTTTCCGGTCTTGACTTTGATTGGGAATACCCTGCAAGTCAAGGCATAGGCTGCAACACGATCAGCGTCAACGATACGGCCAATTACCTCTCCTTCCTCCAGGAACTCCGGAAAAACCCTATCGGCTCTAAACTCATCCTCTCCGCTGCGACCTCCATCTCCCCCTTTGCAAACGAGGATGGAGACCCATCTGAGGACGTCTCCGCCTTCGCCAAGCTCCTCGACTTCATCGCCATCATGAACTACGACATCAATGGACCATGGAGTGAAGCCGTCGGCCCCAACGCGCCCCTCCACGATAGCTGCGCCCCGGAAGAGTTCCAGATGGGTTCGGCTACTGGTGCTGTCAGCGCTTGGCACAACGCCGGCTTCCCTTTGAATAAAATCGTCCTCGGTGTGCCCGGCTACGGCCACTCGTTCGCCGTTTCGAAAAAGGACGCATTTGTGAAAGGATCGAAGACGGAGCTCGCGTTGTATCCTGCATTCAACGCGTCGGCTGCTCCTGTTGGTGATGCATGGGACGACGCAGCCGGTGTAGACGCGTGCGGCAACGTTGCCACGCAGGGCGGCGTCATTGATTTCTGGGGATTGATCGCACAAGGCTATCTGACCAAGAACGGAGCTCCAGCAAAGGGCGTGCCATATAAATTTGACAATTGCACACAGACGGTCTGTTCATCGTTTTCTTCCAGGTATAGCAGCTCCTGATATTCCTCTAGCCATACGTCTACAACACCACCACTGAAGTCATGATCTCATTCGACAACATACCTTCTTTTGCAGCCAAAGGCAAATTTATCAAATCCAAAGGTTAGTTGCCCCGCTTGTTTACACAATGTGGTCCAACCTGACGCTGAATGCTCAGGCCTTGCTGGATTTTCGGTTTGGGAAGCAGGCGGTGACTACGCTGATCTTTTGCTCGACTCTATCCGGCGAGGGGCGGGGTTCTAGTCCACTACCATATCGGAATCTTGTTGCTTGTCAAGACATTCATTAGTCCTCCACTGAAACGCGGTCACGTGGCTATTCACCCGCCGCGTCGCTTGCCGAAACGTCGCGTTCACTCCATGCAATTGCGCCTCCACCTTGCACGAAATGCTCTGCTGGCGCGGTAAACTGACTTGAAATGAATAATATCCTGACAATGCCTAGCCAAGGAACCTCAAATCGCCACAAAACTACACGAATTTGCCCCAATTACTTGTTCCCCGAATCCCACTCCCCGAACCAATCCAAAATCTCGGTCGTTGAGCGCTGGAGTATGGCGTAAGAATGAATTTCAAAGACCCCGAAACGAAATCGTTACCTCGACTAGTTTGATATTTGTCTGGATGGTTTCAAGAGTTTGTTCCAGCGACCGAGTGTATTTTGAGGTGTCCTTGGTCTGTTGTGCCAGAGTACGTTCAATGCGAGGGCCCAAAAAAAACCATACTAAGACGAACCTTGAAAAAAGCCACAGTATCTTCGTAGTCTTCTCGAGTCGCCAACAGTCTGAACGGTTGCTGTATTGAAACGAATCTGTGTCAGACAAAGCCTGATTGCGAGTTTGTTGACATACCTGGGAATAATTCGCGAACCCAGAGTTCTCAAACCTCGCCTCCAGCTGAGTATTTTGTATCAGTCTGGAAACTGAGGAGAAGTCTAAAGGCCATCCTACCGCCTCGTAATTATCCTTGAAGAACTGGATCATCGGACGGCGAGATACTGGATTTGTACTCAAGGCCATGAGAAGCCAATCCACTTTGCCGTCATTTTCCCGTAAAAGTCGACCAAAGGTTCTGTCCATGAGGTCTGAATCTTCTGCGGCTCCGATAGCTAGTCTATGGAAATGAAAGTGAGTGAGTGTCTCCTGCCGCTGCGGCTACAAGAGAAGGCAGATGGTCGTACGCGGCATGACACTCCTCCGCCGGTGACTTGGTTGTATCCAAGATGCTCCACATGGAATCGTACTCCTTCTTTCCACCGTGGCGCACTGCCTGTGGATAGTTGACTTACGGTTGACACGTGGGGTAATCTACGTACAACGGCATAGATCGTAGGGATCAAGTCCTTTGGGAGCGGGGACGCTTTCTTGTCGACTATGAAAGCAGAGAAACGTCTCAGTAACTCTTGTATGACTCTAGTAGACAAATATGAATTCGATAATTCGAAGCCCGAAGCCGAGCAAACATACCCTGGATCTCGGGCATTCGCCGCACGCTTCACAGCAAGGGTTCTCGCAGCGACAGTGTCTGTTGACTCTCCTTCGATATAGTCGAAGCCCAACTTAGCAACCAATGGAACGAAAATGTGCTGACAACCGATCCATGAATACCATCGTGTAGGATTGAAACTCAAGACTCACGCGATCTAGCCGCCGCAGGTGTTCAACAATTTCGGAATTCTCCCACCAAGTATCAAGCAAACCGGTGATATTCGCGCCTGAATTTGGAAGAGGTCAGAGACGCTCAGGGGTTTGCACCCGATATCCGCACCGATACTCTCCAGGACGATATCTGCGTGTAAAAATAAGGAGTGGGCTCGGGTCATGATACAACAACATACATTCTGTGGTCCCAGCAAACCCACTCATCAGCGTCAATGCGCCAGACAATTTAGCGAGGTTAGCCTGAGCCAAAGCCATCGCGTCATTCAGGAGACCCGACATATCAGAAATATCACCCTTGGCAGCTTCCAAGGCTAATCGGTTCAGATTGGGTGTTTGATAAAGGACTCGATCTGTCGGGGTCATACACCATATGAGCATGGTTCTGAAAAGAAAAACCAACGCACAAAATCCACTTGACGATGCGTTCAGTTTGAACGGGTAATTGATATCTAATGGAATAAACTTTTCACGTTCTTTGAGGAACAGTGTATTATTAAGCTGCCGAGCGCCCGACGAATCGATCGTCAACAAGAGCAACGGCACAGTCCTGCATATATCAGTTGAGAGGGTCACGCATGCACAAGAATTGACAACAGACCACAGAGCCTCGTCGTCCTTGGGTTCCGCAGCTCCACTGGCGAGAAACCGATTTTGTCGAACGATAATGCCTCCAGAAGACTCGGTGACAGTCAGGACGGGATACCCAGTCTGTGCCAACGGATGTCACAATTCTGCTCTTTCGCTGGAACTGCGAAATTAACCTTGGAAATCCAGTCCTTCATCAGCGTAAGAACGTCGGTGCCTGGTTTCGAATGGGGATCAGAGGGTGGCTGTAAGGTTCAGCCAGTATGTTCTACCACTGGTGCGACCAAGAGCGTCCCACAAGTCCTCTGCAACGCTATTGCCGAATTGGTGCTCCTTGAGGTAAACTGAAACACCTTTGAGGAACTGTTCTTCGCCCAGGAGAGTGAGCACCATTTGCAGTACTGCGTTTCCCGTCAGATGAAACAGAATTGTGAAAGTAAAGGTGAAGAAGAAAACGTACGAGACGCTCCTTTCATGTACGCAATTAGATCCATGATCTGTGAGAGCGTAAACAAGGGACCACGGGTTCAGCAATTCAAGACAAACCTCGTCAACATTATTTGCGTCCGGGCACTCGACTTGAACTGGGTGAGAAGAGAGTCGGGCGTCGACTCTCAAGCCATGCTTCAAGGTGCCGTTTACTGCGGCAGCTGGAACATTCCATTCTGGGTGCAGCCTGCATCCAGGAGTCAGTTACTCAAAGGGATCGGTAGACAAGACTCGCCTGTGAGAAATCATCCTTCCCAGCTTGTGGTGAGAGTTGATGTCAATTTCGAGCAGGCAACATATAGAAATGAATGATCACCAATGTAGCGAATCCTGATGAGGAACGAGGACGGAATGTCAGTCATGCAGAGCAACCATACAAATTGCCACACGCCTTCATTAAGCCATCTACAGCACGATCAATATCGCAGCGGAGGCAAGGAGTTGAACCAACTCACAAGTTATCCCACCATTCCATGGTGACAATGTTGCCGAACCTATGGCGAGCTTACGTTCAGTGAATAGTATCAACAGTCGACGATATATGTCCAACCATTGATGCGAAAGCTCATGGCTCGTTATGTCCACGACACGCTTTTTGGTTCCCGTCGAATCTGTCGCTGGGTCGAAAAGGAACGCGCCTGGGTCACCAATGATGAGGCCCCAGTTTTCAAGGGCACCTGGTGAATTGTTATTGAGCCAGTCGATGGCTGCGAGTAACAAAACGCGGTACTAGAGCTCCGTTGGTCTGGGGTAAGATGTTATTATACGAAAACAAACGAGGAGCAAAGCGCCGGAAACGTACACACAAAATATCCATCTTTGGCAGAGGATACGGAAGATCGAACATCGACTCAAGCATAGGCAGGACTTTCGTCGTTAACTCCAGAGGAAATTTCGCCTGGGAGAGAAGGTCGGGAGTAGCTGACCACGCAAATGCCTCAGCCATATTCGGAAATGAAATTCCAGCTCGACCCACCATAGATCCTCACGGGATGAATCCGGCCAGTAAGGGAGCTGGTAAACGCACTTTCCACGTATGCAAATGGGCCGTTGGCAAAGGCGACAATGTACGTAGACATCTTAGGCGTCGTTTCGAACCGCGTGATGATCCATTCAAACTCGTCGTTGTCCGTGTCAGTAATTGTAGGACCAAACGATGGATCGAGTGGGTCCAGCGAGGAATCGTAGGGACCTTCGAAGAATGCGGGCATGTTGTTGAGATTCACGGTCCCTTGACGCGAGATCATCGAGAGAGCGAAGGTCGCTTTGAGTGCCGGCTCGTCCCAGCAGGGAAATACACGCCTCGCATAGGTGGGCTGATGATATTTTGAGACAACAAGATACAATTAAATGAAGACAAGTACCTCGAAAAAAGTGCCCGTGTAGTATTCCGTGATGTCGTCGTGCACCCAGTCCGACTTGTAGTATCCAGACAGGTTGGACACCTTCGCACGGAACGACATGTGAAGGACTGCGCTTGATCCTGCCACGAACGCGTCCGCGAAGGACAGCGTCACGCGCTGAGTGTCCGGGTTCATTGACTGTTTGGTCGGATAACAGGTCTCGCCACTGTCGAGAATCACCGAGGTCGATGTTCCAAGCTCAATTTCGAACGCGTTCAGGATTATGGCCGCCGTGGCGTTGACAAAGCGAATTGTAATCCAGACCACGCCGTCGAAGACAAGTTCCTTCAAGTCGGTACGAATCTTCAAGTCATAGTGAACAGGCTCAACATCCACAGGAAGACGATAGGTATCCACGATGAGAGGATCCATGGCAGGGCTTGCAATGGTCTTGGAACAAAAGAGTATCAGGGATTAAATATTCGTCCCAACCTAGCAGTCGAAGGCCAGGGATCTCCAAGGAGATTGGGTGACCATATCAGAACTTCTGATTTTTAAATGAATGAGTAGCATGCAACGAAACCGTACAATGTCGAGAGCTGAGTCGCAGATTATGAACTTTCGCATTCTAAGGCAATTTTGACGGCTGTTGAAGCGCCAAAGAAATTCAAGAGAGAACCGCAAGCCAAGTAGCAGATTGACCAAGAAACGCTGCAATGAGCTGGACAGACTGAGAGTATACATTGAAGCCTCCTGAACAGGTTGAAGTCACTGGCTGAAAGCGGAAGAGGCCAAGATGATCTTCGATTGTGGCTGTGAGATCGTGGGACCCCAGAAACTGTGGGTCCCAAAATCCTGTAAAAATACGATGGCCCCAGGCTGAATCTCGGACTTGATGATTTTACAGAAAGCCTCGTTCGAGCTGTTCTCTCATGCCGCTGGAGAAATAATCCGAGCTTATCCCGTAATAATAACCCGAATTCCGTCACATTTACAATATTTAGACGTTCATCCTTCCAGCCTCAGGTTTCAATCTACTCGGATGGATTGTATATGTCGTAGAAATCTTGTACCAAAGTCCTCAAGCTCGGGGACAGCTCATAACTCCACCGAGACCGATTTTCACGCTACTCCCTCAAAAACCATCTCACAGAAGCATCCGCTGACGTTTGCACCCCAGAAATCCATCTCACATTTCCATTTGTCCTCTCGATCCTCCGCTGACAACAGGTTTCAGATTTTGTACCCCAAAAAATCCATCTCACGTCAACAATAAAATTGTGAGCGTAGATTCTGAGACACGTGAATGCATTGGTACCTGTGTATGAGGCAATTCGAGTAGTCTGAAACGGCGCCTGAAGACGCGTCGTTCGCGGTTGTCCTAATCGGGAAACTAATCTTCTGATATTTCTGATGGCGCCAAATGCGGTAATTTTGCTACGTTTCGCAAACTCGCACCCATTGCGCCGCATAAGAGCATGCTCAAATGCTCAGCATTGCGCTCAGGAATCCTTCACAGACTTTGGTTTAAACTCCTAAATTGCAGGGCTATTACTTCAAAGTAACTGAGACTTGTGCGCGTTTATAAACAAATCAGCCCGCAGGTTTATCCCAGCGGTTTCCATGACGATAAGTCATCAGAAAATCTGATGTGCTATAAAATTTCTGGGGTGCAAAAAAATACAAGGTCCGTCCGGTTGAGGGATGGACCAATCGCAATGCTCGAATTACTGTAAATCGTGTTTTGAGGGCATATTCGACGGCCGGCGGGACCCCTGCGACCGTTTTACGAACACCCAAACAAGATTCAGGTTTAAGATCTCGTCCGCACAAGGGGATAATACACCGATTCACACACAGTGCGGACTTATTTTACGATACTGCAATTGGGTGATCATTACGATGAACGTTCATGTGCTACATTCAAGTTTCTTCGTAACGAGATAAACGTATGTCCATACCAGCTCGCAGCCGCACGAGATCATCGCCCACGGCACCAAAATTCATCGTATCGTATAGCAGAGCAGGAACCTTCCACGACATTTTGAAAATTCGCGGCTTGTTTGTCAAAGCGTCCAAAAAGTCGACCATGGATTCGAGCTGCATCACCGACAAAATGGAGACATCCCGGAAAGTAAGGGATTGGATGCGTGTGAGGGGACTGAACAGGTCGGGGAAAAGGAACCCCGAAGCTTGGCAGTCACTCTCCACAATCTCCAGAGATTCGAGGGTATTGGCTATGGGGACAATAAATTGGGACCAAAGTGCCAGGCAGAATTCATTGCCTATGAGCGTCAACGATTGCAAAGGGGGCGAGGACCGTATTAGAAACGGGCCCAGTGAGCGATAGAAATAGCCATCTAGCGCAGAGATGTCCAAATGGCGCAGTTCCGGCAAGGTGAGAAAAAGGAGAATGACGACATGAAGTAGTGGATCGTCGATGTAAAGGGTGAGGGATCTCAGCCCATGGTGAACGATGAAGTCGGACGGATATTCCATGCCAGCATACAACGAGCATGTGAGCTTGGTTAGCGCAGGTGCCAGACTCAACAGCTGCAAATCCAATAAAACCCCTTCGTATTCCGTCAATTGAGACCAGGGAAGAGAGAAGAGGGTAGGCGTGACCCCGCCGTCCAAGAAACGCAGGTAGGTCAAGTTGGGAGCTTTATCAAATAGAACAGGTTTGACGGGAGGAGTGAAGCCTCTGCGACGTTGAGCACATCCCAAAGCCACTGTTCGCAACAGCGGAAATGACGGCTTCTCCAATTCTAGGATATCAACGTAGCGCGACTCGCCGAGGTTGAGACGCAAGTGTTGTATTTGGTGGGACCAGCAATGGATTATACCTCGCAGTCGGCTGAACTGATATATTTCGGGACCTTCGCTGCTGTATTCGACAGTGAGAGATATAGGGCGCGGTCCTGCACGCTTCAACCAGGTGTCAACGGCGTTCTCCACCAAATCCGTTTCCGATATGATTTTCGGCGTAAATTTGCCACATTCCATAGTGAACTCAGACCACAGCGCACAGGTGCTGAGCGCAATAGCTCTCCATTGACCGCAAACACACGAAAGGACAGTTGGCGCGGATTGAAGTGAAGGGGGGAGGCACAACGGCTCAAAGAGCGTCAGGCATTCGAGGAAGATTTCCGTTGTGATTTCGATGGGCAACGCTAGAACATTACAGTGGTTCATGTTCAAGGAACATGAGGCAATGAAGGTGGTGTCTCGACTGAAGGCGACTCAGTTGCAGTCCCAGTATGGCTGGCACAGCTGCAGGCTGTACCTGAGTCAAGTCGCGGTGAAAGCTGCCAGATGTCAAACAGAGATTACGGCACGCAAGGAACAAACAAACAAACTCCTAGCAACCCAATTAGGAAGGAAGGTGAACCCTAATTGAAAGTTGGGGCAGCCTGCGTGGGGTGTTCGAACAGGCAAGTATTGAAAAATTGATCGCCATTCAGACGTATCAACTTGAGTATAGCAATAATCGGCCTGCAGGGGAAGCGGCACAAAAATTCTAATGAATTCTACTTTAAGATGCGATAAATTGTCCCAATCCGAAGTCCAAAGCGAATAAGTAATACATACATGCTGTCGAAAAAAAAGTTGTGTGTGTACGTGCGTGCGTAAATCGGTATGCATGCGATTATGATTGTCCGTAAAACGTAGGGAGTATTAGAGGTGTCCTCGGTATCGTAAAAAACCCAACTCGGGGAGGAATAATGATACATAACATATATACCCACCGCTGGTGAGATAAATCGTCGTGAAATGATGCATCATATCATAAAATGAAAGGTCCGTGTCGAGCGAGATCTAGCACCCGCCGTTGAACTAATTTGACAATGAAAGAAAGTAAATTAGTTTGAGATTCATGCGCAAGACAAACACACGTACGAGAGAATTTTTCGGCCGGTCCCACTGCCACTGCGTTAGATTGGGATCTTGCATACCACGCGTCAGCAAACGGACGGAGTTCGGTGAGTTAGATGAATTTATGAAGGCACTCACTGTCATACGCCACAAAGTGGTTGTTGATGTAGTCCTCTGTCGGGTAGTCGGGTGGATTGCAACCAACGTTCGTCTCACCATCGCGTTGGTACACTCGCACATAGTCGATCAGCATCTCAGCAGGAAAGATCATGGTACTGGGTTCAATGGTTTGCCAGTTGCCTATTGGATAGTCAGTCCATGCAGTCCAACAAATAATAGCATGAAGGCGACTCAGAACACTTACGTGAGATACCCAGGTTGAGAACGATAGACATGGGCTCGACAGGAATGAGCCTCTGCCCCACCCCGCTCCCATCCGTACCCTGATCAGCAGCCACCGCAGTGGCACCCATACGCGTCGTCTGAGTTCCATTCACCTGCCACGTAATAAACCCGCTCGTCGGGTCCTTCGGATCGCTCCAATACTCAAACCCATACGTCGACATCTGTTTCCCGCTCCCCTGAAAATTCTCCACCGGCACCGAGCTCAGTCCGCTCACGGCCTGTTGCACCGCGCTTCCTTTGTAGTTATTAGGCCGCGTCCTCGAAAGGTCGTAGATCGTCCAATCATCGGCGCTGAGATTGTTGTACGTCCAATCATGCGAGAACGGCGCGAACTGGGCGGACTGTGAGACGACCTGGCCGGTCGCCGCTGCCTTGTCTTTCTCCGCCTCGAAGATGTCGATCTCTGGCGCGCCGCGTCCTACAGAAACGTCTGGTCCTGGATGATCGGAGCCCGGGCATGAACAAGCGCTGATGGAAAATCACTCTGAGGTATTGAGAAACGATCAAATCGACAGAACGCACGAAAGCTTCTGCCCACTCAACCAACTCAGTTCATAGTTATACCTTGACTGGCCAAAGTCGGTGTGCAAGGCAGCTGTTGGGCCCGAGTGGTCAGGTAGCGTCTGCGAAAGTCATTCAGCTGCAATCCGAAACGATGAATGTGCACCGAATATACCTGGTTGGGAAAAGTCCCTACATCACACGAACTGTACGTGTACGGCCAAGTACCGTCAGTGGTCGCGGGGTATCCTGGCCGCGCAAGATTCCCCATAGCCCAGGCTCCCGGCCAGTAACCCTGGGTGTTAGCATCGGGTCCTGGGAGGACAACCCTGACCTCGATGTACCCCCTTGTGAAGCAAAACTTGTTCCAGCTCTGCAGCATTCCCGACCGATATTCGAGGTTATGATTCTGGTCGATGGTGAAAGGTGCTGTCGAGCCTACAGTCTGCCGCGACTGAGTCGTCTCTATCGAGTCCATGGTAATGACGAGATTCCCTCCAGACGTCACGACTTGCGATGGGTCATACCATTCCAAGTCATTCGTATTGCCATACCAGATATCGGCAGCCTCCCTATTCAAAACTGAACGAATTTTTCGTTCTAAAAATACTGGACATACCAGTATGGATCGTCCCCCGGGTAAAACGTACGGCCTTCTTCTTCGAACTCGTCGGAGAAAACAAGACTGTACGAGTGGCCATCAAAACCTTTGCGGGTAAGCGCTTCCCGCGGAGTGGCAGGGTCAACGAGCTCGGGTGTGTTTGGTAAGACGGCGACCTGTCCAGTCTTGTTGACGCGAATATTGCCATCAATGAGATTAGCGAGGGGTCTTGACTGGATGTCGGAAATGACGGGATAGCTGATGAAAAGGGCGAGAAGGGCGAGGACCAAGAGAATGAGCACGCCGACATTGGCGACTCCTCGCCAGGGAAATGAGGACCGGTATTTGAACTTGACGGCAGTAGAGTAGCCTTGCCGGTTCTTGAATGTAGGGTCGTGTAAATCGTCCTCTTCGTCCAAGGGATCGAGCTCGTCGAGGGCGGGATCATATGCGTATGGCACTAGCCCATGACTGGCTGGCAAGCCGGAGGGATATTTAGAATCGGCGGAAAATGAAGCTAGGGATCCCACAGAAGCGACACTATCACGGTTGCCAGCGCCTAGAGCACGCGGCGGGGCCAACATCTCGCTACTGCGATCCGGCTCATCGGCGAGGCGGTAGAGAATCATGCTGCCGCGTAAAGCACTGGAAGAGAGCGTAGATTCTCGTGAGTATGGATAAGGACCGGTCCCAGTGTCTTCAGAGGGGAAACGCGAAAACGCCATGCTGCTTCCGCGAGATGCTGGTCTGGAGTTCTGCATCAAAGATGAGGGTCTTTGCGGTCCTTGGGGGTTTAAAGGAGAAGAAACAAATGAGGGAGAACGCGGATTAGGAGATCGGGGGGTGTGTTCAAGGGGAAGGAATGGAGTGCTCTGCGTCGGAGACTGCGGGAGGTGTTCCTGGCCATCCTGCAGCGGTTGGGCCTCTGGATTCGAGGGGCTGCCAGGGGACGCCGGCTCCGCCATCGTTGAGAACGGCGAGGAGGAAGGAGAGCGAGGGGTCACGGTGTGACGTACAGCCAAATCTCTCTTGAGAATTGGAAGTTGACGGGCACCAGACTCACTGGCCGAATCCAGCCGGATCCCCGTTCGTGGTGGAAGATCGAGCGAGGGAAGGCCCCCGGTCACTACCTACTAGGTCCGTCCGGAATAGGGTAAATCTGCCCTCAAAAATCGCGATTTTCCGTCCGGGAAATAGGGTAAATCTGCCTGAAATCGAGCTAGGTCCGTCCGGGTATAGGGTAAATCTGGGGGCCGAAGGCCCATTTTTCAACCTCATAGCGGCGGTTGAGAAAATTTTTACTAACCCATGTTGAAGCGAGGGTGTCCACATCAGCCTGAAAACGCCGGGAAACGACGGGAAACAGGCAAAAATGAGGCGTCGGCGCAAAATGGAGGAAAAATACTGGAAAATAGGCAAAAATTCGATTATTTTGGCCTATGTCCGTCCGGGATAGGGTAAATCTGCCTCCAAACGCCGAAATTTCATAGGGTAAATCTGCCCAAATGGGCGGACGGACCTAGTAGGGAGTAGCCGGGGGCCTGCGAGGGAGCAATGTTTTAATTTAGCAGCTTGGACTTGGCATGCCAATTGGTGCTTTCAAATTACCAACCTTTTTGAGGGCAACTTCAAGCTTCAAGCTCAAGGTTCCAAACTTTCAACCTTGTTAACGGTGCCTTCTCGATTATGGGGCCCAGCCCGAGCATCTCTTATGTCGAATTTTTGCGATGGATCGGGACCAATGGCACGAGGACTATCGCAGAATATGGTTACCTCGGGCATCGGCCTGGCGCGCATACGATAAGAAGCTGAGGCAGTGGTAAGTATCAGCTGCCTGCACGTTAGCTGTGAGGCAGAGTTTAGGGTCGGAGATGTCGAGACAGGGATGAACGTCGAGCGGCGCTGAGCTGAGCTCGGAGCATGAGGGTAAGAATCATTCACGTCCAAATTAGGCCCAATGACACTCGGCTCGGCTGTGCGGTGGCTCGCAGACAGGCACCCTCTGCCTTAACCATGACGAGTCAATTTTCATGATTTCAAATTCAAGGCAATGTGGCGGACATCGTCTGAGCACTTGAACGCGTGCTCATTAAACACGGGGAACGGTACTCAGTTCAAGAATTACACAAACAGTTTACTGTAATTTACAGTGCTCAGACGATGTACATAACCTGATAAACCGTCGGAGACGCTTCAGAAGTTGAGCGAAGAACCCAAGGGGACTCGAGTTAGGCATAGGTGCCTGTCAGTGTTTACTTCTCTGCCTCGAATGATTGGTAGGCACGATTTCATCCTCTCTACTCCATCTCGGGATCGCTAGACGCGGTAGACTTTAGTTTATGAGGCAATTCGGAGTTGGAGGACGTACCTCGCAGCGTAGTTATGGGACTCAGTCCCGATGTAGATATTCATGCCTGCCGAGGACGAGGAGATGTGTCCACGGACTGTGTCCGTGATTTCCTCATCTCCACACTCAGTGCATACCGTCTGTTCGAGGAAAAAGGGAGCCGAGTCCCAAAGGAATTTGAAACTCCGTAAATGCTCAACGCCATACAAAAATTGCACCAAATCAGATGGGGAGCATTCGCCTGAATATTTGATGGTGAAGGACTTTATCTTGGGATAGGGATTGAATCGATCGACGTCGAGAAAGTATTTGGCATAGCCTTCGTCCACCTCGCGAATTTCGACGCTCTCAAGCGTGCCGGCTGTGAGTGACATGAATTCATCCCATTCGTCAAGACAGGTGTCAAGACAGGCGTCATTTCCTCCCAAACAGATGGATACCAACGGTGGGGAAGACCGTTTCAAGAAAAGCGCCAGCGCAGCGTGGGTTGCCTCGGCCGTTCTGGCGATATCCAATGAAACGAGAGCGGGCAAGGTCAGATACTGCAGAATGTTACCCATTCCTCGATCTCTGATCGTCAAGTGGTTCAACTTGGGATGCTCTTTGGGCGAGAACGATACATCGGCATCGGGAACGAACTTGCAGAAAAGTTCTGTGAGGTTCGGGGCCAGAACGAAGAGCTCCAAATCCGACAGACTGCCGTCGAATCTTGTCAACTGTGACCACGGCAATATCCCAATAGTGGTCTCCTCCACGTTTATGCGTAAATCATGCAGCACCGGCGCGTTCTGAAATACGTTGACTGGTCCCAGGTCGACATCCGATTTTGGTGCGACATACAACACGTCGACCCTCTCAAGTATAGGGAAGTTCGTCGAGTCAAGTTCTAGCAGGCGAATGTCGCGGTTGGTAATCAATAGCCGCAAGGAGCGAATCTGCGGTGCCCAACGCTGGATAATTTCCCGCAATCGACTGGAAACAAAGATGTCCTCCTCGTCGCTGGTAAACTGCAGTGACAATGGGCATTCCTTGGCGTGTCCCAGCCACTTGTCAATATAGCGTACCAGCATAGATTCCGACATGAAATGGGTCCCATGGTCGACGTTAACTTCTAATACAGACCAAAGCATCGGAGTGGCAAGTGCGATGTTTCTCCAAGTGCGACATACGAGGGGAACGATGTTCGCCGCCGAAGAGTAAAGGGAGTATGGAATATGCGGAGCATAACCAATTTGTTGGAACCACATGAAGATTTCTGTGATAACTTCCACAGGAAGTGTCAAGACATCGAACGTCGCAGTTTCATTGAGCTCCTGCTCAAGATCGGACTTGGATTGCTCGAGATCAAGTAGTACGCGTTTCTGGTCGGCAATTTGCGCGGTGAGGTCCTCAATGCGTTTTCTGAGCTGAGTAGTGTGAACGGTCATGGTGGTGGCGGTAACCGTTCAAAGTAAACAACTTCAAACAACCGCTCTCATCCCAATTAGGAAGGAAAGGCAATTGTGATTCTTCGTTAACGCCGACTTGCAACAAAGCCCATAGATCAGGAGTGGCATGCACGATGACCCTCTAGTAGCGACACACGGCGGAAAGCAGGACCGGTACAGACAGTCCGCGGTATGGAATCCGAGAGAGGGAGGGGAATATTTGATGGCACGCGAGGAATATTTTTGTGGTCACTGGTGATTTCGACGGGAAGCGTCGAAACATCGTACGCTGCGCGCCAAGTTCCGTGAGACACGTCTTGAGTTGCGAGGTCATGGTTGCAATCCAAAAGGCTGGTGTTTTCAGTACTTCCCATCACATCAAACCCACATCTAGATAGCTAGTGACTCTGTAGTATACTACTACGAGGTTACAAGCGCTAACCGAGCAGACACCTCTGCCTGAGCGCGCACGAGGTTCGCGAGATACGAGATCATCAACGTATCCTGCAACACATTCAGTTAATCGATCGTGGAATACAAAGAAGGAGAGCAACAAACCTGCAGCGACGCATTGAACGCCTTGTCTTCCCCGCCTTTTTCGCCAATGGCAGCAACGCCAAGGGTATCCATCAGGTACCGCCCAAGCGCCTTGTCACCCGGAACCTCGCCTGCGAGTACTTGCCGCACATACGCGAGTACGCGGTCAAGCATTTGGGCGACGGTGGTGAGGGCAGATTCAAGGTTTTCGATGGATGTGACGGGCTGGGGGGTTGTTGAGTTGGGAGAGAGGGCGGTTTGTGTTAGTAGGTCGACTGTGGAAAACAGAATCAACTTGTTGCTCGGGATGTGGATGACACACCGGCAAAACCCAGATTTTGGAGCTTCCGAAAACAAACTAAAAACTTGAGGTTTCACAAACAATAGGATCTCCTAAACCTAACGTTTAGGTAAGTCCAATCGGCTTCGCGAAATTTTCTTTTCGAGTTTTCAGCTTGCTTTCGGGAGCCCCGAAACATGGGTTTTGCGGGTGTGAAGAAAGATGGCGCTACGCACGGCCACTACGCTCGGCTTCCTGGAATTGGAGGCGTACGGGGACGGGGACGAATATGCAGTTTTCGGGTTTGGGGAATACGCCCACCGGGGAGCTGCAGAAATTATCGATATGAAACATCACACAATGAAAAAGGACCAACCTGACGTATGCCTGCACACCAGCCTGTTCACCCTCTTCTGCGCCCGTATTCAATGCGACGTGGATAGCCTGGTGTGGCGCTGTTTCTTGTGAATAAAAGTTTTGGATGAGCGCCGAGTAAGTATTAAGGTTCGAGCCCGTAGAGTACCTGTGTAGTTTTAGCCGCTCTGATTAGATGAGAGCCCATGATGAAATTCGACGCACCATCCAACGATAGTCTCCTTAGGCGTGACCCGACTATGCAGCTCGTACATAGTCCGATGGTATTCCATATCCACAGCAACCTGCTCTTCATTCTCGCTATGGAGAACAGCAAACGACGATCGGACGTGAACTTGAGTGTTATCGGGTGAACGGGTGCCTAAAAGCGTGCCGATTACCCTCGGTTGTTGATCATTGCGCCGCAGGTAGTGGTCGAGGATGGAGAAGAGTGCGACGGGGTGGATTGTGATGCTTGTTGGAGTCCGACTGCGAAGGAACGAGTCAACCAAAAAAAAATCGCAGAAAAAGCTGCTTGGTACGGACGGGGCCGGAGGAGCAGCGGAGGTGGTGGAGGATTGGACGTGTACTGCTGAGCTGCCGCCAAGTGCCATGTTAGTGGTCGATTTTGGTGTCAAGAAGCCTAAGGCAAAAATTGAATGTCACGTGTAAACAATCGTTCTTGGAACTTCGCCATGCCTTCAGAGGAAACTAAAGTCAGTTATACTCATTCAGTGCTCTCTATTTTCTCATTATTCTGTGTAGGAACGCATAGTAAAAGTCATTGAGGTCGGCAGGGTCAGTTTCACTAGTTTTTGACCTCGCATTCTACTCGCAATATTCATCGGAACCGTACATACAGACGGTGCTGCACTATGGCTGGATTCCCCTCATCATCTACGTTGGCTTCACGAGGAGTAACCCCCAGCCCTCGCTCATCAAGTGCGTCCTTCTCCCGTCAGGCTGCCGTATTACGCGTATACTCACAATTTTTCTAGACTAATAAGCCCTCTCGCGTGAGCGACCCTTGCACAAAGTCGATAGAAATGTGAGTCCCGGTTTCCCGTAAACGGCTGCATTGTGATTATACGAGTCGTGGTGATGCTCTGTTCTCTCGGGAAAACGGCGCATTCCGATCCATCCACCTTTACGGTGGGTGCGCTGTTTGTTGTAACCGCACCAAGCAACAAATTGGGAAGCTGGTTTATACGAACTGAAGGCGTTGACATGCGGATTTGACAAGGCCAGATATGATCTTTCTTTCCATTTTGCCTTGCTCCGTTTCTGGGTTGCAGTCCTTACTTTACTGACCACTCTAGTTGTAGGTGGATATCAAACGATGTTTGACACAAATACGATATATAATGAATAAACTGCGCTGTATCTGACACAAGGAAAACACCCTGCTCTCTTGTAGTTCGGATGGGTGTTCGTCGCCATATTTCCGCATCTTCCCTTGCTGACGGGACGCCATTTGCAACTTTCTCCACTGCACCGCTTCTGTGTATGTGGTTCCCACTCGGAATCCGTCGTCTGCCCCACGTCCTCGAGTGACTTGCACAAACCTCATGAGCTGAGCATTGGGCGGGTTCACGATGCTGCCGCGGTACAGACGCCCCAGCCCATGTAATAGATGAGCGGTACGTGACCACCATCGCGCACTGCGCTGCGCATGCGAGCCTTGAGAGATTGAGTGCGCGATGGGCCATGGCGGGTGTCCGGGTGATGGTAGAGGCATGATGTGGGCTCTACGGAATGAGTGTTCTCGCGCCTGGCTAGCTGTTGAAAATCCTCGAATGCTGTAAATCATGTCTGGCAGCGAGAATCTCGCCTAGCGGCCAGGTGTTAACGGGTCCATCCTTTGTTTCATCCCACTCCGAATCTGCCTCCTTCGCTAAGACCCCGGTACGCAACCGCGCGCATCCGAGCAGCTCTGCATCGACGAACCCTCCCGCGACGTGCAGCAAGAGTTGCTGCGCGGCATAGGGACCTATCGAGTTGAGGCGTACAGCAGCGGAGAGCAGCGAGCGAGCGTGTAGATACAAGTGAAGGTGTTGCGTGCGCTCTATCGTTGCATATTAGATCCAAGTGACTCTCGAAAAACAGTACTTAGTGATTTACCCAAAGACAACCCGAGCGCAGCACACAGCACACCCCAGCAGACAGGCAAATGCCCGTGCGCGCCTTGGTCTCCCCGCCTCACCATGAGCTTCAGCGTGTTCACTAAACCCGACATCAGATCCTCTTCCTGGCTTCCAAATCTCGAGTCCGGGACATAAGAGAAGGCAGCGCCGGTTGGCTTCGAAAATCCCTTCGAATACAGCGACAGAAGCGCAACTCCCTGAGCCTTCGACGCGCGCCGCGCAACGTGGTTCAGCGTCATGCATTCGTACAGTTCGTCTAGTTCGCTCAACACAGTCAAAGCTTTCTCCTGGTCGATCTCAGCACATCGGAGACGATCAACAACGGTATGAGCGTCTGAGACGAAGGGTAAGGCGCTGGGTGCGTAGGTACCGAGACTGTCGCGGATGAAAGTCGCGATTGTGTCAAGTTTGAGATTCGCTGAAGGCTGGGTTAGAGGTGGGGTGCCGAAGCCGTGCTTGAGGAAAGATTCCAGGCCAGATGAGGCGACGAAAGAGCCGGTTGGGAGGTTGCTGTCGGAGAGGAGGAGTAGAAGATAGGTCTCCGAGTCTGCCATGCCAGTAACTGCGCTTTGACTCTCAGACTTTGAGTTGGGTTTCTTCCTTCGTATTTAGATCTTCGCCGTGCTGTCTGACGCCCGAAAGATGAATTTCACTTCAATATTTAGTTTCTTTTTCCCGTTATCGCACCCTATAAATGCAGGATCAAAGAAGAGAGGAAGCGAAACGCGGTAACGTGATCGTACTGCTGTTACGTCACTTCCCACGAATCGGCCACACATTTGGATCGACATTTCACCTCCGTTTATCCGGTCACAGCGCTCTATTCCAAACGGATTTTCGTCCGTAACTGAATTTTTGGGTCTCAATCTTCAAACGACGGTCGCAGGGGTCCCAACAACGATATGAAGGTCTCACTGAAACGCGATGTTCAGTAATTCAAGCATAGCGATTGGTCCAGCGCGCACCCGGACGGATCTTAGCTTTTTTTTTGCACCCCGAAATTTCAGGGGCCGTCAGAACACATCAGATTTTCTGATGTCGCGTCGATGCCCCGACTTCGAGATGCGGAATATTGCGATTGCTCTCTAAATCCTCGATTGCTCGCGCCTCGAAAGTTTTGTGCCCTCCAGGTCGTATGCACTTTGAACCACCATATCGTCAATCAACAAGAAACAAGCTGTAAATTCTCGACTTTTATCTCATTCAGCGCAGGCGCTCGTTCAAAATCGCGGAATTACCTCATTCAGCGACATCAGAAATATCAGAAGGTTACTTGGTTTCCCGATTCGGACAACCCGATTTCGACGCGTCGACGCGTCTTCGGCCAAATTTACGCGCCATTTGAGGCGACTATGAGTCGAGGATGAAGCACACGAATATGGTCCCGGCCGCAGCCCATCACGTTGCATTCTGTTCAGTCTCCATACGCATCGCCGGAAGATGACGGGTTTTTAGGGTACAAAACCTTCTTCTGAGCCATACAGCAGCAATTACCTCGGAGAATGAATGCAGATGTGCGATAGATTTTTGGGGTGCAAATGTGAAGCGCCGCTTCCGTGAGATGTCGTTTTGGGGTGCAACACAAAAGTCAATGTCGGTGGAGTTACCAACAAATCCCGAGTCCGTGCAGTTTAGTGCAAAATTTCCAGGACAATTATTTAGGTGTATTGGTTTTCCGCGAATTCAATGCGATGAAGTAACATTGTGCTGCGATCTCTCTCATTATGGCAGGATATCCCGGGACCCACAGTTTCAGGGGGTCTCACAGTCACAACCAACCGTCACTCCAACGCGTCTCGCGTTATAATCTCAAGGCCACAAGAAGAAAATCGGAACTGCAAGACCACTCCCAAGGGTATAAAACCCCAGCTGCCCCTGCAGTAAATTTGCCAATGGACATGAACTCCCCCACCGCGTCCACTGTCTCTCTCGCGTCGACCACGACCGTGTCGTCGCGCATGCCTCTGAACGCCTCGAAGGCCACGCGTCCAAAGGACTTTCGCGCCGCGTTCGCGAAGCTACAATCCTCCCATGGGTTCGACGGTGCTGCACCCGTCCTCGTGCGCAAGAAGACCGCGGCACCTTTTGTGAAAGACAAGGCCCATGCACAGAATGCGACGAAGGAGAATACGCCGTCCCCATCTGCGAATCTCCAGCCCGCGCGTGGCCCTGGTGGAGCCATCCCGATCCCATCCCCCATCCCCAACTCGAAGCCGCAGAAACCGAAGAAGACGTCCCTTTTTTCCGGCGTAGGGAGATGGTTGGCAAAGCCCTCCACTGGCAGCTCCCCTACTCTGGCTGGAAAACCAAAGGCTCGCGCGGTCCCGCAGCCTTCTCAAACCATGGTTTTACTATAGGTGACCCCATTTTCTGTCCGAGTCCTAGTCGTTGACCAGCCTTCCAGAGAAGTTTGCAACAATATGTCGCATGCCTGAGACACGATAACACGGCTTCGACTGTTTGTTGGCTAGTGGAAGAAGCCATTGTACGCGACGTTGAACTGTCTCCACACCTTATGATATACTTTGATTTCTTGCATGTCACCCGATTTCTTCTGTGGTTTGAGTAATTTAGTCGTTCAATGCGTATTCTGAGAAGGCGTAGGTATTTACCTTATATGTTCTATGGTAGTGTTCATGTCGAAGAGATAGTAAAACATGCACATTTTGGCTTTAAGTAATTCTCCATATCCCTCGAACTTACACACAGAATTTTCTGCTTACAGCAAACCTTTCAGAACCTCCACGATACGATCTCCGACCTCGGTTGTCTTCGCGCTGCCCCCAAGGTCTGCAGTGCGGACACCATCGTCAAGCACCTTACGAACCGCATTCTCTATCGCCGTGGCAGGCGCGTCGAGTCCGAGCGAGTAGCGCAGCAGCATGGCGGCACTAAGGATCGTGCCGATCGGGTTTGCGATGCCCTGACCAGCGATATCGGGTGCAGAGCCGTGGATGGGTTCATACAAACCGGGCGTCGGTTTTTCGTCCGACCCTGGGACATACGGCGCGCCGGATAGGGAAGCGGATGGTAGAAGACCGAGCGACCCTGGGATTACACTCGACTGATCTGACAGTCTGTATGATTGTTAGTCGTCCCTGGGCAAAGTGCAAGGTTGTGGAAGGAACCTACATATCGCCAAACAGGTTCTCGGTCAGAATAACGCCGTTGAGCTTGCGGGGATTTGCGACTATCAGCATCGCCGCCGAGTCGACGAGATTGTGGTCCAATTTTATTTGTGGGAATTCTTTAGCAAGGGTTTCAGTCACGACCTTACGCCATAGTCGCGAGCATGCGAGCACATTGGCCTTGTCAATGGAGTGGATGGCCAGTGGTGGGTTTGCGCTCATGGCAATCCTCGCGGCGACACGGGTGATACGCTCGACCTCCGGTACACTGTAGATCATCGTGTCCCAGGCAGTCTGCGCTTCCGCGCCAGCTGCAGCGCCGAGTTCTTGACGCGCACCGAAATACAGCCCTCCAATGAGCTCCCGAACGACAATGAGGTCCACTCCCTTTGCGATATCGGGTTTAATCGGGGAAGAATCGACGAGGGAGTCTGACGCAAAGTTGGCGGGGCGGATGTTCGCATACAAGCCAAGTGTCTTGCGCAACTTCAATAATCCTGGCTCAGGACGTACCTTCGCGTCGACGCCCCACTTGGGCCCACCGACTGAGCCTAGAATCACTTACATCGAGCGAATTCAGAGAGAGATCCACGAAAACGAACCCATGAGGATGGCGTCAGCTTCTTCACATGCCTTGAGCGTAGATGGAGGCAGGGGATCGCCAGTCTTGTCGATAGCGCATCCACCGAAGTCGTGCGATTCCAGCTTGAGTTCAAAATCTGGGGAAGCTGCCGAGATCGTCTCAAGCACCCGGACTGCTTGATCAACGACTTCGGGGCCGATTCCGTCGCCTGGAAGTACAACTATCCGGTAACTGGAGGGTGTTAGAACCCCGGGCGGTAGAGCAGAGTATTATGCGTACGATCTGGGGGCCATTGAAAAGAATGAAGGAGACTCATGGGCAAAGGCTTTTCATAGATTTCGGAGATCGGCTTGTCGGCCGACTATGTACGATATTGGGCCATATCGGCCGACGCTCTCAAGGTTTCATTCAAGTTGCGCAAATTGCATCGCTGGACTGCATGGGACGCAAATATCGCTCGAGGCAAGAGTGCATTCTCTATTTGATACTACATTGTTACAATTGCGATGCTTCAAGTTCTGCAGAATATATTGCGGACTTCCATGTCTATTTGAGGATGCAATCCAGTCAAGTAGCATGCTGCATTGGTCTGTGAGCGCTGGAGACCCGACGGCGGGGAAACGATCCTCGTTCGAATTGATCCAGAAGAGGACTGCTGAAGTGCACATGTTGCGACGGCGATTCTGGACATGGCATCTGGTCCGGCGGTATGCTTGCGTATTGAATGTCTGCAGTGTAAGGCGACGACTCGCCAGCGTCCACGAGAGTCGCGGTTGGATTCAGGGATGTCGGAAGACGGCGTACAAAGTCAGGCTGCGATGTAGTTTGCTCTCTAGTAGGTTCATCTTGATCCCATGTCCACTGGCTGAGTGTGGTGCGACCAAGATCGGTAGAACCGATTCTCTGACGAAGTCTTGCGCGAGCGTTTCTAATGGCTGTTTGAATAGTCGTTCAAAGGAAAGCGAGAAGAGTCCCCTCACAGAGTGCGAAGTAGACCAATAGCATGGCTAATAGAACTCTCGAGGTGAGTGATCAGTGGACCAATTGAAAATCGAAGACGGACAACTTTGCGGTTATCAAAATGAAAAACAAGGCAAGGTCATCGTTTTGGCCCTGGATTCTGAATGATTAGTGAATTATGTTTGTTAAAGATGAGGACGTACGGGACGCGGAAGCACATGAAGGAGCACCAATGCGGTGGTCATTGATATTGAGGGAAGGATGGCAGTCTGCAGTGTCAATAGAATAACTCGATTGATGACGGAATCCGAATTGTCGACGCCTGTTTTCGATTTGAAGAGACACGTCACCACTGAATAACCAGAATTCCAAATGCAATCCAGAGCCTCTCACACTGAATACGCACAGATAAGAGCTACGAGTACGTTCAGAACTGGGATAATGTGAGTTTGGGGAATATGCTGAGGTGGCTTGAGACGGCACACACCAGTGCCTGCGATCACCCAGTAAGAAAACACGCCCATAGTCTGAGAAGAATTGGTTGAGAAGCTGGGGCGCCGCAGTTCATACCCAGCAAACTCACATCATTGAAGAGCCGTTGGGCGTGGGCAGGTAGCTACGTGAGGTGAGAGTTGCGGTCGATACATACGCATAGGGAGCACACCTCATGCTGGGTAGCGGTGAAATCTTTGAATTCGAGACCAACAGTTATAGTCTGACAGTCTGCCGTCGGAACCAATCGCATATATATAGATAGACGAGGTGGTGACGCACGATATAAAAGCTCGCACAGACCAGACTCATTAAGAGGATTGCTAGAGGGTACAGTGCCCACCACTTCTTACCCGTCATCTAGTCAAGCCGAGTATAGTATCACTTAGCATCAAGAAAGGCGAAACTAGACACCTTCCAACATCGATGTATGAAAAAAGCCTCGCAGATCGCGCAAATTGCACCGTTTAAGAAACTGTCCGTCCACAACAAAGGGGTAGCAATCTGTTCAATGGTTCATGAAAAGAGTAGGGACAACAAGGGAAATGAGGCTTGCCCATGGGTTTTGAGAGACAGCTATGGTCCATAACTTATAATCCTGCACCAAAGTCTGCAAGCTATCGCGGCTACCACTTAGATGAGAACTGGATAGCTGATGCAACAACGCACAATGAAAGGACGACGACAGAGAGGACGAGAGCATGTTTCCGAAAAGGATCTTCAGGATAGTCATCCCAGTATTTCAGGCCCTGCGCGAGTACGAAACCGAGGCAAAAGGAGTGTAGCAAGCCGTCCATGAGAATTGCGCCGGGGACAGTATAGTTGTAGTCCATTGCTTCCCCGGAGATGAACTCAGCGCTCGTACTTCGAACAGCAAATTAATAAACAGATAGGCGAGACATGAATCCAAGGCGAAGACAAGAACAAGAAAGGGAATTGTGCGAGCAATGGTTGTCGTTTTCGCCAGATCACTAACTTAGTGAAGGCGGACCGAAAACAAAGACCGTTGAATTTGGGGCATTTCCTGTCTGGCTTACTTGTGCGACATCTCTTAGAATATTGGCCGTGGATGGAGAGAGATCGCGTCGCGCGAGAGACTGAGTGTTGAATGTGAGGGTACAGAAAACAAACGCGAAATGACACTTTTGATCCGTCTCTGGCACCGAAAAAAGTCGACTGCGTTGAATGTGGTTCGTTATGAACTAGGCTAATATGGAGGTAAAGACCATCGATTATATTTCTGTGACCACCACTTGCAATCATGTCCTAACTGTTCAGCGTTTAACCCTCACTCCGATGAACTTCCAATACTGTAAGTATATAGCAAGGAAGTTGGCGTTGAAATTAACAGTTACGCCTATGCATTTTCCAGAACCGACGACAGCCAAGGGGTAGGAATGGGACATACAGTACGCTGGAACGTTGACCAGAAACATGGGGTTTTGTGCCTGCTCTGCAGGCTTGTTGGGTATTGGTGGCGGCCACAAGGAAACGGGACAACGTCGCGGTGGCTTCTTTTGCTTGCATGGGGTAGGGGTAGATTGTGAATCGTAGCAAACCGAAGAGCCTTTTATGCTGTGGAAGTTTTGGTTTCTTGACGGTTTGAGGGCGACAGGGAGCATGTATTCAAGACGACGTGGAGAGACTTTCAAGCGACAAGAGCGGCCAATGACGAGTCGCGAACGAGGAGATTGAACGGGTCGGGACAATAAACATCAAGAAGCTGTCGCCACGGGGGTTTAAGCATGATAGATTCTGGGGCCAAGACTGTGCGTGTGAGGACGGAGGAAATTGTGAGACAGGCAGCGAGTCCAAAGCGGATCGGGATGGAATGACAGATCCCGGTATCTTTGTGTAGAGCACACTGCGCACATCGTTACTTCTCCCAACCAGGGATGGAGCTTTGAAGTGTACGAGTTCCGACGCAACCCGTGCCATAGCACCACTCCTTTCGTCGGTGCACAGTATGGGGGAGCAATACACGAGTGAGGCAGCCAAGCTTTCTTTTCAAGTTCGTATGTTTACACAGCTAGCCCGACGCTGAAAAGGCCGACAAAAGGAGACATGAATGTCAAAAAGTGTGGCGGAGCTTGCCGTAGACTGTTGCGATCCACTCGCAAGTCGAGCTGCCAGCTCCCAAGCTTGTCAGAATGAGTGCCAAACCCTCTTATCACCGATTTTGAGGGTGTACTCGTCGTTCCTCCAAGATTGGTAGGACACTCGTCTTGGACTTGGTTCCCATGAGCGGTTGAGTCAAGAGTCAAGAGTAAGTGTTCAGCTAGCTTGGGTCTTTTTCCAAGTCCTGTTCGCTGGAATATGTTGCCTGCCACTTCAAAAGCAACGAGTTTCCTCAATCGTACTGTTGACGTGCGACATACACCAACCGAAGAGGAACTGTTTGGTTCTACGTAGAACCGGAGAAATAGCGGGCTGATACCACGTTTGACGCAAGATGTGGAAAATGAGCGGAATCGATAGAGCCAACTGCGCCAAGCCACTAGAAAACCTATTGAAATCTATTTGAAGCGGTCCAGAGAGAGAGCCCGAAGAAAGGTATCATTCAAGACCAGTAGTTGGTTCGTGGTCGCTGTGGATTAGTTGAAGTCAAGTAGGCGTGGGAATGTGTTCGATCCTCATCTCTTTCTCTCCCACCACGACCTGGAACACTCTTGGAATCAACTTGGAATACTGTATATGCTGTTGATTGACGACCTTTCAGTTATCCTTGCAAGTTACGCGTCCCTGGCGTTCAGTTCTGAATAGGACTCCCAAATTCGTGCGAACCGCTCGAAGGACCGGTTCAAACTCTGCGAATCACCCTTGAGCTCGCGCTTGGATTCGGACCGGAACATTGCAGGGTGTATCTGCTGCTCGGCGGACTATCAGCTGCTCTTGTGAGGCTCAATGCGGGACTACGAAACTGCTCGCGTGACTTCCCGAAGTTCGAAACCTTGGTCCTTAGGATCACGAAAGTGTCCAACGTTCAAGGGAGCATGGCTTTGTCCGCAGGATGATAGCGATTCTCGATACCGTTCTGCATTTTACTTCAGGCTCTCCTGCGGCTACGCACTTTTTGGCTGAGCGGCTCCGTACTTAGAACCTCGTAAAACTCACGATAACTATCCTAGCCATGTCATGGATCTTTTGTCAAACGGGCGTCTAAGGCAAAGGGCTGCAAGATGAAACCAAGGAACACGACAACACGTTCTTTCTTCACTGCGTATGAATAATGCCGTCAAGTTAATCCAGTCTGGAATGTATTTTGTTACTCTTCGGGAACGTCTCGAGTGGTCGACAAATCGAGCATTGCATTTGTGATGTTCACAAGTCTCGTCTCATTCTTTGCCTATAATACTATTCCTGGCGGCGCTTCTGGCTTGACTCGGGCTCCGCCTCGCAATGGCTATGGCACGATATAGATTTGCCGGTGACTAAGACGGGGCGCTGACTCCAAGGCTACTACGATCTGCGAGTCTACGGCGACTCAAATTAATTGTTCCTTACCTTCAAAAGATAGAAAGGCGGAACTTGTGATGGACAATCTAGGATGATGAAGGTAGATCGGTTTGGCACATCCTGACAACCAGAAAGCGGACAGATAAATAATAGAACGATGTCTTGCGGGAATTTCCACTGTCCTTCCATTGACCCTTGATCCCTCCAAGACCTCAACACCGATTCTCATGGCGGTCACCGTATCTGCAGCAGCATTTTTCGAAGTTCTAATTGGGAGTTTCCTCTACGGACTCTTTCTGTTGCTCGCGATTCTATCAACCATGCTGTATATTCAACGCATTAGCCGCCAGGGAACCAGATCTCATCGAACACTCACACGGACCATTCTCCGGAAACCCATGATTATGGGTGGATTGTTGATTTCACTAGTTGTCTCTGTGGTATGAATACACCCAGTCCTCCTTCAAACCGAATGTGCGTTGACTTGGGAATCTACGTTCTCAGCGCTGGATTTTGGATGTTATCGACGCCGCTCATGGGTTTCTGTATTTGGGTGACTCGGAGTTCTATTTTCTTGCGCCCGTTGGACTGCGTCGAGCAACCGGAGTGGGGTTTCTTCTGGCCTCTGTCGTCGTTGGGGATACTATGATTGTAAGTCAGTCCGTAACCCTGAACAGCACACTTCGCCTCACTCATTGTCTAGATATATCGCCTCTGGATTGTGTGGAACAAATCTACAGCAGTCGTCGTTTTCCCTATACTTACCCTTTCGGCAATGCTAGGTTAGCCTTGTTGTCTCGCTGTCTGCGCTGTGTCTTACTCTTTCATGTCATTAGGCGCTGGGATTGATGTCGCACACCGGCTGACCGTGACCCCGCCAGGGGAAAGTTTGTTTTCCCAAATATTGGGGCGATGTATAGTTCAAGAGAGTGTCTTCAGCCTCGTGTTCGTGCCGTTTCTTCCCGTTGTCAGTTGCATTGAGTTTGTTCCTGCAGAACGAATGTATATGCCACAGGTAAGACGTTGTCGAGGACCTCACCTCAGCGGCGTTAACTCCTTACCGATCTTACCATTCAGTTCTGATCGCGTATCGTATCTGTACGACCACTTGTGGTGTCTCCGATGCAGCCACGATCCGTGTAAAACCGGGGAACGATCTTACGGTAACAGGAAATATTCATGGCTCCATGAAATTCACCTTGTTGATAATTCACTCAAGAGATTTCTGGCTACCCTCGTTGAAAGCTCCGCTCTTCTGAGGTAAGTTCCTGGTAAATTTCTGTGATCTGCGTTCCTACATTCCTGGAATTAGTGTCTGGATAGTGTTCGAGATGATAACATACTGGATCAAATCGCCACTTCACTGGTTTGTTCTAGGCAACATGGGAACTATCTCGGGCATTTCGTTCATGCTGATAAACGTTCGAGTTGCTCTCGGCTGGAGTCGCTCAGCCCAACCGATCATGGCGGCGACGAAAATTGAACTCAATGTGAATGAATTTCTGGCAGTCTCCGCCGGAGTTGGGACGGAGACACAAGTCGAGCCGGTGGATGACTGTACGAATGGGACAGATCAGTGATCCTCTTGCAAATGTAGAACTACTAGAAGAGAACTTTCGTGTAGCACTGCAAATCAATGTGTAATTTCATTTTTCAGTCAAACATGTTTCGAGCTGAACATAGTATGATCCCAAGGCAAACGCAATAACGATAAAGATCTCACGTGGAGGTAATCCCCACTCTTGGTGAAAAACGCCAGTCGCTCCAAGGAAGACCTGACTCAACGATCAACAGGGTCACAGCTCGAATCCCTGTATTCACGAAAACAAGGTAAGTATGTATGCAAAAATTTACCTGAGTCAATCCTCCAGCCACAACGGCAGCATATGTCCTATTCACAACGGCTTCGTCCTTAGATACTTGTCTGGATGCGGTCCTTGTCAAACCACTATTTCCCCCGATCAGCTACGCGCCAGTCGACGTCTCCTTCTCATTCTCATACTGGCAGCAAGCTGCAGGAGTTGTTTGGCATGAGCCGAACACCCTGGTGTAGCGGCATATCGCACAAGATTGCGGAAACAGATGACGGCGCCGCGGCCGGGATGGTCGGTGCGCCGGAGACTTAAGGGAGGAGCGAGGGGACAGAGATAGGCTGGGAGATGAGAGGGAGAGCTTCATCCAACTATTCGCCGCAATCACATCGTATGCTGCCCGTAGTTTTGCCGGTGCGACACTCGGAGTGAATGGCACTGAATGCGCTACTCGACTAGCTAGTGGAGATGCGATGTTACTGGTCGTCGCTGCCAAGTGTATCGGCGAATAAGAATTGAGTACGAATGTCGATGCTTGTCGCGAAGTGGCGGAAAGCCTGAGGCGCCGCGAATGATACGATCCATCTCTGATTGTGACAGAGGTGCGGGAATGCGGGCCCGTGCGGAGTGGAGATGCGAGTTCGGGCCATGCATGCTACCGCGACCGGTTTCGCAGGCGCAGAAACGTTGGTTAATTTCGCACGAGACTTGCACCCTGGCTCTGGGGAAGCAGCTACTAGAGATGGTCGGCGTTTCTCGAAAGGTGTTTTCGAACTTTCCAGGTCATGAATAAGGTCCAGCTACGACCAAACTGCACATCGACAGCGAAATAAAGCGAAGGAGGAGTTCAAGTAAGGCACTGAATGTGCTGCCAGAACTGGGGTCTCCGCATCCGAACTATCAAAACTATCAGCAGGCACGATTTTATCCGGTCTGCACGATTTCGAAATCGCTAGAGACACTGAACTTTAATTTATGAGCCAATTCGGAGTTGGAGGACGTACCTCTCAGCGTAGTTCTCTAACTCAGTCCCAATGTAGATGTCCATGCCCGCCGAGGACGAACGAGAGATGTGTTTACGGACTGTGTCCGTAATTTCCTCATCTCCACACTCAGCGCATACCGTCTGCTCAAGGAAAAAGGGATCCGAATTCCACAGGAATCTGAAATTCCGGACATACTCAACGCCATACAAAAAGTGCACCATATCAGACGGGGAGCATGTCCCTGAATATCTGATGGTGAGGGACTTTATCTTGGGGTAGGGATTGAATCGAGTATCGTCGAGGAAGTATTTGGCATAGCCTTGTCCCATCTCGCGGATCTCGACGCTCTCGAGCGTGCGGTTCATGAGAGGCATGAATCCATCCCATTCATCAAGACAGGGGTCATTCCCTCCCAAACAAATGGAGACCAACGGAGGGGAAGATCGTTTCAAAAACGGCGCCAGCGCGGCATAGGTGGCTTCAGTGGTTCTGACGATATCCA
This sequence comes from Favolaschia claudopus, assembly GCA_037176885.1. NCBI lineage: Eukaryota > Fungi > Basidiomycota > Agaricomycetes > Agaricales > Mycenaceae > Favolaschia > Favolaschia claudopus. Next base: position 217,657 of record JAWWNJ010000085.1, read on the forward strand.
ACATGTGTAGAGCAGGTAAAGTTAGATACTGCAGCATGTCGGTGTTGACACCGAAACCCGATTCACTGATGGTCAAGCGCTGTAGATTTTGATGCTCTTTGTGCGAGAATGACGCGTCGTCATCGGGAACGAACTTGCATACAACTTCAGTGAGGCTGGGTGCCAAAACGAAGAGCTCCAAATCTGAGAGACTGCCGTCGAACTTTGTCAACTGTGACCACGGCAGCATTCCAATGGTGGTCCCCTCCACGCTCATGCGTAGATCATGGAGCAACGGCGCGTTTGGAAATAGGTTGACTGGTCCCAGGTCGACATCGAATTCTGCTGGGACATAAAACAGGTCGACCGTCTCAAGTATGGGGAAGTTCGTCGAGTCAAGTCCTAGCAGGCGGATGTCGCGGTTGGTAAGGAATAGCCGCAAGGAGCGAATCTGGGGCGCCCAACGCTGGATGACTTGTCGCAATCGGCTGGAAACAAAGGTGTCCTCCGCGTTGCTGCTGAACTGCAGCGACAAAGGGCATTCCTTGGCGTGTCCCAACCACCTGTCAATATAGCGCTCCAGCCGAGATTCCCACATGAGCTCGATGGCAACGTCGAAGTGAACTCCCAATGCGGACCAAAGCATCGGAGTGGCCAGTGCGATGTTTCTCCAAGTACGACATACTAGCGGAACGATGTCCGCCGCCGAAGAGAAAAGGGAGTATGGAATATGCGGTACGAAACCAATTCGTTGGAACCACATGAAGATTTCTGTGGTCACTTCCACAGGAAGTGTCAAGACATCGAATGTCGCAGTTTCATTGAGCTCCTGCTCAAGATCGGTCTTGGATTGCTCGAGATCAAGTAGTACACGACGCTGGTCGGCAATTTGCGCGTCGAGCTCCTCGATGCGTTTTCTGAGCTGAGTGGTGTCAGTGGTCATGGTGGCAGCGGAAACCGTTCAAAGTAAACAACTTCAAACAACCGCTCTCGTCCCAATTAGGAAGGTGTCCCTTATTGAGGTAGCGGCTCAGGGTCATGGCAAAGTTCAGGATTGAAGAAAGGCGTAGGGACCGCTACCAGAGAACCAGAAAGAAGAAATATCCCAACTTTCGAAGCGACCGTGATCATTTCATTTAAAGTCGCATCACAAATGTTTAGCCAATGCCATTTAACTAACTTTGAAGATATCGATTAGAACCACCTATTCTGACCTGGACATCGTTTAAAATACCTCAACTCATCCGACAGCGCAAATATCAGTGTCAAATTAGCCGTGTAGAAAGAGTCGAGAGACGTTCGGGCATGCTCGGATAGGCGATACTAAGTACTTTGAATGATATTTCTCTTCCAGATGTATGATTTTCGATGATTTTCGCCGTGTAGAGCTGGATGAAGCATTCAAAAGTCTGTGGCTCAATGCTCGACGGCTTTCGCCATTGCAGCATCAGCACTCCCGATGGCATTCACAGGGAGTGCTTCAAGCAAGATGTGTGGTCAACCGAGCCAATATTTCAAACAACATGGTATGGTACACACTCAAGATACTAGGTATTTAATATGCAGAACAATAGATTAGGCTTAAAATTAATCTACCCAAGAAAGCAGGAAGGAAAATACGTCGTCACTGCTATACGTTTGTCCTCATAATGTTCCAAACGAATTCATGCTCCTCTACGCAATGCGCCGCACGTTCTGCCACAGTCGCACTGGGCATGGCTATCGGAGGCTCACTTTGGATTCCATTCCTCAAATCCGTATCGTACCGAGATCTGCAAACGAGTTAAGAGTTTGACCCAACAAAAAGAGGAGAAAAAGAGCTCACTCGCAGAACCGACAAACATAATTGTTTTTGGGCGTGAAAATGGCGGCGATGCAGTCCTCGACAGTACGCAAGCCATCAGGACCCAATTCGATATAGTCGATCTCATTCCCGCCCTCCTCTTCCTCCTCGTCATCTTCGTCGTCGTCTCCCCCTGCACCACTCTCGTCAACTTCCATCTTGACTATGGGAGACTGATTCTCCTCCTTAACAGGGGGAACGTCAACATCCACGCTTCCAGATGGCCTCACATCCGCCTCTGTGTCCGCCGCAACCGCAACCGAAAGCGTTCGAGACACATCGACTGGCGTAACAGCCTCATGCGCCTCCGCAGGACTGCTCACATCCAACAACTCTGACATCGAGGGAATAGCATCAGCATCAACATCCGTTTGCATCCCTTGCGCCGCAGGCTGCTGCTGCGTCTCCGGCGGCACATGGTCGTCCACCTGCATCTCCTCAGGCTCCGAGGTCAGTTTCTCCGCCACCATGGCTCCGTCTGGCGCTATGAATGTTGAAGGACCGACAGGTGGCGGTTTCGATGGCCGCATTTGCTGCAGGGCAGGCTGAGGATGCGTCGACGCAGCTGAAGACACTGAATGCGTCGATGCGGCGGGAGACAGCGTGGCGCCACCCCTCCCTGCTACTGGCGACGGAGGTAATGGCAATACCATCTGTGGCATCGCAGGCATGATTTGTTGCGAAGAAGTCTGTGAATGCACCACCATAACCGGTGACCCAGACGCAACTGCAGACATCGGCGCTTGCGAAACACGCAGGGCCGCAGACGCTGAGGACGACGAATCCGTGCGCGGACGAGGAGGATGCGGATTCGACGCCATCTGTGGATGGAACATCACCGGCGCAAAATTCTGGAGATTCAGTGGGATGGGGGAGGTTGAAGTAGGTGGCGGTGCGGGTGAGGCATAGCCAGGTGTACGATGGCCAGTGCTTCCACCCGCACTTGGGCCTGCACTTGTGGTACTAGCCCCGCTTCGAGGCCTATAGTACGATGTGTCGGTGGGGCGTTTGGCGGCTGCTGCAGCCATAGCGTCTGCCGCGGCCGGACCGTAGCCTGGCGGTGGCGCAAACGCGACTGGAGGAGCCGTGCCTGACTGTCCTAGAGATGTTTGAATCTGAAGCGGTGGTCGCTGCGAAGGCACCCATGACATCGGGGCTATTCCACGATTAGACGGAGCAATATTCTGCACAGGTGTTGTACGGTGGCGTTGCGGCAAGGGCATCGTATTAGCCCTTGAAGGCTGCGAAAGGTTGGACGTGTAAGCAGGCGGTTGAGGATGTGATTGTAGCTGTGAATGGAGTTGGGGCTGAGGATGCGGTTGTGGCGGAGGATGTGCTTGCGGCTGAGGTTTTGGTTGTAGACGCGACTGCGGCTGAAGATGCGGCGGTGGTTGAGGATGCGATTGCGGCTGAGATTGTGGTTGGGGATGCGATTGCGGCTGAGGAAAGAGCTGTGGTTGAGGATGCGGTTGTTGCTGGGGATAGGGTTGCGGAGGATATGGCTGCGGATGTGGTTGTGAATGTGTTTGCGGGTGAGCATATTGCGGATGTGGTTGTCCGGCAACGGTTTGGAGTTGTGGTGCAGAAACGCGTCGCCCTTGAACCTGCCCAGGCTAGCGAATATAACATTGAGCCGAGTATTCTATAGAATTGAATTGCACGGAAAAAATTACACGTACCTGACCAGGGACTTGCTGGGGAAGCTGAGTGGGAACGGACACTACGCAACCCGTCAATTGGCCAAGCACATCGAAAGACATGAAATCTGCTCACTCGCTGCGGTTTGGCCCCGGGCTAGCTTAGTCTTGAGCTGAGTTATCTCGTTGTCCCTGATCAGAAGATCCCTCTTGAGCGCCATACAATGAGCTTCCCACCGCGCGCTGTTGCTGACGATCTGTGCCATATCCGGGGCCTGCGAGTTCTGGTATATTTGCAACTCAGCACGTAGATGTTCAGTGTCCGCAAGGAGCTTCCTATTGTCGTCCCACAACTTGACGCCTTCTTTCTGGTAAACCTCGCCCTTATCCTTCAGCTGGACGACTTCTTGTAAGAGCCGTTGGACTTCGCTCTGAAGGTGCTCGTTCTGAAACCTGAGGATCTTGTCCTCCTGCGCACGCACAACATTATCGCAAGAACGAAACAAAAAATACAACACCAACCTCTTCAAGGTAGTGGACCTTCTCCAGCAACCCGGGCGAGTAGCCAAGTTCAGAGAGACACCCGTTCGCGGTCTCAGCGAGTATCTTGATGATTTGAAACTTCGTAGGCTCTCGCAGTGTTGACCCCATACCGTTTGGTGTCGCACTGAGATTTACAGAGTTGTTTCCGTATTTCCGGAAAACGCAATAAGAAGGGGATTAAATACCTGGGGCGGACAATAGGCATGACATGGCTTTGGCCCGGCTGGGTGGCCATGGTTTCGAGCTCGTTGACCCCTCAGCGACGCGCTATTGTCGACGGACCCGGCGAGTGATGGAGGAACTTGAAGAAATCGTCGGCGCTCACAATTGCGCCATCAACCAATTGAATTCGGCCGAAGAGGTAAGCGCCTTTGCGTAGCCCGTCCTCTGTGGTCCACTGCATCTGAAAAGGTCGAGGCGAGCCCGGGGGACTCGAAGACACGCACGACGACGCTAAAAGACGCGAATTTGCGGGTGAAAGCGAACAGACAAGGCTAATTGGAGGTTTGATCTCATCACAATCTAGCAGCAAATGGTTCGCCGTCGAACACAAGTCTTCCAAAAAGTTCCTGAATGTTTTTTGTTGTTGTAAGATAGTACAAATGATAGATGCTACAAGGTAATAAAACCAGAAAAGTCCATAGATCTATCAACAGTGTCCCACTGTAACAAGAATGTACCCGCAGCCAAAGCATTACCATCCTCCACCCAATCCATACCAATGTAAATTATCCTCCTTGTCCTCCCGGCGATGCTTGAAAGCAGCCCCTCCTTTCGCGGAGGGACTTGCTGCGGCCCGTAGTGAGATGTTTGGTTTGCACACAACGGTGCTAGAAATACAAATTGAACAGGATCATTTGCGGACCTGCTATCCGTTCGGACGGAATGCAGTCGCAGTATGGGGCGGTGAAGGCGGTTCGTCATACGAGCCACTCGAATCACGGTTCGACAGCGGTGTATGTTCGTCTACTGGGTAAGAAGGCGGCGGCGCAATGTATGGCGGGGGCGGCGGTTCTCGAAGCGAGCTCTGGCGTTGCGGGGGATTCCGCTCGAGCTCCTCCATCTCACGTTGAAGCTGATGTCGATGGAGGATGGAGGTGATGCGGTCGTGGGAGGGCGTGCGGCGATAGCTGTAGATACAGCGTGCAACGCCGAAGAAGAACGCGACACCGGCCAGAGCTCCGAGAATCTCGAAGACAAGGGCGGTCGCAGATGGGTTATTATTATTATTGCGATGGGGGTCAGATGGCGGGGGGCGGTGAAAATGCGAGGGGGTGGGCCCGGGATTGAGAACAAATGAATGGGTGGATGTAGAACCTGGACGAGCTGTTATCTGACCTGCACCGGTCGTATGCGGGGGATTTCGACCGGCAGAGGCCGCAGTGGGTTTGTGAGTCGTCGAACGAGCGTTTGACGTCGAAGTATGTGTGCTTGCGGTAGCTGACTGCGCATGCTCGCTCTCACCCACACCCACTGCTGTCCCTGCCCCTCCAGCGACGCCATTGGCATTAGGCGAGTGAGATAATGTTTGTGCAAGACTGGGGACGTCAGAAGCTCCCTTCTGGTTGATAGATGCTGGTGCGGCGCAAAGCCTAATAGAAAGCGAGGATTTTGAGCTTAATACGATAGCAACGGTCAACAAGACTTACAAAGGCAAAAGATAGAGGATGAAAACGAGCAAAGAGTACATTGTAGGGATAGATTTCAGCTGTGAATGGTCATGGCGGTCGGGAAGAAGGAAGGAGCGTAAGAACAAATTTGGAAGAGGGTAACTTACCCTTTGTTTATTTGGGTCAGCCCGGTGGCAGTGTTCCCACTCGCATCTTTGACCCTTACTTCGACGGCAAAAATTCGCCAGCTCCGGCCCTTTGACTTGCATATGAATTACTTTGAACTATACATCTTCAAAGCCTCTCACCAAGGCTATGCTAATCTCAGACCACCATCCAACCTCCCCACCAATAGCCTGCGATCTTCGGGAATCGACTGATCTATGACTGTCAATGAAGCGATATGCATATGGATCAAGATCACCAGCTTCGTTCTCTCAGGCTGGCGCTCTATACTATAGTGCTCTTGGACCTACTCTGGCAGTCTCGGCGAATCAAAGTTTTGCTCAGACGTCTTGAACGAGCCATCTTTCTTGGTTTCCAACGGCTTCCACGCTCTTGAGCGGCCTCCCAGCACATTTTTAGCCATTGTTGCCGCCTATAACCGACCGCGTACTATTTTTTATCGGCGCTAAGGTATTTTTACTCTCGCCGCGGGAGATCCCCACATTCTCCTCCACGCTACGGAGGCTGCGCTGCTGCGCTGAATGTCATGGCCCCCGTGTCCCCCGTGTGCTTTCAGGCGCAGAGACCGCGGCGCACCACTCGGGCTGTACTTGACCTTCGGTCTCTCATTTTTTCTGGTCAAGAATATCTTCTTTTCGAATCTCGAACTACGTCGTAGCACTCTCAGGAACATAAAGACTCAGGACAAGATCAAGCCCAGCGTGGTTCCGTGCCGTCCTCAAGCCTTTGCGACAATCGTCGACCCCTTAGCAACGCAGCTGGTTCCCCTGCGGCCTCGCTGTCAGCCTGCCACACCTTGGCCAACGCAATCCCGAAGCAAACGACATCTCCGCTCTCAATCCCGAATGACAACACATGGCTGCAGAGGCTCTCGTGAATCGTATTCCTCGACAAACGGTGAATGCGATTGTGCACCTGGTCTCTCCACTTTGCATCTCAAAAAGTCCCCGCAAATCATCACTCTCGCTACATTATTTTCACGTCACTCTCTGAAAATCCCCGTCAAAAATCAAGCGGAATTTACGCTCCTGACGACTCAGGCGGCCTTAATTGCCCGCAAGTAGCCGCAAGTACCGCTACAGTTAATAACATAGCTCATTGCAAGCGCTCCATCTGCCTGTCCGCTCCAAGCAGCGATCCCTTGGCTGACTCACAACCTCCATGGCTCCGGCGTTCGCGCTGCGTTGGATGCCCACCACAGGCATTTTTTTCGTCTAAAACGATCTCGGCTCTCCAGTCACCTTTTCTCTCTTCGCTGACTGCTTCATTCCCCGACTGCCATCGGATGCATTCCAGTCGCTATCATTCAGGCTCTCATTACACAAGCTCAATCCGAATCTCATCTACCAACTCGCGTTTCAAACAACAGTCAGATAAGTCGGACTGTCGGACAATTATCTAAAGCGGAAACCTGTTGCCAATCGGAATCCGGAAGATATAGGGAAGAAATTTGCCATTTAAGGACAACGGCACTCCCCTCAATCAGCGACGAATGCGTCGGAAGCAGAAACCTTTATAGCGCTCGATGAAGGCTTATCTTTTCAATTATCCTATGGGGGCATGTGGACAATAGCAGCCTATTCTTGCTATACTCGAATTACACGGTACAGTCAGTGCGTCCTGCAATTGGGTCTCCAAAACCGGGACGAGGAAATCAGTGTCGCCCAGGCATCAATCCTTCTTGTCTCGCGGGAACCTGACTGGATCCAATCGGAGTCTGCTATCAGGCAGCTTATAGCCCAACAAAGGTGCTACCCATCTACCCAAGACAATAACCACCTAGGACAATCTAAATGTACGTTCTTAAACGCAGGATGGTTTATTAACTCACTGGAACTTCAAGCCATCGGAAACCAAATGCAAAAACTGGGTATGAGTCGCCGTAGTAGAACACTTGCATTATAGCGAGCGGGGACTGCAAGATTCCGTCGTGGAACATGCTTCGGAAGAGCAGGATTTTTTGCTCGGTCTACATTCCACGGATTCATTAATGGGTTATGCCATTCTTAATGCAATGATAAACTTACCAGCTCCGTCTCTGTTGACGTCTCCTCGATAATGAGTTCCTCCCCGGGAAATCCTTCGATACTATGCACGACCCGCCTCCCAGTGAACGAAACACCGTCCTCCGGTCCAATAATTCTGGTGACCCCGTCTTGAGTGATTTTAATTCGCCCCTTGATGATGACGTGCCGCTCATCGTGGGCGATATGCCAATGGGGCGGAACAGAGAAGTGCTCCCCTTTGCCTGTGGCGTGTGTTTCAACATCTTTTCGTACTTCCGACCGGTAGGCTGTCCTACGGATGCATACCTGTAGCATGTACCCTCGTTCTTACTGGGTTTTGCAGGATGCTCATGCTGACACCGTTGGCGACCTCCCAGGAGTCGCTGATCAGAGAATCGCCGAGAGACATGAGTGAGTGTAAGGCGACAAAATGTTGTCGTGGGGTCAACGTGGGGTTTGGTCTTATACTAGTTTTGACGCCCAATTAACTCTCGGGCCCCGGGCTCAGCGCGTGAACAATGAACATAACCCGCAACTTGCGCGCCGCCACAACCACGGTCATTCGGGCTGAGCGAGGTGGTTTACAAGAATCGGTGTTCCGGCGGACGGTCTTGGTGACAGGCGTGACATGAAGGTGACAGGAGTGACAGAAACTGTCAAGTTTGCTTACGTGATTATTAGCATTACCTAATGACCGGCTACGGCGTCAGCCGGAGTTGAGCGGAAACACTTGGAGCATACTTTTCCCTTCCGCTCACTTGTTCTTTTGTATTCTGCTTACTCGGTGCTTTGCTCTCACCCAGTCTTTGGACCCCGGCGTGTCATATAAGCCCGCCCAAACCATAACCATTTCCTGGTCTTTACGATGCACCCGCACATGGACGACGCCTCAGACACTGCCCTTTTAGAATTACTCATTGCTCCTTCTCTCTCACCTACAAAACAGACGAAATTTTCTCGTCGGGATGCTGCTCTGGATCCCCTCATGATTGCTGCAGCTGCCGGTAAGTCCCCCTTCAAAGGTATGCAAACAAGCTGACTTTGAGCAGCATCCGGTCCCCATGTTACACGGAATCACTACCACCACGATTTCTTCCCTGGGGTGATGCTACCTCAGCATGAAGGGTCTTGGGACTGGTCAAAATGGTCTCCAGAAGACTCGAAACCTCGTCGCCATCTCACCTATGTCAGCCGTCAAGCTCCCCGCTCCCAACATCCTCAGCCAGAGGGTACTTTGCCTTTGGCTGCAAAAGAAAACGATTGCTCGCGTGATGCAGCCCCGCCATCTCCCACGCTTTCCAAGAAACGCCGGCCATCTCTGGTAGCATCCCCAGACTCAGAGCACAAGTCTCGTGCGAAATCGACCAACGTTTCTGCGCCTGCGAAACCGGTCGAGGTGAAATGCATGGCCCGGACTCGCATCCCCACTCCACACGGGCCCGCATTCCTTCACCTCTATCACAATAATCGGGACACGAAGGAACATCTCGCAATCGTCATCGACCCCGCGCAATTCTCCGACGCGTCCGTATCCCCGTCGGATGTCGTCGTTTCCGCGCCTCCGATTCGCTCGCAGTCTCTTGACGCCGTCTGGGACGAAAATGAGACAGAGATGGATCGTATCATTCGTGGCGCCTACGTGGGTAGGCTTTCCGCCACTTCGCGACAAGCATCGACACCCGCACCCCAATCCCCTTCCCCAATAGCCGCGACGACTACGGATGGCAACATCCCATCCCCACTAGTACGCATTCACTCCGAATGTTTCACCGGCGAAACTGTCGGCAGCATGCGATGTGATTGCGGCGAACAGCTGGATGAAGCGCTCCGTCTCATCTCCCAGCCTATACCTGTCCCCTCACTCTCCTCCCTTCAGCCCCCTGGCGCATCGACCATCCCCGGCCGCGGCGCCGTCATTTACCTTCGTCAAGAAGGCCGCGGTATCGGCTTGCTCTCCAAACTGCGGGCGTACAACTTGCAGGACTTGGGCCACGACACCGTCACTGCGAACCTCCTCCTCGGCCACCAGGCCGACGAGCGAGGATACGAAATCGCTGCTGCGATCTTGCACGATCTGTCGCTAGACCAAGGTGTCCGTCTGCTGACAAACAACCCTGATAAGGTGGAAGCCTTGACGAAGGAGGGGATGAGCGTAGTCGAGCGCGTACCGATGGTGCCTCGCAGCTGGAAGAGTCGGAACCCCAACTTGCAGCTTGCTGGCAGTATTGCGGAGGATGAGAAGGAGAGGCTGGCAGGCGCAACGCTGATTGGGGGGAATAGTGTGCATGGGCCCGATCTAGACAAGTATTTAAGGACGAAGGTGTTGAGGATGGGTCATATGCTGCCGTTGTGGATGGAGGATCCGGAACAATGATTGTAGTGGTGGATTGTAGGACCATGTTGACTCAGGTAATCTCTTGCATATTTACTTTTATTTCATTAATAAAGGGATTCGGGCCTGAAAGTCTTCGAAATTACTCCAAGTAAGACAGACTATCAGGATTCAAATGCTTCCGAGCAAGTCTCGTTTCCTAGTATGGGTGAATGGGTACTCTATGCGGCTCATTCTTCCGCTTCCCAGCTATAGGATTGGAACTTGGGATGGGGTCATGGCACATGCCCATAAAAGGGAATTTTGCTCATCTTCGAGGTTCAACTTTGGCCTCACTGTACATTGGCCCTTTGACCGCATTTAGCATCCATCGCACAGTGATTGACAGTTCTACGAGATCATATTCTCATACATCTGGAGAATCACTCTTTTCCGTCCCTTTTCCCAGGTCGTCCTGCGTATCAACTTGTGTGTCCGTCCGAACTCCATTGGCGACTGGCAAGGTTGTAATCTACATTGAATACAAGTTTGAAAGCCAGAAAGCTATCAAGCATTGAGCCACTCCGCTTTGAGACCTTTGAATCGCAGCTGAATTCTTCAGTCAATTCTATCCGACGCAGTTCATACATCTGTCACAGCAATCTTTCCTGCCTCTGGATCGGTCCCGTTGTCGACCTCTATGTCCGTCAAAACTGTGGCAGGACTTGACAAGGTCCCACCCGCATTGAATACAATCTTGGAAGCCGACACGATGGGTTCGTCGGACTGACTCCAACTGAGAGCGACTCGAACATTTATCAGCATGAAAGAGATGCCCGAAATGGTTCCCAAAGTGCCTAGGGCAAACCAGTGAAACGACGACTTGATTGAGAAGAGTATTATCCCAATTATTATCCAAACACTGCAGAGTCTTTTGAGTAGGAAAGAGCGCATATCATGGGTATTTGCCGAACCCACCTTAGAAGAACGGAGCTTTCAACAACAATAGCCGTAGACCTCTGCAATGTATCAATACAATTGAATATCCGTAGAGCAAGAATACTCATGTTACCGAAAGAGCGTTGCTCGTGTTGACACGAATATTAGCTGCGTCAGAGAGACCGCTGCTGGTGACACAGATCCGATACGCAATGAATCCTATACCGGTGAACGGCCATCAGAGAGGAGGTCGTTGACGTCTTTACCTGTGGCATATAGATTTGTTCTGCACAGCTAAATTCAAAAATGACTGGCAATGGAAGAAGAGGGTACAGACACAAGGTTGAAGACACACTCTTGGACTATCCACTGCTTGATCTTCTCAGTAAACCTGCTTTCCCCGGGACGGGTCATAGCTAACTGATATGTACTACCTATTCCACTAGCTGAAGATGGAAAAAAATAAGACCCGGTACGGATAGCGATAAATTATTGGTTACCGAGCAGTCCCAAGAGTGCGAGCACAGGAACAAGCACGACGACGAAACATCTGTTCCACACAATCCAAAGACGGTATATCTAGACATTATCGAGGTTTAGTATCTTGTTCAGAGGTTCTGCTCTCGCTCACAATCATGGTGTCGCAGATAAGTACAGAGGCCGAAATAAACCCCAATTCAGCTACCGCTCTCGGTCGCGGGGGTGCAGCAAAATACGATTCTGGATCCCTCGAATTCAGAAACCCATTAGCGGTGTCAATAACATCCAAAACCCAACGCTGAATAATTAATGAGGATTTACGCTAAACAGCACTGACCACATACCGCAGAAATAAGTAGAGTGATTAACAATCCGCCTATAATCATGGGTTGCCGGAGAATTGTGCCCATGAGCATTCGACGTGAACACGTCCTTTGGCTGCGTCCAATGCGTTGAATACAAAGCACGTTCGAGAAAATCGACAGCAACAGAAAAAGTCCATAGATAAAACTCCCAATAACAGTTTCAAAAAATGCCGCCGAAGTCGCAGTTACCGCCATGAAAATCAACGGTGCTCGAGAGCCCAGAAATTGAAAGAAAGAGCAATGGTGGCCGGCGGAATATCCCTGTAGTATTTATCTTCCTCCGTGGATTGCCAGGAATAGGACAACTCGGCGACGATTCAACGGGCTGAATCCTGAGTCGGCTTCAGGTTATGGCCGCCCCCATTTCAAGCCCAAATTCGACGGCCGCATCGAACTGGCTTGGCGATATTTGAATCGCAATCCTGATGCTGTTTTGTCTCGCCAGCCGATCCAGGGGATTCAAGGCCGGAATCGCGTCCTAAATCAGGTTCTGAATCGAAATCATCCACTGAGATGTTACCAGAACGAGGAGTGGGAGGCTTGCCGGATCCGACACGGGCGGCACAGTAAACACTAACACACGTAATTCTTTGCAGACCCAACCCGCAAATACGCCCGTGCCGGCCTGCTCCTCACCTCCCTTGTGTTCAGCTCGAAACATGTTTGACTGACTCGGCGGAGAAATGAATTACACCTGGTTCTCTTAGTCATCCACGGGGTCGACTTCTGTTCGTAAGATACTTACGGTGACCGCCATGAAAATCGATGTTAGATAATGTCTTGGAGGGATCAAGGATTCGAGACGAGACTTGGAAACATCACAATGCGATGCTCGAGTTGTCGACTTCTTGAGACGTTCACGGAGCGTACCAAGAATACACTCCAGCGCAAGTCATGACAGACTCCAAAATTGGATTAACTTGACGGCATAATGCATACGCAGTGAAGAAAAACATGTTGTCGTGTTCCTTGGTTTCATCTTGCGGTCCTTTGCCTTGGACGACCGTTTGACAAAAGATCCATGACATATGTAGCTAGGATAGTCATCGCGAGTTCTTCGAGGCTCTACGGAGCCGCTGCAGCCTGCAGCCATGGATTGCGTACCCGGAGGAGAGCCTGAAGCGAAATTCAGAACGGCATCGAGATTTGCTATCATCCTGCCGGCAAAGCCATCCTCCCTCGAATGTTGGACACTTGCGTGATCCTAAGGACCATGGTTTCGAACTTCGGGACGTGACGCAAGCAGTTTCGTAGTTTCGCATCGAGCCTTAGAAGACATCTGATAGTCCGCCGATGCAGCAGATACACCCTGCAATGTTCCTGTCCGAATCCAAGCGCGAGCTCAAGGGCAGAGTTTGAACTAGTCCTTCAAGCGATTCGCACAAAATTTCGCAGTTCCTAAGAATCGAACACTAGGGACAGCTTGCAAGGATCTCTGACAGGCCAGTATATACACTCTGCAGTTGCTCTGCAGTGTTCCGAGTGGATTCCAGAAGTGTTCCAGGTCGTGGGAGAGGAAGAAGAGGATCGAACACATTCCCACGCCTGCTTGACTTCAACTACCATGACCGTACACTACGCAGCTCAGAAAACGCATCGAGGACCTCGACGCGCAAATTGCTGACCAGCGACGCGTACTACTTGATCTCGAGCAATGCAAGACTGGCCTTGAGCAGGAACTCAATGAAATTGCGACGTTCGATGTCTTGACACTTCCTGTGGAAGTTACCACAGAGATCTTCATGTGGTTCCAACAAACCAGTTTCGCTCCGCATATTCCATACTCCCTTTACTCTTCGGCGGCGGACATCGTTCCTCTCGTATGTCGCACTTGGAGGAACATTGCACTTGCCACTCCGAAGCTTTGGTCTGTGTTAGAGGTTGACGTCGACCAGGGGACCGATTTCATGTCGGAACCTCTGTTGGTGCGCTATATTGACAAGTGGCTGGGACGCGCCAAGCAATGCCCATTGTCACTTCAGTTTACCAGCAACGATGAGGACACCTTTATCTCCGGCCGATTTCGAGAACTCATCTGGCGTTGGGCGCCGCAAATTCGCTCCTTGCGGCTGCTGATCACCAACTGCGATATTCGAATGCTAGGACTTGACTCGACGAACTTCCCCATGCTTGAGAAGGCCGACGTGATGTATGTCCAAGCAGAACACCACGCCGACCTGGGACCAATCAACGTATTTCAGAATGCCCCGTTGCTGCGTGACTTACGCATAGACGTGGAGGAGACTACTATTGGGATGCTGCCGTGGTCACAGTTGACGAAGTTTGACGGAGAGCTGTCGGATTTGGAGCTCTTCGTTTTGGCCCCCAATCTCACGGAACTTGTCTGCATTCGCGTTCCCGATGACGACGCGTCATTCTCGCCTAAACAGCATTCCAACTTGAAGCACTTGACAATTAGAGATCGAGGAACGGGTGATATTCTGCAGTATCTAACCCTGCCCGCTCTCCTTTCGTTGGATATCGCCAGAACCTACGAGGCAACCCATTCCGCGCTGGCGCCGTTCTTAAAACGGTCTTCGCCACCGTTGGTCTCCATTTGTTTGGGAGGGAATGACGCCTGTCTTGACGAATGGGACGAATTCATGCCGCTCTTAGCCGGCACGCTTGAGAGCGTCGAGATCCGCGAGGTGACCAACGGCCGTGCCGAATACTTCCTCGACGACACTCGATTCAATCCCTACCCCAAAATCAAGTCCCTGACCATCGAACATCCAGGCAAACGGCCCCCGTTCGATCTGGTGCAATTTCTGTATGGCCTTGAGCATGTCCGGAGTTTCAAATTCCTGTGGAATTCGGATCCCTTTTTCCTTGAGCAGACAATATCCGCTGAGCGTGGAGATGAGGAAATTACGGACACAGTCCGTAAACACATTTCTTATTCGTCCTCGGCCGGCATGGACATCTACATTGGGACTGAGTTAGAGAACTACGCTGAGAGGTACGTCCCCCAACTCCGAGTTAGGCTCATTCACCCAAGTCTAGTGTTTCTAGCGCTATTCAAATTGTGCATGAAGGATAAGGATGAAAGAGTGCCGACTGATAGTCTGGATGTGGAGACCAAAGTTCCGGCAGCACCACGAGCGAGTGCCTTACTTGAAGTCCTCCTTCGCTTAATTTCGCTGTCGATGTGCAGTCTTGTCATCGCTGGACGCCATTTATGAACCTTGGAACCCTGAAAATGCTTTCCAAGGAACGTCGACCGTCTCGACTGCTCCCCCAGACTCAGAGCATAAGCCTCGTGCGAACTCGACCAACCTTTCGCGGGTCGAGGTAAATTGCATGCACTGTTGGCGCGTCAGCATCGATCACACAGTATTTCATACATCTGAAGAATCACTCTTAAGCTTGTTGCCCTGCTTCCCAAGCCATCCTGCCTATCAACTTGTGTGTCGGTCCGAACTCCAGCGGTGACTGACAAGGTTATATCTCCGTTGAGTACAATTTTGGGCTTGCGAAAGCCAATAAACATGGAGCCACAAATCGCAGTTGATTTCACTCAGCCCTACACGACGAAAACTTATACATCTGTCAAAGTGTTCTTTCCTGCCTCTGGATCGGTGCCATTGTTGACCTCTATGTCCGTCAAAGCTCTGGCAGAAACTGACCACGTTGTATCTACATTGAATACAACTTTGGAAACCGACACGACGCGTTCGTCGGACCCACTCCAACCGAGAGCGACTCGAACATTTATCAGCATGAAAGAAATCCCCGAGATGCTCCCCAAGTTGCCTAGGACAAACCAGTGAAACGGCGACTTGATTGAGTAGGTTATCATCTCAATTATGATCGAAACGCTGCAGCGTTTTTGGAAGTAGGAGCGGATTTCACGGATATCTGGCAAAGACATACCTCAAAAGAGCAGAACTTTCGACGACGGTAGCAAGGAACCTCTGCAATAAATCATCAGAGAATATCCAAACAAAAAATAGGTATGTTACCGAAAGATCGTTCCCCGTCTTGACACGAATAATAGCTGCGTCAGACAGACCGCACTTGGTCACGCAGATCCGATACGCGATGAGACCTGGAATCGATGAACGGCCACGAGAGAGGAGACCATTGATGTCCTTACCTGTAGCATATAAGTTTGTTCTGCGCACGCAAATTAAAAAACGATTGGCAATGAGAGAAAAAAGGTACAAACACCAGGTTGAAGACACCCTCTGGGGCTATCCAATTCTTGATCTTCCCAGTAAACATACTGTCGCCCGGCCGGTCCACAGCCAACTGATATGTACCACCTATCCCAGTGGCTGACAAGATAAAAAATCAAGACCTAGTACGGATAGCAATAAATTAATGTTACCAAGCAGTCCCAAGAGTGCGAGCATAGGAAAAAGCACAACGACGAAAGATCTATTCCATACAATCCAAAGGCGGTATATCTAGACATTTATTAGGGTTTAGTATGTTGTTCAGAGGCGGTCTCGCTCACAATCATGCTATCGCAGATGAATACAGAGGCCGAAATCAACCCCAATTCAACTACTGCTCTCGGTCGCAGGGGCGCGGTAAAATACAATTCTCGATCAGTCGAATTCAGAAACCCATGAGCGGTGTCAATAACATCCAAAACCCAACGCTGAGAAATTACCAAGTCAACACGCATTCAGTATGCAGAAAAGCGCTGACGGCATACCGCAGAAATAAGTAGAGTGATGGACAATCCTCCCATAATCATGGGTTTCCGAAGAATGGCGCGCATGAGGATTCGATAAGACCTCGTCCTTTGGCTGCGTTCAATGCGTTGAATATACAGCATGTTTGAAAAAATTGCGAGCGTCAAAAAGAGTCCATAAATGAAACTCCCAATGACAAGTTCAAAGAATGCCGCTGAGGTCGCGGTCGCCACCATGAAAAATAACGATCCTCGAGAGACCACAAGGTGGGCGGAAGAGCAATGGAGGGCCGGCAATATATCCTGCGGTATTTATCTTCCGCTACGGATCGCCAGGAATAGTCAACTCGCTAGGCTTTTCAGCTTGATCATTCTAGATTGCCCATCACAAATTCCGTCTTCCCGCCTTTGATTATGCAAAGGAGACCGCGAGGATTGAATTGCCGAGTATGTAGTACACCCACAAACGGTAGCTTGGCAGTCAACAAAATCACCCGCAAGTCTATGTCGTAGGTCAACAGCAGTTGCGGTGACCAATCGAAGCCGTAACCGCCGCCAGAAAATGAATTGAAACCACGGAAACTCACAAACGTTCAAGGAACCGGAGAGGGTCAAGAATACCACTCCAGCGCCAGTCATGACAAGTTAAATGAACTCGGCGGCATAACTTGAAAGTCTTGGATGGTCAAGCAGGGACGGGTTATCGTGTCCTTGGGTTTCACCTTCGGTTCCTTTCACGGGGACGATTCTAACAAAAGAGCGACAGGCAATGGTTTTCGACTGAGGCACCGCAGTATTCTTTCGCCCCGACGTCGAGTGATTATCTTCAGCGAAAAACCATTCGTAAAAGCAAATGGCAGAGCAATTTCGAGATCTGCTGGTCTTTTGAAGACGTTGGACCAATGCATCCACGGACGAGGGTTGTACAGAGTGAGTAATGGATCCAAGAGGGCAAGAAACGCAGGATCAACATGATTTGTGGACCTTTTGAAGAGTTTCGCTCCCTCGTATAGGCGCTAATGGCTTCGGGACTTGCGGGACACTATATCGTACGCTCAGACGTACAAGGTTAGATACGATAGCCCCAGCGTTCGACAGCAAGTATGGGTTGTGACTGCGAGTCGGAAGAGGCAATTTAATGTTCCCACGCTCTTCTCGAGGTAAATGATAAAATTTCGATAAAAGCCACAGAACATTCAGGGACGTAAAGTTCTAAGTTTACGCATCGCTGAGCTCATACACATGAGTTTCTGTACTACCATCCTTCCTCGGCAAATTCATGCGAGTATCCACCGTTCTCTCCATCCGAACTCTCGTCGGGTTCGCGTTCGCAAGACTTGGCTCCCCGCTAAACTCCAGCTGTTCCAAATGCATCGATTGACCAGACTGACTCCACCCAAGAGCGACTCGAACATTAATCAGCATGAAGGAAATGCCCGAGACGGTCCCCAGGTTGCCCAGCACAAACCAGTTGAGCGGAGACTTTATTGCGTAGGTTACCATTTCATAAATTATCCAGATACTGGTAGTTGGAGCCATGTCAATCAATGTCGGAGCGAGCGGCTTGAACACGGTTCGCTTACCTGAGTAGAGCGGAACTTTCAACCAGGATAGCGAGAAAGGTCTGGAGCGTATGAATACCATGTACGCATTGAAGCATAGATATATGTCACCGTCAGATCGTTCCCAACTTTTACGCGGATGACTGTCGCGCTGGAGAGCATGTAATTGTTCATACAGACGCGGTAGGCGATGAAAGCTATGTAGCCGAACCGAACGGTAAGGAGATAGGGTGCTATTCTCGATGATGTTTTACCTGTAGCATATACATTCGTTCTGCGAGTAAATTCAATGATACTGACCGACAAAGGGAGAAAGAGAGGGGACCAACACAAGGTTAAAGACGCTGTTTTGGACTATCCATTGCTTGATGTTCTCGGAAAACATGTTTTCCCCGAGTGGAGTGACGGCGAGCTGGCGTGCAACGCCTATCCCACCGGCTGCATAAAAAATCAAGATACATCGTAAATCTCAATAAAGCAGGGTGAACCTAGCAATCCCAAGAGCGCCAATATGGGGAAAAGCACAATGACTATAGATCTGTTCCATACAATCCAAAGACGGTATACCTAGAGAATATTTATGAGAGAATTCCACGGTTTTGGTCTGGCTCACGATCATAGCATCGCAGATAAGCAAAGAGGTCAGAAGAAACCCTATTCCAGTCACTGCTCGCGTTCGAACTGGTGCCAGAAAATACAAGTTGGGATCGTCGGAATTCAGGAAACCGTCGGCGGTGTCGATGATATCGAGAATCCAGCGCTGATCACAATTTCCGAGTTGATGTGATAGACCAGAAAGCTTGCAGAGTTTCATACCGGAGTCAGGACGAGAGAAATCAGAAGTCCGCCTAAAGTCATGGGACTTCGTAAAATCGTGCCCATGGTAGTTCGACCAGGTATAGCCGCTTGATTGCGACTAATCCGTTGTATATGCAGCATGGTGGAGAAAACCGCAAGGACCACATAGATACCAAAAAGAAAACTCCCATGACAGCCTCGAAGAAAGCCGAGGTAGATGCGGTCAGAGCCATGAATGCCGGTTGACCTTGGGTAACCAGTGAGGAAGTCTAGAAGGCGACGAGGGTGCCGAATCCATGAGCAGAGGCTCTTGAAACTTATCTCCCTCGATCTTTGTCAAGGTGAGTTAAAGCGTCCCGCTGAGGCCGTTCGTTCGAGCTGTTCATCAGCGGTACGGGAAGTCGTGTGTTGCAGATCAATGGAAAGAGGGGCCTCGAAAAGAGTTGAACTGAATGAACCCATACTTAAGCACAGACCGAAATGGGCAGAAATTCTCAGCCTGCCGCAGAGACGCTCAGAAAATGTAGTCTGGCAGTGGCATAGGTTTGGATCATCGTTGCGAGAGAATAGGACGTTTTGAATCTGCAGTGTCTTGAAGAATGAAGTTGGCCCAGATGGGATTACGTAGAGAATTCGAGATATCTTGAGGGCCAATGGCCACAAGGTTCGGAATACAGTATCCAGAAACTTGAATACATATCGATTCACAGCATTGACCAGCGTCAGTACGCCACACAGTGCGTTAGGAACTTGTTGCGCTTGAGTCTCCACGTGGGCCAACGGAAGAGCCAGGAGAGCCAGGGAATCTATTGTCGCGGAGGTACCAGTCTGAGTGTATGGGTTGAGATCAAGTGAGCTGCATCAAAATCCGGCAATTCCCGACTACTTATGTTCTTCGACCTCAATTTTCCCGTCCACCATCCTCAGCATTCTGCTGCCCAAAATGTCTCCAAAAAGAACAAAGGGAAGCAGCCCCAACAACCCGCCGACGTCTCGTACTCCCCCGCCCAACTTGCCGCCATCGAAACGAGGCTAGATCTACTTGTCCATCGTCCGTCTCCGTTCAATGGTTTCTGCGAAGTGGATCTCATACTTGGATTGCTCAGTTGGCTATACCGTGATAGCACTTAACCAAACCGTTCAAAGTGTTGTGAATCCAAAGTCGCATGTTAATATTTTGGATCCTCTGCTCGCGCAGTTGCGGCCCCGTCAGGGGATTGTTTTGTTGAAACGGCTTACTATTGTCCTGGATCAGGATAGCGAGAAGGGTTTTGGTCTTGTAAGTCTTTCATGATAGAACGCTGGTCCTGTTATCCAGCTGCACCTGAAAATCCTGCATTTTGCCCAAATGACAAAAGCGGATTCCCCGCAATCTTGTACGAAGTCCCCATTTATGTTGGCAGGATGCAGGATTGTCAAGCGCATTCATTGCATAAACATTTATCCTTGTGGTCTTTGATTTCTTCACAACATTCACCTCTCTTTTTCCAGACACCAGCAAATGCCGCCCTCTTTAAACCATATGATCTTATCTCTCTAGTCCCAACCTCCCTCGCCACCTTCTCCCTCGCCTGTCTCACACACAGCCAGCCATCTGCATTAACCGCACACATCATCTCCCTCCCTCTCACCCTCCGCTTGGACTTCCGACTAAAACACACCCTGGTTCGAACTGCTCTCAAGCACGGTGTAGTTTTCGAGATCACTTACGTGGGCGCCCTTGGGGGCGAAAATGATACTACTCTCACTGATGCCGGGGCTGCTGAAAGCGGCGCACTCGCGAAACGAAATTGGTGGGCAACGGCGAAAGAGGTTACGCGTGTTACGAAAGGCAAAGGCCTGATCATAAGCAGTGGTGTTGTCGCTGAAGCTGATTTCCGAGCTGCGAAAGATGTCGCAAACCTGTCAGTCTTCGTTTCACATTGTTATGATCCATTCTAATTTGCTCGTTCCAGCGTTACTCTGCTGGGGTTGCCTCAAGAAGCTTCTCACAGCGCAACTACCAAAATCCCCAAATCCCTCGTTTTACGCGCTCGTCAGTGCATGTTCACCTTTCGCTGCGGACTCGTGCTGAACCAGTTGTAGAAACACGACAAACATATCGTGCCGTTTTCTCCGACCCTGTGTTGATCATTCCTGGCGGAGCAACTCCCGCTGCTCAGCCTCCTGCCACGACCTCGGAATCGATGCCTCCTCCAGCACAAGCGAAGGTGGCCGGTAATGGTAATGAAAAGAAACGCGCTCGGGAGGAAGATGGCGAGGATGGCGCTGCAGCAAGTTCTTCGAAAAGCAACAGCAACAACGCTGGGACTGGTCCCAATTCCAACGCCGAAGGGTCGTCTCGGAAAAAGAAACGAAAGAAGAATAATCAAGAGGTTCAATGACAACTTGTCTTGCTGTATTATCCAAATTTGAATTTGGTGCTTGTCATCGGTATGCGCTCTTTGAGACGGATGGAAGGCTCGCAGATGCGGCCTACAAGTCCTTGGTACTAGTAGTCGAGCTGTTCCAAACGGCAAGGCGCTCATCGCCGCTGAAGATGAGTACTATCTGACTGCTTGTACTTCGTTTGTATGCATATAATCCCGCGGCCAAGTTCCGAGAGGTTGCCAGCGCATACCACGTCGTCTTGAATGGATTTTCATCGGGTTTCGCGTGCTACAGCACCAAGGGCAGAGGGTGAATTGGAGCCGGCGATTTTTGAGCACGCGTGACGTCACGAGAAAGTGATGTCATCTTGCTCGGGCACCGCCACATTGGAGGGTTCTTAAGGCTGCTCGCACGCGCTCGATCACCCATCTACCACACTAATTTCACATCGCATCACCATCCTTCACTCCCTCACCACCCTTCACAATGGCTAAGACCAGCAAAGTCATCTACAAGCCCGATTCTCAGTCTACTGAGGAGTTTACCTGCATCGTCAACTCGGAAGAGGTTTGTGATCGGTGTTGTCTGTCGTGTGGCTCATGTTCTGAGGATTTTTTTTTTCTGCGTCTAGTACAAGAAATGGAAAGATGGAGGTGAGATTTCGTTGCCGATCCTTCGCGATCTTGAAAGCTGACGCTCGTTTTCTGTTTTTACAGACACGTAAATCGACAGTCTTGAGATTTTCGATCCTCTTTGTCTGACTTTACTTCTAGCACGATACCCCTCGCAGAGGTCGTTGACTGTGCGCGCATTTTTTTTTGCTGTATCGAATCCAGTCTTGACGCAACAACTGCGCCAGCTTTCCAAGTCTTTGTGTCCACACAAGGCGCCCAGGGTGTCCTCGGCAAACCCTCCCATCAACAACTCGACACCGTCTTCAACTCACACAAAGACGTCGATGTCGTTACCATCATCCTGAAGGAGGGCAGGGAACAAGTTACGGACGGTGTAACATCGTCACCGTTCACCGGAACAAACGCAGCAAGAGGGGATGGGAACGTTAATGTTCGGGGCGCTGGTGGAGGCAGGGCGTAGAAGTCGCGACTCGGTATTCTTGAGCAACAATAATAATCAAATGTATTACCACTTCGCATTCGATGAACACGATGAGTGTGCAGCTTTGAATCGTGAATTATTCGCCGTTCGAGGATTCGGTACCGCGTTCTCTAGTCAGAGATGTCGTTGATAGCTCTGGGACCGAGACGAGGACACAATCTGGGAGCTTCTGGATCACCTACTATAGCGTCTGAGAGTACATGGATTGCGGCCGTTGGGAAGTCTGGACTCAATCTGCTATATCCATGTTCCCTGCAACTACCGGGAAAACTTCTTCAAAGGATCTGACTTCTTCTTTCCGCCCCGACCAGCCCCGCCTCGCCCTCCTCGTCCTCCCCTCCCCCTTCCGCGGCCACGAGCACTTTCTTTTTTGAACGGCACAAATCCAGGTTTTCGTTCACCTGTGCTTGCCGGTGCATCACCTTCGCCGCCCGATACTGGTGCAATGCGAGGAAGCAAATATTTCGGCACATGCTTCATATGTGGCTGCACCCGTGTCGGATGTAACGGTTTGTCATGTCGCAAAAATTCAAGATCCAATGGATTGTCTTCGAAATGGGCCTGCAGACAATTGAGCGATGTCATGAGGCAACAGAATCAACTCAACCGACCTTGAGCTTATCCGAGTTCAGAATCTCAGTCTTCAGCTGCCCAACACGCGCCTCCCGCACAGCGCTCCGCGTCACACTACGCAGCGCATCCTCCATCCGATATCGGAACGCCTCCACCTGCTTCATATCAAAGTTGTATTCCTGTACCTTACTCCCCCGCGCGCCCTGCTCCTTTTCGATCCGCGCAAACACCTTCTCGTCGTTGCGATTCACAGGCACCTCGCCTTTCGGGCGCTTGTCTGCGGGACCGAGACCAGTTGACACGAAGGAGAGCGCCATCCCGGTACGCCCTGCGCGCGCGGTCCGGCCGACGCGATGGGTGTAAGAGCGTGCGGAGGTGGGGAGATCGAAGTTTAGTACACAGGCGACGTCAACGAAGTCGACGCCGCGGGTGACGCCATAGTCTTTTGCGGATGAGGCTTTGCCTTTGCCTTTTGTTTTGGACTTTTTCTTTGCTGGCTCTGGTGCGGGTGAGACGGACCGTTTCCGCTTTTTGGAGGGGGTAGGGTCTTCAGAGACTGGTTCCCGTTGGGAGGGGATGACTAAATATTGGGTCAACTAAGGTCATGGTTCTGAAATACCTTGTGAACTTACACTCTGCCTCCTCAGCATCCGAGTTCGCATCCGCATCGTTTTGTGGTGTTTCATCATCTTCTCCCTCTGCTTCATCCTCAGAATCCTGTTCCCCTCCGCCGCTCTCGTCCGTAGCGATGATATACTCGTACACGCCTTTATTGAATTCCTGCACCGTATGGTACCGCGAATTCAAAGGCAGCTCGGAATTGAGGACACAGCTCTTGATTGAAAACTGCTCCAAGAAGAGCTTGAGGCGGTATGACCGTTCGACGTCGTTGACGAATAAGATACATTTGCCCTTGATCAGCTTCAGTTTCAGGATAACATATGTGAGCAGGAATTTGTCGGATTCGGTGCAGCTGTCGGGGACTCAATCAGATCACAGGCAGTCGTGTGGACGTGAGCGCGTACCGAACAGCATATTGGCTAAGGTTTGCGGCCTCGTCTTCGCTTTCCTCGAGCTTAAGGATTGCCTGGAACATCTCAATAAAAAAAATAATAAGGGGTGCAAACGGCTCACAGGATTCCGAAGTGTTAGTCCCTTGAGCATCTCGACATCCTCAGTCATCGTCGCGCTCATGAGAAATGACTGGTACACTTTGGGGAGAAAAGCGCCGCTGAATATCTGTCGCACGTCTTCGTCGTGGCCGTACGAAAGAATGAGATCCGCTTCATCTATTATGAGGGACTCCAGCGACGAGACTATCAGAGCCTGCTGAACTGTTATATGCTGAACTAGACGGTAATTTATTGACAAACCGCACCTTCGACTGCATGAGGGCGAGGGCTCGTGAGGGAGTTGCAATAACAATGTCAGGTTTGTCGGAAAGTAGTGTCCTGGAATCATGCATGAGGCTCAGGCTCGAAAGAATTCAATTGTCGTCAGACCGTTGCAAATGTGTTGTAGCCCCCGCGGCGACGTTCGAGATCGCGACTTCATCTTCGCAATAGGCCAGTAGACCCTTCAAGTACGCAGATACCTGCTCCGAAAGTTCCCTCGTAGGTACCAGAATCAAAGCACGCGTTGCTTGCGATGCATTCGCAGACTGTATCACCCAGAACTTCAGCACTTTCCTGCACCAAAGATCCAAACACACCGACACTTTTCGCACTCAGAATTTTTTGAACGACAGGAACACAATACGCCCCGGTCTTCCCGCTCCCCGTCCGTGCTCGGGCCAATATATCTCGACTTTCAAGCGCCAAAGGAATTGCTTTTGCCTGGACGAGAGTTGGCCGTGCAAAGCCCATATCCGCGAGTGCGCGTAGTATCCGGGTGTCCAAAATATGTGAAAATGAAGCAAAGGTCGCCTTGGAGTCCACCAGTCGCGGGTCGGCCATGATGGAAGAGAGCAGGAATTTTTTGATTGGTAAGCCGGCTGTCTAGATAAGATAAGATCTCGCGCCTTTGCTTCTGCCATTGAACATGTCCCTTCCTCCAGTTCTCCGCGCGTCGGTGACGCCACCCGAACTCGAGCTCATCGCTTGCCAAGAGCTCGTCGAAATTATTCCCCTAATTCCCATGGAAAAAACCGCATTTATCGCGGTAAGTTGGAGTCTCATGCAAGAAACGCACATCGTGAATCGGACGCCGCGTCTCAGGGCGCATATGGACCTCTCCGGCCACCCCACCGAGCCCGAATTCCAATATGGATGGCTCTAAATCTCAAACAGAAGAAAAAATGTCACATCATCGCGCCGGATTGGCTTTCGGTCGGTAGGAACCCTCTCCGTTGTTGGACGCGTAGACCTTGATTGCGGCTCAGAGTATCTCGAAGCGAAAATTAAGGATGAGACGACGCAGACGCAATTCACGGAGCTGCCATTTCACTTTGCGGAGATCTCACGCGTGCTGTTAGATGGGTAGGCAAAAAGACGCGTCTTTGTCTTCCTTTTCTAACGCGTCGTGTGAATTGAAACAGGGCCACGGATGATCTTGAGAATCCAGACAAACTGCGGACGCTACTACAGGATCTGCGCGAAGCGCGTCAAGCAAAGGCGCGAGCTGGTCTTCAAAATCTCGAGCACTCCTCTCTACGGGTATGCCATTTTATTCAGTGCATTTACTCTCATTCACCTCACCACAACGCTGTAGCTTTCCAACCTCTCCGCCATGGAGATCAACGAAATCCGACCGTTCTTCATCCAAGCCATGGCCGTGCTCAAACAATTACACGTTCCCCCAAAATGAAAGCAAGAAATCGTGATTGCCATTAACGAGGTCCTTGTCCATGTAATGATACAAGCTGTACAATACCCTAGATGTATGTACTATACCGAATGCCGAATGTCCTGTCCATGCCCCACGCCAGGCAACATCGCTGGAATCAACTAATCTAAATCCGACTCAAACTGAGCGTACTCTCATTCTTCGGCGGCTCAGCACCCAGCTTTTCAATCACCACCTCCAACTGCTTCTTCATATGCAAAATCTCCTTCAACATCAGCGCCTCGCTCGACTATAGTATACCCAACAATCAGCCTCCTCTCAAGAAGTAAAATCCGCCAACATACCTGATTCGTATTCGGGAACGCCTTGATCAATTCCTCAAAGGGAACTGTACTAATGATCCGCCCATTCCCTTCCCTTTCGTCGACCTCAGGATTGCGGTGCTCAGGTGCATCGTCGTGTCCCTCATCGTCCCCGCTCAGCCAGCGCTTCACCCACCTATGCTTGTCCTCGCTGCCTCTCAATACCGACTCGTAGAACGCAATCATAGAGAGTGGGATGAAGAAGACAACGCCCATAACCACGCGGTTGAGCTTAGCGTAGGTGGTCGGTTTCATGACCAGCCTAAACGTCAGTGTGCTATGTCAGTCGAGTGAAGCCAGGATGAAAGCAGTCAACGCACTCGAACGGCGAGATGAGGAACACCTCGATAAGATTGAACGGCGCTGGATAGACATACGAGTCCGGCGCACGTATCATGCCGATTGTCTTGGTAGCAAAGAAGGCAAGGTACTGCGCCTCAGCGTCATCCACCACGTCCTGATACGCAGACGAAAACAGCGAGATCAAGATGTTGAGGAGGATAAGGCCAGTGATCACACCCCAGCTGTAATATCGCTCAGGCCAAGCTTGCCGAGCCATAGGAGAAAAGACGTACAGGTAGTAGAGCGTAA
This sequence comes from Favolaschia claudopus, assembly GCA_037176885.1. Taxonomy (NCBI): domain Eukaryota; kingdom Fungi; phylum Basidiomycota; class Agaricomycetes; order Agaricales; family Mycenaceae; genus Favolaschia; species Favolaschia claudopus. The sequence goes on from JAWWNJ010000085.1 coordinate 244,354, forward strand.
GACCAGCCGGACTGGGCGCGAAGGGAGCGTAGTCTGGGGCTTGCAGGAGCGCTTGAACGAGCAAGTTGACAATCTATTAGCGATCAGATTAGAGGCCATATGAGACGATCTGGAGTAGCCGCACCTCGCCTGAACTTTGGAGAGTGCCATCCGAGGCGTCAAGCGCATACAACCCTTGCCCAAAGCCAAGAGAAAGTACGGAGAGCAGCTGTCAAACTCGTCAGCAAACTGAAAGTGCATTCCACCATTGAGCTTACTGCAAAAAATATGCCGGATTCTTGCAGCATTCTAGCGACCACGATTTGCATCATCCCGACGCTTGACAATCGTCAATGGATTGTTCAGGCTGGACGAGAAACGACGGGTGAACTTACTACTTGTATCTGTCAAATACCTGTTCCGCACATGAGAAGTGATATACAAAGAAACGAAACATCCACAACATACCGTGACAAGCTTCATCCTATTCATACATGAGAGGTAGGTAGTTCAACACAGGGAACAGACGCACCATAGCAATGGCGCCGCAAAACTGAGAATTTGGAAACTCAGCAGCCGTAAGCGTGAAGCCTGCTCTTCAGGATCGGAAAACCCAGCCACACGTAGAATGAAAGCAGTTGCAAAGATGCCGTCCGTAATAAACGCCACTACGCCGATATCAGGTGTTGTTTGACAAGGGAATGGGTGAATGTCATACCGATCATCCAAAAATTGTATGCCTTATAGGTGACAAATTTGAGTAGTTTGTATAGCTAGAAACCAGGAGATAAATCGACTTGAGTTGGACCATAACAGATTATTAATACCCGGTTGAAATCTGGAGTAGAAATCAGCCATCACCGACAGAGGATGATTTCTCGAGTATGCCAACCAACCTTCACAGAAAAAAGCCAAAGCCATGACGTATAGAACGACTTCCCACTCGTCAAAATCGCGTTGATCTTTACGCTCGATAGGCTGTCGAACCGCCTGGGAATAGACCAGGAGGAAGAATAGCCAGACCATAATTCGCATATAGTTTTGATAGCTGCTCTACACTGTTAGGACCGAACTCAGTGGCTTTGCGTTGTCATACCCAGGAACCGACATGCGGGAAGGATTGAGGCGTGATAGAAAGGATTCGTTTTCGCGCGTTTCGAAATACTGGACGTCTGGGTGATGGTGAGCTGCGTTCTATCCTCTGTGAAGGTACGTCGCATACAGTCAACATCATGATTGGCGTTAGTCCTCTGCACGATATCGCCGTGCCAGAGCGAGTTTACGACTGCAGAGGCAGTCATTGAGGTCAATTCTGGTTATCGTTCGAAATATACATACGATCTGCAGAAAAAAAGTGAGAGACTGGATTTATTCGAGGTTGAACATGAGCAAACCTTGGGCTTCAGTTGAAGAAAGGAAAATCGTGCTGTAGATGGAAAAAGGTACGATGATATGGCTAGCACTGGGGGGCTGTTAGGACGTACCAGTGCGAGTCAATTGCCATCTCGAGTGCACTGGACATTTCACTTTTGTCTCCATCCACCTGGATGTGTTGAAACCGCGTCGACATGATTGCATTGAGAGTTTCCGGCGCGGCATAATGCACAATTCTGCGGGCTAGTACTTCGCAGGCAATTGCTACAAGGGAAAACGTTCTTCCAAAGTAGACCAACAGCCCAAACGAACGCACCTCGACCGAAATTCTCGTCATAGTCCGCTGGGTTGTGATTTGCGTCCCACATGAACTCGGCGCGGGCACGGAGGAGGCAATAAGGAAGCTGTATTGGCTTGAAATTCATTTATTCGCCTCAAAAGGCGCGACTTACTGCATCGACAAAGTCGCCCGCCGCGTCCTTGTATGCCTTAATGACGCGTGGAGTGATAATTCGACTTGTCGGGTTGTTGATCCTTTTTGTACACGCGCATTAGCAGCCAGAAAATCTTCCCCCAATGTTCCATTTACGATTCTGGGTCAACTTCCACCGGGAGGAGCGTCAAAGTCAAGGAACGCAGACGCTTGATGAGTTCTTGGCGCGAATTGTTAGATCAAAAGCCTCAAAGCACAGTGGAAAAAAATCAGACTTGTTAAGGTTTGCGGGGAGGGTTTGTCGTCGCTGTCGACAGCCATAAGCGGTCGATGCTCTGGGTCCATGGTGGTAGCGAACAAGGAGCAAGAGCGCCTCGAGTTCCTTGACGCACTGTAATGACGCAGGGATCAACCACACCGCCGATGCGATCAATATAGCCTCTTGCTGCGAACGACCACCACAAATGCCTGTAAGTTCAACTGGCGTGTATATCAGACCTTACCTCCCGACGCGTCCAGGCCTACCACTCGTCGTTCAATGAGGAGCCCGATATGCGCCAGGCGGGGAATATGGCCATTCTCCCAATCAAGACAAAAATCCGTGGTCCAGCACCCGTAGGTTAGTTGCTGCGCTTTCAGCTAAATGTCTACAGCCAACCATTCACGAAATTCTCTATTCTACTTTCAGCTGACCCCGAAGTACCTGACATAGTCGACGAAACACTCGACCTGTTCCGCGCCAACTCGTTGTTTCGCAATTTCGAGATCAAAGGTCCTGCGGATAGGACCCTCATCGTCCTCATTCTTTATGTCTCCGATTGCCTTGCCAAGATTGGCTCAGCTCGCACCGTACCAACCCAGATCGAAGCCAGCAAGTCTCTCAACACACTATCTGTGGACAACTTCGCGATCCCGGGTGACGCTAATTTCGCGCTGAATGCCCACTACGCACCGCCGGGGAGTCGGCAAGAGGCAGGTCAGTGTGTATCTCAGTATATGGACGACCAAGGTGCAATCATGGTTCCAGATTATCTGAGGCAATACCTCGTTCAAGTGCGGCAGGAGCTGGCTGCGCGTCTCGTCGAACGACTCTACGCGGATGGCACCGGGAAACCCAGCAAATGGTGGATGTCCTTCCAGAAACGTCGCTTCATGAATCGCAGCTTGGGTTAGAGAATGTATGTATCAAATGGGATGTAGATGTAATAATATTCGGATTCAACCCAAACCACTACCTCCGCTTTTTCCGATTCGCGTTGGGATTCCGCTTGCCATAGCCAACCATCGGTAGATCGCCGTCCATCCCCGCCGAGCGTACCGTGCGCCCCTTGCCGCCAGCGCCGACGCTCAGCATTTCTGGCACCCAGTCCGGGTCTAGCCAACTCCCTACTCCACCCGTTCCAGACAACAATCCTTTGTTCATCTTAGTCTCCTCCCTCGCTCTGCGGCCGTCCGCCATCTTGCGCGCCCTAACATATTCCGTCTGGTCTTCCCGCAGTATAAGTCCCTCTCCTGTTCCCGTCTTCGCTGAGCCCGGTTTGGGTGCGGGAATTGAGTATTTTGTGCCTCGAGTGCGATATTGGAAGTTGGATTTGAGATGGACCTGCATCGCCGGTGCATCGGAATCGGCATTGGGTGCAGAAACAGTTACAGAGGCACGCAGAAGGGTTGGGTTTCCGCAGGAAGGACAGAATTTTTTAGTCGGGTCTTTGCATATCCTGTGCGACAGCAAAGCAATGAGGATATGGCGCACACATTAAGCTTTCAACAACCCACTTGAAACATGCATGACACCGGAGCACCCAGCTTTTGACCTTCTGTATCCGTTTCCCTTCTACACCGACGAGATTCAAGCCCATCTGCAGGAGGACATTTTGCATGGCAAAATCGGCAGTCATACACCCAGCGCCGATAACTTCGTCGTCCTCTTTTTGCTTCCCCTTCTTGTTGGAGCCAGAGTCAGGGAGAAGATCCAATGCACGGCTTTTGTGCAGTCCGACATTGCCAGGTGTGATCCACTCGCCCTCGCCATCGTCTGAGTCAGAGGGGTCATCGAAAATTGGTTCTGATGAGTCTGATTCGGCATCTGGAGGAATCGAGTCGGGATTTACAGCGCCAGCGGTCGAGGAAGGGTCATTATCGGAGTCTAGAAGGTGGAGTTCGACGTCGAGGGGCTCGAGATCTTGTTCATCGACAGGATCGCTATCCGCATCTTGGTCTTCCTCGCCTTCAAACTCCTCCCCATCTAAAGGGACTTGATCATCGTCCTCAACCTCCTCTGCTTGACCGCTTTCATCGTTCAGCGGAGGTTCGTCCTTATCCACGGAAACGTTTGATATCCCCTCAACGGGTGCACCTGGAGCATTAACTGTAGAGGGCGCTTCGATCTCTTTCCCTGCAGGTACGGACTCCTGCGAATCCTTTACGCTCTACTATCGCCTGTAGTCAGAACAGCAGCACATACTCTGAAAAAACAAATCGTGCCTCATTCCCGGTATCAGTGGTTGCCGCCGTAGCCTTCTCGCGCTCATGCAGCGAGTAAGTCAGCGCCAAAACACACAGATCGGGATGCGAGAGTACAGCATAGTCCCCAGTCTTTTTAGCACCAGCAATGACTTTGGTTCAACATGAGTTTTGGCGTTGGGTGAGCGATCGATCCAAAGAAATACCTGCAGCTAGACTGGCAGCATCTGGCGAAACTACTTCGACCTTGACCCCTGCACTGAGACCGAGGCGTTCAAAGTGCTCTCTGGCGCGCTTGTCTTTGAGTTCCGCGAGGACTTGTGGGACGGTCAAATAGGTTTCTGCGAGACCTCTAAGGGGTGAAAGCGATAGAAGGGGGCCAGCATCCAAGACTAGATTTTTGCAGCGCGGCGCCATCGTGGTTGACTTCAAATTTTTTTTGTGTGCAGGCGTCGGCTATCGTCGGCCGATCGGAGGAGGCAGACACACGGGCACGTGAGGTTGGACTTTTCCTCCTCCTCGTTGATCCCGACGTTGAGCTCAACGTCGCCCGCGTCATACAACTCGACGAACTCAGTGCACACGACACATACGATCACGACTACGCTTGGGCTCTCTATAGCTTTGTCCATCCTTTCTCACCATTTCTACCCTCGCCACTGCTGCAGCAGCCCTCTGTGCTGCTGTCCTCGTCCTCGGCGCAACTATGCTTGGCTACCACACAAAACAAGTCAACGCATATGGAAAGCGTCGCCAGCGCATCGTCAACGTCGCCTCCGACGAACCGCAACGCTTCCCCCGACCCCCACCCTCCATCTTCGACGACCTCCCCCAACCCACATATGCCCCCGTCGCATCGCGCATGAAGAAGCGCGAAAACAACCCTCAGCCGCCTCTCAATGAAAAGCCGAAATCCAAGTCTCAGTCGCCCAAAATCCTGCATATGAGCCGGGGGAAGAAGAGGTTGTCTCCCGTCATAATGCCTGTGGCTCGTAAGATGCAGAGGAAGACGGTACATGCGCTAGGCGACGGTTTGGTGGGAGAAGTAATGACACCATCCCGTCGTCCATTCGCCGTTAAAGTGCTGAATACACCCGGGATGATTAGCAAATCCAGACGGACGTCAGCAACTGGCACCCCAATACACTTCTCTCCCCCCGTCGTGGATATCTTAATTCTAGACGATCATGGTCAGACGCTTAGCCATGAGCGAAGGGTCTCGGGGCCTCAAACCGTTGGTAAGTATGCTGCTCTCTATCAATGATTGTGACTAACTTGAAAGTCAAGATAACGACAGTGAAGATGAATGGGTGGCTCAACCCAAGCCTCCACGACGACTACGCCAATTGGCGCGTCTACGCATAGAATCGGATTCTGAATCTGAATCTGAAGTGGACAACGCAGATGATACATTGGACGCCATAATCGCGGCCTCACCACCTATTAAAGCTGTTCCACCAGCACCACCCAGGGGCAGACAACCACGACCGCAAGTAGAGGTTGTCATACCCGCTCGGACGCGTCCGCCACCCGCGCCTGTAGCCGATACACCGTCTCCGTCTCCCTCACCGTCTAGATCCCCGCCTCCATCACGCCAACTTGCTGTGAATATACCCAAGCCTGCCCCAGCACCACGCAGATACCAACAACTTCCTTCCCCTGTGCCGCGCCCAAGACAACTCACCCCTCCTCTCCCTCGCGCGCGGCCGCTCACCCCGATCGGCGGGCGACGACGCGGCCAGTGGCTAAATGCCCCTCCATCACCACCCTCGCCCACAACGCCGATCGACGACCTCGACTTCACCATTGATCTTTCCTCGCTTAGCATCGAGCTCCCTTCTCCCGCCCGCTCACCAGTCGCCGAGGCGCCCGACTATCTACGACCGCTGCTCGCAGAATGCGGTCAAGCCACGAGCGGTTTACACAACTTCTCGACCTTCATCAGCACGTTCCCATTTGACCCTCTAGTGTCCGCCCGCGGTGGCCGAGAAATTGGCGGATTCCGCAAGATTGGCGAGGCGAGCTATAGCGAGGTATTCGGCATTGGCGATGTCGTGCTGAAGGTTATCCCGCTGCGCGACGAGAGTCAGCGGAAACTGCGCCCTCATGCGAACGCGTATGACGCTGAGGTCGATGGGCCGTTTGCGACGGACGCGAAAGATGTGTTGAAGGAGATCATCGTGACTCATGCGATGGGGCAGGTGTGCGAAGGATTTGTGAAGCTTCTGAGGACGTATATTGTGAAGGGGACTTATCCCCAGGTGTTGTTGGAGCAGTGGGACGATTATTATGATCGCAAGGGCAGCGAGGGCATCCGGCCAGGCATGTTGTTTTTCATTGCATTCTCATGGCCCTCCGCTGATATATTTGCTTTGAAGACACATTCACGGTCTCGCAGGCCTATGCAATCATTGTCCTCCCCAATGGCGGTCCCGACCTTGAAGCATACACATTCCCGACCAAAGGCGGATGGAAGCAAGCGTGCAGTGTATTTTGGCAGGTCGCCAAGGCCCTCGCGCATGCGGAGCAGCTGGTATCATTCGAGGTCAGTTTTCCATTCTTTCGATCTTGTTTCCTCCATTGACTGATCTAAATACCAACTGTAGCACCGCGATTTACACCTGGGTCAAATCCTCGTGAGAGAGGTATCATCTCCCGCAGCCGCCCAACGCCCACTGCAAGCGGTAAATCAGAACCGCACCAAAGCGACGAAGGCGAGCAAGCCATTGATGGACGACCCCGTACATGGGGTACGGGCGACGCTGATTGACCTCGGCTTATCGCGGATGGACGCGGGCGATGGGAGTGGCGGTGAGATGGTGCATTGGACACCGTTTGAAGAGGAAATTTTCCAGGGCGAGGGTATGGTTATATGTCTTTTTCAACGAATATCGTGGCTGAGCGAGAGGATAGGCGACTACCAGTTCGACATCTACCGCTACATGCGCGCATACAACCGCAGCAACTGGGAGACGTTCAACCCGCTCACGAACGCCATGTGGTTGCACTATCTTGCTGTGAAATTGCTGAAAGCGAAGAACCTTAAGGCGCCGCCACGCCCCCGTAAGAGCACGGTTGCGCCGCCGCCCGGTTCAGCTGCGAGTGGATCGAGTTCGAGCAAAGGAAAGGCGGGGTTTACAGACCGCGAGTGCTACGAGTGCATGCTTGATCTGGAAGAGTGGTTGGGACGGTGTGTGGCTGCGGTTATGCCGGCGGTTGTCAAAGGGCGGAAGAAGAAGGGCGTTGTGGCGGAGGTGGCGCAGAGGGCGCTGTTGCAAGGCCCACTGTGTGCGGGTGAGGTCGTGGGCTATGGGGTAAAGAAGGGATGGATACGCCCCGTAGCCTAAGCTCGATGGGGGCGCCCTACGCTTTTTATCTTTATTTTGTTGTGGTCTTCTACTCACCCTCCTTTGTACATGTGCTTGAGATGAATTTTCTCAGCTTCCGCGGAATTGGATTTGTATTGGGGATGTCACTGGCGGCAAGACAAACAGTTACTTATACTTGAGGCGCCATGCCTCACACCACTGGGCTGAAGTTGGTCGTTATGAAAAAGCAATGCCGCATTGAGATGGCAACAATTCAGATTGAATTTGGCAAATAGCTGGGGGCTGAGAAGTAGCAACAAAATGCTCAAGGATCAAGATGTTGCTCCTCGACGCTGGAGTTTCTGGTGAACCGAGTGGGCAGCGAACGCACACAGCAGGCAAAATAAGTTTGAGTGGTCGAGAAACACTAGTTCTTTGAGCGACACTCACCTCCGACTCGAATTAGAAAAACGTACACACTGCCCTTTGTTGGGTGGCTCCCTGAACGGTTGTCTTTGTCGCTGGCCGACGGATCAATTGATCCTGCGGATCAGAAATATCAAGCCCAAAATAGTAACCTTCGGATGCTCTTCAGACTGCTTCAGACACGTAATACTACTGGGGCTTGAACAGTACCATATTGCAGCTCAGGTAATTAACCTACCTTGCGAGCTCGTACATCGGGCTTGAGTGACTACGCTACTTAGATTCAAACAGAAAAAGATCATGGCAGTTCAGCGATAATGAATTGGTCTAGTAGTATGTGCGAGAATATGTGGATGTAAAAAATATGACAACAAACCGATGCAGGGATATGGCGATGATGGAATAGATAATGTATGTATGTAGATGCGCACGCGTACACTGTCAAACCACAGGACAGAATCACAAACCTTGAACAGCAGACAGAATCACTTTTGCCGTTTCCTGAAAAGACCCAGCGTATGCTGTCCCCCGCACGCGACCCACTCTGCCGCCCAGGAACCACCCTCCCGGCGCACGATCATGCGCGGAGTCTTGACCTCCTCGTCGGGAACGCCCAACTCGCCCTGCGTCCCTTGACCCCAGCAGTAGAGAGCGCCGTCCTGGGTGATGGCGAGATTATTATGAAGGCCGGCATCGATGCGCACAACGGGATCGTCGTCGTCGGGGAAGGTGACAAGAACAGGCTCCGGCAGATATTCACGAGTAGAGTCGCCTCCGAACGCTTCGTCATCCTCCGCCAACCCGAGTTGCGAACCGTCCGCTCGACCGCAGGCATACACCTTCCCGTCCGAAGTTAAAAATAGTGTGTGATGCTCTCCGCCCGCGATCTGCACCACGGTCTCGCCTCCTAACTCTTCCTTGGTCAGACGACGGACAAGTTTGGGCATTTCGACAGTGTCGTCGGCCTTGCTCGCATAACCGGTGCCGGCTTGACCCATGGTGTTCAAACCCCAAGCCCAAACATCGCCATCCTCGTCCACAGCAAACGAGTGATAAGTGCCGGCTCCGATGACAGTGGCCCGGAGATTACGGTTTCCAAGGATGACTCGTTGCGGGTTCGTTCCTTTGACTTGGTGGCGTTCAAGGACCTTGCGTCCAAGCTGAGATTGCTGGCCGTTTCCCCAAGTGAAGATTTGGCCATGTGTGGTCAATACAAGGATGTGGTTACCACCAGCTGCGACTTGTGAAACTTTTTCGTAGTCACCGGGCTTGTGGTGAAGGTCCATTTCGATCGGTATAGGGATAAATTGATGTCTTGCGGACTCTGAAAAACCGAGCGAGCCTTCATTCGCCTACATTTCTAATTGAGTAGGAACAGCGAGCCGTTGAGAAAAAGGCTTACTCGGAATGAGCCCCATACTCTGATTTCACCGTGATCATCGACGGCGACACAAATGCTGTCACCGGTGGCGACTTGTACTGCACGGAATTTTTCTGCGACGAGGGAATCAAGGGCGTGGGGGAAGTTCACTAGCGTGCCATCTGGGTCTGGGATCCCCTCTGTGACTCGCCCTAGAGCGGCATCATCGTTGACGCCACAAGTCCAGACCTGGAGAATTGGCGCTTAGAGGTTAGAATGTGGGCGAGCAACAGTGAAGTGGTACTGACAGTGCCTTTCTCGTCGACAAGGATGCTGTGCAAGCCACCGGCAGCGGCGGTCTCAATTCCTGCGTTATCGGGACCAAAGGTGCCCTCTTCAATCTGCTCCTCGCACCACGTGTGTTTCTTCGGCTTGTCAAGCTCTCCAAGAACGTCCGGGCCCATGCCAAACTGGCCGAAATTGCCAGCGCCCCATACAAAAAGCTGCAGACCAGGGCGTTTTTTCTCCGGTGGCGAGGGAAGAGAGTTGAAATAAGGTATCGATTGAGGCACAACGGTGGCAGTCTTCTTTTTCTTTTCTGTGCGAGCAGGAACAGTGGGGTTGACGTTTTCGGCTGCGGCGTTTTTTGTGCGCTTGGGCGGCGGGGACGCAGAACGCTCAGGCGAGGCGGCGCGTTTCCTACTAGATTTTGGGGCTGCTTTAGCCGCCTTGGACATCGGTTTGGCGGGGGCCTTCAACGGGGCGACCTTGGACGGTGGCGCCGTCTTGGAAGGGGGAGCACGAGAAGAGCGGCGTACAGCCGGCATTGTGGAGATGGTGATGGTAAGAGAACAAGAGTGCTTTTCAACTCGGCAGTTGTTCCCAATTTGGGGGTCACGTTTACGTGACTCAACTGTGACTAAACGTGACCGACGCGTTTCGGTTACTCCGGCCCGGAAAGCCCTCTCGACCCACCATGTTGTCCCGCGAATTCATTGGGACTAGGGGCAGACTAACCACGCGTTTTTTGCATCGTTCAAGCTATTCCCCGCTTGTTCCAGCTGTTCCCCCTTCTGATTCGCAAGCCAAACCGCGTGAACGGTAAATTTAAGCAGTATACTTAGCAGAGGCTGCAGAGGCTCAACCCTCATCGTTTTCTGTCCAGATTCAATGTCTCCAACCCTGCGAATGGACAGCAACTATGTGTGTATGATGAAAAGTTGTCGCTTTTGAATTCCGGCCGACATCTCGTCGCAGAGTTGAGGCGGCTTCAGAGTCTGATGTAAAGCAGACTGTTCAAGGCGCACACTCTATATTTCGAGCCGGAACCTGGTCCCAAGCGCCTGCACTCGAACGCTCAAAAGTTCTCTCCCGTCTTGCTCGAGCTCTAGAAGAACGAATCCCTCAATTTGCGGAAATTGAGACGTTACAAACTGGTCGAACAATTCGAGAGATGAAGGCGCAGCTCAGTAGATTGCCAGAGTGGATGCAAGTGCATTTCAAATCACCAAAACCGTTCTCATATACTTATGATTGTATAGCGACTATTATGCAGCTCTTTTACGAACGACGCAAGGATTAGTTGCCCCAACTCAGGGAAAACTTCTCAACTATGTTCAGCGTGTGCCTCTCGGTGTTGTGGCTCAAATCACGGTAGAGTCTAGAGATGCACGAAACAAGCTGCTCAGTGAAATCTGATCTACTCTCAGCCTTTCAACCACCCCCTACTAATTGCAATCAAGAAAATTGCACCAGCGCTTGCCGCTGGGAATTCCGTGATCGTGAAGCCTTCAGAAGTAAGTCGTTACCTTCGCGAGGTTCCTATATATTCAGTGATTTGCCTTCTATAGCTCGCGCCTATATCTGTGCTGGAGTTTGCGCGCATTGCTGAGGCAGCCGGTGGTCAGTCAACTCAGAATCTACATCTCACAGCTCAACCAGATGATCAAGTCCCCAGTTCCCTCCGGAGTTCTATCCGTTCTGCCTGGGTACGGAGAAACAGCTCAACTGCTAGCTAAACACCACCTCGTTCGCAAAGTGGACGTCACAGTAAGTGGTCCTCTTCGCTTCCTTGCGAAAATCCAACTGAGAGAATCTAGGCTGGAACGAACACCGGCCGTCTACTCGGCAGCGCAGTGGGACATAACTTGGCAATGTTTACAGCCGAGTTGGGAGGCAAAGTAAAGTTTTCAATGTAATCCTTTCACATCTTACTCAGTATCGCCTTGTCTGCAGGCACCAATCGTCGTTTTCGACGACGCAGACCTCCCATCCGCCGTCAACGGCGCAGCGTTCGCTGCATTCGTCGCCTCCGGCCAAACCTGTGTCTCTGGAACTCGACTCATCGTCCACGCGAACATCTTCGACACCTTCATGCGCGACTTCGTACAAAAAGCAGAAAGCATCCGACGCAGAATGGGCAATCGTGCGTCCGGTCTTTTCACAACTAATTCGTTGTTTTCAGATGATATCTGCGCAGCTATGAACCCGAAAAGCATGATGGGAACGGTCATCTCTGAACGGCATCTCACACGAATTCAAGGGATGCTGGAGGGATCATGCACAGGTGACATACTCACAGGTGGCAAGCGCCTGGCTGGAAAGTCTACCCTGGACGGGTATGACTTCGACACCGGGAGCTTCTTCCCTCCCACAGTCATCTCCAATGTGTCGACATCCGATCCTCTGTGGCAAGAAGAAATATTCGGGCCCGTCGTCGTTGCTCGCAAGTTCTCGGTGAGCCAAGTCCCGTTATCGTCATCTTTGATGTTCTGATATAATTTTGGGTTAGACCGAGGACGAGGCCATATATCTTGCGAACGATAGCAAATATGGACTGGGTGCAAGTGTCTGGACCCAAAATCTGTCCCGCGCGCACCGAATTTCTGCCGCTATTGAGACAGGCCTTTGCTGGGTCAATACTGCCCATCGTAACGATCCGTCGAGTCCTTGGTATGGCGCCCTGTCAACTGAAAGCAAGTACGATTTTGACATTTCCGTAGGGGTGGCATGAAGGAAAGTGGAATAGGAAGGGAAAATGGAATCGAGGCGTTCGAATCCTGTGAGTTTTGTATGAATTCAAGGGTGGCGCCCTCGCTCATCCCATTTGTACAGATTCACAAAGCAAATCGACCATCGTCAACATTGCCGCACCCAGCGAGTCAAGAGAAGCAGACGACTGGTTCGCTGAAGACGCACAAGAGAAAAGGTATGGGTAGTCTGTAGCATAAAGCGTATACAAATGCCAGGTATAAGTAATACATACATTCTACAATTGATAGTCTGTGTCCAATGCTAGTGCTACAATTCTCGCCCTCACCACTTGACAGCTTGTGCGGGTGCTGGTGACTGCTGAGAGCATGATTAAAAGAAGCAGGAGCTGTGACGATACTTACCTCGCCCACTTCGACTGGCGCTTCGTCTACGAAATCGGGGACCTTGTTAAGGTCTGCTAAGTATGAAGTGCCTTCCTCCTCAGCTTCTAGGGCTAGTGCGTCCAGTTCTGGAGCGGCGACATCACGAATATCCAAGGTGGGTTGAAACATATGATACGCACCTGCTTCCAGGTCCGCCTCGTCAATCTCGTCTGGGACGGCATACGAACGCCCCATTATTTCTTGTATCTCGTTACTCTGCTCGAGCATGTCTTCCATATCGTAGTGCATGGCCTGAGTCAGGATTACTCAAGCGAATTGCGAAGTAGTGTGTATGAACCTCAATCTTGTCGATATTAATTTTGCCATATTGCTTCTGCATTTCTTTATTCGCAACCTTCATTGCATCGAACGTGGCCATAGTGTTGCGAAGATTCTCCGTTGTCAGAGCCGCCGATTCCATATTGAACGTTTGCTGGGCCAACTGCGCGAGCTGCGCCTCGTACATCCGTTTCTGCTTCAATGTCCGTAGCGCCCGTTGCTGAACGGCGTCCTGGATGGAGCCCACAGTTTCAAAACAAGCTTACATTTCAGAGTTTGAATAAGAACCTTGCCAGGACCATTTCGTAGCTTGGCCATCTGCTCTTTGTATCGTCCCAGCTCGCCATCTAGTTTCTTTATTTTGACCTCGATCGAGGACATTCGGACGTCGGTCTATCTCCTTGAGGGCGACGAAAGCAAGCGATCGGTGAGCACACTCACCGATGCAATAGCATCTTGTAAACTGGGTTTTGGCTTCTTGCTCGCCGATGTGCCAAATATGCGGTTCATGGTGGTCAAGGACAAGGTCTGCGGAGGTCGCCCTGATTTGGTAAAACCATCACCCATCACTGATGTGGGCTGTCACTTCGAACTCGTCCAACAACCTAAATAAGGAAATTTCAACATACTGTATGAGTTTAAGTACATTTTGTCGCCAGCAAAACACGCCTGCTTATAGCAAATTGCGACGCCAATTTGAGAAGTATGGAGGAAGTAAATGGCTTAGTAGCGAGAGCGTCCGCTGGATAGAGTCCCAGTCCAAGATGAATCTCCAGTTCTTGTGGCTACCGCACTGAGGCTACCCTTCTACTCTATGCACATATATTTTACAACAAGCTACATGTTATACATTGTATTGCTTGAGAAACATTCAGAACCCCAAACCACGCTTACAATGATCCAAGATAAATAACGATGTCGAAGTTGAAAATGGGAGAAAGAGGTCTCGAGTAGCACAATCGTGCAAATTACAATTCCTCAGGCTTCAGCGTACAGTTATTTAGAAAATCATTTTATAGCCACTGAACTATTCACCTTTCCCATAGTTGTGGTATCGTACGCAGTGGATGTCTGATTATGCATGCGAATTACCACGTTGCTCTGTGGTCCAAGATTGTTGATAATCAGATCGGGAAAAAATCAGGATCAAAAGCGCCTCATACATGAGTTAGACTGGTTGCGTTGGACGATTGGTTGACCAACACATCGGGGCTTCGGAGGCGAGCCCGTCCGTTGAGCCTAAAATACAATGAGATTGCAAGAACATGATGGGCTGTAAATAAACTCACGACGCCATCAACGAGTTCGAAAACACTGAAGAGGCAATCAACACTGCAGAAAAATCTATGGGCAACAGACATACATCTCCCTTGAAGCAAGAAGAAAAATAGCCAGGAGACTGCCACATCATAAGCGAAAAGACATGCAAGTTCGAGAGATGATTTACAATCGTGGCGGCGTGCAAGGAACTGAAACATCACAGTCAATTATGTCCAGGATGACTCCCAGTTACATACCAGAATGAGTTGCATGGCGCCCGACGTGCTATACACGATATCAGTCAGAATAGGCTCCTCGGAATAAGAATCAAAAATCACTCACGTAGTGAGAAGAGTCGTCTCGACAGTCCACATGATGAGTGTATCGACAACTCGATTGGTGCTGGATACAGAGAACTGAGCACGTTATCAGAGTTGTAATGAACCACTCACTGTTTGAACTGGGTGGTTCTTCGGGTCCATAATGAGTAAAGAAGAGAGGCTGCAATAAGCATGTCGACGGCAAGGGGGAAGGTGGAGACCACAGTAATTTCCCAGCTGAATTTCGTTGTCAGGAGAGAAAATACGGGATTCTCAAGAAGGGTTCCGAAAAGGTGGAGATTGAAACCAAGCCGCGCCGCATTCACGATGCAGGTCAAGATCAAGATATGGGACCGCCCAGAAAGCACTTTGACACGATACGCGAAGAAGGTCTGGAGGGTTTTCAGTCCAGCAACAGCTTAGCCATCTGGATTGTCCTACTTGAACGAGTACAGCGATAAAAACGTTGAGTGGGATGGCAAAGATCAGAGAGATTGGAGGGGAAATGATGTGCTGAGGTCGGCCATAGAATGTGACAGTTATCGAATACATCTGTCATGCAGAATGTGTTAGAGAGTAGTAAGCTAAATTATTTCTGGGCGACCCACCGAATGCCAGCAAGCTATTGTGGAGCCGAGTTCCAGCAACCTAGCAGAGGTCGATGACGTATCACTATAAACGCAGTAGCTACCCACCAGACCAGTGCCACCTGTATTCCGGAAGGACAATAAGAGTATGAATCGAGATCAAACGTCAAGTAGTACCAATCCTTTCATGAGCTTTCCATCCTTTTCTGTTCAGGATTTCAGCATACATACACCATTTAGCAAGGAAATTGAAATCTAACCGAAAATTTGGAAGTAATTGAAGGTCTGGCCAAGAGTCGTGAAATGCGATTCAATAATGCGATAGGATCAACTTACCTGCAAAGTCTCGACTCCGAACAACCAGGTCGCTACGACAAGTCCAATTTGCACAATCCCAAGCGTTCCATGGAAGGCAGGGAGCGCCGGAGGGGAAGACATGCTGAACTGCCCAAGAGTCTTGGATCGAGACAGGCTTTAATACCTCCATGAGCAATACGGGAGCACTTGATATGCCAACTAAATCATGATTCAAACCATGCATCCACCACCTTGTATACACTCGTGGGTGAATGTGAGGGAGAAAGAGCGAATCAAAAGATCCCGAAAGCGCGCCGCACTGACATGGTCGCTCGTTCGTCTGATCTCGAATCACAAGAGATTAAATCTGTACTCTTGGAAGGGTCAGAGTTCAAGAAATGGCGATGCTAACACGGTGATCTAGCACTCCTCAAAGGGAGCTCATACCCAGCAGTTTCTGGCTTGAATCGAGGGACACGCCGTCGAAAATGAGAACTATGGCGTCTTGAGATGAGGCAGTAGGAGGATAATGCCGCCCTGAGACAGTGAGAGAAGGAACCGCGACGAACCGCGATAGTACCTGCAGCCTGGTGATCCGATACGGCGCTGAGAATAACTAAGAACGGCATACCGAGTTGCCACAGAGGAGAGCACTATCGTAGTGCGGCAGTACATCAATGTCAATAGCTTTCCCTTGAACAGACAGCCTTGATCATTGTGGAGACAGATTGAAGATTACAGTTTGTTAACCCCATATGAGTACCGTTAAATTGAATGGAACGAGATTGACATAGTTGCGTGAGGCGAGAGAGTCGGAACCAGCCAATGCCAGCTGAATTCGTCAAGTTCATGGCAGCAGAGCTCAGGCGGAGGCTCGAAATTGAGCACGGCTTGGATATCATGGAGGAAGATCTACGCTCGTGCGCAGGTTTGACAGAGTCTGAGACTCAGAGGATACAGAGGATAAATGGAAGCCTGATCATCGAGCAGATGCTGACCAGTGAGAACAGGCGGCCCGGGGCAGTTGAGCTGAGCGACCGACTCGGAGATGGATTTGCCCTCCGTTCAACATACAATGCTCAGCTAGGTTCGCACGACCGGAAGAATGTCGGTACAGTCGATAGATGTTTCCGGTATAAGGCGTTGACCACCTAAGGTCCAAAACTTGAAGGTCGCGCGGATTGAGAAGATCCAGAACTACGTGCACTGATACTTGCAGCTTCCATGCTGCTCGTGTCGAGCTTTAGTCGAGGAGACTGGCCGCCGATAACCAGAGCGTTCGCTGGGAAGAGGTAGAGGTTGCGATCAATCAACTCGAAGTTTGCCATCAGCGGCCCTTGTTGCGACCTATGGCGAATTTCAGTTAACTTGCAGTTTTGTGCCATTTCCTGCCGCCGATACAAACTAAATATGTCAATCCTAACCCATTGAACTCTACCAAAACTATATAACATGTACGTTGAAATGTCCTCGTTCGTCTCATTCATTATGACGCCTATACAATTGCAAAACCGCAACAGATTATGAGCACTTCCCACCAGCGACATCGACTTTCGCAAGCGCGGGGATCTCATCGTCTGAATACAGGTGGATTTTGGCTTGGGGTACGTTTTTGAAGG
The DNA here is from genome assembly GCA_037176885.1 of Favolaschia claudopus. NCBI lineage: Eukaryota > Fungi > Basidiomycota > Agaricomycetes > Agaricales > Mycenaceae > Favolaschia > Favolaschia claudopus. The sequence goes on from JAWWNJ010000085.1 coordinate 261,475, forward strand.
CCGCAGCGAAGCGGGCGTCGGTGTTGTTCGCCTCGTCAACTTTGCGGATCCACGCACAAGCGACGAAATCGCCGTATTTGCGGATGCTACAGTTGCATGGGAAGATTTCAGGTGAGTGTGATGTGAGGAGAAGGATTCATGTGACTCACGCTTCGCCGTATGTCTCCGGGTCTTTCTGAGTTGAGTCGCCAACCAGCAAGAATTTCTTGCCAGGATACATCCCGTGAACGCGGTCAATCATGGCTGACTTGTATTCAAAGATACCGTTGCTCTGTATATCGTATACTCGTTCAGCCAGCGGCCAGGTCAGTCAAAGAAACACGGACCTGCGCAAAATCAACGATATCCGAAATATCTGTCGTGGTCAGATTTTTGAGCATGATGGGGCCGTTGGAAGCGGCATAAGTCGTGGAGATGAAGTCACGGAGGAAGGGGTAGAGCTGGAACGGGGATGCGCTGACATAAATGAACTGCGGCGACTTTAGGGATTTCGCGAGCGATTTGAAGACCTCGGGCATGCCCGTTACGGGGACCGGGTCGTCGATAAGGGTCGCTTTGGCGAGGAGCAGCTTATCGAGACTGTGCGAGACTTTGACGGTGTCATCGATATCTAGGCAAGCATATTGAATGAATATTTTAACTTATATCGACAAGCAACGTACCAGAAATGACGCCAAACCCATCCGCCGACGAAGGGAACACGGTGAAATTGGGGGATCGCGAATCAAGGAACGTCATTTTAACGTTTCCAAGTACAGCGGTCGCTGGAACGGCATTCTTGCATGCGCCAAGCGTCAGGTTCTGAATGGCCATGCCCCCATCGGTAGGTGGTAGGGTCGCTGCGTCGCCGCACCCATTCACATTCACTGTGACATCCTTTTTGCCCAATGGTATAGTCGCGAATAGTGCGAGTCTGTCTCCGACGCGATCGAGGTTTTTGCTAATATCAAGGCCGAGAGTCTTGTCAAGGAGGCCGCTGATTCCCGAGAGGAGAGGCCCGAGGAGGTTTATCTGGCGTGTCCCCACATATGCCTGTAACTGAACGAGTGTCTTTCCGGGGTTGGCTGGATCATCAAATGCGGGTGCGTCGAAAACGAGCACGTCGTCAAGGATGTTTACGGAGGAACGGCGTGAGGGCTGCTGGTAAGCTCTAGGCAAAGCCAGGGAAAGGTCAACTGAAGCGAGCACGAGAGTAAAGAACGAAAGAGCAGAGCGCATGATGAAAGATGAAGCGAAAGGGAGGGAAAGCTGCTCTGCAGTGGTGGAACCGAACTAAACCGTGACGGGGAGAAGAAGAAGGAGAAGGAGAGACCGTAGAGGACGCCATGAGGGTGTTGCCAGTATTTGAGGAAGGGAAATCAAAGGAAATCATGAGCTAGGGCGGAGCACACTGTTGACATCGATCGCTATGCCGATTGCCGAGCCAAGACATAAAAGGAGAGGTGAAGGACACGACACAAGCATGGTTAGAAAGGAAGGACACGGAGGTATCGAGGTCCAAGTCTGCTTCGGCAATTCCAGCGTGAATCAGAAGTTTTGAACGTACAAACCCGCGAACCAGAATCCCACCCCGTCGAATTGAAGACCAGATTCAAGAGTCTTGGCTGGTCTTGGGTTTGTCCTATATGCGTTTCACGTACCTGCTGTCTCCGGCTACAGATAATCATCCGTCAAGTCCGTGTTCCAGAGTGACGGTATCCGACAAAATGAAGTTTTGGCAGGGATGGATCACAAATGGCATCGTGCCAGGAAAGGAACCTCATTCTGTCCAATTATCACCGTCTACCAACCGTCTACATGTCTCTCCGTTTCGATATGGGAATAGAGGTCGTGGTAGATAGCACACCCATTGAATGGGACGGCTACACCGTGCGACGGCGGTCGAATTTACAGCTCCACTCAGAATTTAGAAAGATTCAAGAAAGATTTCAAGTTTGTTCGAGAAACTAATGTACGCTTGTCCTCACAGAGCGACAGTCCTGTATATGTACACACCTAAGATTTACTGCCTCTCCTTGGCCTCTGGGGTGATTATTCGCGACGGCGTAGATGGTCGTGCGACACATATATGAGATGAGAGGTGATGCCATCATTCATAGCATCAATCCGTAAATGGAAATTCACTGTTTTCGTCCTCCACCATGGCCACTTGGTGGCTTGCTCTCGTCGACTGCGATGGGCGGTACGGTCACGATCCATACCGACACACAATTGGTGTTTGAATGATTGCAACTTGATGCCACGTACAAGACCTTGTCTCGGGTTCCCTCAGCTTCTTTTGCTGCCTGTAGATTCCACCATTCAGCGAACAGCATAGGTCCGACCCTGCTGTAATATTCAACATAAGTCAAATCTATGGTTGGGCTACGGTTGGGCTACGTTCGATGTTACGGTAATTTGCCGCAAGACTGCTTGAGTCATTCGAGTTAGCCTCGACATTCGCTGAGAAAATTTATACGAGTCATATCGAGTCACGTTCAGGGTACACTTATAGCTGTCTAGACTCTACTCGTCACGACAACCTCATCAACACCCTATCCATATTCTGCAAAATCTTCATGCCGTCTCCTCCTCGTTTGCTGACTCTCGCGGACCTTTCTGTCCCCCAAATCAAACGTCTACTCAGTCACTCTGCCTCCCTCAAAAACAACACTCTTCCCTGGCTTTCCACACATGGTTCTTTGTCTTTCAAACGTGCCAATGATCTCAGTTTGCCCTCTCAATCACTATTTGGCAAGTCCATCGCGCTACTATTCTCCAAACGCAGCACCCGCACGCGTGTCGCGGCAGAGTCCAGTACTGTGTTGCTTGGTGGACGCGCCGTCTTCCTTGGTCGAGAAGACATACAACTCGGTGTGAACGAGAGCTTACGCGATACGACGCGTATTGTCGGTGGTATGTGCGACGGTATCTTTGCGCGGGTAGGAGAACATTCCGAAATTGAGGTCAGTCTCTTGAGTCCGTCTCGGATTCCTAAACTCATGCGGAAGCTCAGGAAATTGCCAAATACTCGCCTGTACCGGTGGTCAATGCTCTTTCATCCCTCTGGCATCCAACTCAGGTTCTCGCCACCCTTCTGACATTACACGAGCACGCCAATGCGTTTGGTGTAAATTCTTCTACACCCACCGACGCCTCCCAAAAACGCCTCGCATACAAAGGCCCCCTCCTTGAGCTTCCATCGTTGACAATCGCGTACGTCGGCGACTCAGCAAACGTTTTCCACGACATGCTCGTCACCTTCCCTCGTCTTGGACACAAGCTCCGCGTCGCCACTCCCGGAGGACGTGAAGGCCGCTATGGTGCACCGACTGCTGTATGGGACCGTGTCGTTGAGCTAGAATGCGATAAAAATGACGGAATTTGGTGGGGTACGGATCCTAAAGAAGCGGTACACGGAGCCGACGTCGTTATAACTGATACCTGGATCTCGATGGGCCAGGAAGCAGAGGCGGCTCAGCGGTATAAGGATTTTGAAGGCTTCCAGGTAACGGAAGAGCTGTGTCGTGCGGGAGGGGCGAATCCGGGATGGAAGTTTATGCATTGTCTTCCGCGGAAGCAGAATGAGGTTGATGACGAGGTGCGTGTGGTTGATTGATGGTACTTTCTTTGGCCTCACTCGACTAGGTATTTTACGGTCCTCGGTCGCTCGCCTTCCAGGAAGGAGACAATCGGAAATGGACGACTATGGCTGTATTCGAGTACGTCCTGTTTTATATCTCGTTCTGATTAAAATTCTCATAAGAAAATAGCGCCGTATTCGGGAACTGGGACCTCGACGGTGACCAATGGCTCACCAAGCTGCCAAACAACGAAGGTGCCGCCGAAAATGCTTGAACGACAAAGCCTTCAAACCCGGAAGACAATACAAAAATATATTAATTGAGGTCGTTCCGCAAAACATAAGATAACACTCCTGTAGTGTCTCAGCGACTGGATACCTTCATAGCCCAAAATGTACACAAACCTTGAATTTGCGCCTTGGACGAGGATACATACTTTCGGAGCATTCCATCGACCGCGGCCCGCGAGGCTGATGGCAGATAAACCCAAATAGCCTAATTGGGAAATTCAAGCTTCACCAAAACTCTAACATCTCGTTCGACCGCACCAGACGAGCTCATAACGGCTTATTTGTGCGCGCTTCGAATTCTTCTAGTCGCTTCAGGGCTCGGATTTGTGGGAAACAGGTCGGCGCCGTTTGAACAGAGGGATTGCGAGTAGACAGACGGTCGTTGGGAAAGAATTCGCAAGTCCTCAAGAGATCTTTCACTTCAGGACTCCTGGTCCCCGACTTCTCATTTGTCCAGGGCGCATGTCCGAACTAGAACAACTCTTTGCGTCCGCTGAGCTCGATGTCGTGGTTCCAGACACGTCTCTTGAATATCCTCCGGCCACGCCTGCGGATGATTGGCTTTACCGGTTGAAGAGCGAAACGTTGGAAAGAACCCAGGCATTTTTCGGTGAGGATAATGTCTTGGCTCCTGACTCGTCGAACACCTAATCACTCTATAGACGAACAGTTACAAGCCCTGCTTACTGTTCGCGTCGAGCCACCGTCCACCTCAAATTCTAGAGATGCAGCGCAACCGCCGAAAGATCTATTGCTATTTCTTTCGCATCTGCAAATATCTCTCGAAGCAACATATATTTCCTCCGTTCCTATCGGTTCAAGCTCCCCAGAAACTCCCGGCCCTCGAACTGCAAGACTTGCCGCGCCTCCGCGTACCGCTTCTCTCAAGCCACGTTCACTTCATCCGCCGATCTTTCCGCCAAACACTCCCAATCCAACACCCTCATCTGGAGAGACCGACAAACGATACCTCAAATCCGAAGGCACCCTGTTGCTAGCTAGTATATGGGGGCAAAATACGTCTGAGGATTCCCAAGAGGGCTTCACGCTTCTATGGTCGGAGGAAGAGGAAATGTGGGTTGTGGTGTATAAACTTGCACTAACAGTCTGTGAGTTTCCCGACCGAAACCTCTATGCCATAGTTAACAGATAGCTCGCAGCGTTCCTTCGATTGGCTGTAAGCGATCCTCTTCTCTGCCTCACCGTATCGGCGACGCTGCGAGACCGGCCGCAAACCCTAACCCGCCCCAATCATCCCCTTGGATCGTTTCTCAATTCTGTCGATTTCCAACCCAATGCTATAGCTCCGTCAAGCCCTACCAGTCCAACTGCTAATGGTGTTTCTTCTGCAGACAATGGACCATCCGAGTCTACTCTCAGTGGGCTACCTGAAATTAATTTACTGGAGGGTCTCGGTGCTGGTCCCGCCTTCAATTCGGCAGCCCTTGATCTCACAACCTCACGTCTGGGTTCCGTTTCCCGCCTGAAGCTTTTCACCCTTCCAGCAATCCAACCACGCACGCCTCTCCCTGCCCCTTCTCCAACTCCGATGTCCGCCATTGGCCGATCACAGAACCCCATATCTGGTTCTGGGCCTGCTATTCTGCGGAAAAGCTTTCGCAAGACACTACGGACTGTGTCGGGTTTCCGTGTGCGCATGCGCACGGTGTTCGTTCCCTCGGTTCTGCTTCCTCTCACCGGCGCCCAAAGCGTGGACGAGGAAACCGACGAAGAGCGAGACCGATTAGAGGCTGGTACAGACGAGCGAACCGTCGTTCTCTGCGTCGAAGTGGAAAATTCGGGCGAATCGGGTCGGTCGGTTGGGTTTGAGGTAGAAAAGGTAGATGTCAAAGTGGGCGGTGCCGACGATTCAGGCGCACGAGCGGTTCTTGTGGGATGGGGGAACCAGGGCAGCAACGAGGGTGGCGTGGTGTTTCCGATGCGAGTCGGTGCCAATGAGCAGTATAATCTTTTATACGCAGTGTCATTCCTGCGCTCGCCCGATGAAGCTCTTGCGATGGGTTTGATCAAGGATAGCGCAGCGCAAGAAATGCTGCAACGCTCTGTAACCATTGGCATCTACGGAAAACCGTACGTCTCGTCCCTCACTTCCATGGCGTCCGCCTCGGAACTTGCGCATTCATACCCCACAACCACCTTTTGCTCGAAGTGGAATTGTGTCCTCGACTTGTCCTCTCAGTCTCATCCTGAACCCGAGGACATGCAAGAAGACGGTGATTTCACTTTGAATATCCCCAGCGTTCTCCCTGAACCTGCATCACCCTTCCCCACTGCGCCTCGCGTCCGTTCAGACAGCTTAGTCAACCTTCTCTCTCCCCCTGTACAATCTGTACAATCGATATTGAGCCCCATCCCCCAAACCGCTAACCCCACCAAGCGCCATACTCTCCCAGGCGGGCAACTCGTGGCCGCACGCGCTATCGGTCTTCAGAAGACCCCAGGCCAGAACAAAAATTATCGTGCTTCGACCTCGATGCTCAACCCTCTCAACACCGCCAGAGAGCACGTCCCACCCGTTCCTCCCCTCCCCCCGCGCTCCGCATCGTATACGCCTCCATCAGTAACCGCCGCCGCGCAGCTCCCCCGCTCGCCCACGACGTACGCCGCGCCGCGCCTGCAGTTCCCCGACTCGGAGCCACCTATACCCATGACCCCCGCATACCCGTCGTATCAGACTCGTTCGGCGCCGCCTACGCCTCCCGCAGTGATGGCGGCCTCGCAAACCCAAGGCATCAGCGGCGGGCCATTGGGCAGAAGTGTGGAAATTCGGCGGGAGAGGGGGATGGCAATGGGGATCGGGACGGGGGTGATGGGTGTACCTCCAACGCCGGGACCTGTTGTATCTGTCGGTGGCGGTGGAGGCGGGTTCTTCGGGCTTGGACCGAGCGTGTCCTCGGATAATTTCCGGGAAGAGGACGAGTATGGGTCTGGATATGACCGGCGTGAGTCTGGCGGCGATTTTGGTGGAGGCCCGGTGCGAAGCGGGGAAGCCATCGTTGTCTCTGTTGGGCTTGTCGCATCGGGCGCACACCGTGCGGGTGATAACCTCGGTAAGAGTGGGCCTGGGGCGGGCGAGGGGAACGATGAGTTGAATCGGATATACCCACTTGACCACTTCACGCTGGACGTGTTTGTGTTCAATCAGAGCGAGTGGACACGACGGTTTGAGGTGACATGTCCTGACCGGCGGCGCGGGAGGGGAATGAGTTTGATTCCGGGTGAGAAGGCGCCGAGTCCTGGGATTGTGCCGCTGGATAATCGGGTTCGGATTGGGTGGGTGCTTTCTCTGTTTTTTGTTGACCGGCTTCCCAATATTCCGTAGGCCATTACTTCCCGCAGCATGCCAGTCCGTTCGGATGGAATTCCTCGCTATTACCCCGGGTGTGCATTCGATTACGACGCTGACGCTGACCGATGTCGAGTCGGGGTACTCGATGAATCTCAGGTAAGATTGTACGATGGTCAGATTGTCGACTATTGCTGAGTTCCTCCTCGAAGATCTGTGATGGACATCGTCGTCCACGAACCTGGAGATGTTTAAATGTATTCAATTTTAGTGAGACGAGATTCCACAGTGTGCAGTAGCTCTATCCTTATTTTTTGTGAAACACCACCAACGAATACTGTTGTATTCATTCTTTGGTCTGCTTCTGTGATACCAAGTCTGACTCTGGTTCTGAGGCTGATTCTTTCGCTGTCTCAGCGCCCTCCGTCGATTGCTGGAGTCTTTCGCGGGCCCATCGGTCACCGTCAATGTCCCATTTACCGATGACAGTGCTATTATCCGATGAGAATTTGATCAGAGCAAAGAAAATACAACGCACTCGAACACGGCCATGATCGTCCATTTGCGGTTGTCGGCTTCAGGGAAGACGAGGGAACGGGGGCCGTAGAATACCTATTTAATATCCAGTGAACAAATTAAGCCGCGGGCTCAGGGAACGGGACGCACCTCGTCATCGACCTCGTTCTGCTTCCGCGGAAGACAATGCATGAACTTCCATTCAGGATTGGCTCCACCCTCACGACAAAGCTCTTCCGTAACCTGGAAGCCTTGGAAATCCTGATAACGCTGAGCCGCCTCTGCTTCCTGGCCCATCGAGATCCAAGTGTCGGTAACGACCACGTCTGCGCCTCGCACGGCTTCTTTAGGATCCGTACCCCACCAGATTCCGTCGTTTTTGTCGCATTCTAGCTCGACGACACGGTCCCATACGGCGGTCGGGGCACCATAGCGGCCTTCACGGCCACCCGGAGTGGCGACGCGGAGTTTGTGACCGAGACGGGGGAAAGTGACGAGCATGTCGTGCAGGACATTAGCGGAATCGCCGACATACGCGACTGTTAATGGAGGAAGCTCGGGGAGTATGTCTTTGTATGCGACGCGTCTCCGCGAGGTGTCGGCTGGTGTAGAGGGACTTTCACCGAATAGGGCGGCGTTTTCGTGTAATGTGAGGAGGTCGGCGAGGATTTGGGTTGGATGCCAGAGGGATGAGAGAGCGTTTACTACAGGTACGGGTGAATGTTGAGCGAGTTCCTGGGTCCTATCATCAGTGAGGTGTAGTAAACAACATATACAGAGACGCACCTCGACTTCCGAATGGTCCCCTACTCGTGCAAATATGCCTTGGCACATACCACCGATAACGCGCGCCGTGTCGCGTGGGCTCTCATTCACACCCAATTGTATGTCTTCCTTACCAAGGAAGAGTGCGCGTCCCCCAAGAATGGTAGCACTGGTTTCTGCTGCAATGCGCGTGCGAGTGCTGCGCTTGGAGAACAGAAGCGCGACGGACTTGCTAAACAGAGACTGGGATGGCAGACGGAGAGCATTGGCGCGTTTGAATGACAGAGAGCCGTGGGGGACAAGCCATGGCGCCGTAGTGTGTTTGAGATAAACAGAGTGGGTTAATAGACGCTTGATCTGGGGGACAGAAAGGTCCGCCAGAGTCAGTAAATGAGGGGGAGACATGAGAGTTCAGGGTAGGAAGAATATATCTGAGATTAAGAGTGTTGAATAAGATGGTCTACTTTTTGAAGCAGAGATAGAGCCCAGCCAGAACCTCAGTGGAGCAGCCCCGTCACCGCTGAGAGAAACTGAACGAAGAAAATTAATTTCCATATTCGGGATGCTATTTCTGATCCCATCATTTCTCTTTGCCTTTTGCTGCTGTATGCATACCTCGGTATATTCCCCTCGCAACAACTGAGTTTTGGCACCCGCCGCTGTCCTTCATGTGGCGCGCACGGCTGGCCTTTTGAGGCGCTCGCTGTCTTACAAAACCAGGCTGCCGTTGGAATTCTGTTGTGTTGGGGCTCATGATTCCTACCCCGCAAATGTATCATTCAACCGCCACCGAAGCAGCTTCGGTACCCTTAACTTGAGCTGCGATGGACGCGGACAGCCTCGTTCATATCAGGTTCAAGCGTCAACGAGCATGATGATTGCGATTAGCGCCCCGACTCACCTGTACCTATAAAGCACGGACCCACGACAGGATCCAGCTGTGTCTGTCTCTGCGGCTCTCATTGAACTACTATGGCCGCGATCAATTTACCGCCGGCACCGACCCTCGACGGAACTTTGGGCATTGTCCAAGTCGGAATGGTTGCGGCAACCTGGCTGTTTGGAATCGAGAGCTTGCAGGTTCCGACAATTCCGCTTCCTTCCCTTCGATACTAAATTTACGAATCAGACATTCAACTATTATAAATATTTCGGTTCGCTTTGCTTATTGTTCGTTTGTTCCAGTTTTTACCCTGACGCCCGGCGCAGAGAAAGATGGCAAGTATCTCAGGACGTTGGTGAGTCTATCTGCGTTCTTGATAGCACATTTCTGATTCGGAAACAGGTTGCCGTGGTTTGGTGAGCCAGTTTTTACCTGCACCATCGAGGTATATCATTCCGGTGCCTCCACTGGCAGGTTTCTTGAGCTCGGATCTTTTATTGCTTGCTGGCATGCAGTATGTACACACACAGCTCTCAGGTCAATTCGACTACAGAAAGTCGCCGCTTTCAGATGTACTCTATGACCATCACATTCTATGGTCAACCCGAACACATCGCCTCTCCTCCACTGTCTTTGGTTTTCGTAGTTGTCTTTAATGTCCTTATAGATGTCATTGTGCAGGTTCTGTATTGATCGCGACCTTCTTAGCAGCCGTTCTAACCTCTGGTCTGCAGTCCTTCTTCGCATACCGGGTCAAAGTGCTCTCAGGTCGATGGCACATTCCAATTCTGTGCTGTGCTGTGAACGCTGTGCGCCTGGCGTTCAATTTGGAACTCTTCGTGCGGCTACTCGAACAACCGGTATTTGCTCTTCTCAGAACTAAGTTCAAATGGGATATCATCGTTGCATCGTCTTTCCCGCTTGCCCTCGATATAATCATCGCAGGGTCCCTCATACATCTCCTTTGGCATCGAAGGAACACTCAATTCGAACAGTAAGCCTGCCCAACGAAGTTCTAATATTGTCTTGAACTGAGTTCATTCAGAACCAATCGAATTGTCGATACTATCATCATGTGGACTGTGGAGACTACCTTTGTTACGACGTAAGAACATCTTTATCCTCAGTTTTCCAGAATTGATTCTCAGATGCGTACAGGATGTCCGTGGCCATGCAGTTAATTCTTGTGAGTTTTTTCGATCTCGATCGAACATTACTATACCCCCTATTATTCAAACTCAGTTCGTCGCACGCCCGCATGACTGTGAGTCTCCATCCAGATCCGACCATTTTCTGTGCGCCAACTTTTCTTTCCCCAGTCTCTTGGCTCTTCTTCATCATAATCCAAGGGAAACGTGCGTGTTCGTCTCTGACCAACCGCTGTCTTGCTAAGATTTGGTAGTGTTTTCGAACTCCATGATGGCGTCGTATGTTGGCAATCTCACATTATACGCTTGGTCTTACGCTTCGAGTTTACTAGGCTCAACGGCAGGACACGGCTGAGGAACTCTTCTGATCTAAACACGCTGGCCGTCGATTCAACCCATCACACTGTGACTAATGCATGGATTACCTCTTACGTTCAGTAGTCCAGAAGCAATGCTAATCCCTTTTCAGACTGCGCTAGCAATCCGCGTACAGCAGACGACCGCAACTACTTATGAACATGCGAAGAGAGATACACTTCTGCTGCCAGCCTAGGTTTTCTGCTCGTGTGGCATGTGATCCCTGGTGTTTCTACCTAATTACATCTTGAGTTGTACCGAACCTCGACATCGATTTTTGTAGAAAGCGACAGTCCTTTCTGTGCATTTTGCTCATTACCGCTTGCATGACCAGCTTCTTTTGTTGCGAATTAGAGTTTATCAGATAAGATATCGGCTAAAATTTTGAGTGCCGTCAGTTGCCTTTTTGGAAAAATTTGAAACTGGCAGTGGACCATCATCGCGTCCTTTCCTATACCTGCTCCGATGGCTCAACTCGCCTCCACGATGAGGGCTCCCGAAGAGATTGCGCTCAACGAAAAACCAGGAATCTGGATTGAAAATGACTTAACAGCTCCGAGCAACCCAGTCGTAGACAGTGCAGAATTTGCGTATCAGGTATGTTTGCTCACTTTCATTCATCTGGGGGGACTCTCATTCTGGTAGAGAACGAATCTTGTTCATCTGAACGATGAGGGCGTTCAAATGGCTGCAAAACACGTATGTCTTTTTTTTTCTTTGTCCTGCCAGCGCGCCGACCATCGAGAAATCTTCTTACACTTCTCCCCCTTAGATCCACGACAAAATTCTCGTAGAATCATACAGTCCTCGCACATGGCGCACACACCCTCTTCACATCTGTCCCGTTGAACCGCACTCACCCACCGAGCCCCTAAACAAGGCTGTCTTGAACTGGATATTTCTCATCTCGGCCCTCAATTTCAGTTTTTGGTCTGAGCGCGAAGGCCATTCAGATCGGTACGCGGTGCAATGGCAGGAAGGCTGGGCTTCTTCCAAACCCAAGCGTTACACCGGATATTGGACTTTGGTGGCGGCGCTCAACCGCGGTATGTTTATTCCATCGCTTCCAGCAGATTGATTGAACCCCGCTCTAAGCTCTACAGGACGATTCCATACCAATCACAGACCCCAATTTCTACTCGTCAGAAACACTCTGCCCCGATTCTTTAATAGAGCATGTTTTCAGACCTGCTGAAGGTTGCAGCGAAACTATACCATTACTAGCGCAGCGGATTGCTGTCATGCGGGAAGTTGGGTTCATCCTCTGTCATGTAAGGTTTCTTTCTTACTTGTTGCGTCAACTTTACTCAATCATTTCCCAGGGCTTTGGAGGGTCTTTCCAGGGATTCTTGGACGAATTCCAGCGCCAGCACAACGACGAGGGGACAGCTTTACAGCTCGTTCAAAAAGTCGTCGAGACATTCCCCTCCTTCCGAGACGAAGTGTATTTTGAAGGCCGCAAAGGTACTTCCTCTCTTGTGTCCCGAAAAACACTGACCGTCGTCATACTAAGTATGTCTCTGGAAACGAGCTCAGATCCTCGTAGCAGAGACCTGGGCAGCATTTTTCCCTGCTGCGCCGGACGCAGTGCACCCGTTGTTCCCAGGTCCTTTGGGACCCTCCATCCACCAACTCACAATGTTCGCAGACTACAGAGTGCCCCAGATATTGCATCATCTGCAAATTCTCTCATACCCACCCTCACTCCTCCAGATTCTTCGTGCTGGGACCATGCTCGCTCCTGGGTCTCGGGAAGAGTTGAGCTTGCGCGGGGCCAGCATCGTTGCCGTGGAGCGTGTGCGCACAGAAATAATGGCTCTGCAGGCTAAAAACAACCCTGCCGACTGCGCAGTCAGTAGTGTGCTGATCGACTTTTATTTATGGGATCTGGCTAAAAGAGTTGAGCGTGGGGAAGAGCAGATCGAGGGAATACAAACAACGAAAGACATGGTTCCCACCCATCGAACACGAAGCATCTGGTACTAGACCGGAAAGCCCTGCCCTCCACCCTGCGAACCTATTCCGCTGTGCAGTAGATTGAAAAGCTACTGTATATAATCTTGTGTTAATCTACAGTAGTTATCTCCCATTGCTTATTTAGAATGTATCGTACATATTCTTTCTACCGCGTGTTCAAATGGCCTGAGCGAAGTTCTCTGAATCTGGCTCAGGTCCCATTTCTTCTGGCGAAGGCGGGACTGGAAATGACTGTCGGTGAGCTATTCCGCGACCGTCCTCAATCCACGGGTCCGTCGTTAATTGAACGGGTATCATTGCACGAATTCCAGTAAATGTTGCTTTTGTAACATCAGCTGGCGTCACTGTGAACAAGAGGCAGTCCTTGAATTTATCATTGGTTAATTGGTACTGTATGTGGGAATCAGGCAAGAACGCACCGACACGGATAAACCTGCTATCCGGAAGCCCGTAACTTTGACAGGGTCTATCGGAATCTCGCCCGAAAACGATGTCCATGTCGCGCCATCACCCTGACAATTCGCATTGTGTCAGTCAATGTTCAAACAGTCCAGCCCGAGAGAAGCCGTACTGCGTGCCTGAACGTTCCTTCTCCAATGCAGTCAACACGCCATATGTCCGTTTTCCTATTGGCCTTCGCGTCCCGGGCGGTCGTTCTTTTTCAAAGTCACTTCCAAGCTGAGGAGATGGGGGAAACGCTCACGAACCTAACGTCGACAGTAGACTGTCTCATCAGTTGGAAGCGTGTTGCCTGAGGCTTTCCTGGGTTTCCCGTCGAAGGGCCGTACGGCAAGAACGCGGCGAGCGTGAAGGCCGTAGACTCGAAGGTAACGTGGAATGGAATGGCTTGCGTAGAACAGTATATTCTCGAAGCTGGTACCGTTAGAAAGAGCCATAAGTTTCTCAAGAGTGGGCTCACCAGGGACGTATACTTTCACAAATATATCCTGGGTTCCAGACTTCTCTTTAGCTTTGAGAACGGAAGGATACACTTTCCATTCAGGGCTCTCAATGAATCCTCCTTCGAACCGCCTGAGAGGCGTAGGAAGTGCGACCGAGGGGCGAGTACGCGGATAATAGATGAAAGGTGTAGACACGGTTCTGTACGAAAATATCGAGATTAGCGTCCTACAAATGCAATAGACGGCCGAGAGATTCGTACGTGCTGCCAATATTGATTCCGAGTACCCGTGACTTCACCAATGGGACGAGATTGGGCACGGCATGGGGCTTGTTTATTACGGCGCCGACAGTATACTGAAATGTGCTTTCGGTTAAGAGAGGATTTCAGTGGGATGCTGGCGCTTACATCAATAGTAGCGTAGAACCCAGGCAGTCCTGAAAGTTTGATGCTATGTGAGGGAGGGAGAGCCTAAAGCATCGCAGATGATGAGACAATTGAGTTGCAAGGACCAGAAGTCTACTCACATAGCGCTTGCCGTTGTATTCGAAGGTTGTCGGGAGCGTCAAGGAGAAGGGTAGAGACGTCGGGCAAGCGGAATTGCTGTCGTCTTTGACCCACAGCAAGGCGGTATCCACGCACAGTTTTGTCTCGGTGTGGCCACCTCCTGCAATCTCTTTCAATTCCAAACGGCCTTCAACCTGCAGACCTGTTGAGACTTTCGCGGATCTTGGTCGAGGGGTCTTACCGTGACTTCGACCGAAGATATGTTATCGGTCTTTGTGAGTTCAACAGTACCCTCTACAACACCACCAGAGCCATAAATCGGAAGATCAATGTTGTTTTGCTGAGCAGTCAACCGCAATTTAGCACTTCCACTTTTGGATGATGTGATGAAATTGCCGGTCGCACGAGGTAATGAGCGAGCGTTCAGGGCTAGCCGCTGCTCATAGAGACCAGGTTCTGCGGAATATGAAGGTGTGCGGCTGAAGGTGGGCTGGATTGGTTCAGCGTAGGTTGGGACGGTGGCGGTAGACATGGGAGGGCCGAAAACCTTTAGCCAAGACGGGCCACAGCGATTTATAGCCAATTGCCATTGGATGACCAATGCGCGACGCCTGTCCGGCCATGTGGAATTCCGGATGTTATGAGCGTTCCAAGCCTTATCGGTGAAATTTCTGATGGTGGACCCACGGGCCACGGCACCAGTGAGATCCTGAGGCCTGAGACCGTTTTGGCTTTCTACAGCTTTTGGGCATATGGAACTCGGTACGCTCTGTGAGGAGATCCACACTGACCTTTCCGATGCTTAGACCTGGCTCGTGAAATTGTTGAAGGGCAAGTGTTCGTGGTCAAGTGCACCGCAATGCTCGTCGCCGTGTCATCGCCGACTGTCACAGACATGTGATCGTGACACGACGCGTTGATGATCTCCGGTCGAAAATAGGTTATTACCTTTTCTGGTTATTGATCCAGCTCAAACGCGTCTTTGTGGACGTGACCTATCTTTTTATTCTCGAATTACCCCCACTTCTGCCTATGACATTGTGAACTCACCTTTCTTGACTTGTCGATCTGACGAACCTCACTTTATTGACGCAACCACGATTTTAGAAAACTTGACTTGACCCAGGTTTTTTGTTGTGGATCCAGCATAATCAGCTTGTTGAACGGACCTCAGTTGCATATCGAGTTGACCCCATTTTATGGCTGGTTGGCTTGTTGAACTGACCCCACTTTTTGCCTGAGTCACGTTGTTGATCCCACTGCACTTTTTGGTATTCCGATTGTTGAACTGACTGCACTTTCGAAATCTCAAATCGTTGAACCAGCCTTTGACTAGCTTCAGGCACATTCCTAAAATCAGAGACTTGAGTTCCCTTCAGTGCACGGTGAAAAAAATCCCCGAGAATTGTTACTCCCGGACACTTGGATAGTAGTACATATCCTGTGCTAGTAGAAGCCGTCCCTCGAGTTGCCCTCGAGAACCATTCTTCAAGTTCTGGTTTACGAAACTTGAATTTTGGCGTACAACTGAGTGTTATTAAATCCACACCTTGCTACTAGCACGGTTTTGCCGTGTTTGACGCGTCCTGGAATCAAGCCTCAATTCTTCAATTTTCGTGACGCGTCGCAATGGCCCCGGCGGTCCCGGGCATGCCATCGCATCTATCAACTGCGCATGACTTCCAAAAGTTGGGCTGATTCCACAACCAGGAGCTGGAAAGTGAGGTTGGTTCAATAAACTCAATGTCTCAAAAGTAAGGTTGGTTCAACGCATGGCACTTTGAAAAAGTGGGGGGAACTCCATAACTATGAAATGCCAGGTCCATTAGCAAAATGAGCCAGGTCCATAGCGGAAACCTGGCGTCAGGTCAACATTCTTAAATTTGGGGTCAAGTCAATAAATCGCGAAAAGTTCGTTCGGTAAGTCAAATCACGGGTCAAATCAAATCCATAGTTGCACCGCGCCAGATCAAGAACCGGGAAACTGGGCTGAGTCGATTACCAGAAAAGGCAATAACTTGTTTTGCATCTCCGGTCTGAGTGTTTTGCCTTTCGCGAATACCCTCTACGTTTTCGTGCAAAACACTAGCTCTATGAGATTCTCAAGTCAGGGCCATCCGAAACCCATTTATTTTCCCGCAATTTCGAAATAACCTGCCAAAAATATCGATGAGCCACTGTTACCCAGCGAATGTGCAAACCAACCTATGTATACGTATCCGTCAATCGCCCAACAATATAATCCTCTGTGCTAATAGGCGGATATTTCGCCACCGACCCGCAATTGGGAAGGCAAGCAATTTCCGCCGAAAAATTGGGATTGCAGAAGAATGCAATGGACTGACGACCCGGGGTGATCACTTCTTGCGCATTCATGGGTCTTGCTTGAGGTGCTACAACCCGATGAAGTGTTGAACGTAGGACGTCGTTACTCCAGCGGGCGAGCAAGTCCGCCACATTGACTACAATGGTTCCTGGCTGGATGCAAGTTGGCCAAGGGAAAGGCGTCGACTCCAGGTAAGATAACTCACAATTGGCAATGCTGGGACAAATGATCCAGTATGGGGATTCTGCACTTCCAGTCCGCCAACCTGTATCGACTGAATAAGAGAGTGCACTGTCTGGGGCAGAACAAGGAAATACTTGATCTTGGAACAGCAATGTCAAGGTGCCATAGTCTGGAGGAGCATCGCAAATCAGAAAGACACCGGAACGTTTAGAACGTCAACTCACCGCTATGTGCACCTGCCCTTGCTTGACCCTCATAATCCAAAAGCGACCGTTTGATCGGAGGGTACGACAGCAGCCTAAGATTATGAGACTGCTCATGAATTTTGTCATCGAAGAATCCTTCATCGAGATCCAACCCTAGAGCTATGGACCGCATAACATGCACATGCAGCTCATGACACTGCCTGAAAAAGTCCAACATGGTGCTCTTGAACTCGGGCGCATCGGTCTCCTTCGGCCATTGATTCGCCCAGACAGAATCCCAGTCTCGACCAATCTCCATCGTCTCCTTGAAGTCAGGAGCTTTTTCACGTAGTGCAGCGATCTCTGCCGCGTCGGTCGCTTGAGTGACGCGCTCGCGTCCAATTTTGACATAACCTCGGTTAGAGCGTGGATCCTCCCACTTCAGCGCATCCTTGACCTCAAATGGTAGACTGAAGAACTGGGCGCTCTGGATTGACGTTGAAATGAGCCAGGAAAGAAGAATCGGTTCAAGCTACTTATACCTTTGCAAAAGCATTCTGGACAGTCGCTGTATGGGCAATGTAAGTCAATCGCCCAGTAAGCTGCTATCGAAAACACACACCCGGGGGTATCCCATGGTTCGATAGATAAATGAAGCCGCTCTCCTTGAACGCAGATACAATCTCTGTTGCAGTGTCCTTCCTTTCAGTAACAGAGCCCGTTTGGAATTTTGAGAAGTCGATCAAAGGAATGAAAGAGCCGGTTGGAATCTTCGATGTTGTTGCGAGACCACGGCTCTTCAGACTTGCCCGAAAGACGATTGAGGCCCTCAGCGAAAACATCAGGATCCGTCTGCTCTGTGGACGCGACGTGGAAGGCGAGCAACAAGAATTGATACGATAAGCATTGTATTTGAGGTCTAGCTTCGAGTTTGATCCAACTCGTTTTGATGCAGGTGGTAAGCTCAAATTTTTGGGACGCGATCAAGACCTCCGATTGATAAAAAGCAAACGCAAGTAATCCCAGAACTTATCCGAATGTACTACTATAATCTATGTACGAGCGTATCCCATAGCACTGGGAGACCGCAACCGACGAAATAGCGCCATGAGTGTTTTCCCTCCTTCGGGACCCCATCTGCAAAATTCAAAGTCAATTTCCTTGCTAGATAATGAGAAGAAGGTAACACTGACTCTCCAGCAGAGACCTCCTGGCAGCATTGTTCGAATTCCTGTGATACCGAGACTTCATCCCATTTATCAACCTTAAACACAGTTAAATCATGTTCAGCGGATAAAAGAAAAAATCTTACAACATAGTCCTGGGTTCGTGAATCAGAATCAGTGTGAACATACAACCGTGAACGATACGTACTTCAACCAAGGTGCGCAGCTCATCCCAAATCGACGTCGCCAACAAAACGGAGAAACTCGTTGCCGGAGTTATCGTCGACATAATATGGTCCAGTGCAAGAGCGGCCAGCGCTGGCATAGCATATCTATGTGCAACCTGGTAGATTGCCAGAGCAGATGCAGGTGGTGGAGGTGGAGTCGGGTGAGGGTGAGGATCTGGGGTGGAAATGACCGGTGCTTGGTGGGATCGTTGAGTGCGAGGGGAAATGGGATAGTGGCTGGAAGCTGCGTATCCAGTAGAGGTAGTGAGAGGAACAGGTTTGGCACGCGATATACCACTACCCGTAGAAGGCAGACCCAATGTCGAGCTACTAGATACAGAAGGTTGAACCGGACGACGGGAGGTAGAGGTCGACGATGAAGCTTGCCGGGAGGTGCTCACTGAATTCGAGACTACCTTGGAGGACGATGGCCTGGGCGCTTGCGGCGAAGATCGCGTTGGGGAAGAAACAGAAGAGGGGTCGGGTGCCGCGGCTTTACCTTTGCCCCCCGTCGTAGCAGTAGCATCTGCGACGCTACTTTCGGCGCTCGTTGCACTTCTAACAGACGCAACCGTGCTGTCATCGCCCGGAACCTTGGTGAACGTTTTCCAATCCCATTCCCCGCCACGATGCTGCATCAACCATCGCGCACTCCACCCGCCACCGATACCTTCTACAGCAAGCCGGGGGTCATCCTGCTCTTTGAAGGAAAGCCAGTTCGCGTAACAATACTTGAGCAACCAATATACCTAACGAAATGTCTTGATGAGTATTTCAATCACGAGCTTAAGATCTGCGTACTGTTTCAAAGTCCGCTTCCTCGACGACCACAGTATAGAGTTTCCTGTCTCCCGGTACCATTTTCGTCTCAGAGAAAGTCGATGAGAGCATGGTTGCAAAGTATTCAGAACGACGCGTCAGTATGTCTGAGAAAATTCCATCAACTTGTTTCACAACATTCAGGATGAAGCCTTACCAGAGTGAGCATATATTACTCGTTTACGAGCAGTTGTTTGAGGCGAGAAAGGCGACTGGGACGATGTCGAAGACGATGGACGCCGAGTCGTCGGCTGTGAAGCTTCAGACAAAGGCGTGGCAGGCGTCTCTGCATCTGGAGGCATCCTTTCCAAGCAGACGAACCTAACGTCGCCAGTATCTGACGAAGTGGATGAGGTCAGATCCTGAGTAAACGAATGACAACACGAACTCGGATTATCCAACGAAGCCTCCAGACCGTCCAGCAGATCGCGCGGAACATAGTATGCGGTCGGTTGTTGAGGGAAGAAAGGTCCAACAGGACAATGAACCTGCACGCAGATGGTGAACGAATCTGTCTCTCGAATTCGCGGGTTCTCTAGTAGAGCGGTCAAGGAGGGGAGGGCACAATCTGGCAACAATCAGGGTCGAGTTATAGAGAATTTGGATGGTCAAATCACCCCAAACCTCCGACTCGCGTCGAAAGACCTATGCCGCAGTCAGTCAACAATAGAAGTGACCACCAATAATTCCACAAACCCAATTATTCTGCCAATATTCCCAAACCCATTCCGGACGCGCTCCGACACGTTCATCCTGGCATTTGATAGCAGCCATCATGCTCGCATTCATTTCATACGTGTGCGCAAAGTCCAGTATCAGGGATGTAATGCACAGGGTCATAGTCGGGGGTTTGCCTTCTGAGTTAGTGCCGCTGGATACCGCTGCAGCGGTTAAATCAAAAGTTCGTGTGTGTATGCAGATACTCACGAGGCTGAATCTCCAGCTTGAATTTATCATCTCCAATGAGGGGGGCGAGCTTCAGAATTTCGAAATCGTCAGGACCAACTGAAGCGTCCTCGTCTTCGGAGCTGGTATCCAACTGTACACCCTCGACAAAATCCCGAAGCTATTAATTCACATCAATTGATGAGGCGACGAACAACAAGAAATACAACACACTTTGTGCACATCGCGCACGACCCATTCAAAACCCTATATCGTTCAGAACGAGACACAAGGACAGAACAAACCAAATACCATGAACGACCATTGACGAGTCCCATCTTCCTGTCCACCGAATCCCATAGCTGAACTACTTTGCTGCCTCGCAGTGTTCCAGGAGCCACTCGTACTAAAAGTATTGGTCTGACTGGAACTCGGCCTTGAAGTCGAAGGATCCCAAGTTGCTTGCAAATTCGAAGGTAAATTCGACGGTGACGCCGCAGACAACGAGCTTGAGGTTCTCCGAGAGAATCTGTGTATGTACGTATGAGTTTGAGTTATATGAACTTTAGGCGCGCGCGTGAATGGGGTTGCTGCTGCTTGCTCGGACTGGGACAAGTTACAACGTGTATGCACCTTGATTGCCACGGCCAGGTTGGTCTTTCGAAGGAATCACTGTTGCGCCCAGGAGAGGACGATAGAGGGGACGCGGTGCGAGTCAAGTCAGACATACATGGAAGTGTAGGAGAAACTTGAGCGCCAAATATAGTTTGAGGTCCAGTGCCATACTAATGGAGCAAGACCGCGCGCTAAAGAAAACAAACGGCTGCAGAAATGGTTGCAAGAGGCGGGTTGAGGGTTAGACGCGTTGTAATTGGTGTAAGTACATGGTATAAGTCCTGAATTAGTTGAATCTAGTTCTGCCTAATAATTTACACATTTCTTTTCCAGTTCCGTCGAGAAACCACCTCGCGACCACACAAAGGCGTCGTTCAATACGTTTCCCAGAAGATATCGGGCAAGACTTGGCGCATCACTGTATATTGTCAACGACACTGTACGAAAGCAAACGAACGTAAATCTCCTACAAGACCAATGGTGATGCCCGAGCGAATTTTGCAATTTGCCCAAAGGATTATGGGAGTCAGTGAGGATGAATTTTGCCTCGAGTGGCCCGGTTAGAAGCTCGAGAGGAAGTTCCCGCCTCGGCAAGGACGACAATATGTGCTCTCGCAGGTACGAATCAAGATAATCCGATCTACGAGCATTCCGGAACGTCAGTTGCCTCTGTAGGGTGCAGAAGAAAACCTAATTCTATGATTGAGTAGATGTCAACATATTCACGACGTTACACACCAGATTCATCAGCTCAGTTTCGTACTCCTCCTCTTTGATACCTCCTTGGGAGTCATGGAAAACACGACAAACGCTGAAGCTGGCTTTGAGAGTTTGAGAAATCAAGCGAGATGCGTCCGATTTAATCATCCCTGCAAAGTTCTTCAAATATAATTAGGCAGACCAACAACAACTCGATAAGTTCCTCACCACTACTAGGACACCCTCAGGATGCAACGCAGCTTTGAGATCGTTCCAAAACTCCACGGTAAAAATGTGTTCCGGTACACCACCGCCCGAAAAGCAATCGTGAACCACTACGTCAAAGAGAGGATGCGGTGTTCCGGCGTCAATAACAGCTCGTCTGTTGGCTGCCCAGGTGCGTGCATCTTCGAGAAAGAGGTTCGTAGAAGGATGCTCGGGCAAACCGAAATATAGACGGGCGGCATCATAAACGGCAGGATCAATTTCCACGATGGTGGTATCGAGACCATGACGGTTAAAAGCAGTCGCGGAGATACCGGCGCCTAGTCCACTAGAATCCATTAGCATTGCCAAAGCGTTCCAACTGAATGCCATACATTATCAGTGCCCGCTCAAATTGTCCAGCTCTGGCGGTACTGTTAACCAGACGAGCAGCCTCTTGCAGAACAAAGGTGCCGTATATGGAGTCACCTAGCGGCGTCCCAAATGAATCCACTTGAGGAGGAACATCATCCAGCGTTGCCACTTTGCCGCCCATCCACACGCCGCCCAGCAGAGAGTGGGATGCTCGGAGGTACCGCAAGGAATGCATTTCTGAATCAGGTCCACCTTCGTATGACTTGGGCGGGAGGGCTTCGCCCACTACGATCAAACCTGTAGTAGATTGTACAGACGAGTGGATGACCATTGGGAATGTCGGGTGCAAATAAGGCTTGTCAAGCGGATGTGGAAGGACCGGAGAACCAAGAAATCTCTGCGCTGGCCACCAGAGGATATTGAAACCAAGAAGCATCAGAGGCCGCATATATGGGAACGGAGATTTCTTCTTCTTTGTTTTGCGGGGATTTGAAGCTGAGCGGCCCGGAAAGGTTATCATCCAAGCATTGGCCAAGACAGCCGCCCAAGTCAGAAACTAGGTAAGGATGAGACCCTGCTCACCGTGAGCTGAGCACACTCACAACTCGGCTCTCGGAAACATGATCTAAACGAGAATCCACGGCGAACCAAGATGAAGAGCCATATATTGCTGCATACACAACCAATGCCGCAACAGAACGATATCCGACCAAATTTTTGGACGGCGCACTTTGCAACGGCTGATGGACGCATTAACCACGATGGCCCAAATCCACGGAATGAAGTCAACACACACGTTAATGTCAAGTGCCAATGTTGCCTGGTTGGCAACCAAAGGGATCAAGACCGCACAATGAACCGCAATCGGTCCAACGATAGCTCTTCCCCATCTTGCAGTGTATACAGCTCCCCAGTAAGTCGAGAGAGGCGCGGCGGCGAATAGTAAGACCCCACATAGCAAGGTGTTCGTTGTTGACATTTTGACTGGTTGGGCTGCTGCAAGCACCACGGCTAATAGCACAGCTATATTCAAGGTATATGTCGTAGGGCCCGATGCATAGATGGGAACCAGAGAACGCTCATAGATGAAGAGGACGAGAGAAAGTGCCGAGAGTATAACGCAGTTTACACCAAGGCGAAGAGCAACTCCTAGAGCGCCACCCGGCCAGGAAAGAGGGAGCATACTATCGTCTCGATGAAGAATAGCTCAGCTCATTTATGGGCACGGCAAGGCAGTGTTTCGTCACGGACTGTGCTGGCAGGAAAGTGCAGAGAACACCGGGTCGGACTCAATTCGGACTCGCTTCGGACCTTTCGGACAAACCGCACACGCTCTCTGCGTTCCCTCCCGCACCTTCAGTGGCAATTCTATGTTCTAACCTAGTCATCTCCCAAAGCGACCTGTAAGTACCCGTCCTGGTACAGCTCCGTTATGGATAATACAACATTTTTACATTGAACGCGTACGCGCCAAACCTACCTAGATAACCAACACTACTCTTTATACGAAATCTTCTTCGCAAGCTTGTCAATAAGCTCTGTAAGTCGCCCAGCTTCATACTGGGCAAGAGTCGAGTTCTTCTCGTACTGGATGGCTTCCTATTACTCCAATCAGCAGTGTCGAGACGCGTCAATGAACAGAAATCCAGACCTGTAGAGCCGGCAGCGGGGTAGCACCATAGCCTACACGCGCATAAGCATGAATGCCCAAGTCCGCGAGTAAAATAAAACGAATATACCTAGCCATTTCCCAGGCGCAATCGCAAGATGCTTATACCACTCCCGTTCCGGAATCCCCTCCTTCGAGATGAACCCTTTCTCGAAACTAGCAAGCTTCTGATTTGCCGTCCGAATCCGACGAACAACCTTTTTGAGCCTCGCACCAGGGAACCGCCCAGGCAGAATATCATGCGCTTCAGTGTGCAAGAAGAATCCCAGCATGGTCTCGTACCCGAGCCCTTCCTGCTCGTCCAAAAATGCAGGGAGTCGACCAATACGGAATTTGTTGGCTGCTCCATGGCATCCATGTTCCTCTGCAAACTTGTGGCATTCCTTGCCGAAAATTTTCTTCAGGCGGCAGTATGCCTTGCGTAGCTTCCTTTTCAACGTTCGGTGACGTTTCAAGATCTTGTGGATGATCCTGCGAAGTTCCTTCTCGGCACTTGCTTTCTCAAAGTCCAGGCTGTGGCTGGCGGCTTGGAGCGCAATGATGGACTTGCGCAGTGGTGCGAGGTCGACATTGACTGAAGAATCGAGCGCGAGAGTTTCGATACTTCGAAAAACAGGTCAAAAGATAGGCGAAATCACTCTACGAACACACTCACCCATTGAGATAGTTCTCCAGTTCGTAAGTGTAGTGCGTGGTGTTGAGAGGAAGGACAATCGCAGATGACAATCGGACCAATTCAAGACCGATATGCTTAGCAACAGCAACCTGAGGAAGCGAACACTTAGCGGGCTGCTCATAGCCGCGAGAAACATGGACACATACGTGGCGATGGAACCCTGGGTCTCCATAAACTTCTTGCCAGCGCTGGGAATCAAAGACGGAGTGGTAATGGTACACAGCATCACCCTCTGAAGACCCAAACCCAGCATCGGAGCTAGCGACCTACGCAGAGGTTAGTATGATAGTACACTGAAATGCTCCACACGCACTCCAATCATTTGCAAAAACGGACTGAATGAAGACATCAGCGGATGCATACACTACTACTCGAAGGCAACGCACGTAAAGTCGGAACCCGAACCTAGCGGAGACACGCCGAGATTATCCGCGACAGCATTGACTCTGAATGTCGCACCAAGGCTCTCCACCTCGAGAGTATCTCCTCCAAAGGGGCCATTATCGGCACGAGCGTCCCACAAGGTGCGACCAGCAGACGTCGGGTGAGGAATATCTAGCGCAGCTTGACGCAAGAAGTGGGAGAGCGAGGGAGAGGCGGCCTAGAATATTAAAGTGAAGTCAAATTTTCCACCCAGTGCCGAGATGCTTACTGCATGGAATCGGGAGCCCGACACAGAACTGTCTGAAAGTGGATTTGAGTATCCATACAGATACAGAAAACAAAGACGAATTACCCAAATTCAAGTAGGTGACGACGTGCTTGTCGACGAATTCCGGGAAATCTTCAACCCATCTATAGAATGAGTCAATGAGACAATTCTTGGACCATGAACAGGCGGCTCACTCAGTGCTCCCGATGAGACCGTACTAGTACGCCTCAGTCATAATTCATGCTACATGAAACGATTCACTGACCTCCTCCGCTATTTGATCGATTAACTTGGTCGGGCAAGAAATTCACGAAAACACGAGAGACGTACCGTCCCATGAACAGATGAGAATAGTTCGGAGAGGTTTCCAACCCTTCTTCAACAAAGCACCAAGACCGCGAACGACCTCATTGATGGAGGCGGAGCCACTGGAAGGGTCGGTCGCACCCATGACCTTCGCAGGTTAGAGCGGCAAAGTTGCGTATACTTGTGGAACCTACCCAAGCTAAGACGGACCGACCGGAACCGACGTCAGCAAAAACAGTTCAGTATTGTTTATGGGTGTCGGCTTACCGTCTCGATGGTTGCCAACTACGATAACTTCATCCTAGAGAGGTTCATGAGTCGTTATTCTTACTCGTAGCAGAGCAAAAAACCTTGATATATCCCGGAATAACGCCCATCGTGTTCCAAATCGGCATAACTACAGACCAAACATGAGAAGATCAAACCAATCAGGAAGCGGTTGTGGATCAAGCACCTCTGGTGTCGACTGTAAAACAAACGCCAAGGAATCGTCAGCGGAGCGAATGCAGTTGAGCGCAAGCGTACCATGGTTGACAAGCCGAATTTCGTTTCCATCCTCCTTTGCGAGTTTGAGGAGCTTGGCGGCATTCGCAGCGGATATAGGCAAAGAAGGGATCTTAGGAACGTTCTCGCCTTCTGTCCGTGTGCTGTTTTCGTAGGCGGGAGTACCAGGCGTCTACAGACTTCTGAGTTATGCTGTACGTGCACATTTGCGAGCAGCGTACGGTAGGATCTCCTGGGTACATACTGAGGAACTGGACAGAGCCCCGTTGTACTGAGTCAGCATTGCGAGCTGGTCCATGGGGGTACCTAGAGCGAGGTGAGAATGGGGACGAGAATGTGAGTCATACTAACGCAAGATGGCCGTTGGCTTCTGTAACAGTGCCATCGTCGCGCAAATCACTATAGATGAGGACACTGTGAAAACGTCAATTCGTACTTCGCAACGCGAACGGTATGCGGACCCTGCTGCTCCTAGTTCTTGAGCACCTTTAATCTAGAATTCTATTGAGTCAAATGCATGGGACACGCGAGGAGATTGCCATACCTTCAGACCGCGGAAGTTACCGCCATATCGACATATGACAACAGCTCCAGTGAAATTAACACCTTGAACCGTAATCAGGAATATATAAGATGACCACGAAACGGTATTGACCTTTCTCGACAAGTGCTTCGTAATCCTGGACGACGTGAGAGACGGAAAAAATAGCAGAAATGTTGGCACCTCTTTCATTCCGTAGTTTGCATATATCAGCTTGCCTTTAACATCTCCAGCTGCACTTAGCCCATGGAACGTCGGAACATCCAGGTAATATTGTCCAGCCTCAGGGTCAGTCTCGTCTGCGACCTCTTCCAACTCAGCATCCCAGACAACTTGGCCCTCTTTATCCACAACCTGAAGCGCTCGATCTAGAGGTGTGTTCATAACCGGATAGTAAACGTCGACTTGAGACGATGAAGAGTATGAGCTTAGCGCGTGAAGAAACGCGATGTAACTTACTCCATGCTTTCGGTCTGTGAGTGTGGGGAATAAGGTTAGTTGCATCCCGGGATTCAGGTGAGCCAGCCGAGAATATAGGCTCTGCTTCTGGTTGCTCAATCCCCAGCTCGGTTTGAAGGAGAGTGAGCCAATCCTTAGCGGTTTGCAAGTCACCTTCGGAGTCGAGTTCAGGTTAACGACCGTTGGTTACAAGATCACCAGACCAACCTTCAGACCCTGCACGGTGCGGCTTGGTTGCAAACAAACGAGACGCCGCCAAGGCGCTGCCTTCGTCAGGAACAGAACTACACCATATTTCAGTATGAATCAAGCATACTTGATGATACTTACAGGAAGAGACTTTCAGCCTCTTTAGGCGTCAAAAAGTGTTTTTTGTGGCGATGAGGATGATCAATGAGTTCTTGAGGACCTCCACGCGATTCTCGATACCATCGGACAGCTGGCCGAGCGACGACCCAGTGGAAAACCAGAAGATAACTTAGAAGTAGAGTCCAACGAACAAATCTACGGCGGCGTGTAGATTGAGGGCTATCTGTGACTGGCAGAGGAATATAGTCCCCGGTGGAGGGACTTTTCTTCTCTGAAGCCATGGGAGAAAGAGTTCAAGTCGCAATTGGTGGTGTAGGTTGCGCACGCCACGGCGTGCAATGCCGCTATTACTGCGCTGATGCGTGATATCACGTCCAAATTTAGACCTGAACAACCAAGACCGAAAACCTCAAACCTGAACAGAGGCTCCGGGAAAGAAATTGCTACGTGATACGAGATATGGCAAAAGATAATTTTACATCTGTTTTGTTGAGTTTGCAGAAAAATCCTACACGAAGTTACTAGGATACAAGTAATTTTCCAAGCCCACGAAATTCTCCTTGATGCTGCGCGGACTCACGAATCGGTAGAAGATGCTGATGCTTCCAGCCTTGTCGTTTGTACCACTCGCCCGTCCACCGCCGAAAGGTTGTTGGCCGACGACGGCGCCAGTGCATTTTTCGTTGTAATAGACATTCCCAGCGGCATTGCGGAGGGCATTGGTTGCCTTGATCAGAGCAGCACGCTCGCTTGCGAATCTACGAAGAGGATGAGAAGCCTGATCGTTTCGTAAAGAGAAAGAAACCTACATGGCTCCAGTCAGGCCATATTGTGAGGTCGAATCAATTAGTTTCAGAGTTTCGTCATACTCCGAATCTTGGTAGACGTAAATCTAAACAGCCATTGAGCTGACAATTACCGAGCGGCAATGGGGGCAATGAGGGCATACAGTGAGAACAGGACCAAAGATCTCCTCAACCATCGTGACTGATTTAGGGTCCTTTGTGAGAATGACCGTCGGTTGAACGAAGTAACCCTTCGAGTCGTCTCCTGCGTTCATTATGAGCATAAGATCCCGGGCATTAAATCAAGACGAACCTGTTCCTCCGGCCAGAATTTCTCCGCCGCTTTGTTTCGCCTTCTCAAAGTAAGTCATAATTTTTTCGAAAGCAGGACGGCCGCTAGGGAGCTATCAGAATCGAAGTTGCGATACAATCATGGGAAACACCAACATAACGGGACCCATGTAGTTTGACCAATCGTCGGGCCCGCCGACCTTGATCTTGGAAATCTCTTCCAACAACAAGTCTTTGAATCCACCGGTCCATACAGAGGAAGAAACATATAGTCGAGACAGAGCAGAGCATTTTTGACCTACAGCAAATTAGACTCGAAATGTGCTCACTTTCAGAATGAGAAATATTAACCTTGATATTCGAAGGCACCTCTTATGGTTTGGATCACCGCATTTCGGATTTCTGCACTCTGGTGGACGATATGGAAGTTTTTACCACCCGTCTCGCCGACAATTTTGGGATAGCCCTTGTAGATCTCCATATTCGATGCAATGTCTTTCCAGAGTTGTTTGAACACAAAGGTGCTGCCAGTAAAGTGAAGGGCGGCAAAGAGGGGATGCTTCAACGACTGTTGCGCAACAATCTCCGGCGGACCTGGAACAAATTGGATCACAGAAGGCGGGACTCCGGCTTCGAGGAAAATTTGATGAACGATGTAACTCGAGAGTGTTGCCATTGGGGAGGGCTTCCAAATGACGACATTGCCAACGAGTGCGGGCGCTGAATGGCAAGATTAATGTCTGAACCGAAGACCAGGGGGACATGCATACTTGCGTTGAGGTTACCTCCAATGGCCGTAAAGTTGAACGGGGAGATTGCGAGGACGAAACCTTCCAAAGCCCGGTATTCGACGCGACTGCAAGGGTATTAGAAATTTGGCGGCTTTGATACCCTACTAAACACACTTCCAGGCACCCGCAGAATTCTTAGTCGGCTGCTGAGCATATAAATCCTGAACGAACTTGACACCGAATCTCAAGAAGTCGGTCAACTGGAATGTTATTTAGCAGGACGTTCTTGACACGAGGGAGAGCTAAGACCTCTGCGGCAGCATCGATCTCAGCTTGCCAGACGTTCTTCCCTTGTCCGAGAATCGTCGCAGCCATGAGCTTGTAGCGATACTTGCCAGAAACCAAGTCCGCAGCCTTCAAGAAAATGGCGGCCCGATCGTTCCATGGCATAGATTCCCACTCGTATTTCGCAGCCAGTGCACCGTCAATGGCTTGCGCCACAGTCTCAGAGTCCGCTTCGTGGTATGTGCAGAGGTTTTTGGCATGATCATGCGGCATGGGTTGTGAACCCATTTTGCCCGTTTTCACCTTCAATAAATTAGATCGTGGATACATTCATGCAAGCGCCTACCCACCGGTTTCCCATTAATAATGCAAGGCACCTCGAAGGGGAGATCGGCCTGCATCTGCGAGATCGCAGCCTGGAGAGCAGTACGCTCTGCGGAACCCGGAGCATAAGATCGCTGAAATAACGTTAAGCGGAGCTTCGGAAATGCGTTATATCGACAAACCATGGGTTCATTTTCGATGCTGGGGACCGAAAACGTTGCTAGCTGTGCGGAGGCCATGGTGGTAAGTGGAAGAGAGTAAAAGCGGGTGCGCTCCTCGCTTAGATTTCACTTAAGATCTTATCAACCGGCTTATGCGGCCCGCTCCTTGCTCCGTAACCGCCATGTCGTCGACTTTGGCGCATCCGCTGCCAGGGAACGCCCTCTGGGGCCAACTGCTACGCAAAAACACACTTGCTACCCCCTCGACAGTACCTGTACCACCAACAGCCCCGCTCGACAAAACTGGCACCTCAATGCGCATCTTGTTGCACGATACTCAAGCTAACTTCGAAAAGTTTTCTGCCAGAGTCGAAAGGCTTACTTCTGGAATCGACGATACGAAGAGAGAGCTAGTCATTGTCAAGGATCTTTTTCAGGGAGCGCAGGAGTCGCTTACTTTGGACATTGTGGATCTAGGTAGAATGTTTTCTTGAAGGACTCAAAACGTATTCTGATCTGTACAAACTTGAAGTCAACAGAACTCAAACACAGATTCAAAACTCTCTGGGTGAGCCAGCTCAAGTCGCAGCCCTGGAATTACTCCGAAAGGATGTCGATGCCCGACTGGATGGATTGTCTCAACGTATCGATGACATGCAATCGGTAAGTACACACATATCCATATCTTTCGCGCTGACCTTCTTCGCAGTTTAACCAAACTCAGGCGCAGGCGTTGCACAACGTGACCCAGACCCTCCAAAGTCTACAAGATCAACAGGGAAAGCTTCTATCCGCCGTGCTCCCCCTCTTGCCTTTGTTACAGGCCGTTCCAACTCACATCGATTCCGCGCGAAGCAACCTGTGTGAAACAATACTCAAAGCGTCACTAGAATCAGTTCGTACCCATAACACCCCACCACAAACTGAAACATTGCCTCCCCCGCCTCGAATTGTCCGCAAGCGCAGCATTCCTGCTGGTCCCTCTGTATCGCCGTTCTCTGTTCATAAAAAGCCTAGACTAGATTCGGAGCACATGATGACGACCCCCAACATTACTCGAGAAAATCTTCATAGTAATCCCCAGCGTCGCCCTAGCCTCTATGCTCCAAAGCCGCGATTGACTCACCCCATACCTTCCTTTCCTAATTTCGCCACGCCCCGACGCCCTCTAGGCGAGCTCCCTGTCCCTCCCAATGCTGGCCTCAGTCCGATTCAGGACGAACCTGGGTTTTCCTCGCCTCCCGCCAACCGAACACCTTTGATGCCTCCTGCTCTCATCTATCCTCATCCTCACATGCAAAGGACTCCGTCTCCAGACGTACCTCCCAACAATAAAATCTCAGTGTCGCCATCTCCGTCGCCCGAAGCTCCCCCTGTCCAACCCTTCTCTGGACTTACTGATATACCGAATCCTTCTTCGTCACCAAACGCGCGACCTGAATTCGTTCTGCAACCCGTACACGCTGCTCCTCAAGTCTCCATGGTCAGAGGACGCCGGTCTCCGTTCGTAAGCGAATACAATGAATATCGACTTTCAAAGAAAAACTAAATAACGGACTCTAGCGTGACGGAAGGCGCTTTATACCACTAGACGACGACGATTCGGACTCCGACGATGACTGACCACGTTTATTTCCTAATTTGGCTGCGAGCGGTTGTTGTGCTGTATTATATGTAGATGCTGATGCCTGCGATGACCACTTTGTCCCCTGCTTTTCACCATCACCTTTGCTCCTCGATGCCTGCGACATGAGCGGAAGTTTTTTTTTAGCCGCCATAGACATATTCAACTAGCTCTTAGCTGGTTCACTCGCTTTTATCTGCGATTTGTGGTTCGTCGACTTCAAGTTGAATCTCCCGAAGCGTGATGGTGGGCCGATACTTCTGGGTGGTGTTACAACCTTCGCCAACTCTTTCTGTCCGATATCTCGGCTCACCATTCGCTGACGAAGCCGCTCAGCGTCTCGAATGCGGCAATTATCTGGCTCTCTTCACTCCTCAGCATGCTCATGACAGTACCCTCGCTTTCCTGGTTCAGCCAGCTTCCGATCCACTTCCAGATACTTACCTTCCAATTTCACCTTACAAGATTGGTCCACGAGAGTCATTACAACCTGGTTTCGATTGGCCCTTCGAAGATTGTGTCATTAATACCGGAAGGATATTCAGTATTGTGGACTTGCATGATGAATCTGACAATGGGACAACTCGCTACGAGTTGAGCGAGGAACATGTCCATACTTTCCTCAACACTGCTCGAGAAGATATCGCGAAACAGGATGGGTTGGACGGAGAGCGATGGAGTGCAAACAAGAAAGCCGAACGAGAAGCGGCCGGATTTTTGGATGATGCCTCAGTCTGGACGACTCTCAGTCCGAAGAGCACATATGTCCCTCCAAAGCCATACCAATTCTTCTCGCCGGATTCCGTCGACGCGCTATACAGCTACGATATTGGATCGCTCAAGCGTGTAGTTTCAGCAAACCTTTGCTTCGAGGATAAGCTTGCAATCACCAGGTAGTGTATTTCCTTCGCGCTTTCGTGGATATCACTTCCCGCGGTGTTAGACTAAGGTCACGCTTCTCGCGCATCTCAACGGATAGGACGATTATCTGGACGATGAACCAGGTATTTACCGTTCACCGGGAGCCTTATACGTTGTAAAGCCGAGTGCAGGCTGCGCTGCAAGATTTAGATTCTTTTGCGGAGCAAACAATCACAGATCCGCCCGCCAGGATTATCGACCTTCAGATCACGATCAACAGACCGGACAGTCCTGAATCGCTCAGTTCAGAATCTTCAGAGGAAGAAGAAGAGTACACCGAGGAGGAGATTCAGCGGCTTCTTGATGGCCCTATTGAACGCACATTGCAGCCCCCGGCGCCATACGACCTTCATGGCCTGCAGGTCATATATTTTGACATCTTAGGGACCCTGATTGTAGGGTCCAACCACACCCAAGTTATCGCGGAACTAATACCTGCGACAGGACAACGAATGTGGCATATACGAAGCTTTGCAACCCTTGATAGCACAGTGTCCGTATCAATTCGAACGATGGGAAGCACTCACATTCTACTTCGAGAGCGAAGTGGCTGTCAAGCAACGCATGCCTACCGCGCCCTACTCCAAAATTCTCGCTGAAGCCCATGATGACATGGCGAATCGTCTGGGTATTGTGGCGGCTGACGACCTTGCCTTCACGTTCGCCTCGTCCATCGCCACTTGGCCGCTGTTTAACGAGACGCTACCATGCATCAGCAACCTTGCGGCGCTGGTTCCATTCCTTGTCGCCTTACCGGACATCGACAAGGAAACGCTTGACAAATCAGCTGCATTCGCTGTGATTGCTCCGTACTTTTCTCGGGTATATACTTGGGACGGCTCGCATGTGTACAAGCCTGAAGTGGCGGCTTTCCAGCTCCCACTCAAGTTTTACAAGGACATGGGCATTCCTCTCAAGCAGCAATGCTTGGTTTCCAACAGCGTCTTTCGTGATCTAGAGTCTGCTCGTGAGCTCAGTCTCCCAGCCGTCTGGATGCGATATCCCCAAAGCCTAGCAGGGAATATTCTCTCGTTCGAGGGTTCATTTCCTGTGTCTGTTTGCACGTATCTTGTAGACTTGGATCTGCTCATCCGTTACCATAAAGGCGCTCGGTCCTCCACACCTCCCAATGGAAATGCGGCGCCGGTGGATTAGTATTTCTGTTTTGCATCGACCTGTGATATGTACATGCTTTCAGATGCTTTCACGATGCTTGCTTATCTTTGTGTGTCCTCTGAGAATCGCGAACAACGCCCTAAATGGATCTTGTATGTTCGCTCTTGAATTCCTGGCTTGAACACAGGCTTGCTGCAGCCTCTGAGTTTTCCCAGTCGACGTTTAGATCAATTAGATCAGAGTGGTTTGTCGGCTTGTTTGTCGGCTATGTTCAAAGCCGGACTTCCCCTTTCAGTAACTCGGATTCTCTGAGGTGAAGCTTGTTTGTTGGGTCATGTCCGACAGCGACTCCGACGACGGGAAAGTATTGTCGACGTCCCCTGAGGCTACCCAGAGCATTCTCGATGCTACACACTCGCCTTCCGCCGCACAAACGTCTGGATCTGAAGACAGGGTCGAACTCTTGAATAAAGCACGCGCTTTCCTTCACCAACCGCAAATACAGCGTGAAGACGCACTGTCCAAACGTCGATTTCTCGCTGAGAAAGGTCTCAACGATGCTGAGATCGAGGGACTCATGCGTGAGCTGGTATCTCGGTTTCCAGAGCTCATGAACGCACCATGATTAAAAGGACGAACAGCCGGTCCAAATTCCCTCAATACCACCTAGAACTTACCCGCAACCTCCCCCATCGAACTTACCAACCCTGCTTCTTGGTCTCATGCGCCTCTTTTCATGGATTATCGGAGGGGCCGCAGCTCTCAGTTTCATCTACTACGTGCGAGAGTGCCTCTGTCGCTGCTGAACCAACGCACTTACAAACTGTGTAGCGCATACTTCTGCCGCGAGTCACTGCAACATATATGGCGCGAGGCTCGTTGAAATCCCATCAGCTATCCCTCATCCGAAAACTCAACACTTCTTTGGCCTCGCTGAAGGACTCCCAGAATGACGTTGCCGAAGTGCTTCCCAGACCAGGAGATCTCCAAGAACCATCCGCATTCAAGGCTTGCTTGACGCTCGATGCGCTGTTGGAGCATGTGGATACTAACAAGATTGAACTCTCATCCATCTCGCAAATTTCATTCCTCCGATGTGCCATCTCCGATCTAAGCATGAAAACTGAGTCCAAGAAGCCCACTACGACGGAGCTGTTTCAACTCTTGGAGGGAAAGATTCCATGGCTTGCATCGGATGAAGGGGCATCTTTCGAGGTACGTCTCTCCATATGTGAACTTGTGTTCTAATTAACATCCATGGCAGCAGAGTCTCTGGGACACCCTTTCAACTTGCTCGCTTTTCATCTCCGAAGCCTCTCCTTCCGACTCGGTACCCTCGAGCGACAGTCAAGCGGGTTCTTGTTGGACATACCAACCTCCAGCGGCCCCTGCTCCTACAGCACTCGCCCAGTCGCTTTCCGCCCTCTCCGCCTCCATTCCCAAACCACACCCCGAGAAACATAGCCCCTTCCAACACGCCTTGCAATCAATGAGCGATTTCACGGGCTATATTAGTTCCCAGATGTATGCTCCTTATCTCCCTGTGGGGAACAGATTCGGGACTGGTCCAACATTGAACTCTGCGGAGGAAGAAGTACGGAAAGAAATTCGAGCTTTGAAGGGATTGGTGCTTAATCGGTAAGGCTTTTGGGAGCTCTCTTTATTTTTTGCTGAAACACTTGATTAGGCGGACATTCTTGTCCAACGTAACCGCGCGGCCTCAATGATTAATGGAATGTGTACAGTATTTGGAAAAATAATAAAAGGCTCTAGTCTCTCAATCCCGCCGCCTGAACCGATCCTGGCGAGCTGCTCTCAAATGCGGCCAAGCTTTCTTCCCAGACTTTGGTCTCCATTTTCTTCCCCTCGTTCGTCTTCAAGAAATTATATCTGTAAAGCGTCAGCTCAAGCACAAGAGTAACCATATGAGGGTCACAACTCACGGGTATATCTCGTAGTCTGCCAGCATCTCTCCGTGAGTTTCTGGTCCTGCGATTGCGGCATTGATCAAAGTACGAGCGCCGACTTCCGCCGTTCTCCCTCTAATCCCCTTCACCACGCTCATGACAGCTCTGATTATCCATGGTTGCCCGGCCTCAAGATTTGTCTTCACCATCCCCGGACACACATTGTTCACGACCACCATCGACGGGTCGATGTGCTTCCCGAGTTGGCGTATCCACATCGTGACCAGAACTTTGCTGTCTCCGTAACGAGTCATGGAGCGGAATTGTGCGCGGTCGTTGAAAAATGTGAACACCGGAACGGCATCGGGGATCGGGTTTTTGAGGAAGGAGCTCAAGGCTATCATGCGCGATCCTACAATGGTGAGATGTGACGCTTCGCCTGCGTTTTGTGCGGAAGCTTTGAGGAGGGGGAGAAGGCGAACGGTGAGAACGGCGTTGGAGAGGAAGTTGACCTGGAAATGAGCCTCTGTCTGGGTTTCCGGGTTAACTTTCCAGTTCAGGTCACCCATTCCCGCATTTAGGATGACGATGTGAAGCTTCGGGACCTCCGCGATGACTCTCGACGCGAAGGCCTCGACGGAAGATGGTAGCGAAAGGTCGAGGGGGAAGACGAGGATGGTGGGTTTTGTCGCGCGTTTTTGGACAATGGGGTCGGCGAGCAAGGCATCCTTTGTTGTTTGCCCTGACTTTGGGTTGCGCACTGCGAGGATGAGAGTGGAGATGTTGCGTTGAGCTAGGTGGAGAGCTGCAGCCAGACCGAGTCCGATATTTGCGCCGGTGACGATGGCGGTTTTGCCTGCGAATGAGAGGGATTCTGGGAGAGGGGGGATGGCGGGTTGACTCAGAATTCCCATTGTGCGGGACCGTCGTTGGGTTTGTAGACGGTCCCCTTACATGGTAGAGCGTTAAGTAGATTTCGGTTTGACACCGGCACGACGCTTAGAGTGAGTTACTCATCAGGGCGTACGCCGTCGGGATCTCCGGGTATTGTCAAATGAGCTTGGCGCCTCATAGTCATACTTACTTCCGGATCTGCAAACGATTTTCCGACCTCTCGCGCTGACGCGTCGTTGGTAAATCATGCACGATCCTTTCGAGATTTTGAGCGAAATGAGTTGCCAGATTCCCAGAAGAAAAAAAAAGTGAGTACTGGATTCATCATTCGTGCGGATATCCCGGAGTTCGATCTTATTTTTAAAAAAAACTCGTTCGCTTACATTTATCTACCAGGGCGCATTATGGAAGGAAGGATGGAAGATTCGGTTGTCCGTCGTTGATCCGTACTGCATACATTCGACGCGTGTATAACGCTGTACGGCGCCGTGTACGGGCTTCAAAATTCGGAATCTCCCAGGAACTGCCGTACGCGACACTGACACAAACCCTGGATTCGAATTCGTTGAAGATCGCGATTGCTATGGACGGTCGGTTTCAATATGGATGAACCCGAAGATACTTCGATAAGATAGTCCAAATGGAGCAACCTCGACGCGTCGAGAGCTGTGACGTCACAAGCAAAAGTTTAGAAGCGCGTCCTTTCTCCACTACCTCCACCATGCCCACCGAGCCTTTGAAACCAGAAACAGTCCTTGCGGTTGACGGCTGGTTGAAGGAAAACGTTCCCGCTATCGTACATCGCCACGACCTCTTCAGAAAGTGGAAAGACACGATCGACGCCTCTGAAGGAGGATATGATAGTTTCACCAAGGGTTATCACAAATTCGGTTTCAATATCGCGTCAAATGGAGAGGTTGTGTATAGAGAATGGGCCCCGAACGCTACAGAAGCGTCTCTTATCGGCGATTTCAGTGAGTGTCGTCCTGTGTTGACGGATGGGTGTGTACTCACCTACACTGTAGACGAATGGAACAGGACATCGCACCCCATGAAAAAAGACTCTTTCGGTGTTTGGGAGATCATCCTTCCTCCTACAAGCACAGGCCAATGCGCAATACCGCATGACTCCAAAATTAAGGTTTCCTTGCTCGATTGTGCGCGATGTTCAATCGGTTGACATAGTCAACCTAGATCTCCATGATCACCCCAGAAGGAAAACGAATTGAACGTCTGCCCGCCTGGATCAAGCGAGTGACCCAGGATCTCGACGTTTCGCCTGTGTATGATGCCCGCTTTTGGAATCCCCCTGCTTCCCAGTGTTATACTTTCAAAAACGCGCGGCCTCCCAAACCAACAAACGCCAGAATTTATGAAGCGCATGTCGGAATATCTTCTCCCGAAGGTCGGGTCGGCACGTATAAAGAATTCACACAAAATGTTCTGCCCCGCATAAAGAAATTGGGCTACAACGTTATCCAGCTCATGGCGATAATGGAGCACGCATATTACGCTTGTATGTATCAACTTATTACTTTACCTCGACTCACTGTCTTGCAGCCTTTGGATACCAAGTGACGAGCTTCTTCGCCGCAAGCTCCCGCTATGGTCCTCCAGAAGACCTGAAAGAACTCATCGACACCGCGCACGGAATGGGTCTCGCAGTACTCCTCGATATCGTGCACTCACATGCGTGCAAAAATGTGCTCGATGGCCTCAACGAATTCGACGGCACAGACCACCATTATTTCCATGAAGGAGCCAAAGGTCGCCATGAGCTTTGGGACAGCAGACTCTTCAACTATGGGTCGCACGAAGTTCTTCGATTCCTTCTCAGCAACCTACGTTTCTACATGGAAGAGTATCAGTTCGATGGCTTCAGATTCGACGGCGTTACTAGCATGATGTACGTCCACCACGGTATTGGCACCGGGTTCTCCGGAGGCTATCATGAGTACTTTGGGTCTGGCGCTGACCTGGAAGGTATCGTGTATCTCATGCTCGTACGTTGCGCTTCACCATGCAGATAATTCAACTGACCGAGAACGCAGGCCAACGACGCGATGCACACTCTCTACCCCAATGTTGTCACAATTGCTGAAGATGTCTCCGGCATGCCTTTACTCGGCATTCCAGTCTCAAAGGGAGGAGTGGGCTTTGATTATCGGTTGTCTATGGCAGTTCCCGACATGTGGATCAAGCTTCTCAAGCACAAGAGCGATTATGAGTGGGATCTAGCAAACATCGAACATACGCTGTCGAACAGACGGGACGGGGAGAAGAGTATTGCTTACTGCGAGAGTCATGATCAAGCGCTCGTTGGGGACAAGACGCTCGCGTTTTGGTTAATGGACAAGGAAATGTGTCAGTATCTTTCTTTGTCCCAGAGAGCTATTTTCTCAAGTCTTCTTCTCAGATACGAATATGTCGGATCTGTCCGTGATGACGCCTGTTATTGCCCGAGGCCTCGCCCTACACAAGATGATTCGGTGAGTGCCACGGTTCAGGATGTCGATGAAATCTAACGCTTTGCAGACTACTTACGCACTCCCTCGGAGGCGAAGGTTACCTGAATTTTGAAGGAAATGAATTTGGACATCCCGAGGTTGGAGCGATCTCACTTTTTTATTTGGCGCATAATGAATATTCCATAGTGGCTTGACTTCCCGCGCGCAGGGAACAACAACTCCTTCCACTACGCACGGCGCCAGTGGAATGTCGTTGACGATCCCCTGCTACGCTATCGTTATTTGAACGAGTTCGACGCCGCGATGAACAACATGGCCGGCCAGTATGGGTGGCTCGAAGCACCTAAAGTATTGTCTACTTTCTCTTCTGTTCACTAGGTTTTACTGACATTTTGTGCTTACTCAGGCGTACGTGTCGCTGAAGAACGAATCGGATAAGGTTCTCGTGTACGAGCGTGCCGGCCTCCTCTTCGTGTTCAACTTCCACCCCACGCAAAGCTACACCGATTTCCGCGTCGGCATAGAGGTCGCGGGAAAGTATGCGGTCATTCTGACGAGTGATGAGAAGCGCTTTGGTGGGTTTGATAACGTTGGGCTGGGTGGGGAGTACTTGACTTCGCCCATGGAGTGGAATAACAGGAAGAATTTTGTGCAGGTGAGTTGCTTTTATTCTGAAGCCCGGCTGGTGTTGACAATGGTTTCTTACGCAGGTCTATATTCCTTCGCGGACCTGCATCGTTCTCGCAAAAGTAGACTGAATGATTGAAAAGTAAAATCTAAAGAAGAAACCGAACAAACGGTTGTATAAATACCATGGACACTCTTAGACGATTCGATGTATAGTTATCACTCCAGCACAACATAGACGCTGCCTGCTTTGATTCCGCTGCATAGTATAGCGTTCCATATCTGACTCGACTTGAAAGATATGCCAAGTCGTGGATGACGTCATCCAAAACCTGACACCTCCCAACTCCAAAAAAAGTGGCAAGAGTCTTAGACAAGCCAAGGCCCAAGAGGAACGCAGTGAATCATCGATGAAAACCCAAGAAAACCCAAGATGGGCATGGAGAGAGCCAAGACTCGACTTATCTTTGTTCAACTCAAGTTGAATTGGAACTGAGTGGACTTTTCGCCGATATCGCTGGTTTCTGACAAGAAGAACAAACATTCATCCAGACAAGGCGCTATGCTCATGTTCCATCCCGGTTGAGAAGCTGGCTCGACACACGAAAACAAGAAAACAAGTTGGTTAAGAAATCGGATTACCAGAAACTTGGTCAGAAACTGCGCGTCTTCGAAGCCGGTCTCTTGGCGCCTCTTGGTCTCAAGCAAGCAGTGCGCGCCACATCTTGAGCCCGCTCACATTTGAAACTTAAATATGGAAGGGCTCGGAGCCTTCTCTCGAGCACCTTTCTCTCTTGGTGCCTCTTTTAACAAGACCACCAATTCGCTGTTTCCACTATCCTATCCTATCCTATCCTATCCGCGTTAAAGACCAATGACCAACGAAACCAACAATGCGGTCACTGTGGACCGCGCCGAGGCTCGAAATTCCAGCACGCCGAATGAACGGCAATCTTTGAAGCCTTCAGGCACGATTACGCCAACGACTACTTTGTACAACTATCCGAAGCATCCCTTCCTACTCTCCGCAGAGGATGTAGCTCAGGCTCTCTCGACCGATTTGGACAAAGGATTGTCCACGAAGCAGGTAGACGATTTACACAACATGTATCCGAAGAATGAGTTCGATGTTGGTGGGACCGTCTCGTGGTATACCATCTTGAGCAAGCAGATCTTCAATGCTATGATCTTGGTACGTTTGAGAATTGTGTATTAGTCCAGCAATCGCTAAAATTTGGACTTGTAGGTCTTGATCTGTGCCATGGTTCTCAGCTTTGGTATCAAGGACTATATCGAGGGCGGTGTCCTCGCAGTAGTCATCATCGCCAATGTCACCATTGGCTTCTATCAAGAATTCAAGGCCGAGAAGAACATGGATGCTCTTCGCTCACTTTCGTCGCCTTCCGCCATGGTCCTCCGAGATGGAAAGACGCAGGTCATTCCCAAGTACGTCTTGCTTACAGTCATGCCCTTCAGGCTCTCTCGTTGTTTACTATATTTCTCGCCTAGTGCGGAAGTGGTTCCCGGTGACATCGTTTTCCTCAAAATGGGTGATACCGTCCCAGCCGACCTCCGCGTTTTCGAGGCCATGAATCTGTTTTGCGACGAGCAGTCTCTCACTGGAGAGTCTCTCCCAGTGGACAAGATAATTGATACTGGCATCCACGTCCCAGGTACCGATCGACTCGCCGTCACCGAGGGAGAAGTTGGCATCGGTGACCGCGTCAACATCGCCTACGCCACCACCATCGTTCGCAAAGGCCGCGGTCGTGGTATCGTCATCTACACGGGCATGCAGACCGAGGTCGGCAAGATCGCCGCCGCCTCTACCAAGAAGCAGCGCAAGCCTGGCAGATCGATGAACTACAAGAAGTACGGCAGGCGTCAGCCTTTCCTCGGCGCTTTCAGACGCGTCTACGATACCATCTTGAAGTTCCTTGGCCTGTCCGAGGGCACACCTCTGCAGCGAAAGCTTGCCATGCTCGCATACGTTTTGTTCGGGTGCGCCATTCTCCTGGCCATCGTTGTGTTCGGAGCGCACAGGTTCGAGTTCCGCAGCGACACTTACGCCGAAGTCGTCCTCTACGCCGTTTCATTGGGTATGTCGATGATTTCCCAGTCACCTGGCTTTGTTCTGACTATCATTCAGGTATCGCAATCATTCCGGAGTCACTCGTCGCCGTTTTAACCATCACAATGGTCGTCGCTGTCACAGTCATGCAGAAAGCCAATGTCGTCGTCCGAGATCTATCCGCGCTCGAAGCCTTGGGGGGCGTTACCAACATCTGTTCCGATAAAACTGGCACTCTCACTCAAGGCGCCATGATTGTGCGCAAGGCGTGGTTGCCCATGTCGCATACTTACACTGTCCACGATGCTCAGAGTCCAAGTGACCCGAAAGTCGGTCGCGTCACTCATTCGGAGGAGAAGGAGCAGCATCCTCGTCGAGATCGTGAGCAAGAGGGCTCAGCGCTCGGCTTGAGATTCGACCTTCCGGAGGAACCGGAAATTCCGGCCGAACTCTTCGATGACGATCCTGAAGTTGAAGCTCAAATGACAGACCCTCTCAAAGCCTTCCTCCATTCTGCGGCTCTTTGCAATTTGGCGACGGTTCGGTATGACGCACCGGAGGCCAAGTGGCAGACCACCGGCGAGCCGACGGAAATCGCTCTTCAGGTCTTTGCTCATCGTTTCGATATGGGCAAGAAGGCGCTCGAAGCTCAGGGTTGGAACCAAATCTCAGAGTTTCCTTTCGACAGCACCATTAAACGCATGTCTGTGATTTATGATGCTCCCTCAGACGCGTTGTTCCCCACACACAGCAGCATTGTCTTCACCAAAGGCGCTGTGGAACGAATTCTCGATCTTTGCACGCACATCGGTTACGGGCAGTCGAAACGGCCTATGACGGAGGAGCTCAAGAATCGCGTTATGGAGGAGATGAACACCCTCGCATCGCAAGGTCAGCGTGTTCTGGCCATCAGCTATCGTGAATGGGACGGAAAGTTCGAAGATACCCCTGTGAACGAGAAGGTCGAATCTCCCAGTGCGTCGGACGCTCCCGATAGCTCAGTCGTCAACGAAAAGATCAGCGACGACGGCGGTGACAGCGGCCATGACATTCGCGACGAGGTAGAGCAAGGCCTGACGTTGCTGGGACTGGCCGGCATTTACGACCCTCCACGACGTGAAACGAAGCCGTCCATCGCAGAAGCCTCAAATGCTGGTATCAAGATTCACATGCTAACGGGCGACCGTAAGTTTCATCTGCACCCTTGAACTTTCAACGCATCAACTGACCGCGTCATCGCAGATCCCGAAACCGCCAAGGCGATTGCAAAGGAAGTCGGGATCCTGCCAAAGAATATGGGCATTCTCTCTAAGGAGGTCGCTCGCTACGCGGTGATGAAGGCTACCGATTTTGACAAAATGACTGAAGCCGAGATTGACGCCTTGGAGGAGCTGCCACTGGTCATCGCACGATGCGCACCGGAGACCAAGAGCAAGATGATTGATGCTCTGCGCCGTCGAGGAGCTTTCATGGCCATGACAGGCGATGGCGTGAACGATGCCCCTTCTCTCGCCCGCGCGGACGTCGGAATCGCCATGGGTTCTGGCTCCGATGTTGCTAAAGGAGCGTCCAAGATCGTGCTCACCGACGACCAATTTAATTCCATCGTCTCGGCTATCCGACAAGGCCGCCGTATGTTCGACAACATCCAGAAGTTTATCCTCCACCTTCTCACCTCCAACGTCGGTGAAGTCATCCTCCTTATCGCGGGTCTCGGGTTCCGAGATGGCACCGGTCTCGCCGTTTTCCCTGTTTCGCCCCTCGAAGTACTCTGGATCAACATGGCGACTTCGTCGTTCCCCGCCTTTGGGCTCGGCAGGGAGCAGGCTGCTTCGGATGTTATGAGGCGACCGCCCCATGATAAGAAGCGCGGTGTCTTCACCAACCAGGTCATGATTGACATGCTCGTTTATGGCATTCTCATGGGCACGCTCACATTATCCAGCTTCGCCATTATCATGTTTGGAGTCCATAACGGGGACTTTGGCAGTGAATGCAATCAGCGCTTCTCCGAAGAGTGCAGACCAGTCTTCCGCGCGCGCGCATGCACCTTTGCTGAGCTGACCTGGATGATCCTTCTATCTGCTTGGGAGTTCAAGTCTCTTCGCCGCTCCATGTTCCGCCTGAACCCCGACGACACCAGCCGCTTCCCCCTTTTCAAAGACCTGTACAGCAACCGCTTCCTCTTCTGGGCGGTCGTTGCGGGCGGGGCTTCCGTCTTCCCTGTCGTGTACATCCCTTACATCAACCACCGCCTTTTCAAGCACACCGCTATCACCTGGGAATGGGGTCTCGCTGTTGCTTTCACGATTTTGTTCGTCTTCGGCATCGAAGCTTGGAAATTCGTGAAGCGTCGCTGGAACCTTCTTGAGAATCCGGCTGTCGTGCGCGGCCAATTCCACCAAGGGGAACAGGAATCTTCCAACTTCCCGCGAATCGATTCGGTGAATAGTTTTAGGGAGTGGGCGAGTGTCGGACGGCGCATTTCATTTAGCCGCTTGCGTCGACCAAGTCGACCAACGATAAGGCATCCGCACAGCGAGCACAGTGGAACAAACGACGCGAGTGCAGAGGCGGGAGTGGGAGCGGGATCGCAAATAGTATAAAGTAGCACAGAAGAGGGGACGAGAGCTGCATTTTTGATGCAATCGACCATTGTCTTCCGCGAGGAGCATGGGGTATCATCGAATACCTTGTGCAACTCCCGGCAGCAGCTATAGGCACAGCGCTAGTATGCAATCTACGCCGAGGTCATCGGCCTGGCAGGAATATGCTAAACATAGCGGACACTCAATGTACTATCACTTGAAATGCAGCAGTGCCA
The DNA here is from genome assembly GCA_037176885.1 of Favolaschia claudopus. Lineage (NCBI taxonomy): Eukaryota > Fungi > Basidiomycota > Agaricomycetes > Agaricales > Mycenaceae > Favolaschia > Favolaschia claudopus. Next base: position 305,518 of record JAWWNJ010000085.1, read on the forward strand.
AGTATGCAGTTTTTATGTGATAACCAAAATACCACCTTGTGTATGAAGCTCTTTAGATCTATCTCGGCGTCATTTAGGCCCTTTTCAGCGAGAAATCGGCGTTGGGAGTGTGCGCCTTGGGATTGTATTTATGGTTGGTGAAGAGAAGCGCGAGCTTGATTCGACCCTGGCTTCGAGGCTAGACGTTTGACGAGATTGTACCATCGGGGACGCTCTGGGTAGCCTTGGGGGAAGGCGCCAGTACCTTCCCTCTTTCACAGTCGATACCCGAAGCCTCTCAATGAAAAAGGGAATCTCGCGACCGCTCTTACTTATCTGAACGGCGAGCTTCAAAATTCACGTCCGGTACGCTCAGAAGCTGAAGTAAGGCTGCGCTCAAGTAACAATATGCGAGTGAACACAAAATGTAGCATTCGTTGGTGAATGCATGCGTTATGAATGAGATACAGGAACACTAATTCACCGGCTCCGCGCTTCCATCGGGAGGTGTGGAAGACCACGCGCCTTTATGGTAACGGATGAGCAGATCCAAGTCTACAAGATACGGGCAAACATACGCAGGAGACGAGCCCTCGAACGAGGGAATACCCCCTGCTAGACTTTGTGGATATCGTATCCAGATGGCTGGGAGATTGAGCTCGCGAGCAGGCTCGAGATCACGAAAGATGCTGTTGGAAACCAGGCATTGCTGCTTGAGAGGGATGCCCATGTCCTTGTAGAACTTGAGTGGGAGTTGGAAAGCCGCCACTTCAGGCTTGTACACATGGGAGCCGTCCCAACTGTATACCCGAGAAAAGTACGGAGCCATCACAGCGAATGCAGCTGATTTGTCAAGGGTTTCCTTGTCGATGTCCGGTAAGGCTACAATGAATGGAACCAGCGCCGCAAGGTTGCTGATGCATGGTAGCGCCTCGTTAAAAATCGGCCAAGTGTCAATGGACGAGGCGAACGTCAAGGCAAGGTCGTCGGCCGCCACAAGACCCAGACGATCTGCCATGTCACCATGGGCTTCAGCAAGAATTTTGGAGTAGGGCGCGGTAGGCATGCGTTGCTTGACACCCAATTCGCTCTCGAAGTAAAATGTGAGTGCTTCCCGTCGTTCGAATTGATACGGACACTGTGCTATCAAGGGTTGCAAAGCTTCGTATATGCCACATTCGCTGTCCTTTCGCAGGTATTAGTTCCGCAATATGTTACGTGTTGTTAAACCATACAATCAGTGTCCCGAAGACGTCGAAATATATGACCTGCAGGCCATGAAGGTCGTATGGTGGCGGGGGCTGCAATGTGCGTCTAATAGGGCCCTCGCGAAGCCGTCTTTTCTCCTCCGCGGTGTATTCTTGTTCATCGTCTTCCTCTGAAGATTCTGAACTGAGCGTTTCGGGGCTGTCCGGTCTATCGAATGCAATCTCAAGGTCGATTGTCCGTGAGGATGCGTCTGTAATGGTTTGCTCAACGGGGGCATCCAAACTCTCCCACGCACCCTACATCAGATTGAACGGCGTACGAGAGGCTTCGGATGGAGTTGAAATATACCTGGTCCATGGTCCACATTATTGTCCTCTCCGTTGAAATGCGCGAGAAACGATTTCTGAGTCTGAGTATGAATGTTCACTTGACCCAACGTATCGGAGAATGACTGCACCGAAAAATTGCGCTTTCATCTTCAAAGCAAAGGCTGGCTGAGGAAGCATGCTTCAGAGATAGAATATCAAAACTGTAAAACACAACGACGGTATCCGGCGGGAAAATATGATAAGGGCCTGGAGGGACATATGTGCTTTTCGGACTGAAGGTGGTCCAGACTGAAGCTTCGTCCAAAAAGCCGGCCGCTTCTCGTTCGGCTTTTTGTCGTTCTACCTTGCACCAGTACTGTGTTATGATATCTTCCTGAACTGTCTTGACGAAAGTATGGGCCTGTTCCTCGCGTAACTCGTAGCGGGTTGTCCCGTTGTCAGCTTCATCGTGGAGGGCCTCAATACTGAATCTCCTTCCAGTATTTAAGACACAGTCTTCGAAGGGCCAGTTGAAGCCAGGGTTCAGTGAGTTTCGTGGACCAACCTTGCAGGGTGAAATCGCAAGATAAGTGTCCGGAAGTGGATCGGAAGCTGGTTGAACGAGGAAAGCCGCGAAAGAAGTGGTATCGTTATTATACCCGGTAGGAGAGAAGAGGGCGAGATATTTGCCGCATACAAGATGCTGGGCGGCTTCGTCGGCGAATGGTGAGTGAAGATATTGGACAGAAAGAGCTGGCGATGGTTGAAGCACCATCCAGAAGTATCGGCCCACCATCACGCTTCAAGAGAGATTGTGGGTGAACCACGAATTGAAAATCAAAGCGATGGAACAAGCTCAAAGATGGTTGAATGCGTTTATGTCGGCCTTATGCTCCCTGCATGTCGGGGAGCACAGATGGTGGTGAAAAGCTTTAACATAGGAGTAAAGGAGTAATGTTCATCAGCATCTATATGCAACACAGAACAACAACCGCTCGCAACCAAATTAGGAAATAAACGTGGCCAGTCATCGTCTGAGTCTGAATCATCGTCGTATCGTGGTATAAAGCGCCTTGCGTCTCGCTAGAGTCGGCTACTAGTCTCCTGAAATCAATGTCCATTAGATTCGCTTCAGTACGAACGAAAACCGGCCCCCCTCTGACCATAGAAACCTGAGGAGGAGCGTGTGCAGATGGAATATTGTCATTGAAACACTGGCACGTTACTGACATTCTGCCCACATATCCTGCGCGAAGTATGTGGACCTGAGGCCATATCCACGATTAGCGACTCGGAGGCAACAAACAACAGCAACAACAATAAAACGATTCAAGTATCATAAAAAGTTTGGTCTCTCTCAGCAAATGCTCATCTGTAGCTACAATGAAACGTGGTAGTACCTTGAGCTTGATATGGGTGGCTGAGTTCACTGGATTGGACGAGGCAAAGTGGACCGTGCTGGCCAAAGATGAATGCATTGGAACCAGCCTCAAGACAACCAACCGTGAGCGTAAACTGACGAAACACAAGTAACTACGCATTCTCAATAGGTACTCAAGAGGTGATCAAACAAGTGCAACAAGTCTGAATCGCCACTAGCACCACCTGTCGCTACAAACGCCTGCGAAGAGTTCCCGCTCGGGATTTTGGGGGGATTCGGGTTCGCAAAGAACGCTTTCATAAATGTTCTAAGGATATGGAGGTAGCTGCGCGATGGGTCAGGAAAGGGAGATAAATGATGTTGACGTGGTTCGCTCACTCTCCGGGACGGCCATCCACCTGTTCGACGCGGGACACAATCAAAACATGTCGACTGCATATGAAAATCTGCGACACTGACCGTTTTCCCTCCGAATTCAAACGTGGCCGAATTGAGCCATCCGCAGAAGAATCTAATGTATTCTGTCGTATTTGGTGAGCTCTCCGTATATCGTATATCAAATGCGCAATGGAGACACAGACCACTGGAATCGAAGAACAGGACGCCTTTACCGTATCCTCCTCTGTCTGTTACGGCCTTGCGATAGTCCCTCCACATCTCCTTCTGATTGGGGAGCCTCGCCGTGCCAGACCATACCCGCGCCAAAGCAATGGCAAAGTACTCGCCAAAGGACCAGGTGACGGTGTTGAGATTCACTGCGGTCGCTGCGGTGAGACGCCTTTTGCCGGACGGGCTATGGGATACGCACTGTTCATGAAGCCTAGAGTCAAAGACATTAGTCAGACACCTTGTCAAGTCTGGAGGGACGACTAACCAAGAGTGGGTTCCTCGATATATATGAAGTCGCGATACAGCGAACGGTAGTGAGAGCCGTCCGTCACGAGTGGCTGTGGCTGATCTTCAGGTCCCTCCTTGTTCATTGGGATCGACGAGTTGTGATACTGGGGTAGGAAAGGGAACGTGTATTGATATCCCGTCGAGAAAACGATGTGATCTATGTCGCTGAGAGTCTGGGGGGAGAATGCGTTAAGAGTGACGAGGCGGAAAGGCAACTCTGTCTATTGCTTACCGTGCCATCGGAGAATTGGATGGTTCCATTCGACGCATGGAATCGTTCGATTCCTGGAACTATCTGCACGTCGTGCGGTAAGGTGCGCAGAAAATCGAGAGGTGTAGTGGAGTCTGTGAACAGATATTATTTAAAACCAGCTGATACGGCGAGTGAAATAACAGTCGTACTCGCATGGCGCTGAAGAAAAATATTACTAAGTAGCCCAGCGAGGAGAGAACGACCAACATACTCGGAAGGAAAGAAAGTGCCGCTTATGCTTCACGAACCGATGGATATCTACTGAAATTCCGGTAGCGCTCGTCTACGAACCTGGTCTCAGCATTCGGCTGTACAAAACTCGTAATGCGGGTAACTCACACCAGCGCCGACCATCAGGACGGATTTATTCGTGAACATTTCTGGACGCCGGTATTCCCTAGCATGAATGATGCTTCCAGGGAACCGCCGCGACCACTCCTGAAGACCCGGAATCGACGGCATGAACGGCGCATTGAAGTTCCCCGTAGCGACAACAACGGCATCGAAGTCCTGTGAGTCAGTGATTATGGGGCAGCGCACGACATACTTCGCGCAGTACATACCTCTGTCCACCAGACCTCCTTACAGGAGGAAGTTCCTGACCGATCAAACTTCTTCAAGGTCAATCTCCAACCCCGCTCCATTCCGTTCTCATCAAAACGCTTCTCTACCAACTCAACGCGAGTGCCGTATGAGATCCTGGGGTTTTCATCATTGCTGTTGATGCCGAAGAACGAATAAGCGGAGCGAATGTAGCGAACGAGCATGTCCTGCGGCATACCTGGGACAGAATGAGTACTACGGTCCGCTAGCAGTCAGAGAACCTACTCCAGGGGGTTTCCGGAGGAAAAGGAAGACCATTGAACTTGAACTCGATGTCAATACAGATGATCTGTCTGAAACAGTGCCACAGTGGTAATGCACACTTACATGCATGAGTGGCGCCGGTACGTTGGATGTAAGCGACTTCCACACTCCATGAGGCGCCCGATGCCTCCTCCACCTCTCTGCCGTCGATATACTGGCATTATGGTCGGCGTACCACCTTTCGAAGGGTAAAGGAACACCCTGTGGTGGCAAAGAGGGCTTATAATCCGCGACTTTGGGGTCCTCATTTGGGATGGGTGCCGGCACCGGTGTCTCATCTGTGTAGTGCCAGACTCCACCAGGGATAGCGTCGCGCTCGAACATTCTGATATCGAAACCAGCTTCCACCAACTCACGATATGCGAGTAGCCCGCTGTCGCGTTTTCTTTCAATACGAATACTGATGAGTATAGAGAGACTGACCTCACACCTGCCCCAATTATCGCGACATTGCGGATGGGCCACTTGAACTGGTAGAACTCAGGCCCAGAGTTGCTAGCATCGACGGGGGAATTGACGAAAGTGCTCCTTTCCGTGTCAGTTGGGGCGTGAAAAGCAAATTGACTGTGAGCAGAAACTTGCTGCAGAGCACAAGCAAGTGAGAGGAAAAAAGCGACCGGTAACATCTAACGCTTGACGGACTGGAGCCAGTGGTAAGGAGGTCGACTCGGGAATCATTTGGTTTTATATTCTTTCGCATCTGCTGCGAGATTATTGGCGCCATTTATTCAAGGTACCGCAGCAGTCAAGTGCATGGTGAGTGGCGTCATTACATATGTACAGTAACGCCTGTATCTTACTTGTATTTTCTTCGCGGGTAGCCTCCGAGTCTCTGGTGCGCTCAAGAAGGAGCTGTGGCCACTCAAGGATAGCTGAGTCCAACTGAGTCTCACTGGGACTCACTTTGACGAACTCTTTCGCCAGCCAGTCTCTTATCGCGGCTGTAATTGAACAACCGTTGAAAATAACAAATGCTGCGCCGCAGGCGACCTGACGGTTATCGTGTATTGCAGCTGAGTAAGGTGGGTTGAGGGTGGGAGAGCTTGGGAGAGTCGCGCATGATACTGTAGTCCATTTGGAAGACTGTAAGCCGTCGTCCTCTGCGCTTCGACCTGGCTGGTCACGGCACGAAAACCCACTGACGGCTGGACCGGTGACCGATCTGTCTACTAGAAAACAAGTTTGTCGCCTCATGCTGGCATCTCGGGGAACAGAGAGGGTGCCAGTGGACCTGGTGAAGAGCTTTATGTAAAAGTAAGGGACAAAGTGCAATCAGCATCTCCATATAACACAGAACAACAACCGCTCGCGACCAAATTAGGAAATAAACGTCGTCGAGCATCGTTCAAGTCCAAATCATCGTCTCACTGGAGTCGGCTATCGATTTCTTGACATTACCATCCATCGTACTCCCTTGCGATACTCTTACGAATAGAATCCGGCGTCCTCTGACCATGGAAACTTGAGGAGCAACGCGCTGCGTGTGCGGGACCCGGGTTGCACTGTTGCAATGTGGCGTTTCGTGACGAAACAGGATTCGGTATATCAATAATATTAGAGAGGGGTTGAACCGTTGAACAGGAGGAGCTTCTGGCGACGGTGGTGCGTCGTACTACGGCTGACGAATCTTTGACCTCGCTGCTATACGTATCTTGTAGCTTTTTCCATGTCGACTCGAGACCATTCGGACGTACCATTGTCATGATTCTACTGCATGATTCGTGAAGCACCCGCGATCACATCCACGACCGGCGACTCAGACGCAACAATCAACAACAACAACAACAACAACAATAAAACGATTCAAGTATCATAAAATTTTGGTCCTCTCTACTAAGCAAGTACTCATCCGTAGCTACAATGAATCAATCATGAATGCGAAAAAAACAATATACACAGGTTAGAACATATTAGCGAGGCTCTTCGCCGCATCACGCGCATCCAACCGCGGACGCTGGGGCGGCCCCCGTACCGAACCCGTCATCTGCGTGGGCTGCAACTGCCCCAGCGGATCAAGCTCGTTGCGCAGGACATGTGCGTGCCCGTTCCCATTCGGTGAAAACGAATCCCGCAGCGGGGACGAGACGTTCCGCGGGAACGTGCTCCCGCCGAGCAGCGGGTCGCCGGTATAGCTGGGCGTCGACGGCGATGCGGTTAACGGGGAAGCCATACTCGACTGGGAAGATTGGGGGCGTAATGGCGACGAAGGCGGGGTGACCACGGCCGATGAGGGAGGTTTGATGAACATGGATTTGGAGCCCTCGACGAGGCGGCCGCCCAAAGGCGGCTCGTTCGGCGTGTGCAATGCGGTAGGGGTACGCGGTGTTGGTGCCTGTGGGGCATAGAGAGGGGAAGAAGGACCAGCAGATGGGGTTTGGGATTGGGGAAGGGGCTGCTGGAGTTGCGGTTGTGCGTGTAATTGGGGTTGAGAATGCCCGGCCAGAGGATCACCGGCGGGATGGGAGTGTGTTTGTGGTTGAGACTGAGGAGGACCTAGAGGACCACCCAATGGACCAAACGAGGTCTGAGGAAGGCCGGAAGGCGTGACGGAGGGCGATGATGTCGATTGAGTGGAGGCAAAAGACGACTGCGTAGACGACGGCGTCATCGAGCCGTGACTGTCGTATATTCCCTGCGTCGAAGAAGCCGAAGGGGGACCAGGCGATGAAGGGTGTCCCAGAGAACTATGCGTAGCGCCGAGACCAGGGATAGTGCTGGGGTTGTAGAGGGACTGGCTGAAGGCTTGGAAGGGCGCGCGTTGGGGGGTTTGTATGCGCGGAGGTGGGGGTTGTGTTCCGGGAAGAGCCGCAGGTGGTGGGGTGCCGCTCGTCGTGGCAGACGCCGGAGCAGAAGTAGGGACAGGGGCAGAGGCCGGAGCGGGACCCATAGGCGGCGCCGTCCGTACTGGCACCTTTGGATGGTACTCTTCAATGACAGGGATTGGTGGTTTAGGAACGCCATTGGCGGGAGGCACATATTTATCAGCGGCTTTCGCAACATCCACTCGCAAAGCCTCAAGCTCGCGCAGTAGCTGCCGCTCGTACATAATGGACGACCGTGCATGCTCAATCAACGCAGTCGTGATATCGTCGTTCGCATATCGGTTGTGCGTCTCCAGCGCCTGGTGCAAGTTTTGTGATATACCTTGCGCACGACGAGCAAGCACTTGCTCGTATTTGTCGGCCTGGTAACTTGTCAGTGTGTGTGCCGCATCTCTCGAGAAGCCAACATACCTCCTCCATGTCCTGCAACGCCTCATCCACGCGGTCTGGCCTAATATTTGAGCTCGCTTTCAGACGCTCGATCTGCCTGCGCTTCGAGATGGTGCTTTTTACAGCAGCTTGATACTCCTCGAGAACACCAGTGCGCATTTGCAGGGTCTCTTTAGCTGAGCGTGCATTCATGCCTTGATAGCCCAGGGAGTCGCCAAGAATCACACACTCGCTGATGGCTTGGGCTTGGTCAAGGTCTGCAAGACTGTGCCACGTCCGTCCAATTTTGCGAAACGCGTTACCGAGCGGCGGATGTGCCTCCGTAGTCGCGACATTGATGAGTTTGTTACCCATTTCTGCATGAGCGACAGCGAGGGCTGTGTAGAAAGGTTAATTTAGAAAAACAAAGTTGGAATGAACTGCCAACATTTTCGTGCGATAGAAAGCTTGTCGACGGCCTTTGCAGTGTCGAAGAATTGACCCTCGAGTTTAGTCAGTTCAAACCGCGCGCGCTGGAGATCTTCATCCTCATCGGGGACAGTACGGCGCATTATCCCAAAACTTGAAGCGGTTTTGCGACGGGGCCGAGGAGTGGGTTGATAGCCAAAGTCGCTTTCGATGAACGCCCGCAAGTCCTCGTCATGGACCAGAATCGGGTCCTCGCAGACGCGAGTAATCCACCTTTGCAGCATAATTTTGACGAGCCTGTCGTCCTCCTCATCAGTCGGCGCAGAGGTCTGGGCAAGAGGTAGAGCTGCCACGATGGTTTGCGGGTTGCTGTGAATAATGGATTCGTAGAATTGCTGGAACTCGAGGTATGAACGCGACACATTTCGATAGGTGTTGCCGGTGAAATTAGACAGGTTCGTCTGGCGAGCGAGAAAATAAGTCTACTAATTCAATCGAGGAGTTGTAACCGACGCACTTGAGCATCCAACTTGACCAGAATGTCCCGTCTATTTCTGTCGAGCCCAGTAATGCGCACGCGCAGGTACGGTTCTGGCTTCTCATAATTGTCTCCATTGGGGCCAACAGCCTCGCGCGGAGAGATCAATCCAGCTTCTGGTTGGCCGTAAATTTGAGGCTCCTGGCCGAAAGGACCAAGCGAAGGACCCTTGTCCGGCGTTGGGGGCACTGGAGTCGATGCACGACGCAAATTGCCGGGGATTGGAGAGTTGGGGGTGTGGGGGGTGGTCGGCCACGGTGGGCTGAGGGCGTCCTCTGCGAACCCGCGCGACGAGCTCAGCGGATCGTCGAACATAACATTCAAGAAGGGATCAGAGTGATGCCGCCGCAGTGTTTGGCTGCGCCTTTCAAAATTCGATCCGACGGTTTGATCCATCCAAGTATTCTACCAAGAAAATTCATACGACGCCGGCCCCAACGTTCGACATAGATAAGATACCAATAAGTAGACAATGTATAGTCAGATATGCATGCTAATGATGAGTGAAAAAAACGTCCCAAGGCGTAATGTAGATGTACCCAGTCATTCATTACCAGTCGTCAGTTGTCGTTTACTCGTCGTCGTTTGTCGTACATATTACACCCACAAGTCCATGGCCCGCCATCAACCAAGAAGAGATTTGAAAGCAGCCTCCAGCTCAGGGTGCCGCGCAATCGGGAATCTTCACGTTCTTGAGGGTCCGACTGGAAGCGAATGCGTTAGTTTCGCGCGTTTAGATACAAAGAGATGAATCAACTCACTCCGCATTGAACAGTCCCCACCAGCCCTATACAATACCAATACATTAATCCAATCCGCATGAAAACTGTTCAGCCATACCTCAACTCCACCGAACTGAACGTCCTTCCATCCCTCGTCGAAGTACTCAAAGTAGAAATAGCCGGTGCCGTTCTGATTTGCTTGACATACGAAGGTGTCGAGATAGACCTGACAATCGATTAGCCAGACCTGCGGATGAGTAGAACAAGTTCTTACTTGGAGGTTGTCCACCGACGCTAGTGAGGGACCGTCCGATTGTGCTGCGACCGACGAAGATTTCTGCAACTCATCAGTTCAACTTTTCGAGCATTGAATTCAGTGAACAAACCGTAGGCCACCCTGTCTCTGCAATGTACATCGTTGGCTTGTTCGACAGTGCATTAGCCGCCGCGACGTTTGTCGTTGCGAAAAAATCCGCCGTCCAACCAGCCGCATCTTTGACATCTTGAGCAGCAAACCACGGGTGCACGTTCGCCATCTGCAATATTTCCCAAATCAGATTCGAGGACTCCGAAAGACTCATAAACGAACGCCATATTTAACAGCCGACAAGATTTGCGTGTTGAAGTAACTTCCCGCATCGGCGTTTCCGACGGGAATATCAAGGTTCAGACTGGACACCATGTTCATTGTGTCGGTGATGTTCGTAAGAAGGAGTTGGGCGCCTGCGTTGCCCACAGGACCATTGGGGTCTTGGTTGGTGCCGCCGTTATCACCCAGATAGCTGAACAACAATACTTGAGTACAAAGATACTGAGGGGAATCAAATCTTACTTGAGGATGAATTCGTTTCCTACTGTTATTCCTGCAACATGGTCGGCTCCGTATGTGGTAAGAGCATTCTTTGTGGAGAGTCAGGCGAGAAAACCAAGAAAATTGAAGATGAATACCTTGATGAGATCCCGTTGACGAGTATACGCCTCCCCTGCATCCGAAGGTACGGGGTAATTTCCCAAGTAGACCTTCATGTCGACTTTCGTCTGCTTGATGGCCTCCAACTAAAGAGATACAATTGTTTAAATCGAGTCAATCTGTATGAAGTGTACGGACCACAAGAGCCGACTGGTTGCAATCTGCAAAGGGTAAATATAACGAAGTTAAAAGCAGAAATTGACGGCTTACCAGCGCCGTATAGACGGATCCGCTTCGTTAGCTGGGACAGCAACTGCGCGGCGTCAACAGACCGAATTTTGTAAGGACGCCACTACTCGCACCTGGATATCGGTGATCACGTCCGCTGCACCACTGCGTTCAGATAATTGTAAAGATGAAAAACAAAACCGCACGCACCAAGAGAATTGTTGCAATTAGGGAGCTGTGAGCCATAAGGGGTATAGGCCATGCCGTAGAACGACTGCTTTAGCGCGGGGTTCTTGACAAAAGTGCTCGGGTCGTTGGGATCCGATTGGTCGACAACGCCACTAGAGTTTCCAGCAGACCCAGCTTTGGTGCTACTCGTCGCGGCATGGTTGTTGTTCTTCTTGCTGTTGGCGACACCGACCCCTACACCGACGCCAATGGCAATCAGCGCTATTACACCTACGATAGAGCCAATCGTCTATGCGGATTTGAATTGAATAAAACGAAAGTAACGAGGCAACTTGAAGGAAGACACACAATCCACTTCGACCGTCGGTTGGCTGCCTTCTGCTGCTGCTCAAGGCCGTAGACATAGCTGTTAGAACCACCGGAGTAGGCGTAGTTGTTGCCGCCGACGGGTTGGTATTCTGTCGTGTGGTACGCGGACATGGCGGTGGTGGTGGCTCAGGACGAGCGCGGTCCGTAAAAGTGGAGGTTGAAATCGAAGTGAGAAAGAGAGCTTGTGAACCGGATCACCCGCACTGCTTTGCTGACGCCTCTGTCATCTGTCATCGCTCCGACTTTCTCTCTCTGCCTCCACCTGCCTCAGTGCCTGTACACAGGCGTTTCACGGTCTACGTGCGGGCTGTACCGCTTCATCTCTAGAGCTAGAATCTCCCGTTCTTACAGCCCAGCGAGCAGGGAATTGGAGTTCCATAAGTAGATTCCGCAGCTGGTGACGGGTAATATGCACCCATAATTAGCACACGCGCAGAGTAATAAGTATTCTTGAACACCATCGGCGTAGACCCTCCGGCTTGGAGGATTTTTGGTCCCAGGCCACTTAGGACCAGAAATCCTCGCAATGGGAAAGTTGTGCCTCACTGTGCCTAAAAAAGCTGAAAAAAGCGTGGTGACTTGGAGGTGTAAGTATATAGCAGCACTGGCAGGAAGATCACTGAGGGTTAGAGGGTCTGAAAGCCGCGGACGAGGCGCGCAAGAAGTCGTCGGCACCCCTACTACGGGTATTGAATGATTGAGATGAGAGTTTCTCCTCATTTTTCTGGCCAACGATGCCCCGGCATGCAGACAATTTCGATAGTGAAAGAGTACGATGTAGAGTGAGATTGGGCTAGCTCTAAACTTGTTTGGTTTTCCAACTTTTGCGTATCACAATAAAATAGAGTCGACGCGACGCGTTTGGTTGATGACGCGACGCGTCAGCGCGTCTAAGTTACGTTACTATATTGACCGTTGTGTTTACCATCTTGGCTTAGACGCTCTCAACGGCGTCGACAGTGGATAGCGCCCACCGTGACCATGCCTAATATCTCCATCGTTTCTATCGTTCTTCCTACGCTACTAGCCGCCCATGGACTCTCTAAGAAGAGTCTCAGCCCAACCGGCGCCCTCACCGCGTTCATCGTCGGTTTCTTCATGTTTTCAGGCAGTCTCAAGCTCTGGGGAGTCTCCTTGATAGGCTTCTATCTTCTAGGAAGCCGCGCGACAAAGTGTATGTCTATCGACGCGTGTTCTTGCTAGTGCCAGTGGCAGCTCATTTCGGTGGCTGGGTATTCGTAGACGGCAAGCAAAAGAAAGCAAAGCTCGAAGCAGGATACCACGATTATGGTAACCGCTCCGGGTGGCAAGTACTAAGCAACTCGTTCAGCGCCGCCGTTGCCTGTGCGGTATGGAACGTCTTGTTCGACGCTCGGGGCGTCCACGCTTGGCTATGGGGCACATTGACTGCAATGAAGCTACCGAGTAATATTACTCGCACATACGCATCTGACGCCTGGTGCCCTGCTTCAAATACTGTAGGAGAGGGCTGGAGTAGGGCGCTATTGTTCGCCGCGCTAGGGTGAACATTTCTTGTCCTTGCGAGCCATAATTTCTAATTATTATAAACGAAATGCCCTTTAGCCATTTCGCCTGCTGCTTAGGCGACACGCTAGCCTCCGAGCTGGGAATTCTATCTTCCTCTCCCCCGCGTCTAGTTACCACAGGGAAACCAGTCCCACCCGGCACAAACGGCGGCGTCTCCGTCGGCGGCACCCTCGCCTCCTTCGCAGGCGGCATCGTAATGGGCCTCATGATGTCCCTCTGCCTCGTCACCGAAAATTCGGCCTGCCGAACCGAGTGGGTCGCGCTATCTCGCGATCTCGTATTCTGGGGCGGACTCGCAGGTGTAGGCGGTAGCATGCTCGATTCAGTGCTCGGCGCTACAATACAGATGACGCGATACGACGACGAGAGGAAGATCGTTGTAGACGACCATGCGAAATCGGGCAGTGGCAAACCTCAATTGAAAACTATCAGCGGCTGGGATGTCCTCACGAATAATCAGGTCAACGTGGTTTCGTCTGTGTGTTGCGCTATTGTTGTTGCAATGCTCGCATAGACCAAGTTTCGACCATACCAAGATGTACCATAGACACGCTTGAGAATACTTTTTTTCTGTTACGCAGGAGAACGTCGTCAAGAACGCCACAGTGGCATATATCCATGTCCACTAGCTGGACACACAATGAATGCGTGCGTGTAGCGTAGCTTAGTGTCCCCCCCGGGCAATAATCAATTGACTTCGACGTCGTGAATCCAGGGCGGATTTAAAGTCTCCCTCGAACAGAAATCGGCTGGCCCATCTCGCCCTTGCAAATCCAGATTGGACCGATTTATACGCACTGAGCTACCATAACAGGAGTACGAGAGTAGTTTTACACGCTTTCAGGGAACGCAAACATGTTCACATTCATCTCTTCTTGCGTCATAAACGGACCCGTCCCACCAAAGTCCAACTTCGGCGCCGCACCCTTCTCCTCAAAAATGCCCCCAGTGCCGAAATTAAGCCCAGTGTTCGCCTCAGCGATATTAATACCAAGGGGTATCCTCCTCGGCGGCGAGCGAGTCGGTGAGGGGGATGAAACGCAGGAAGAATACGCCGCACTGCGATACCGGTCTCGCTCGCTCACGTTCAAGGCGATCGCAGCTGCCTGGACGTCGTAGATGCTAACAGGCCGAGTCCTGTTCTTCAAATCCTCCAACATCTCATCCGTCACGCCAAGCTCCAGATCGCCCGGAAAATTCGCACTGTCCCGATTCCTATCCCGCGAGAGTCTGTGCATGTACATGCCGATGTCAAAGATATCGGTATAGGGCGTGAAGATCGATTGCGGGCGGGGTGTAGGCGATGTGACGGTAAAATCACTGGGGAGCGGCGTTGAGTGCGACGAGGTTGTTGTGTCGATAGACAAGGAAGGAGGATCCCAGAGGAAACCGGAGACAGCTGAGAGTGCGTTGGAGGCGTATTGCCCTGCAGAAAAAGACAACACGGGCGGGTCTGATTGCAGGTCGGTCTTGGGGGTAGCCGGACGACGCGAACGACGCGAAGTGACAGGAAGGGGCAGAGTGTCTCGGTGACTACGAGCGAGAGATTGTGAAGGGCTCTCGGCTGCCTGGTGTTGCGACTTGAGAGATGGCTTGACAGTTGGCTGGGTCGGAGCGCTTTGGTGTTCTGGCTGTTCATTGCTGGCCGGATTTGTATGTTCCACCGTGTTTGGCGAGCAATGAGCAAACGTAGTGTTGTCGGCTTTGATCTCGATGACGGGTTCGGGTGGGTGATTAAGCATGGCAGGAGTGGTGCCAGCAGTTGCGGTCGTCCCGGACGCAGAAGGCGCAACAAAGAAGTCGTTCATATTCAAGCCCAACGAGCTCCAATCCTCGACGTATATTGTTGGCGGAGGTGGACCAGAGAAAGGGCGGTGTCGTTTCTTCTTCTCTTTCGGCCTGAGCGTTTGGTGTGTGCTTGCCTTCAACAGACTGGGACGGCGAAGGAACTGTTGCTTATCGTTCTGCCATGATCCTGGATGCAGAGTTCAGCAATGAAAATCAAGACGAAGCGCTACACATACGCAGGCTGTCCGTCTCGTAGTGGTGTGTGGCAAGTGTTGTCGGCGAGTCCGGAGCTGGCGAGGAAGGGCTTTTTTGACGCCGCGAGGAAAATATTGAGAGAAAGAACGCCCATAGAGCATTGATGACGCGAAGGAAGGTTGAAGAGGACATGAGGGGAGAGAAGCGTGGCCAGAGTGTAGTTTATGTGAATCCTTTGCGTATAGAGATGTTGACTAGAAATGTAGAGTCCCTTCCTTCCTTCCGCGCCGCCGCCGAAGTATGGACAGGCTCCGAACGCCTTGAGGCCTCGATTCGACCGCGCAACGCCGGATACTCAACGGCGAGAGAAGCGGTTAGCGCTGTTGACCAGACCTTGAAGCTCGAAGACACCGCGAGAACCCAGCAGATGGCGGCAGGAACGAAGGGAGGTTCGTGACCGAGTGTGACACCTGTCGTGAACTCGAACTGCTTTTCTCCCCCAACCATGACGAGCGATTGTACGCCTACGACGCGCTATATGGCCCGACGCCTGTTATTCTGGAATATCACCGCAGTGAGAGATAGAACAGCCATACTCCACCTCCATCAGCCCAATTTAGACCCCAGAAAAAGTGGTCGTGTGAGGCCGCCAACCGGCCATGGCACAAACTTGGACCCATTTTGTCCCTTGGTCTGATTTTTATTCTCAGCAACCGAGTGTTATGTGTCCGTGCTCCTCGTCGGTCTACCTCCAACGTCACAAACGAGCTATATTTGAACCGGAAACCTTGGGTGAAAGTCTCCGTAAGTTTCACGGTGAACTGGGGCCGGATCAAGCATTTTTACGGCCTGCCTTATCTCGTGTTCATGTTCGAAGAAACATATATATCCCCTCGTTTTCTCTGCGCCTCTCCCTCACTCCCTCCTCGGAGTCTCCTTCCGGTCTCTAATCCCTCATGTCCACAACTGGCTCGAGCTCGACTCCGTTCCAGTCTTCTCATGAGTCCACATACAATTACAACTATGTTTACCAAGCTCCCTCCGAGTCGGTGCCAAGAAAGAGGCGGCAGAAACGCCGACTTGTGACGATCTTGGCAGCTGTCTTTGTTCTCGTCGTGCTCATCGTGATCGTCGTGTATTTCACCGCAATCCGACCAAAACACGGCGGCAATGATTCATCCTCATCCTCATCCTCTTCGTCTTCTACGTCTTCGGGATCTAGCACAAAATTGACGGTAATATTCTTCAATCGCACAGGAAATATATTTCATTGAGCACTTTGTAGATTGGAGGAGACGGTTCAATTGTTACGATGGAGGACGGCACCAAGTTCACGTATAACAATTCTTTCGGAGGGTTCTGTAAGTCTACACTGTACTGTTATATCCGTTATTTCTTTTTATGAATTCGATGCAGGGGTCAACGATCCTCAAAACCCTTTCAATAACAATGCCCAGCCCAATTCGTTTACACCGCCGTTAAACACCAGTTGGAAGTGGGGTGTTGACCGCGTCTATGGCGTCAACTTGGGAGGGCTGTTTGTGCTAGGTAAGCAAAATTCCCTCGAACCTTATTTTTGTCTCTCTAAAACCGCAGCAGAGCCCTTTATCACACCGTCGTTTTTCGACAAATACGCGCCTGCCGCGATCGATGAATGGACTCTCAGCGTAGCGATGGCTAATGACACGGCCAGCGGTGGTCTCGGACAGCTAGAGAATCACTATGCCACGTTCATTGTCAGTGCACGACGACATGCGTCTCTTCAACAGACTGTCCTAACGATCTACTAGACCGAGCATGATATAGCTGAAATTGCAGGTGACTATGATCCACAGATATTCTCGAGTCTTGCCCGCGCTGACAAGCCATCTACCTAGGTGCGGGTCTCAACTGGCTGAGGATACCTATCGCCTTCTGGGCGATCGAAACGTGGCCGGGAGAGCCGTTCCTCGCCAAAACGTCTTGGACGTACGATATGTTATCGTTATCTTCTCCCCGTCTCTCATCAATCTGCCAGGTATTTCTTACGTGTTCTCGGATGGGCTCGGAAGTATGGTTTGCGGGTTTCCTTGGATCTTCACGCCGTGCCAGGTTCGTGGTTTATTTTTGTAGAGGGATTGACTTTGACTTCGGCTGTCTGCCCAGGCTCGCAAAATGGTAAGCAGTATTCTCCATCCGCTTTATGCAGAGGATAACCATGAATTGGTAGGACTGAATCATTCAGGCCGGTACGTTGAACCTGAAATTTATGTCTCTATTCTCATCTGCGAATTAGCTTGTCGCCTGTTAACTTCCTGTCTGGTAAGTTGTTCCTCCTGCCCTCGAATCGACGATGGGTATATATTTACCGTTTCAATAGGAAATATGTGAGCTAATGCGCCTTTTCGAATGACTCTCCTGAACGTTGTCGACTCGTAGGGGCATGGCCAATGCTGAAAGGACGTTGTACTACATTCGGGTCCTTACTGAGTTCGTTTCGCAGCCAGCTTATCGTGACCTTATTCCCGTTTTCGGGATCGTCAACGAGGTATCAGAGTCTGCCTCCCTCTTGCTTCGAAGATACATTCAATTTTACCGTTTTTGTTCAGGCAATGCTCGGCATCATCGGGAGGGATTCGTTGACCTCGTTCTACCTCGAGGCACACAACATGATCCGAGCGATCACCGGTTTTGGGGAGGGAAATGGTCCTGTAAGTGCATTCCGACTTGACAGTAAAATTTCGCTGAATTTGCTTTTTCAAAGTATATCGCCAGTGAGTATAGTCCTTCCCCTATAGACTTGACTAAAATTTTCAAGTACACGACGGCTTCCAAGCCCTTGATTCGTGGGCCAATTTTTTGCAAGGATCGGATCGAATCATCCTCGATACGCATCCATACTTCTCATTTGGTGCAGTCGACACTTCGCCCATGGCGGTAAATGATGACAAGGGTAACCCCGGAGGGAAGTGGCCGACTCAGGCATGTAATGCTTGGGGTCCTTCGACCAACGCCAGGCAAGCTTTTCTAGATATCCTAATTTGATTGCTGACGTTTTTCAAGTCAATCGGCTTTCGGTGTTACGATATCCGGTGAATTTGCTGCCTCTCCCAATAATTGCGGCTATTTCCTTCTCGGATCTCTGCCTAACTCTCAGTCGACCAACCCGGATTGTCCGGCGTACGACGATTACCAGAACTATAATGAGTCGATGAAGGCTGGTATTTCAAATTATGTGCTGGCGAGCATGGACGCTACTGGAGATTGGTTCTTCTGGACATGGAAGGTGGGACACGTCTCTGGAACTAGGTGTATCTGAAGAACTCATTCCTCGTAGATTGGTCCAAATGGTGCCGGAGTGATCGGTACCCCATTGTGGTCGTACCAGCTTGGTCTTCAGCAGGGATGGATTCCTAAGGATCCACGTACAGCCTTCGGAAAATGCGCCGCTCTCGGATTGACCCCCAATCCCTTCGATGGGAACTACGCAGGGTGGATGACTGGTGGCGCCACGTCGACAATAGCCGCCTCCTCGTCACAATCCTTCCCATGGCCGCCCACCACCATCTCCGGTGCCAACGTTCCAGTAACCCTCATGCCGACGTATACATCGACTGGACCCGTTATCACCCTCCCTCCACAAACATTCACCGCAGCTCCCAGCTCCGTCACCGCTTCCGCTGACGGCTGGTTCAATGCGCAGGATACTGCGGGCGGCGTGGTGACCGTTGCCGGTTGCACGTACCCGGACGAATATAATGGAATCTTCATGTCGTCTACACCCACGGCACCTTGCACAGGGCCGACTGCGTCATGAGTAGATGAGTAAATAAGCAGACGGACATCTTTCATTGTAACATTATTCTTAGATCACACACCTACATACAGACAGACCCTTCAGACACTCATTAGTATCGCACATCGTACTTGCTATCGTTATTTTACTGGCTTTCTAACTTCATACATGTATTTGTTTCTACACGCAAAGGCTCTGGATTTTCTTTTCTGGCTAACCCGATCTAATTTTTCCCACGACTTCCGCTCTTGTGGATAACCACCACTTTGCACTGCTCACTGTCCCGTATACTACAAACAAATATGCTCGAAACTCTGCCAGTCGAACTAATCGGCAAGATTCTGGGCGACCTTCACCTTTTGGAAGTGATCAAGATGTCGCAACTTTCTCGACGACTGAGATTGGTGACAGCGGACCCGATTCTTAACGTCTGGCGGCTTCCAATCCTCCGTAACCTTCGCTCAGAAGAGTACGAGGAGTCTCTGAAACATCTAAGCGTGTACACAACCGTTCCCCGGCACAATTGGGTTGAGATTCTCTCAATGGCGAGAGCAACCTATATTCTATTTGAAACCACGCTTCCCAATCTCAAAGACGCGGAATGGGAAGACGCCTTTTCCAGGTAATAACATGCCAGTTGCGGTCAAGCGCAGGCTGTCGCCATCCAGTGCAACTGAAAATTGCTTAGACGTTTTCTTCCGTCTTGGAGGAAGTGGAGGAAGGACAGCAACTGGAAGACTGCTTTTCTCAGGTTTGGGGGTTCAGTGGGCTCCTGATGCCGTAGAGTTGTGACTTGCATCCTCAGGTTGCTGTATCAAACCTGGCACCGCAGTTCTACATCGTGCACGACTAACGAAGCATGGACGAAGTCAGCTCCGCTCTCAATCCTTTGCCGTTGATGCTCAGTAATTCGAGCAGATATATCGTACTCAATCGAAATGGAACCGCCAACTTATTGGAAGCATCGTCGAGAGGATTCAGTCCTACGCTTATATTCGACGATATCAGGTATGCCGTTTGGGGCCCAAATAACGATTTTACCTCTCACTATCAGCTTCAAAGATTGCAACAAAATATGCTTCATCTGGAGATGCGCCCCAGGGTTGAGTTGGTTGTCGTTTGGGAATGACCCATTCCAAGCTGACTGCTCTCTAGGTGGTTGTCCAATTTGCCGACATTCGTGTTGTGGCGCTTGGCACTCTAATTCTGCCACGCAGTTCTCTAACAGTCAATTCTAACGCCAAAGCTCTACTCGCGCCTTCTTGCATTCGTACAGACGATACAGAGATGCCTCTCTGGGAATACTCTTATCTGAATCATCCACTCCCGGCACAGACCCACATTGAGTACCCTTTTAATACGCCCGGCGGAGCAGACGATCGACGAGCACTCCAGGAAGAGGCGGAATCAGAGGGTCTGGAGTGGGTCGGCGGCTTGATGTACGCCTTTTGTCTACCCGCCTCTACATAACATTCTCAAGCGAGTAGGCTCGTAACGCAAATCATTGCACAGGAAGTGAGTGCAGCCCCTCTGCAGAGCGAGCAACCTCAACACGAAATTCTCGGCGGTCGGCAGCAATACGCCTCCTTCGCATGGGAAGACCTCTGGGCTGTTGCACCGTGGCTTGAAGAAAAGATCACGAAACAAATTGATGGTCCAGGGCTTGGATTGTGAAGTCTTCGCATCTCTGTCGCCGCGATTAATTCGAGATCTTGACACCTTCTCCAAATTCGACTTGATAACCACGTGTATTTCCTAAAAAGGGAGAAACAAGATCGGTTTCTTTGTTCGGAACCCACATCCGAGACACCGAAAACAAAAGGGCATTCAACGCGTCGTTCTGCAGGACCCCGGTTTATCCCTCTGAAGGCTAGATCCCGAATCGGCCAAAACCCCCAATTTTTGTCCGAACCATTTTTGGGGCGGATTGGGCAGTTTTTGTCCGAACCAGAGGTAGCCTGTGGTGCCGTAAGCTGCCAAAAGCGGGTGATTTTCTGCTTTCCACCATCAAAAATGCTCAATTTTTCTTCCCGAGCTCTTTTTTGCGCTCTTTCATCCAACTCTAGCCATTTTCTCGACGAATTTCAAGAAATTCACCTTTTCCTCAACCTTCGGCTTCTCTTCGGCGGACTCAGCCCTCTGCGACAGCCGAATTTTGTCCGAACCGGATCTAGGTATCTGGGCTCCGTCCCCCCAAATTTTGTCCGAACGGCATCTAGGCTTCGCGACCCCTCCCCACCAAAATTTGTCCGAACCGGGATCTGGCATTTGGGTGGATAAACCGGGGTCCTCGTTCTGCTTGTCTCTTTTTGTCTTTTGTTCCGCCTTATTACGTCGGCGGTCCTTTCGTCGTTGTGCTGTGCATGTCTCTCGAAACGCTCCAGGGAATCTTCCTTTTATGGCGGCATCCTCTTTCTGCCTGACCCGAGAACAATAGGCTCTTTCGGTGCTTTGTTGCCTCATTGGGTTTGTCTCGAGTGTTTAAAAGCTACACGGCTGCGTCGGGGATGGGATATTTCTTTCCCTCTCCATCACCTTCCACGACGTTGCAGGTCTTCGTTGACGATCCAACTCCATTCCTTCATTTAGCTGTATAATTACAAGACATGACTGCCTCAGATCGCGTTCGTATCCATTTCAGTTCGTCCGAATACTCTCTCATATGTTTTCAGTGGCCTTGCTCTCAATGCCCCAAGACTTTCACTCGCAAAGGAGATCTCGTTCGCCATAATTTGCTGCACCAAGGACATCGGTCATTCTCTTTTCTAACCGCTTCGTATCTTTGCTCAGTTCTTGTTTAGGCCCCATACGTGCACGAAATGCGGCAAATCCTTTGCGCAGTATTCCGGCTATCGAACCCACCTGAACGTCCAGTAAGCTCGAAAATAGTCGCATTTGTCATTAAATCCTCACCAATTTGTAGTTCTGGGGAAAAGCCGTTTCGTTGCGGCATCGCATCCTGCAAAGCTACCTTTGCCGATCCTTCATCCCGTTCTCGTCACCGCAAGGAGACCCATGAACTCTCGGGAGCGTACTGCTGCCCCGTGCCAGGTTGCAGATCAAGGTTACTCTCTAGGCCTCATCTTTCCTTCAGGCCGCATTCTGATCCCGGTTTTCATTTTCAAGAGGTATCAAGCGCCGCTCCGTGTTCGCTGCCCACATGAAGAAGCACGGCAGCAAGTACGAGGATGACGACATTGAGAGGCACTTCAAGAACGTCGTTCGTAGCGTGCGCTCAGTGAAAACGAAGATGGAGGCCCCAGAATACGACCTCGACCTTAAACTGCCTGAAGTCCCCGCGATCATGCCTTGTGGGTTTCTATGCTGTCGCTCTCTCAAGTTAGATCCTCATGTTATTCCAGACGATACATACATTGCCTATAATCCTTTCCCGCTCTACAGCGTTCCGCCGCTACCTAACGACCTGACGGACCTGCACGTCACGAACGGGGAGCTCTTCACGTTCGACTCACCCTCTTCTTCACTCTCTCCGGATTCGCACTCCTCGCCATCTTCTTCGTTCTCCCCTTCCCCGTCCCCTTTCCAGTCTCGGGACCGCGACGAATCAAGATTTAATTTACGCCATGTTAATGTCGCGGAAGCGAACGGCTCTTACGATCCCTTAACGTCTGGAAATGACAAACCGGCGCTGTCTCCAGTCTCCCAACTCATGTACGAATATGGCCTATGAAGCCCCCTTCAAGTAATTTCGAGTTCAGTCGATCTGAACTTGTGTTTGTATCGATATACGCCGTGATAATTTCCTGTACTTACGCTATAGCCGGTCGACCTTTCCACTGTAATCAATAGTCTTCACCCAGTACCTATATCCTGCTAATAGGCCGAATAAAATTGCTATACTTGACTTGGGGTAAAAAAAAAAACGAGTCACGTGAATTTTGACGCCGGCTGTGAGTAAAATCAACAGCTCTTAGCCCCGTCCAAACTGAGCTCCCTACTTCGCACCTCACGTCCATCCCTTGCACTCACTTGTGGTCCTCGACGCTCCCTACAACGCCAGAATTTTCGGCCGCGTCTGATGCTCGCGTCTCCGCTCTATGCCTCCCCAGCTCCTTTCAACGCTGAAGGCGCCAAATACACGAAAGATATAGATTCCTTCAACAAGCTACTCCCCCCTCCAATAGAATTTATAGAAGGGTCGTCTTCAGGAACACTAGCTGTGCCAGAGGGAAAATACGAACCAATAAACGCCACCCCGAAAGCAGGAAAACCTGAGGTGCGTTCGAATACCTTCGGATCGCAGAAATCGTACCGAAAAACGACGAATCACAGCGACCGCGAAATAAGTCTCCTCCGCCCTCGTCTAGCAAGGTCTCTGCGCCGACAGCTCCCTCTGGATCGAACGTAAAGGCGCCCCCGCTTCACACTGGCGTTATCGAAACAACTTGGCCCTTGGACTCTAAACCTGCGTCTGGTCTATACAACAGTGGCAATACGTGTTTTCTGAATAGCGCTCTTCAATGTCTCATGCACACTCCACCACTTCTTCATATGCTGCTGCAACACGTCGAGTCGAAATGTGGGGTCTCTTGTTGTTGCTCGCCACTTCTTCCAATAATTCACCCCATAGGTCGCGTAAAATCGGGAGTATTCTGTATGGCTTGTAGTCTACGCAAGGTAGCATCTCAAGCGCATGAAGGACGTAGTGCATTTGTACCTCAGGCCATCTCGGGAAAGCTACAATGTACGTGTCTTCGCTGGTCCATTGTCGGGTTCATGTAACGAATGCATCATTAGTTATCGCTAAACATATGCGCAAAGGCAGACAAGAAGATTCACATGAATTCCTTCGATATGCTATCGACGCCCTCCAGAAGTCGTGCTTGGCTGGGCAGTCACCGTGAGCAAACCTTACTGCAACACTGTGGACATGGTCATAATTCCCTGCCAGGAAAATCGATCACTCATTGGCGGAGACGACTTGGGTACACAAAATATTTGGTGGACGCTTGCGCTCTCGCGTTTCATGTCGCGAGTGTGGCCATAACAGCGACACCTTTGACAGTATTCTGGATCTCAGTCTTGACATCCACAATATGACCGGAGTAAAAGCTGCACTTCGCAAGTTTGTCCAGCCAGATACGTTGAAGGGTGCTGACAAGTACAAATGCGAAAAGTTTGTTTCAATTCTCCTCTTCCTCTTCTGCATTCCATCTTATTCTTTGTAGGTGCAAGAAACCCGTCATTGCCGAGAAGCGTTTCACAGTACATGAAGCGCCCATGGTTTTGACTGTACACCTCAAGCGTTTTACTCCTATGGGCCGGAAAATCACTTCGTACGTTGAATACGAGGAAGGACTGACCCTAGCTCCATATATGAGCGAAGGACAGCACGGACCGACATATTCATTGTATGGTGTGATTTGCCACGCTGGAGGTGGTCCAAATTCCGGTCACTACTTCGCATATGTGAAGGCGCGGTCGGGCAAATGGTGCCAGATGAATGATGAACTGGTGACACACGACAACAATAATCGTGCACCTGTCAACCTGAAGAACGCGTACATTCTCTTTTATCTGCGCAACAGGGGCCAGGGTCTCGACGCTGCAATCAATGCAGCGCCGCAGACGAACGGTGGTGGTGGTGGTGGTAGAAGTATTGTCGCGGGCATGAAGAAACGTCAGGTACGCGATGACGATGAAGACATGGGCTCCAAGGTCGACAAGCCTTTCATTGGACCTCGATTACCCCCTTCCTCCTCTCCTGTCGCGAGCAGCAGCAGAACGGATCCTCAGGCCGACGCCATTCGTAAGAAGATCGACGCTGCTCGTAACAGCAAAGCATTAGCTGGGCTTGGTGAATATGCCTCCGATAGCGAGGGCGAGGAGCCTGCCAAGTCGTCGCTTCAATCTCAGCCTCCCTCGTCTCAGCATGCTTCCTTGCCGCCTTCCTCCCCTCTTCCTCCCACCACGTCGTCCCCCGTCATCTCGCCTGTCACTGCCTCCACCTCCACCGCTACCGCCTCCTTCTCTTCACCCGCAACAGCCGTTTCAGCGGTAAATTTTTACGGGAATACGCCGAACAACAACAAACGAAAACACCACGAGTCCTTTGGGAACGATCGCGACCGAGCTCCGAAGCGCTCGTCCCTCGGCGCGAGTCTGAACCCGTTTGGCAACAACCGACTCACGAGCGGGTCTCTTCCAAAACAGTATGGGAAACGTGGAAAGGGCAAGCCGCGCGGTATATAACTGAGAATGTTGTCGCGATGTCGGATGCCTATAGCGGACCCTCGTATCATTATTCTGCCTCCTAAGTTCAGATTTGTATCGTATGCTACGTTTTCTAGACGTAGTCAGCTTGCCCTTGGGCCGTGCCACAGATAAATAGTCGTTTGTTGTGCAGAACATTGGATTGAGTGAACGGTTGATAAAAAATTCGCCGGTTTGCGTCTTTGCCTTCTCTTTCACTAGTTTGAACTGGTTTACTGCTTTCAACGCATCTGCTCTTTGTTGGAACCAGCGCTCTCGTACTTGGATTTTCCTGTCCCGCGCTGTCCCTCAGCTACTGGCAACGATTTTATAGTCTCTCGAAACTTTGATGCTCCGACGCGCCTGGAAACCTGCGCTGGTCGTCTCTGTGCCTGCACTAGGCTATCTGTACTATACCTCTCGAGAACAGTCCTTTGAGCTCCCCGTACGGCTACGGGGACCAGACGGCAAGGCGACAATGTCCACACGGACGATTCCGCTACTTTCTATGGCTGCGGTCGATGCGCGCATTCGCGAAAAGGCGACGGCGAATACGGTGACGAGGCCGGGGATTGTGTGGCACCATACTACGGGTATGTATTGTATCATCCAGTCGTTGGGGACAGGCGGAACTGGCTCAGGATCTCGAATATTGACGCCGACGTGACTTGCAGCTTCTGTGAACGCGAACGACCCAATTGAAGATGCGACTGCTAACCAGGTCATTCGTCGGGACGAGGGCGATGGTGACCTTCTTTTCTTCGCTGTTATGGACGGACATGGCGGGTTTCATACTTCCCAGGTTCGTTTGTCTCCTCTCATTTCTTTGTCTTTTCTCTGATACAAATTTGCATGCTAGTAGCTTCTTTCACGCGTCCTCATCAACGCCGTCGTACTAGAGCTCTCTTCCCTGAATAAACCCCCCGCATCCTCGGCATGGTTCGATAGCATCAAAGGCGCTATATGGGGCGTGTCGAACGCGTCTGTCGGCAACAATAAATCAGGCGACAATGTCGACATTCACATCAGCCCCGACGCCCAATCTCCTCTGTCCCTTCCACGCAAAGCCGACGCAACCCCTCTCCTCGTCGCGCGCGCAATCCAAACTGCCTTCACCTCCCTCGACACCGAGCTCATCGCCGCGCCCCTACGCGTCCTCGCCTCCGCCCTCGACGCCAAAGACACCACCAGCAAAAACGTAGAAATCCCGGATCTGAGCAAACACCCGCTGGCGCTGCCGGCGATGTTGCCGGCCATGTCGGGGAGCTGTGCGTTGCTTGCGATGTTTGATACGGCGCATCGGGATTTGTATGTGGCGTGTGTGGGGGATAGTCGCGCTGTGGCGGGGATTTGGGAGCCTGAGGAGGGGGAGGAGGGGAAGGGGAGTTGGCGGGTGGAGGTGTTGACTGAGGATCAGACGGGGAGGAATCCGGCAGAGGTCAAGCGGTGGGTTGATGGATTTCTCTTGGCTGCTTTCTTGAAGCTCAGTCTCTGTCTCTCAGGATACAGAGTGAACACCCCGCGTCCGAGGCTGGCGACGTTATCCGCAATGGTCGAATTTTGGGTGGTCTCGAGCCATCGCGTGCGTTTGGTGATGCACGGTACAAGTGGTCTCGCGCTTTACAGCAAACGTACGTGTTGCTGTATTTTCCCTTTCCCTCAAAGTGAAACTAACATCATTTTCATCTTTCTCATACAAAAGTCTTGCCCGCGCCTTCCTGGTAGGCAATGACCTAGCTCTACGCTCTCCCTCAACGTCGCAAACCCCTCCATACGTGATTGCACGTCCGGTAGTCACGCATCGCGTGCTCAATCTCCCGACGAACGATGGTAGCTTGGCGTCGAAGGGCAAGCCCGCATTAAGGTTTGTGGTACTAGCGACAGATGGACTGTGGGATGAATTGAGGTTTGTTTTAAATTGCCTTTATAATCCGCTGATGCCGACGTGAACTCGAAATCTTTTCTCCAGCTCAGAAGACGTCGTCCGACTCGTCGGCGGACACCTCGCCGGGCTCTCAGGCACTGTAAAGAAAACCCAACTCGCGACCCTGATCCCCACCACCACAGGCACGGACGCGGTCGAGGGGAAAGTAGCGCGGCGACAACGCACTCCCGCGGAAGCGGAAGGCGCATGGGCGTTCGTCGATGAGAATCCGTCGGCACATTTGATTCGGAATGCTTTTGGTGGGGCGAATACGGGTGTGTTGAGGCGGTTGTTGAGTATTCCGGAGCCGTTGGCGAGGAGGCATAGGGATGATGTGTCGGTTACTGTTGTTTGGTGGGAGGAGGGGAAGGGGCCGGAGGTTGCGTCGGTGAGTGTTGGGAAGGAGGAGGTGAAGGCGAAGTTGTAAGTTAGGGTGGGTGATAAGTATGTTGCAAATAATTTTATCTGTCTATTGATATCGAAACATGAGCCCAATACATTCGTGATACTAGGGTCTGGTGTGTAGGCTGTAACCAGAACAAGCTAGCTAACGATCCAGTGGAAGGGGCAGACAGCTTTCTCAGACGGACGGCGTTCTGAGAAGGGAGGGAAACCCTGAACACGGCAATTCATCCCGTCTTCGAAGCGACTGAAGCGCCTGAAGCGGCAATTTATCCCTATATTTACCTGGCTGTCCTCTTGTGCGAGACATCCACGGCTTGCTGAGCAGCTATTCTAGACGAGAACAACACAGAAACCATTTAGTTATAGGCTCCCTTGAGTTATAGTTGTGACGAATCATCAGCGCTGGAAACCATTCATGGTGCCGAGGATAACAGACAGCTTTCTTGGGGGGAAATCGAAGTCCAGAAGACGATTTAATCATGCCGACCAGCAGTTGTCCTCCAGTTCCTTGTCCAACCAGGAGCGCAGAGTATTCGGGCCGCTGGCGCTTGTCCATTCCTCCTCGTTTCCTTGTGGGATTTGATGCATTTAACGTAGACGAAGCGAGCACGAGCCCTAGTTCTTGGTTTCGCCAGAAGAGTTGTCGTGCAAGGCGCGGTAAAGGGCTGGAGACCGGGATCGAGTCATCGTGCACTTCGGACCGGGTCGCGGGTGTGTCGGTTCGGAGATAGAGGGATGCGGAGACCGAGGAACGTGGAACAGTGGGATATACCGCGTGCTGTGGACGTTGTGGGCGTTCGGGTGGTGGAGGAAGACAAAAAGAGACAAAAACCAGGACGCGTGCGACAAATCGATGGTGTCCAGGACAAGTGACGTAAATGGCTTCGGCAAAGACAATGAAAGGAAGTGTCACACTGTGACACCCAACTTCTCTTAAAACGTTCAGCTCGCGACTTGCACAACACCACCGCCCACAACCACCCATAAACCTCTTGTAACCTCTTGTATCTCATCCCACTGCATTCTATTTGGTTGCATGAACAACAAATCCCAATCCCAACCAACTCCCAGCCAACCCTCTTCATCCCAGGTCCAGCTCGAGGATCTCCCAGTTGACCCCCCAGACCCAGACCCGAATCCAACTCCCCAGGAACTTGCAAAGTACGGAATCAAAGTTCGCGACTTTGGCTATGAGAGCACCCTCCCTCCCGTCCGATCCGTGAAAGGGCCGCAAAGAAAGTACATTCCGGAAAAGCAGATCCAACCTGGTCCCGAATACCTTCAGCAGTCGGGCAATAATGCCACCGCGTCGGGCTCTAGCTCATCTAGGCCATCCAGTAAACCTCGAGCACTCAAACGCCATCTACCCGATGGAACCGAAGTCGACACGGATACTGAATACGTTATGGGTGTACCCCGTCACCGCGCCCGTCCCCGACCATCCCCGCCCGAGAACGACGCGGAACGCCCGCGCAAACTACGGCGAACGGAGACGGCCGCCATAGGCCCATCCGAAGACCAGGCGTCGCTCCCAACGCGGAGGGAGAACGCCCTGAGCCCAGAAGCGGAGGCTGCTCTTCGCGCCGCAGCCGCCGAGGCGATTGGAGGATCTCAGCCGTGTTCTGGATCTTCCCAATCGCAGGGGTACTCGCAGCATTCGTACGCGTATTATTCACAACAATCGGGGGAGGACGTTCCAACGCCGCCTCTCACTCCCAACGGTTCCCTTCAATGGAACCCCGATTCTCCTCTGGTCCCAACGGAACCTGCTTCTGAGGACTGCTCGAGGACCTTTATTCGCACCCCTTCACCTCTCCCGTCGCCTTCTCCCGCCCCGCGCCGTATTTCGCCTCTGCCTCGACGCGAGGGTACCATGTTGCGGCGAGACGGTACCACGCTACACCGTGAGGGTACCATGTTGCAGCGAGGAGACACCATGTTGGTGGACGAGTCGGCATTCCATTTGTCCGAGCCAGAACACTGTATGCTTGTCGACCCACGACCTGCACCTGCATCGACGACAAGCACTCCCACCCCGCCTGGAGGCACCCCACACACGCCCACGGCGGTCACACCCCCTACCCCGCCCCCCAACCCTCGCACGCACTCAGGCTCTAGCCCCCTCGCGCGCTCCTTCTCCTCGCTGTCGACCCTCTCCTCCCCGCCGCCGAGTCAGACGATGTTGCCCCCGCCTCGACCGCGCACGCCGACGCCGCCCCCACCGCCGCCTCGGTACCAGCTGCGGAGGCGCGCGAACGTCGCAGCGCCTCCCCCATCGCCGGTCCGCTCTCCACGGCGCCGGGGACGGCCCCCGCCTCCGAGGAGAGAAGAGAGTCTCCCGAGTCTGGTGATTCAGTCGTAGGCGCTGTCTTGGTCGTTCTCCCTCGGTTCTATCATGATCAATGCATGTGTTGTTCGGGTTATCATGGTCATGGTTAACGCTTCGTTAAGGAAGCGAATGACTGATCTGTTTGTGTTTTTGTATGTACTTCTGCTGCAATTGTATCGGTATGCCTTTAGCTAGCTGGTTTGGTGTATGTTATGGGTTATGGCTGGCAGTCGTCAAGCCAATGTACTCTAGTAGCTAGATGTAAGTAAGTAGATTCAGAAGTGGAATTAATGGTTCGGTTTATGATGATACCTCTCGAGCTCTTTTCGGACCGAGTGTGACTTAAGAGCAACTTATCAAGATGATCAACAGGACACATCGCGTCCGCATATTGTCCGCATGGACCCACAAGCGCCTGTGGTGAGAAATCGTCCACGGTCCTGAGAAATATCGAGTCGACGAGATGTGACTCGGTTGAGTCTCGGGTTTGTGCCAGGATTTACTCTCGCGCCGCGCCACACAGAGAGGGAAAGTCTACAGCATGCTTCCTTAGGGTTTCGCATAAGGGAAAGGTCGGTCGGAGCTCAAGAAACTGCGATGTCTGATTCGACTCGAGTCGCGACGCGAAAACTATAAGGTGTGGGACGACTAGAGCTGTCAAGATGCAATTGAGGGAGACACTTCGAGCCGAGTCATCGTGTCGAGTCAGCAATATCGCGGAGAACCAAACCCGGAGAAAACAAGAATCTAGGCATGTGACCGCGTCCAGCACTTTGAAAAATTCGAAAGCATTGCAAGCAAAACAGCGACTGGACAGTAGCGACTAGTAATGATACAGCTAAAGGAAGAAGAATCGAATCAGCTATCGATACACGAGATGCCGGTATGAATAAGGCGCGTACCAGAATACAGCAGCAGTAGGTCATGGATGATGCTACATGTAGAGACCCAAACGAAATGCGAAACTTGTGACCCAAGTGAAAGAAAGAAATATGTGCACCGAGGAAAGAGTGACCGTCCCATATACCCTACGTATCATATGTGTCCAACCAAATGATGGAGTGAAGCAAGGAAGGAAGGAAGAGGAATTGTGGTGGTAACAGCGGCCATGATGATAAAAGTGAAGAAGAAACGAACGCACAGAAAAGAAAAGACGATTAGATATACATACACACAGTTTTTTTTGCGTTACAAGCCCATGCGTTCCTTCAACGTCCGGTCCCCTCCTTGTCCTTGGTGTCCTGCGGCCGCCGCCGCCGAAACGGATCCCGACGATGACGACGAAGCTATCACTTGCGCTGTTGCCGGTGCTTGCGCGTGCGCTCCTCTCCGTCCCCCTCCGCCTCCCCCACCAGCACCACCCCCGCGTCCCCCGCCCCCACCAGCACTCCGTCGATCTCGCCGCCCCGCCCCGCCGTCCCGCTCGCGCTCCTCCCGCCGCTCACGATCCCGATGCCGCATATCCTTGTGGTACTCCTTCTCCCTCTCCTTCCCCCCGCGCGCCTGCGCCTGCTCGTCGACCTCCATGCGCGCGGGGGGCGTCGGGGCGTGGTGGTTGTTGGCGGTAGCACCGGCCTTTCCGCGCTCGCGGTGTGGGGAGGTCTGTGCGGAGCGGGTGTCTGCGCCAGGGCGCGAGGAGGAAGAGGAGCTCGAGTGGTGGTGTCTGTTGTTGAGGGAAGAGGAGCCTGCGGGGGGAGGGGAGGAGAGACGCGGTTTTTTGTGTGCGCGGGGGCCGGTCGGGGGGAGTTTTGATGAGGAGGAGGAGGCGGTGGCGCCGTTGCTGTTGTTGGGCAGCGGGACGTGATATGAGTTGCGCGGGGAGCGCGAATGTGATTTGTGGTGGTTGGAGGTGGTGGGGGACTCGGCACGCGGAGCAGTGGTTAGTATGGCTTCGTAGGATTTCTCCAGTTCCGTTCTAGAATAAATACCTTGTCCAGCTTTCGGATACTTGGGATAGGGATTATGAAAACGCACGAGAGGGAATGTACGACTTGGTGGGATTCTGAGTGCGCGATAATGGGTTGAACAAAGGACAAGTGCGGATGGGAGGAAGCGCACCTCGTAGCGCACCCTCCAGTCGCTCGACAAGTCGGCGCAGTGCTCGGACTTCCTCCTTTAGCTTACCAGTCTCACCCTGCTTTAACAACTGATACAAGTCGTCGTTCTCTTCTTGTAAAAGCCGCAACCGTTGAGTCAATGCAGCTGTACTGCTACTGCCCGAACCAGAGCTCGATGCATTGGCCCCCTTGGATGGCGGGTTGAGATGTGGAAGTAACAATGCTGTGAGAGCCGGGGGTAGAGATACAGCGTCTGCAGGAGGATCTTGGGGTTTGGAAAGAACATATTGGCGAAGGTGAGTGATTTCATCCTGAATAAATTAGACAGCGCGAGGAAAGGGAGAAAAGAGAGTACAGTTATCTGAGCAAGCTGTACGTCGCGTTGGCGAAGAAGGGTTTCGAGCTCGACTTCGCGGGGGGTCGGCAAGTCCATTTATGAATGATTCTACCGCCGGGTCATCGACGCGCTCCGTGAACCCAATTATTGACAACGAGGCCAAGAAGTTCGGCCTTTCCCGCAGCATCGTCGGCATCTTCGGCGGCTTTGCTCTCCAAAATACTGTGAGCGTCTCTTGACGCGTCTATCTGTACATCTTGAGTGTCCATCGCTGCGGAAGGCGATACGCATGGTAGATAGATGTCCTTAACAATTTACATGCGTATGTAACAAAATTTCGCAACTCTCGAGCGGGCAATAAAACCAAAGTCCATCCGCACTCGACGATTCGGCGATTTCGTTCTAGATGTGTATGGATAGAAGCTCGTAGAAGGGCTATGTTTTCTAGAGCCGTCTTTTCGGTTTTGTTTTCTGCCACGGTTTGCCACGTTCGATTCACGGAAAACCATCATGCGCTAAACGCGAGCCGTTTGGAATTTTCTGTACGCTGAGGCGGAATGAGCAGCCAATGCTGATATAATTGCAATCAGAGACGAAGACGTTGAGTAGATCTAGAGGTCTTTCGGCTCTTCTGCTGCAATGAGGTGGCCACCGGTTCCGCCAACACCACGAAGACAGAGATTTTTCGGCGACAGTAGACGGCGAAGACACTGGCAGATAATCAATCCTTGGAAGTTGAGCCAGGAATAGTGCGTATGGATTGCTTGGGATTTCTTCCCAGAACCTTTGCTGCCCGAGAATACGGATGAACGCTGGCAGTTACTGAAGACCCGATTCAGAGACCGTTTTTTTTTCGCGTAGCTTCCGACGAGCATCTGTGCCCACGAAGGCAACTTGATGAGGTTCAGCGATCTGTTCGCAAGTGAAGCGGCAGAAGGTAGAGGAAGACAGCAGGGGCGTAATTGATTCAGATGATAGAACCCAAATAGAACCGCAGTGCAAGACAAGCAGAACAAATAATCGCGCCACAATTTGACTAGGATTCTCAAGATCGAAGACATAAACGGAGGAAGACATTAGTACTGTCGTCAAACGCAGTCTCTCGAACGACATTTCAAGAAATTGAGAGGAAAGGACAACAGAGTTGAGGAAGAAAGAGTATTTCAGATCAGCTGGCTTTGACCGCATCAGCTATGCCGCTACGGCGCAACCGCGAAGAACTTGCCAACAACAAAAAAAAGCCACACTACAGTATTCAAAGACGTGCTTGGCAAGCATGTCTATTTCCCGATCTAATATCTGGCTATTAAAATATTATGACCTCTACATCCTCTACCAACCCCATACCTCCCCCCTCCAAGTGCACTCGATTTTTGTCCTGCAAATTGCAAGTTCAATCATGAAAACATATAGCAGAACAGTGAAGCCTACGATGTCCCATCTGCATGCTCATTCGCTGCCGAACCATTTGAAACACCGTTAGCCTTGCGCTTGGCCTTGAACGAATCCTTGTTGTATTCCTGGAAGTAATAGTTGAGGAAGAGGCCGAGGTAAGAGGTGAGCAGCGCGCAGCCAAAAAGTAACGCTCTTCCAGACCCAGCACAGTTGCCAATGTGGGGAAGAATGCTGGAGTAGTATGTCGCAGCAAAGTGTTGATATGCTAAGTGACCGAGGTTCAGTTCAATCGACACACACCAGGAAAGAAAATGCAGCGTCACTCACTGCCAAAATAGACGACAAGAACCCCAACTACAAACTGGATAATTTGCATCATCGTCAAGTACTTTTTCCACTAAGCAAAATAAAATCTGAGCAAACGGCGACGCCACACGACGAGTATCTGGTGAACCAACAAACCCAGAGGCGAGCGCCTCCGGCAGTCGCATAATAATAGTAATCTATCGAGCAAGTGCCGAAATGTTGAGCGCGCGCAACGCAAAAATGGGACGCCGAGAGAGTCACTAACACATTAAAACATGAACAGCGAGATTGAGGACGATGACGATCCATGACTGTGGATTCATCCAAAGTTCATGATTCACAAAGCGCGTGGAGCGAGTAATTAGCATACGATGCTTGTTCTTCCGAGCAGCTGAGAGTAGCAGAGCAGGGCGGTCGCAGAATGATGGAACACATGGAAAAAGGCTGTCAACACAAGGTCAATGGAAAAATACTACATCCATACAAAAGAGACGCGAGCGCAACGTACCGAGCGGTTTTTTCTTAAACGCAAGAAAGACTGTGTCCAGAAACTCGATGTATTTGAAGTAATAGTTGACCATGTAGTAGAATTCCATTCGCTGGGGACTTCAAGTGAGATTGATTCCGGGCACACATACATCAGGAGGTATATTATACAATCAAACGCACCGGAGTCCAAGACGATTCACCACACATCCCCGCGAAAATGCCGTCTCGCCAGATGATGGGCGCGATTTCTTTGAGAAGGAATACAAGCAGCAAGAGACTGGCAATGCTAACCATGAGATTGTGGGCCTGAAAGAGAGGATTGATGCGATGCGGGGGGCGGTGCTTCATGGCGGCTTGGATGCCGAATATGAGGGCCAGGTAGCCAGCCAGGGAACCGAAGACAGCGCGGTTGGTAGAGAGTGGGGTTTGGCCCTGAACGAAGGAGTATAGGTGGCGGGGGAGCGTGAAGGGAGCATTAGCGCGGAGGAAATTAGCTAGCGACATGGTGAGGGTAAGGAGGGACCGATACTGGCAGAACCTACTGAGTACTTGTAGGCAGAGTTTCCGAAACGTTGAGGGAACGGAAGGCCAGCCTCGGTTTCTCCGGAGTATCAAACTAACATGGTCCGAGGATGCTTGCGATTGAGAATGTCTGATCAACCGCTGGTTGGGCATGCTCCCTTCGCCAATGCTAGCCAAAGTAGCCCTTGAGAAATTCATTGCGAAAACGCAGGCTGTCAAGATACACAAGCGCCTGCCGGAGCCGCCTCGCTTGCTTGCCCATTCAGTTTCATTGAGTCCCAGGTATTACGGCTTGAGATTCAAGATTCAAAATCGCAACTGGAGCAGAGATTTTGATGGTGAATTGGACTCAAGTCGACGAAGAGAAAGAAGCACTTGACACTGGGGCGTTTGGCCGAAGACGAATGGTACAGCATGAAATGGGGGTGAATGAGAACGGGATGAGCTACCCATGCCGATATAGTCACGGTCATATTGAGTGAAGGTCCCTCGGCTGTAGTACTGCAATGAGATGGCCACTGGTTCCGCCAACACATGAAGACGATAGACGTGACGAGGCAGGAATCACTGGCAGATCAATCCTCGGACTTGAGCACTGAGCACTACTGCTTTGCATACAGAACATCGTGCAGTTGAGTCTGTGTCCACAGAGACGACTTGATGTAATTCGACGATTCAAGATTCGAATGCACCGCCCCGTTCCCAAGTAGGGCCGTAGAAGGGGGGAGAAGACTCGGTGATAGAGCCACAGTGCATACAAGGATATCGAGCATTTCCGATGATAGGTTTTGGATTTGGTGCCACAGTCGAGTTGGATTCGCCGTTCAATCTCAAGTAAGATGTGATGTCACTGGATAGACTCAGATACTTCACTCAAAGGCAGACATTGGGGTACTTGATAGTCGAGAGAGGGATATAGAAAGGAGAATTGAGATCTAGAGAAGTCTTGCCAGTGGAGTTGTGAGGTTTGAATTTATGATGTGCATATGCCAGTGTAGACTCCAGTCAAAAAGAACCCAGCCTTAGACTCCGGCGTCCTAGACTCCCCAAGACAGAGGCAGAAGAAGAGGAAACCGACGAAAGGTGCGTTGCGCAGTGAACGACGTTCGTTGCAGTCACAGTCGAGGTTGAGAAGAAGAAAGAAATTCGGATCGGCCGGATATCCGAATCCGAATCCGCATCTCCATCTCAAGGAAAAAACATCCACTTCACGATCCAGCATCCCTCACATCCCCCACGACGCATCAGTCTCGCAGTCTATTAGATTAAGGATATACGGCCATTAAACCAATTCATGACCCTCTCTACCAAGCAACCAACCCCATACATCGACACCCCCCAGTCGCCCTTCGATACACCCCATCCATACACCTCGAGTTCACTCGGATTTTGTCCTGAGAATAAATTAAATGTAAGTTATCAACAGAACAAGGAACCAAAATCAACAAAAGAAGGAAGGAATTTAACAACAGAAGACAGAAGAAGGAACGAAATCGAATCCAAAACGCACGTTGCTTTTAACCCATTCCCGTTCGCATGTCCGTTCGCGTGTCCATTCGACGCCGCCGTGCCATTAGCAACAACACCATTAGCCTTAACAGCCTTCTTAGACTTCGACGAATCCTTCTTCTTGTACGTCTGGAAGTAGAAGTTGATGAAGAGGCCGAGGTAGGAGGTTAGCAGCCCGCAGCCAAAGAGCGCGGCGGTCTCAGATCCGGCGCAGTTGCCAATGTGCGGGAGGATGCCGTCGTAGTATGTCGCGGCGAAGTGTTCGTAGGCTGTATTCAAGCTCAAAAAAAGTGTTGAGAGAGGGATAGCTGGGGATAATGCTTACTGCCGAAATAGACGATATTAAGGTCAATTACGAATTGAATAATTTGCATCATCGTCAAGTACTTTTTCCACTGCAAGGAAGATTGAAGATGAGCTAGCGCGACGACAGAATGAAGAGTTGAAGGAAGAACGCACCCAGATGCGAGCGCCTCCGGCAGTCGCGTAATAATAGTAATCTATATCGGGCAACACGTAAAATTCCCCGAGCGCAAATGGGTGGAGGCAAGTTACTAACACATTAAGACATGAACAGCCAGGTTAAGGCTGATGACGGTCCATGACTGCATTTGCGAAGTGTAAAGGTTAGGTGTATATAGAGCGGGGACAGCGAAGTTATCGTACGATGCTTGTTTTTCCGAGCAGCTGGGAGTAGCAGAGGAGAGCCGTCGCAGAGTGGTGGAAGACGTGCAAAAAGGCTGTCGGGCGTTGAGTTGATATGTTACAGTGGTATTGACGGAGGAGAGACGCGTATGGAACGCACCAAGAGGCTTTTTCTTGAACGCAAGAAAGACTGTGTCTAGAAGCTCGAGGTATTTGAAGTAATAGTTGACCATGTAGTAGAATTCCATTCGCTGGCCACTCCCGTCAGGACAAAACAAAAACACGTTAATAAAGAGGTCGACAGGACGCACTGGAGTCCAAGACGTCTCAGCACACATGCCCGCGAAAATGCCATCTCTCCAAATGATGGGGACAATTTCTTCAAGAAGGAGTACAAGTAGCAAGAGACTGCCGCTGCTAAGGATGACATTGTGCGCCTGGAAGAGGGTATTTAGGCGCTGCGGGGGGCGGTTTTTCATAGCGGCTTGGATGCCAAATATCAGGGCTAGGTAGCCGGCCAAGGAACCAAAGACAGCGCGGTTGGTAGAGAGCGGTGTTTGGCCTTCGACGAAGGAGTAGAGGTGGCGGGGGAGTGTGAAGGGAGCATTGGCGAGGAGGAAATCAGCGAGCGACATGGTGTGGTGAGTGAGGGGAAGGACTGGGAGGGAGGGACCGATGTGGATGCTGCCAGGACGCCAACGAAAAAGTTTGAGTGAAACGTTGGGGAGTTGTGATTCTCATCAATTCGATGGGAAAATTCGGCGCATGTGTTTACTCGGCCCGATTCCGCTGGGTTATCAGCAGAGACCACTCATCCTCGATATCAGCCTGAGTTGATCCTGGGCCTGGGACGCTGTGGAGGGAAACGGAGGCTAGAGAATCTCTGAAAAGCAAGGTCGAAGAAGAGATATAACGGGGCCGATCGATCGACGTATTTTATCACACAGGCGACGTGCGAAGGGCGCTGAATATCGGGTTCAACAAGTCGGGGAGGACACATCGACGCTAATCCACTTGAGGATACTGCGAGTGGTGAAGCAAATCGTTCTCTGACAAGAGTCTACACTCAGCATTACTCGGAAGAGCAGCAAGCATCTCAATAAGTAAGAGGGTCCTACTACCACAACATTTCAGTACTTCATCATGCCCGCCACAATTCGCCAAGCCACCATCGCAGACGAGCCTGGATTATCCCACATCTGCCTCGTCACAGCGGATGCAGGAAAGTCGGCGGAACACCTCCACGATCACAAAGAATTACCGGGACTGGTGTACGCCGTTCCCTATCTCAGTCTCCCCACAACATGGGCATTCGTTCTAGCGGATGGACCGGATGTCGTTGGATACATCGTCGGCTCGACAGACACACGCGCGTACGAGAAATACGCGTCAGAACATTGGTGGCCGGTGCAAGCGGAGAAATATCAGCCAAAGGATATGGTGAAGGAGGGAGACAAGAAGTATGCGGCGTTGTTGAGGAAGATGCACACCGCGCCGGACGCGAATATCGCTTTTTCGCCCGCACACATGCATATCAATATCCTGGAGAGTCATCGAGGGCAAGGATGGGGTCGCAAGATGATTCAGACAGCGGTTGATCATTTGAAAGGACAAGGGATAAACAAGCTGTGGTTGGGGATGGATCCGAGAAACAAGGACGCTGGGAAGTTCTACGAGAGGTTGGGGTTCAGAGCATTCGACGGTTCCTCTCCTACCGATGTAGGATTATTTTTTGACTGAGCTGCGCGAAATTCTTATTCAGTGGAAGTAAAATCATGACGCGAGCCAAACACAGCGCAACAACGCGTCTAGGCTTTCTTCTCGCCACCATCTCACTTTCTCAATTTCTCCGCGTCACCTGCTTCCAACCAACCCAAGTCTTCTCTTGCACCCGCCGACTCACGCAACATGAGACCAGAAAGCCCTCAACCCAGAGAAACCGTATTCCACCAATCAACCCTCCGTTCTGGACCCGAATGGACTGTCCCTATCTACACTGGGCGAGCAGACGATACCCAAAGCATCGAAGAATTCCCCATCCGCCGGCCCTCCAACGCCGCCTCAACGGACTCAAGAGACTCAGAAGCGTCCTTAACAAAGCGATTCTCATTCAACTCATCTCACGAACACCCCTACGATATAACCCCGCCCACCAACTCTTACTCTGGCGCCCCGCAACTCCCGCCCCTTCGATCCGCCCTTCGCAATAGCGTCAGCTTCGCCGAACCTCAACACTCTGCCGCCCCCGCCTACGCCTACGATGAAGAGACGCGAATTGACACTAGTGCCGGGGATCGGGCTCAGAAACGCCGTGGCGTGCTCTCGAATATGATGGATCTCTATGCGCTTGAAAATGATATCGACCGTGACACCGGGCGACGAAGGGACTCTCAGGACTCGGACTCGTACGTCGACGACTACAAGGAGCCAGAACGATATACCGCAAGACCTGATATGAGGCGAATGGATTCTACGTCGACGGATGACTCTGATATATACGACCCCGACGATCCCAAGGTTACGGGAGTCAAGCCAAAAGACCTTGAAGGCCCTCAAGATCTCGACAAAGACACCCTC
Source organism: Favolaschia claudopus (assembly GCA_037176885.1). Lineage (NCBI taxonomy): Eukaryota > Fungi > Basidiomycota > Agaricomycetes > Agaricales > Mycenaceae > Favolaschia > Favolaschia claudopus. The sequence continues at coordinate 345,002 of JAWWNJ010000085.1, forward strand.
CGCGGAATGAACTACCACTCCCGCCGCAAGCATCTCATGCGCGCTAAGATCGAATTCAACGTCACATGTATAGTTCTCCTGCCTTTTAAATCCCTTTTGAATCATATCTCATGAGCTTTTGCAGCTATGATCAACCGCCAAACCTTCCTCATCCAACTCGCCCGTGCCCTCATGACCTTCGGCGCCCCCTCACACCGCATCGAATCCCAACTGAACGCCGCCGCCCGCATCCTCGAAGTCGAAGCCGAGTTCATCCACATCCCCGGCGTCATCATCTGCGCCTTCGGCGACCCCGAGCTCGGCTGCACCGAAACCCACTTCATCAAATGCTCCGGCCGGCTCTCCCTCGGCGCCCTCCACGACGTGCACCTCGTGTACCGCAAGGTCGTTCACGATGAGATCAGCGCGGAGACGGCTGAGCGGGAGTTGGGGAGGTTGCTGGAGATGCCGGAGCCGTATACGATTTTGTTTCGGTGTTGTTTGGCGTTTTTTCTGTCTGCGTTGATTTGTCCGTTGGCGTTTGGGGGGTCGCTTGTTGATATGTGGATTGCGGGGTTGGGGGCTTTTGTTCTTTCGATTTTGCAGCTTGCGGCTACGAAGAGCGCTATTTATGCCAATGTTTTTGAGTGAGTTTCTGTCTCTCGAAACTTGATAGCCTGAATTCTGATGCAACGACAGAATCACCACGGCCATTTTCGTGTCGTTTCTTGCCCGTGGTCTCAGCAGCATTCGTGATCGCATATTTTGTTACACCGCTATCTCGTCTTCTGGGATTATTGGTATTCTTCCAGGTTATCTCATTCGTACGTTGTTCTGCCAGCTACCCGTATCGAGCTTACATGCTATTTAGTTACCAGTTCTCTGGAATTAGCGTCCAAGAATATCGTATGCGGAAGCGTGAAAATGGTCTACGCGTTGATATACACGCTCTTTCTGGTTTGTGCTTTTTTTCTTTCTCCCCTTCTCCCCTGGTCACCATTCTCAAGACAAACCACAGGGATTCGGCCTCCAAATCGGCTCCGACTTCTACCTCCTCTTAGACCGCTCCGCCCGTCGCGACCTCTACAACGTCGTCGAAATGTTAAACCCCGTCACAACCCTCACAGGCACCTGGACCGCCGACAACCGCACCGCCACCAACAGCAGCATCCCCCCCACGGGCACCTGGGCCTTCCTCTACGAATCCGCTAGCGAAACCGACATCATCGAAGGCTGCTACCGCCCCTCCTCCTTCCCCACGTACCTCCAGCCCTTCCCCTTCTGGACGCACTTCCTCATCGTGCCCGTGTTCTCCACGCTCTCCTCCTTGGCGAATTTGCAGCCGTACAGCAAGGGCAAGGAGCTAGCGGTGATGGTGGCGATTTCGTGCTCGGCGTATGCGACGAATAAGGTGGCGAACCATTATATATTTAATCGGTCGGATGTGGTTTCGGCGATTGGGGCGTTTACGATTGGGGTGTTGGGGAATGTGTATTCGAGGAAGATGGGGGGGACGGCGTTTACGTCGATGGTTACGGGGGTGTTGTTTTTGGTTCCGGTGGGTTTTGTGTTGTTGTTTGGGTGGGTTTTCCGGATGTTAAGGCTGATCTTTACTCTCCGCTCTCCAACTAGTCTGGACTGTCACAAGCCGGCGGGATTACGGCGAACGGGGGAGGGATTGAGATTGGGGGTGCGATGATTGCTGTTACGATTGGAATTACGGTTGGTTTGTTTATGAGCCAGGCGCTCGTGTATACCTTTGGCAATCGCAAGAACGCCGCGAGTTTCTCGTTTTGATTTTAATTCATCCAGAATCTATGTACATACACAATTACATCGTTGTACAATTGAATATGCATATGTACCATTTAGATAATTAGAACATGGGTGCGGGGGAGTTCTCTATGCCCTCGATGGATGTTTTGTGGCCCACTAATGTTCGGATGTTGGTGATTTCGTAGCTGTGGGGAGGTATTATGATCAGAGTGAGGTATAGGAGATAGGAAGAGGGACGAACCGTATCATAGTCGGTCGTTCTAAGCCAATCCCCCATCCGTGCACTCGGACATCTTTGGGGAAGCCCATTGGTTCGAGCATCTCCGGTCTGAACATCCCACTGTTACCCATCTCGACCCATTTTTTCAAGATGGGATGGAAGGCGTAGATTTCCAGAGAGGGCTAGTAGTCGTAATCAGGAAAAAAAATATTGTGGCGTCGAGGAATTAGGACCCCCACCTCGGTATACGGATTATAAGCAGGCTTGAACCTCACTTGCTTGATCCCCATCTTTGCAAAAAAGACTTTCATAAACCCAATCAAATCAGCAAGCGTCAGCCCCCGGTCCGCCACCACGCCTTCCACCTGGTGGAACTCCGCCAGATGCGTCGCGTCCATCGTCTCATTCCGGAACACACGGTCAATGCTGAACAGCTTCGCCGGTCGGAACCCGTCATCGTGTTTAGCTTTTTCATCGCCCCCCGCTGAATCCTGCCGGTCGTCCTCGACGTCCTCGCCGCGGCATTTGGCGGCGAGTTTGTAGAGCATGTGCGCGGAGCTGGCGGTGGTGTGTGTTCGGAGGAGGAGTTTTGTGGTCTCTTCATGCGACCAGGGGGCGCGGTAGCCGGTGGAGCCGTAGCCGCCGTGTTCGTGGACTGTGGACACGCGTTTGTAGTATTCGGGCTCGGGGTCGAGGGAATGCGGCGGATCTGTATTTTGATGTGTCTCGATTCGATGTTTGGAAAAAAATACGTTGACAATGAGTACTTGCCTGAGATGTAGAAGGTGTCTTGTAGATCGCGGGCGGGATGTTGTTGGGGAACGAACAAGGCGTCGAAACACCAGAACCCAGATTCGATGTAAGAAGCGGTTGGCATTTCTGCGAATCTGCCGAGACGCGTTAGGGAAGGCATGAGCGGCCGGAGGATGGCGCAGTAGCATACCCCATTTCCAAGAAGATATTACGCATCTCTTCTCTGACTTTGAGCAACTGGTGTAAGGATCCGCCTTCTGTTGGAGCGCCTTCCGCTTCGAAGTTGTATTTTTTGAAGGTAGATGTTTTCCAGGCCCCTCTGCATGGATTAACAGAATCCATGAATGCGAGGGAGCTTAGAAACGTACGAGGTTAACATCTCCACGGTCAAATCTGTTTCCGGTTTGGCGGTGGAGGTGCTGAACTCGGTGCCCTTCTGCACGGTGAACCATTGGCCCTTTCTTTGCAGAATCAATTTCCGTTTCCGAAGATCGGCCAGGTCTTTCTCTCCGGATTTTAAAGTGCCAGAAGATTGAATTTCTAAAAGATCTATTTGGGTGGAGTCTTTGATTGTTGGCGCCTGGCGGAACGATATTAGATGGACAAGAAGCAGTAGAGTATTGACTGCAACGAACCAATTTAACGAGACCATCGCCTTCCTTGCCAATCCACTTATTTTTGAAGGCACGCCCTTGGCCCACCTTTGCTGTCTCATCTCCGACTTGCTTCATAAGTTGTGCGGGAGTTACAGGTGCACCCTGACCCTTAGCAGGTAATGCAGACCAGACACGAGCTTCATGAGAGCCTTCCACAGCGATTTGCGAGCCTTCTGGGGTCAGGACGTGCGATACAATTTCGTGTGTCTCAAATTTGACCATCTAACAAAATGATAATATATTGACTTTTGTTTCGCGCGAGACTGGGTATGTAGTACGAACATCGCGACTGAGCAGCGAGTTGAGAGCACCGAGGATCGCGATTTGGGCATCTTGGGAGGCTGCAGGCTCTGATTGACCTGGGATTACAAGCGATCTGGTGTCTGATATTGTCGAGTGGGCATCGAGGGTGTCGAGGATGAGCTGCTGCAGAGCTTCCGCCATGAATGAGTAGGAGAGTAAGCAAGAAGCAAGGATGAATTGACTTGAGTCAAAAATTTGGGATGATCACATGCAATCAACCTTGATTTCCCTTTACCGCCATGGACGCTGCTTGGGACAGAGCGCAGACGCGTCTGGCTGAACTCCGCGCGCTGAGCTGGGCTGGCGGCCCGGCGACGCGTACCATTCGCGTCGGCCAGCTCGATGCAGAACTCTTAGACCAGGAACTCGTCCACCTTCTCCAAGAACCCATCTCCAACGCCCTCAACTCACCGCGCTGGAAACCCGAGCTTTCTCTCTTCCTCCAACTCATCCTCTACAAGCTCTCCGTGTGGAACACCGGTGCAACCTACGGCGCGAAGCTCCAGGATCTGCGCTACGCAGTGACGCCGAATTCATCCGGCCGCTTGTCGTGTGCGTGCGGCGGACAGCGTTGTATGCATAAGCCTTAGCCTGACGTCCGTCCAGCCTCTGGCCTTCCTCGGCGGACTCTCATCCTGCATGGACTGCTCACCGTCCTGGTGCCGTACCTGCACACCCGCTTACGCGCCCATGCGCTTTCTCGAGCGTGGCCGGATGCGCCGTCGTCTGATCGGCGTCGCAAAGCATGGGATGTGCTAGTCTCCCTGGAATCAACGCATTCTTTGGCTGCACTACTCAGTTTCATTGCTTTTCTGTGGGATGGGAGGCAAGTTCTCTACGAGAAATTCTTTCGTGAACCAGCGCTCATTTTTATTTATTTTAGATTTCGCACAATCTCCGATAGACTGCTGAATATGCGTCTCGTCCCATCCAGAAGATTGGTCAAACGAGATGTAAGCTACGAGTTCATGAACCGTCAAATGGTTTGGCACGCGTTCACCGTACGTCCCATTACTTTCTCTCTCAGCATCACTTTAATTTTGCTCAGGAATTTCTACTGTTCCTTCTCCCACTCGTCAGCGCACGAAGTATACGCCGACGCTTGATTCGTATCGCGTCTTCATTGACCCCCAAATCCATATCTTCCCTCTTCACACCTCCACGAGCCGCCGACACAAAATCAGGCGCTGTCCGAGGAAAATACTGGTCCCTCCCCTTAGACCAATGCGCAATCTGCGCCGAGAACGCATCATTCAACCTTAACCCCTCCGAACCTATCAATGCCTTCACCGCTCTGACTGGACCATCTCTCGCTCAAACATCTCCCGAAAGCACGACTCCAGGTTCTGACCTCGAACCCCCACTATACCCCCTCCACACACCGTACATCGCATCCTGCGGCGACATCTACTGCTACCACTGCATCGCCGAACGCATGATGCGTGCCGCCGATGAAGAAGAAGAGGGGCAGAAATGGGAATGTCTGCGGTGCGGACAACAGGTCGACAACGCAGAACGACTGACGGTTGATATCGACTCCGCGGATAGTGAATTGTCTGGCAGCGATTACGAGTTTAGCAGTGATATGGATGTGACAGACCTTTCCGGCTCAATGGTCTCGATGGGTAGTTACAGTGAATCTGGACGATCTGAAGCCTGATGAATGATTTGGCCCGCTCAACGATACGATTTCCAAAGAACAGTCTAGATACTATATAGATGCAAGCAAGGGAGGACAGCAACAAGTCAACCTCTAGATAATTGATCCTGGATCATGGCCAGCACAGCTGGGTCCGCTTTGGAGAGGTAGTTGGCTTGGAAAACCTGCGGCCCGCATAGGGCTTGAGCTTCGTTGAGATGGCTGGCGATGTATTCCGTGAGTTGAACCGTCCGGACAGGGTCACGGTCGTACACCTAGACCTCGGTGAGCATTTAGAGAACAAGGAATGAGGTCAAGATCAAACCATTTTCCGACGCTCGTATTCTGGTGTCCCTTCCGTGTTTTGGTAGTACGAAGATGGAGCTTCGTCCAACTCCCAATACCGTTGGAGGTTGTGGGGCGAAGGTTCGTTGCCACTTCCCAGACGGTCAGTTTCAGTTACGAATTTGATATATCTCTCACTCACTCTTCGTTTGCAGCGTCCAGGACAGCTTTCGCTTCCTTCACCTCAAGGAGCACATCGGTCCAGATATTGAATATATCTCCGCCAAGGCGATCAAGAACGTCCGGACGTGCCGTCGAGACAAGGGCTGCGATCCCCATCGCCGACAGCTTGCGGTGACGCGGCTCGGACATGCTATCCCACTGTCCTGGATCAGCTTTGAGTTTGGCGAGAGAGGGCGTCACTCACTGTACCCCACCATCGGTCGAGTAAGGCATCGTACAACTTGTTCTCGGTCACCGTAGGCGTAGCAGTGGCCGCCATCAGCTGCAAGAACATCTGACGGTCAGCCATAACCATTCGCGATATCAGGCAGACATGTTCCGTCATCAGTAGTGCACCGGCCTAACGAATTCAGCGAATACTATGCAAGGCAAAGGTCGTGCGTACCTCGCCGTCTACTATGTTCTTCATGAGCTGAGAGAAGAGTCCCGATGTATGCATGGCCGCGCCCCACGCCGACGATGGACTGACTTGTATTAAGATATTCAGCGACGTGAGCATATCCTTGAGATTTGTGTCAACCGCGTCGCTGGTCAGTGCAGTTCTGAACGCAAGGAACAAATCAGCTGCGCAGGTCTGATTCCAGCATGTCAATGTACAGCGAAAACACACAGAGAGAAGGCAGATCACCTCAAGTACGAGAACACTGTCTAGAAAGAAGTACGCCTCGACGATGCTAATTGTTTTTCCAAGCAGGTCGAGGTTCCCAGCCAGGAAGGTCATAGCCTGGGGGAATAAGCTGAAAAGGGTCGGCCCGTTCGGGTTCCGGAGACTTGTTGTATTATGCAGAGCGGCCAGCCAAAGAGCCATAGCATCCTCGTCGAGCTGTGTCGCGCTCTGGAGATAAGATTAGCGTTGAATCCAGTCAGTGCAGACGTGACCCACCCGAGGTAGAAGACTGTCGGCAACAAGGTCCAGCACAAGCCCCGTAAGAGCAACTGAGCGCTGTTTGGTTGCCTGCAAGTGCTGTCAAAGAAGACACACGAAAAGGCGAATGGATATCACCTCTACCAGTTTAGTCACAGTGACAAGCAAGGAGCTCTTGAAAAGCCAATCCTCGTCAGCGCCCGTCCCTGTGGACATAGATTTGAATGTGAAAAGACTAGAAATTGCGTGGAAATTTACATAGTTTTGGCAGGGGGCCGACGATAATGGAAACGAGATCGGAAATCTGCGAGAAATATATAAAATGTGCTCAGGCGAAGAAAAGAAGGCTCACTCGTTCCCCTGACTGTTCTATGACCGCATTCAAAGTGTAGTCTATTCGCCTTTTTATCTCGAATGTGTCCGCCTCCGACATCAGATGTACCAAGCGGTCTACTGCATTGGGAAGATAGGGCGCAAAAACGCTGATATCGAATTCGATTGTCTATGGCATTTCAAGAGCATTTAGTTTGTCTGACCAGGCGGCAAATTGAGTAACACACATCGATGCACTCCCGGAGAGCGATCGCAGCGGTCAAGCGGACCACTGCATCTTTATCCTGCAAAAGTTCGTTCAAGATCTTCCATACAAGGTGATTGGTCGGCGAGAGGCAGTTTTCGGAAGTCCACTTCCCAAGCAGCCATGCGATTCTCCTCTTGATGATGGGGGAACTAACGTCACACGTTGGGTAGGGCTGAATGTGACAGGACAAAAACATACAAGTCTTTGTCACTGGCTGCTTCCTTTTGCAATGTGTCGGCTAGCCATTGGTCGAACGGGATCGTTGACTTTAGTCTTGGTGAGCAACGCCCGATGGCACAGTACAAAGCTTCTTTTTGGATGGCTTCTTGCCCATTACTTGCGGTTTTGCCTGGGTTTTCGGTATACGGGATTCCGAAGAATGGAGGAATACAACTTACTACCATAACTCTGGTATAAGCTGACCAGCAACGGGATCACCACATCTGGGAACTGATTCGACAGTTGCATGAGGACCCGCTCACTGCATGGCTGTAAAAAAAAAACTCCGTTGAATGATGATAGTGAGGATGCACGAATACGCACGCGAATTTCGAAATCCCACTGCTCGTTTTCCGTGTCTTCGTCATTCACCCACTTTTCTGGATCGTTTTTCCATTCCTCGAGCTCTTCATCTTTTAGAGGCATAAACTGTCTGATGAGAAACTCCGCCGCATTCTGAACGACATTTTGAGGCAAAGCTGATAAGAATGAGCCTCGGTATCTCCCGTGTATTGATGATTGCATACCATTTTGGTTTTCAGTACCGTTCTTTAATACCGGCTTCCACTGGCTGAGATTTTCTTTGAAGAGGACCATGCATTGTACCAGGAAACGAACAGGGTAGAGAGCTTCTGAGTTGTCTGTATAGCGCATTTTAGAACGTATGCACGAAAAAGTGGCAGAACTTACCTGCTATATTGCTTGGGTCGGCCGCCGCCTTGGTTACCTCACCCCAATAGTAGGCTATGAGGTTAGGGCAGCAAGGCAAGGTCGCGAAACGATTCACAGACAGCTCTTGTAGTCGTCTGAAGAATTTTCCCATCAAGCGAGTATGCCGTGTCAATATATCGACCGTGCTCTGCGCTGGCCGGTTTGCGGCTAATGTCCCTCTTTGGTCCGTAACGATTGTTTGGCGCAGGTCTACTAACTGTTTGAGCCAGGGTGCAGTCTCCGCAACCAGACTCGCTATCTGGAAGTCGATTCAGAGCACAACACTATGAGTCAGTTCAGGCAAGATATCGAACCCATTGTTGGCCCGCTGCGTCGTCAATCCCATCTTTCCCGCCTCTGCCGAGACGATTCCATATCCAAATTGCCATTTTGGCGATACATTTGTATACCAGATGCGCGAGGGAAATATCCGAATATGCTCGCGTGGACATGGGAGCTGGATTGTGTAAGAAGGACGTTATGAGCTGTTGGTAGTATGCGCAGAACGTCATCTGCGATTTTGCTATCATCTGAAGAAAGTGTAAGACAGAGTCCAGTCAGGTACCAGTTACTAACCGCGCCCATGCTCCTGACAATATTGAGCATCTTGGCATTAGAGAACTCCTTCAAGAGTGCGTTGAATACTCTAACGCTTCTCTTGAGCACCAAGGTGTCTCGCGGATCTTCATTGATACCGTTGAGGAGTCGCTTTTGAAACGTTGTATCAATGATATTCAGCAGCTCGTCAACAAGATTCGGCCTATGTAAATCAGTACTTCTGGTCATACCAAGACATGAAAGACAAACCAGTTATTTGGGAAATCGAATCTGGCAATTCTGGACATTATGACTTCGTTGCATTCTGCAATCTCAAACATAGAATTGAGCGTTGACGCAGAGATTGTCGGATAGCACGTACTGTGTCGTCCTCTTCGTCCAGAAAAGTAAAACATCGGGATCGTATAAGAATTCTGTGCTCATCAGACAGCACTCTTTTGCCACTGTCACTCGAGCCTGCAATGCATAGAGTTAAGGTGTGCTTACTTTCGAGACCGCCAATGTCCAAGCGCCGCGTTTTTGAACTGAATTATCGATTGTTGTCGGATGAAGAGGGGAACGGTCTTTTGGGCTGCGATCTCGTGAAGAGCACTGTAAATGCCGAACATGTCGAGCATCTCTTTTAGTCGCGTGCTGGAAGCTTGTACCAGCGCAGGATCTTGAGACACTGCGCCGGTCATGACCTGATAAACTTCCTCAGCCGAAACATTGTTGACAACAGCGCCCGACGCGACTGGTCGCGAAGCGGTATTCATGCTTCAGATAGGTCAGACTCAGCAGAAGATCTAATGAAACTTTGAAAGGGCCAGGAGCCGGTGGGTATATAGTGGTAGGAGACAAAGGTGCAAAATTAGAGGGTCACGGTCACGCAGCGGATGCTGCGAGTTGCCACCACCTCCTTGTCGCGTGCATTCAGTCGCAACTCTGCCCTCCAAATCCTCCAAATGCAAAGAATAGATATTCACGCCACCGAACGCGCGTCTCGTCGTCCACTTGACACGGATTTCGTGGAGGATTCCGAGCCGGAACGGGAAGCCCTTCGGCAAACCCAAAAACAAGAAAGAAAGCGACGCAAGCTCGCTGCAATGAACGCACCTACCGCGGCACCACCTAAGACGAGCGTCGCGAACGTGATTGTTATCTCAGGTGAGATCTCGCCTTACCTCACCTACACATGAGTGAACGCGTCAAAGACGATTCGAGCGCCCCTGCAAGTCCTCATGCAGCTGCTTCTGTAGCTTCAGCTTCGACTTCTCGGTCTCAAGCCATCGTCATTGACATTAGTGGTGAGTTATGCTTCACCTGCACACACGGACAGGCGGGCTGAAAGGCGTGCAGATAGCAGTCTCAATGCCTCCGTCAATGAGAACCCCGTTTTCGTTGACTCTAGCACGTCGGGGGTAATTTTTAATAGCGTCGCGGTCAGCGAACGTTCAATCGAGCCTCAAGATCAGTCCGAGGACGAAGAGATAATCCCGACGTTGAATTTGGCGCGTTTTGCGTTTGCCCAACCAAATCCTCGCCCTTTGAAATCCCAAAACTCAGTAGCCACCGTCGATTCAGCTTCGAGCACCGATTCCCTGGTGAGGCCAGCCGCCAAAAAGTCCACTCGGGTCCCATCCAAGGAGCCGGTTTCTGACGCTCAACTCAACAAGATCTTGAAATGCGTGTGCTGTGATTTGGCTTGGACAGCGCGGAAGACTGCCAGTCAGAAAATGGTGCATATTCGGTCTTGTGCCAAGAAAAGGGGGTTCACAGAAGAGACTATCCAAGTCTTACTCGGAAAGGAACTGGCGGCCTCCGCTGCTAAAGGAGGGACTACTCTGGTTCCTATACAGCGTACCACTCTTCTCGAGGATGTGGTACGCAAAGCCGGACCGAAGCAAAAGGGTAAACGGAAGGCTGTCGGGGATGGGGATGTCCTCAAAAGCGCCTCCGAGACTCGAGAGAATATCCTGAACAATGCTCGAACGATTTTAGGTCCCGAGACTGCGAACAAAGATGATTTCATTGCGCAGACCCAGGCGATTGCAGCAAAACAGCCTATTCGATCCGAATACTTTTGCCAAACGCAGGCTTTGGGACCAAGTCGGTTGGGCCAACAACACGCCCCGAAGGCCTCGTTGTTCGGAGAACAAGACTCGGAAGAAGAACCTGCTATGCCACCCGCCACCCAGGCCTTTGCGCCGTCAAAGCTCGGCGGTCGTTCTATGGCTCGTGGATGGGGGTATGAATCTGACTCTGAATCTGAGTCCTCAGAACCCCTCGCTCAAACTGTGCGTACATCACCCAAAGAGGCACGAGTGCGCTAATGACCAGTAGTCTTCTTTGCATCCTCTTCCATCCAGCAAAAGTAAACAGGGGAAAGCCGTCGCGAAAAGTTTCTTTGCTAGCGACGACGACAGCGACGATGCCTATGTACATTACGAACCTTCTAAGGAGATTCTCGGAACAAAAGGCATGGTTCTAACCGAGGCAACTACATCACAGACACGCGCCAACATCGTGGAATCCATCCATGGCAAACTTATGAACTTCAACCTGAACTCACCGGGTGGTGGACCATCCAACCCTCCGAATGCCAAGCCCAAGCCCAAGAAAAACAAAACAAAAAACAAAGAGGAATACGACGAGAACTGGGAGCGTGAATTGAAAGAGAAGATATTGGCGGATAATGAACTGTATCACCGTATTCTACGTTATGAGGTCTGTGCACACTTATGCAGCAGCCGAACCCCAAGCTGACGGACAATTCTTAGCCTCTTAATTTTGACATATTTGTGAAACTAGCGACGGACGAAGAGCCTACTGCCCGTCTGAGGCTGCAGCTACGGAGCTTTTTGGATAAACAGGTGCGTCAAATCTCGTTTCGTCCTGCCAAGTGCTCAACTCGAGGCAGGCCATCAATTTCTATGGAGGAGAAGCACAGACATCGCGCAGGAAGCGACGGCGTTGAGCCATCTTTCTATAATACGAGAAATAATCTACTACATCTAATACTCTACAAACAATCTTGTGTACAACCTGTTGAAGGTGGGGCAGTCGCCAGTGGGGCGACACAAATTAGTACAAACCTATGTAATCCTTCCGTTCCCGAGTTTCATAGTGCAGAGGATAACTCTGCCACCTCAAACACACCGCCAACCAGATGCAGGCTTCCTGCGACTAGTACGTTCGCACTCCCTGCTTCTGATTCTAGCTTTCGCACGAGGTTAACGGCGTGCTCTACTGAGGGCAACACATGGATATTGGCAGCAGGGAAAGAAGGAATCAAAGACGACCAAGCAGAAGCTAATTGATTTTGTGTTTTGAGTTGCGCCAGGTCCGTTGGATCCATGGCGACTGTTGTGATATCTGAAAGGGTCGATGAGCTGGAAAAAGGCCACGACAAAAGTGGTTCAGCTCACCAGCTTTGAAACCACCGTCAACATAGGTCACATTCGTGCAGAAAATGACGTGGTCGAAAAAGGTCGAAGGAACCTCAGAAGAGTTGAAGAGTTTGAGACGAGAGGTGATGTGCGTATCGATAGTCCCGAGGAAAGTCGATCCCGATCTACCATTTGTGCAGTTGAAGATCAAGATGCGATTGGCTTTTTTGCTGGGATCGTGATTAGTTAAACAACTCAATCCGATACGGCAGCATGGAGACCCAAGTACCTAGCGTCCGCTTCAAGACCAATTCCTGGACTGACAAACCATTGCATGCAGCACCCGATGCTCTCGAGGGTGTGGGCTCCGTCCATGTACCAAGTTGTATTGCTGAATGCTGGATCGTGAACTGTGTGGCATCGACCTGGCCACCTTGCGTTTCTCAGACCTCGAACGAAGTCCTCGGTGAGGACCTCTTCCGAAGGCAGAGGGGAGGTTTTGCTGCTGAGAAATGCTCGGGCAAGATGTACTGCGAGACTTGCATTGGTAAGCTGATGCATGCCAGCGAGACCTTTTTAAAGTTAAGCTTTGGCTTCACATGACTCAAACGGCGAACATACCAAGCTTGACGGTGGACAATTCTGGTATTGAAGGCACCACGTTGAATTCAGAGGCCTGTTGCGCCGAGATGCATCAGCGAGGATTTGGCATGCGGGGCACACTAGAATGATACCTTCAGATCTTTAGCCTGTTGTTCAAGCACTTCGAGACCTTCTGTTGGCTGGTCTACGGTGAAAGCCGGGACGCCTTCCTGAGCGAGTTCAGAGACACGAAGAAGTACAGTGCCCCACAGACCTTGAATATTCCTCCCTTGTGCCAGGCTATTTCTTTGAGAGTGTGTCCAAGTACAGTGATATGGTCAATCCCAAGAGAAGTGACGCCGGTCACCACCGGTTTCGGTACGATGTTGGTGCTGTCGTAGGTACCGCCTACCCCGACTTCCAAGATCGTTACGTCGACCTTTAGGGACAGGAAAGTGTGGTACGCGACGAGGGTCAGGAACCGAAAGTAGCCAGGCTTATCCGGCGTCGTTTCGACTCGCGTCTGATGAGTCATTTAGCTCCTGAAAAAGCGAGCATGCGAAGTGCCGACTTTATTTTCGTTGATTCGATCCCAGACTTCGAAGAAATATTTCGTGAAAGCCTCCTCCGAGAGTGGTTTTCCGTTAATTCGTATCCGTTCACGCACAGCGACCAGATGGGGAGAAGTGTAAAGCCCTAAGCACTTTCAAGACGCTGGGATAGCCGCCAGAGTCCGACTGACCGGTAGTCCATTCAGGATGCGATTCGCGCAAAATGCTGTCCGTGAATGCACTTGTAGAGCCCTTTCCTTTCGTGCCAGTGATGTGAATTACGTTCAAAGCATTGAGATCCGTTGGCTATTCGCCGTTCAGAGGGCTGGACGACAAGGGCACCGAGACAAACTTTATAGCCAATGATTCCGAGATATTCTAGCATTTCTGGGATGGCGAACGAGCTTGAACGGCCTCCGGAAGCGCGTACTTGCTCTAAAGCAGCGGCATTCGATTGCAGTGAGTTAAGACTATCGACTGCGTCGCGGTAGCTCCGGGTAGACATGGTCCTTGCACCACGAAAAAAGCGGGAAAACGAGAAGATTGAGCGGCGCATCGCCACGAACGATTCCGAAGCTCACAAAAGTTGTGACTCAGACTGTGACTCCTGTGACTCTCGGTTTAAACTCTCCCCTCACTCTGTACATATAGCTCGAACCGCCTCTGCCTGCTTTCTCCGATCCTTGACTTGTTCTTTTATTCGACTAGCTTTATGCCACCGCCAAAGCCATAGGCTGATTATATATGGAGGGCTACTTTCCTGTTACGAAGTCATCTGTCTCTTCCAGCTCGAAGACCACAAACCAGAACACGAAACGCGACGATAGAAGATATAAACCATACACCTTAAGCAAGAATGCAAGTAAAGACGCGTCAAGCAATAAGTAAGTATATGATTCTCTCGAAATGACGCGTATTTACGCGTCCTTCGCTTAACTCAGGCCAGAAGAACTGTCTACTGCAGCAATCACCAAATTCTTGCTCACTACCTTGTCGTTCGTCTCGTCCCTTTGACTCGCATTATACGCGCTCTGATATCCCGTCCTCGACGTTCAGTGATGAATCGAATCCAATAACTCATTCCGACATCGGCGACAATGAAAGTATGAAATTGTTCATTCCCTCCTTCATACACGTCGTTGACGGTTTCCCTATAAGCGTATTATTTCTCGACGGCGACGGGTCATCAAGTGTCCGAAGGAGGCTCAAATCGTCGGGCATATCACCAATATTGCGCACAGAAGATTAGTGTTCAGAGAGCTGAAGCGAAGGGAAATGCTCCAGAGCCGAAACAGGTTCTCGTGAACGTCAAATGCTACATAAGTGGCTACCTGGAGGACACTACCGACCTGGAGATGAAGAGAATCATAATTTCTGCTGGAGGAAAAGTTCTGTAAGTATTCACTCTTGTCTGCGGCTTCGACACATTGAAACAACGACTTGTATAGGCCCACCCCAAGCCACGCGACGCACATTATAACTTCCCAGCATATGAGCGGGTCGAAGACTGAAAAGCTTTTGAATGCCAAATCTAAGAGTCGCGTCCCCCATGTTGTTAAACCTGAGTGGGTCATGGATAGCATTGAAGCTGGCAAACGACGACCTGAGAGAGAGTACTCCGTGATCAAAGACGCTGGGACGCAGAATATATTTAGCATGTTAAAGAAGTAACATCCCACCAACGAGGTTAACGTTTATTATTTCATTGGCCTGTTCCTTGAACGCGTTTAGCGAGGACGCGTTCGACGCGTTTATGGTAATTTTTCGGTCATTTGACCGAACTGCAATTTCATTGTTCCTTCCTTCCGTCGCATCACGACCATGAGTGATTGCGCATCGCGCATCTCTCTGGCGGCGCGGAGATTCTCCCCGCCGCAACATGCTTCAGTCATGCTTCTCGCATGCGAAATGGCCCCATGACTACCTTCATGACTGTGAATGGTGGGATTTTCTCGCGTATGTCGCTCTACGTCAGCCCGACGCGTCGATAATGTGCGAGCCATAAATACTCGGAAACGTTTCGCGACATTTCTGCGCCTGTTTTACCCCTTCTTCAAACCAAGAAATGGCGTTCAAAGCTTTGGTTCTCGCGGCTTTCGTTCTCAACGCGTATGCAGGCTTAGCACCCAAGCCAGCTGATGTATGTTTCAATCAATTCTCTTACACCCTGCGTTTAACGCTACTATGCGCTCTATAGCCTTTGGCGGCAGTAACTCTGTCCTCGCCCGACGGTTCAGCCAAGGCAGCTTTCATCCCGTCCGTGCCGCTTCGTCCGCCTCCCGCTCGTCAGTTGACTTAACGGCCCGATTGTGCATTTAGTTTTGGAGCAACCGCCACCAATCTTTGGGTAAAGGACAAGCATGGGAAATTCCGGGACGTTCTCCTAGGATATGACGACCATGTCGGTGCTATTTCTTTGAATGTGCATCAGCGGATGCTGAATATTGGAGCAGAGTTTGTACCAAACCCAGGCCGACGGTCATCCCTATTTTGGGCCCGTCGTGGGCAGGTGAGTTGGGTAAGAGAGGTTTGTCTTGGTTCATACTGAGCGTCTTTCTTTTCAGATACGCGAACAGGATTCGGAATGGTACCTTCACCATCCCGATTTCTAAGAACGCTCGGGGTCCAGGAAAGAAGTTCCAAATCGTTGAGAACGAGCACAACGGCACTGGTATGCTGTTCTGCTTCGAAATAAATTTGATTCAGCTGAAATGTTCGTCTCCTCAGACACGCTTCACGGCGGAGCTGTCGGGTATGATGCGCGCCCATGGACGACTGTCCACAAATCCTCCAACTCCGTTACCTTCTCTCTCATAGACCCCAGCGGTGACCAGGGCTTCCCGGGAACAGTGACCACGTTTGTCACTTACACGGTGAGTCTCGAGTACATTCAAATCATCCGGTGACCGAAATCATAAATTTCCACCGTAGCTCGAGAACAAGTCGACATGGAAAATCTCGATGTTCGCGACCGCGACTGCGTTGACCCCCATCATGCTCAGCGGTCACCACTACTGGAATCTTGAGGCATACCAGGAGTCAGAAGATCTTGACGGTCATTTCGCGCAATTTGCGTCTTCCAAGTTCATCGCGACTGACGGCAACCTCATTCCTAATGGCAAACTCACCCCTGTTGCGGGTACTCCCATGGACTTCAACAAGGCCAAGTCCATCGGCAAGGCTATTCCTGAAACCGCTGCGGGAGAGTTCTGCGGCACAGGTGGGTCGAAAACTTTGCATTCACATTCCATTCATTTAACTGTGTGTTTTTTCCAGGCTGCGTGGGTTTCGACAACGCTTGGGTTTACGACAACAACAAAGGCAAGAAGCCCATCTTCTCCGTCTGGAGCGTCAACTCTGGCATCAAGCTCGACGTGACCACGGACCAGCTTGCACTCCAGGTCTGTTTTAGCATGACCCCTGAGAGCGCTCGCATGTGTAACCCGGCGTAGATTTATTCTTGCAACGGCATCGACAACCCTGACCTGCCCATCCCGCGCAAGGCTGACCAGGGTGGTCCCAGCAAGCGGTATATCAACCACTCCTGCGTCGTCATTGAGCAGGAGTCGTATATTGGTGCGGTTTTTTCACGAAATAATGTGTCTCAGCTGACGGTGTTGTTCTAGATGCTATCAACAATCCTGAGTTTGGTGTCAACCAGATCCATGGTCCCTTGAACCCTTACAAATGGGAGGCTACCTACGCTTTCTCTGTCTTGAAGTAAAAGTTGGGAAGGAAAGCACAAAATATATATCTCTATCTAATAATACACTTTTGTTCTGTGACGGACTTACACTCGTTATATTTCGGACTGAACCAGTCGCAGTGTTGTTGAAAGACCTGAGGTATGCTGTGAAAGCTGATGTTTAGTCAATGGTTGCAGCGACGAGCGAGCGAATCCAAAAAGAGATCAGGGCACGAAAGCGTATAATCGTGCCAGGCAATGGTGTCTGCATTGCATACAAAGTACGCATTGGCCTGGTGCACAGCGATAGTTCATCACGAAAAACGGACAAGAATCCACAAGAACCGAGGAGCGAGAACTCACCACGACCGAAAAGACAGACACGACCATAATTTCGAAGTGGTTTTCCGCAGACTGAGAGCACACGTCAGCAAACAGTTTGGACGTGTACAGATAGAGCAAGATGGAAGATAGCGAAAAAACAGTAGAATCAGGGCACGAATTGCGTATATATCGAGCCAGGTAATTATCGTCGTAGCACACGAAGTGCGCTTGGCCTGGTGCACAGCAAAAGCTCATCACGAACAGAAAGAAGCCACATAACGAATAGACTGAGCAAACAACTTACCTGGCAATGGGAGAAAGACGGAGTAGACCTGAGGCCTGAGGTTGAACGTTGAAAAAAGAGAGTAGGAGTGTCACTAGAATGTCACAAGTGTGACGACCGAAGAATCCCACAAAATTGATCGCTTCGAGCTGAATAGCAAGTTGGCAGCCGCATGCGACCACCAAGGCACTCCTTAATCCTCCTCGCCACCTAATGAATTTCACTCTCTTCGCTCCCAACCATGTCCAGCTTCTCAACTCCTGCTATCCTCCCTCCTCCGCAGTGCGTCGCCCTCCAATTTCTACGCAAAACACCATTAATCTATGACGTTTAACGTTTAGCTTCTGACCGCCGGACCCAACTACTCACCAAACTCTCAAGAACTGAGCCGCTTGACATACTACGCGTTGGTTGCTATTATATTGTCTCAGCACAGTGTCCAACGACCTTGTGCAGCTCTAATCATCCCGGTAAATTGGCCAAAATCGGAAGTGAACTCGAGAAGCGGGTCAAGGCCGAGAGCAGGAAGGCGCAAGCGGGAAACATCCGTACCAGAGCGTGCGCATACATCCAACTCTTCTCCGTGCAATATCTTGATGACCTATTGAGCAGCTCCTTACTCATAACATTGGCTATATGCCGTTCACTTGCGACGGAATGCCGACGCGATATCGCTCTTTTTTCTCCTTCTCTCATCGCCTCAGTTGAGGTCACCATATCGGCCGTCCCAAAGGACCTAGAGGTCGTTGCCAGAGCAGCTAGTGTTGTGCGTCCAGCGTCAGCACCACGAATTTAATTTTACCTTTACTTACATGAGTCTAGTTCACGGCTTGGACCACATATACTGACGGGCATCTCATCGGCGCAGACAGCATCATGACGCAGAACTACATATCTGTTCTGAACAAGTTCGCCGCCCTTAGCTGTTCCGACGTCGCCGACCAGGAGGTCCGAAATCGGTAACTGTCTAGCGTTTGATTTTAGTCCTACGGACTCAATTCGCGACTTTTACCTTCAGAACGCGTCTCATTGGATTTGCAGCGCTCACAGGAGCCCTGAATTCCGAGGCGTTGTACAACGACTCCGCCCAATTTCGCGCTCAAGTGTCTGTGATGATGCGCCCAATATTATTAACAGTATTCGAGTCACCCATTCACGCATTGGAGCACCAGTGAGCTCAGTGGCGCTTTTACTTGATTTTCATTTACTTTATTCCAGAGCAGCCTCTGTCAAAGAAGCCCCGATCTCACCATATTTAGCGGAGTTCCGCACGCGACCAGCTATCGAACGGCGGGCAGCTTCAATACATGTTCATGTTGACGGCGAGGCCGGACCAGATAGTTCGGAGGTTTCGAGCGCAGCACTGCGCTCCCTTTTCTCACTGCTAGAGCACGCCAACGCCAACCAGTTAGGTCACATAATGCGCGCATCTCTAGACACTCTGGATGCTCCTGTCAAGGCTCGACCGCAGGCACGAAGTTGGCACCAGGTCGAGCACTGCTGCTGGATAGCAAAGAAGACGGCAGAGTGGGCACAGTATCAGTACCGCTATGCAATTCCGACGTGGCTAGTAGAGCGGCTGGTTGAAAATCCAGAGGTCACCCCTGCAAGTCAGATGCAGAAAACACTTGCTGCGATGGTCATGTCGGTGTTCAACTCGAGTACACCGCTAGTCAACTTGTCGACTTCCGACATTGTTTCGAACTTGATCAACCTGGTTCTCCGTCGAACTGCCATAAATCCAGAAGATGACCTGCTGCCGCCTTTGGTTGACTGTATCGCATCGCTCGGACGGCACGTTTATTATTCGGACCAAATACAGGATCTCGCTGTAAGCAAGTTTCCTCGAGAGAATTGAGTCATTTATTCAAACGTTTAACAGGGCGAAGTAATCAATCGCGTGGTTGTTGTGGAAGTCCAAGGTGTTTTCAATCGTGGGGCGCAAAACAGATCGCAAGCAATTCGCTGTCTACTTGCGGGATTGGTTGGCCTGATACACGCAGCGGAAGAAAACCATCCCACCCGATCACTTGACGACCCACCAAAGTCGAAAAAACGAACCCGCTCTTCCTCATTCAGAGTCGCATCACCTGCCTCGCAAATAGCCAACCCTGAACTTGCTGCCCAAGGAGGTTCACGGAGGACACAGGTCCCGCCCGATATCTGGCAAGACACGCTGAGCTTGCTCATCGATTCGGATTACGCTGTCCGAGCAGACTACGCCGCCGGGCTCGTATACTATCTGGAGAACGAGATGCCCGCACTGGCAGACGCTGACATCGACGGCGTCAAGCGCATTCGGCAGCTCGAGGATATCCCGTTCCAGCCTGGCACAGACGTAAAATCGCTGCTGCAGACGGGGGATTTCGGCACGAAGTTCCTTAATGCGATACATGCGTATGTGTATGCGCTTGCGACGTCGTCGACGCTTGGGATTGGGTCGAGCTCTGCGACCAGTGCGTCGGATAGCAGCACGACTACGGGCGGCGCGATGACGACGGAGCCGGAGAGCACGACGGAGGGATCAGAGGGGCAGTCGCAGCAGGGTCATGGGAGGCGCTCGGTGAGCTCACAAGCTCCGCATGCGCGGAAAGCCTCTAGCGTGCAGCGATTGCTCGAGCGGGCCCCGACCCATGTCTCTGGGAGCACTTCGGCGTCGTTTTCGGACTATGCGCATATTATCGATGTGCTGACGACGATACACCAAGAGTTGCCGATTCGTGGTTTGATCACTGGCGTTCCTATGCTGCTGGCTCTCGATAGAGCTATAAGTTCTTCTGACAAGAGCGAACCTGGTGCTGTCCCTCGTATCAACGCGATCAGGATTATGATGGCAAGGGTTTGGCTGGTAATTGGCAAAGCTTGGGAATGTGCAGAGCTTATCAATTTAGCTGACAAGGTCCGTGCATGTTCTCATTCGAGGTGAAAGTTGTTTAGACTGAAAATCTAACAGGCTCTCGCAACGATACCACCTGGGGATGACTTACCATCAGTGCCAGACCTCGAGTTTGGATTGCACCCATCTTTGGAGCCAATACCGTTTCCAAACGGCGCTGAAGTCACGGTTTGGGATGGTGTTAGCTCGGAAACTGCACTGCTCGCCGTTTCCTCTAGCGCCTCCGTCCATGTTGCGCTTGGTTTAGATACCCAGACGCTGCTAACACGTCTATCGGTTGAGTGGACAGCGGAAGCAGCGTTGAAGAATTGTACGTTCATTTCTGATGTGAAAAGGGGCTACTCATTGAGATCATGTAGCAGTGGAACGCTCTACGACATTCGAGTCGACTATTCGCGGGGACGGTGTTTCGCCACTCCTGAAAATATCGCCCGCCTTGATGCACATTGAAAATGTATCGCTGCAGAGTCTGGCGAGGCAGACACGGGGAATTGGGGTGACGGATTTGCGTGAAGCGTTGGAGGGGCGAAGCAGCATGTCGAATCCTGCGCTTGTGAAGCCTCCCTCGCTCTCGACTCTTGACCACGCCTCGTCCATTGGTGTGGACAGTCGGCTCATGCGACCGCGGTCACGAACTCGGTCCAGGCGGAGCCCCACATCTGGGCCAGTGGAGGTCAGAGATGTGCTGAATCGGTTAGGGATTGGAAAGCAGAATGGGAGCTTGCTGAAAGCGTCGTTTCCTTCGATACCGAAGCCTGGGGAGAGGAGGGGGGAAGCTTAGGACACCGTATAATATTTTTTCTTTCGTACAATAGGTAGATAGTTAGTAGTTGGATACCCCCCAACGAACGGAGGCATTTGTGGATAAGATTGCGCGTACATAATGATTTGATCCGAGTGACCCTTTACATCCGTTTTCGTGAAAAAAAAGTGGTGCGACTTTCTTGTGATCATGTCATATAAAAGAGGGCAACAACGGGGATCCTTTGCCCGAACACCCCCTTCCAAGCCATGGATCTCGTCCTCGACATCTTCGACGCCTATCTCTTCGACGCAGTCTACGCTAAACTCATCCCCCTCTCAGCCTTCACCGCCGCCGACCACTTCCGCTCTCACAATGCTTCATCAACCGCATTTCTCCCATCCACCTCCCAATGGTCAAAGATAGTCTCTCTTTTACCACGCCCTCCAATTTCTCTCGAAGACGCGTCCTATAACGCGCTTTCCCAGCCCCTCCAACAACTTTCCGCTTGGCCGAGGGACTACATTCCGCGCCAGGTCGTCTCCCTGAGTCTGATCACGCTTGTGGGCATCCATGCGCTGTACTTCATCTTCGCATACCTCTCCTATCGATTTATCTTCAACCATGAGATGCGGAAACATCCCCGTTTCTTGAAGAACCAGGAGAAACTCGAGATCGCGTGCAGCCTGCGCGCGTTCCCGGGCATGACGCTTCTCACCCTCCCGTGGTTCATGGCCGAAGTGCGGGGCTACTCGAAGCTATACAGTGGTGCCGACACCTACGGCTACCTATACTTGTTCTTGTCTGCGCCGTTGTCAGTTATATCTGTTTCCCTGTCACCCAACCTTTCTTCTAACGGCTCCCCGCAGATTCCTGTTCTTCACGGACTATGGCATCTACTGGGTGCACCGAATCCTGCACCACTCCCTTTTCTACAAGACCTTCCACAAGCCTCACCACAAATGGATTAGTATGTCGTTCAAATCAAATTCATATTCTCGACCCCCCCGCCTGACCAAGCCACCCCAGTTCCTACGC
The DNA here is from genome assembly GCA_037176885.1 of Favolaschia claudopus. Classification (NCBI taxonomy): domain Eukaryota; kingdom Fungi; phylum Basidiomycota; class Agaricomycetes; order Agaricales; family Mycenaceae; genus Favolaschia; species Favolaschia claudopus. The sequence goes on from JAWWNJ010000085.1 coordinate 367,258, forward strand.
CGTTTGCGTCCCATGCGTTCCACCCTGTGGACGGCTACCTGCAAAGCGTGCCTTATCACCTGTTCATCTTCCTCTTCCCCCTCCATCGGTGGATGTACCTCGGCCTCTTCGTCTTCGTCAACTTTTGGTCGATCTTCATCCATGATTCGGATATGATCACTGGACACCCGTTGGAGACGATTATAAACGGCCCCGCCCACCACACTCTGCATCATCTTTACTTCACAGTGAATTATGGGCAGGTTTGTCTTCTGCTTTTGTCGTCGTCGCTGAAATGGGTTGGCTGAACTTGCTTTTTTTTGATAGTACTTTACCTGGGCGGACAGGACGCACAAGTCTTACCGGCAGCCCGAGTCGCATCTGGACCCCTTGCTCGAAGTCAAGGCCGCTCAGGTCGCAAAATCAGAGTGATAGATAATCTCAGATGTACTGACCAAGAGAAAAATCTAAGCGGCTCGGATAAAATTTAGTTATGCGTATGTACATATATCTTAATATCTTTGACCACTACACTGCAGAGATCTATCGATTTAGAGAAGACTTAGAGTAACTGGATACCATCTTGCCACAATGCCCAATGTATTGCATTCGCATGAATATACTTATACATATATCGGAAAGCAAAAAAACAATCAACGTCTACCGAGCTGGCTTCTAGCTGCGATTTTCCGTCGTGCTTCCTCCTCAAGGTTCGCCCAGAAGGCGATTTCTTGTTGTGCTTTGGGATGGGCGGTGAGATGTGTTCCCCTCTGGTGGTAGATAGGTCAACAATTTCGTCCTTGCGACAAGATTCATTCATGGACACTTACACTCAATCCCTGAAGCAGGCTCTCATAAATGGTCGACTGCGCCATCGCCTTTGCAACAGGATCACTCGTCTCCGTGTGCCGTGCGATGAGTTTTGTCAGCTCTTGTCGCAGACGAAGCAAGCTGTTGACTCGTTGTTAGCTAAAACGAATGATTGCAGGCCAGGTTTTCCTACTTTGAAAAAATCATAGTCTCTTCAGCTTGCTCTGTCAATGTTACAAAAGAATTGAACATCACAACATAACGTCTGCAAATCTAATTTTCGGCAAGTCGTCAATCAAGTCGGTTCTGCATGCATAGCAAACAGGTTTTTTTTTGTGAACAACACGCACATTCGCCACAACCGCATCAGTAGTCGCAACTGCGCGACTGAAGTACCCAGTGGTTGCGCCCTCAGCGAGCTTCTTCAGCGCGTCGACGTGTTCCGTCATAGCCTTCTGGAATACAGGCCACATCTTCAGCCTCAGCGTGAACACGAACGACTCCGCCGGCGGGCATGCGCGCTTCTGCACCTCCGTCATGATATCTTCCGTCAAGCGGATGAACGTAAGCAGCGGAATGACGGGGGGCACCGGGTCGAGTACCGTCGCTATGAATGTCTGCACGCCGAAACGATTGGTTATTAATTATTACCCCGTCCGCGAGAAGGAGAGAGTCGCTCGTTACTTGCCTGGATATATTCGAGCACTGGATCCATGATCTGTTTCCATGTAGCGTCGAATGTAGCTTGCTCCTCCTTCACAGCCGCTGCGAGAGACTGCATACCGCTGGCGCTCATGACGCTTCCGGCCCGAGCCCGCCTCGCGCCGCCGTGCTCGGAACCCGCGACGGACATCCTGCGTTCCCCGCCACCAGGAGACAGCAGCCCCGGAGAGAATAGCGCGTTGTCGTGTTCCTGCTGGACAACGGCGTCCACTCGGAAGAACGAAGTCACAAAGGAGTATTCGGCGGTCGCGTTGTCCATGAAGACCAGGAGGAGCGAGCGGACGAGGGCTTCCACTGGCTCTTTCTATAATTCGAGTGTAAGACGGGTCGAAGAGATACTCAACGAACGGGTGGCTCACATGTGCCTTGTCGTCGGCCATATAAGCTAATGTCACTGGCGGACCCTCTAGTTTGCCATATGCCAGCCGCTCAGGATCCAGAGCTTGGTCTTGCGCTCGTTCGGATGTCACTATCGTCTCAGGCTTTTCGACTGTTCGCGCCTGTTCACAAAATCTGTTTCATACTATCAAAACGACAAAAAGAACATGAACCTCACCTTAATCCATCCCAAACTACGTGCATACCGCCTGAACCCCGTCTCATAATACACACGCGCCGCACCAACATACGACCGATGGACCTCCTGCGCGACGCCTGGCGCCTGACGCTGCAAGAACGCATACAGCGGCTTATACTTGATCAGCACCGAGGTCTGCATGACTTGCATATTCGTCGTGACATTGCTTCGTATTGGCTGGAAGAGTGCGAGGAAGAATGCGCGTAGTTTGGTGGCGGCCTGCGACGCAGATGCATATTAGCATACAACTTACTTGCTTGAAATAAGTGAGAGTGAGACGTACGACAATCCGCAGCCCCTCCGAGACCTCCCCCACATCGCGGGCGGCTTTGACGCGCGAGCGTCCCTTAGCTGTGTCCAACCGTCTCTCAAATTCCTCAATTCCGAGTATCCACGATTCGCCGACATCAGAGTCTAAGATGAGTGTGGCTAGATAGGGCGGGACGGTGATGTCTGTAATGAGGTTCGATAGCGGTTTCTCGATTTTCTGGACATCGTATGTATGAGTATCAATTAACCGTTCCGAGGCAGCAGAACGAATGCTACGTACCCGGCGGCTTTTGAGTCGGTATTCAATATCCTTGCTTCGGTCTTGGAGATCTGATATCTGGCCTGAGACCGCAGACAAGTCTTTTTGAAAGGTAGACAGGAAGTTCTCGAGGGAGTCGAGCAGAGTGACGCTGGTCTGGAAGTGACGTGGTTGCAGTTCAAGATTCAAGATACATTCAACGAGTTTAATAGAGCACACCTCAACCTGGTCATGTAGTTCGACGTATTCTTTGGCGCGCGAACGGTCTAAATGATAGTTGCAGTGCACGAAAAGTTAGAAAGAGAGTTCGTACAAAAGCTATTAGGTTCAGGAGGGACAAGGGTCTGTTCTGCGTCACTGCGTTAGTTACTCGGCACTCTTCGACACTCTTACCTGAGAATTCGGACATGGTCGTAGGCAACAACGAGGGAGGGAAGACGAGAGTGTTATGGGGGAGGTCAAGGCTGTCAAGCTGAGGCTAGCTCAGGCCGCGGCGTTTCGCGATCACGTGGAATCTCGTCAAGCGCGTCTACATTAAATTGAGATTACATTGCTACGATGAGCTAAAGATCATAGTCCGTCGCTCCAGGCGCCCTTGAAGCCCAATGCCTCAAGCATCCCATCAGCATAGCCCCCTCTTCCTCCGGGGTACCCTTTAATCCCGACTTGTCCTGAAACTCAACAAACGGCTTTTCGTTGGGAGAATTGGGATTGCAGAACAATATCCAGGACCACTGCACATTCGAATCAATTACATAGTCTCATCTCAAATATAAATTCATCATCCACTCACCAATCCCGTACTCATATGTATAGCAGGCGGACTCGGAGTGTATTCCTCCGCAGCCTTGTCACCTTGAATCATCTTCTTGATGTTATTCGCAACCACTTGGGCTTGGGCAGCTCCCGATCGAGCATTCTTATTCGCGCCGGTCGCTGCGACGTCTCCGATCGCAAAAATATTGGGATGTGAATCGTCTTCGACTTGAAGCGTCTTTTTGACGCGAACAAATCCAGACGCGTCGATCAATGCGGGGGAAAGGGATTGGATAGGCGCGCTAAGCGGGATCGCGCCGATGCAAGATATCTGGTGAGGCGTTTATTAGATTAGCGCACTGTTAGCATGTCCAGGCGGCATTGACATACTGCAACATCAGCAGGAACCAGCCGCCCGTCCGCAAGTTCGACGTTATATGACGGTCCCGCGAGAGGGAAGTGTCCCCCCTCAGGCAACTTGACGCGTTGACCCAGAATAACCTCGACTTCGGCCTCCTCTAGCTTCTTCATCATGATATTATGCAACTCGGGATGGAACCGATTCAGCAGTTGGTCGCGAGAGTGGATGAGGGTGACGCTTTTATCTGGATAATATTCCTTCGCATCGAGGGCCAACTCTGCAAGCAGAGGTGGTATGTCAGAAGGAAGGCCGGGAAAGCGAATGATCAGAAACAAGCAACTCACGAACGCCATACGCCCCCCCTCCAACCACAACCACCCTCTGCGCCTCCCCAACTCGCGTCTGCAACGCCTTCCCAATCGCAACCGAGTCGACTTTGCTACGAGAGCTCAACGGCATATACCCCGTACCCGTAGCCATGACCAGATACTCATACAGAATCGTTTCACCGGTTTGCAGAACCACCTTGTCCGGAAGTATTTGCGCCGCAGTGCCATGCACTACGGACGTCGAACCGGGAGGTGCGGCGTGAAATGCGTTGGTGTATGGGATCAATGCCCTGTTGGAAGGGAGCGGGATAGCGGCGAACCGGGGGAATGCGAAGAGATGCTATACACGCGTAAAATCAGTCTACAATGAGGTATCAACCTACGGTATGGACTTACATGAAAATGCGAGTTCTTCTCGAGGAGGACGGTATGGTGGGTTTGAAACACCTCGGGGGCGATCGTATCCACAAATCTCATGCCTAACAATGCCTTGATTAGTTCGAGCCCTGTGTAACAAAAAACCTGCACCCACCCACATAGCTCCCACCGAGCACGACAATATTCGGTTTGGTTTGTACTGTCGCCATCCGATTGAAGTTCGAAGTAGAAAATTGGCGTCCAATGACGCGAGTTCGGGCGAGAAAGGATAGAATGGTGAGGAGAGAAGCGAGAGGACCTCGCTATCGTATGTGGGCAGCAGCATTGGACTGGAGAGACTCTTATACATCGCAAACAAGCCGAAGGAGGACTAAGCTTGCGCAATTGGCATAATACTTGCTTATCAGATAATCTTATTGCCGAGTCCATTCCGGTAGAATTTCCGAAAGATCCGTAGGACCACTGATGCGTGAGGTCGGCCGACGGGCTGTGTTCTAAATTTATTTCTTTGCGATGGGGAGAACGTTGTATGCTCTACGCCAACGCCCGATGCAATGAAGATGTAGAATAATGATCAATATGCTGCTGCTGCTGTTGTGGTTGTGGTGGGAAAGCCGGCGCCTGAGCCTGCGCCTGCTGAACATATCCCTCATCCTCAGTCTCAGTCCCCAACTCATTAAAACACCCCCAATCAAACCCCGGAACATCCACCACAACACCACCCAACACCCCCCTCAAATCAGGGTACTGCGCCTCCATAGCACTCATCCACCTTCGACTAATCATCCAGCTCGCCACGCCCTGCGGCGGCATATGAAACCCGTCCTTAAGAGGCCCGACAAAGCGCCCGCGCCGCCCGACGCCGCGCGCGGGGCGTAGGTTGGCATCGACGGCATCCTCGTTGTCGAGGACTCCGTAGAACCGCAGGAGGCGGGTGCTGCGCCAGCCGTATCCGCGCGTTTGCAGGGGCCCGGAGCCGCGCGGGTACGCGGAGGCCTCGTCGAAGTCTGACTCTTCGGAGGACATGCACTCGAGCTGCATGGCGCCTTCGAAGGTGACGTGTGAGAAGGTGTCGAATTTTATGCGCGCGCTGGCGCGATTGCTGAGTTTCTAAGTACACAAGATATGTTGAGGATTGGGAAAGTAGAGAGGATATAAACGCACCGTCTTCCGCCTCCCCAAATGCCGCGCATTACGTGCCTTAGCGTCCTCCCTTTGCTTCACCCTCGACGCAGCCATCGCATCCCGCTGCGTGCGGAACTTCTGCCGGAACGTCGTAAACGACTGCTCAAACGCCGAGTCCACGACCTTCTTGCTGAACTCCTTGTCGGGTACGTGCTTGTACATATGCTTTCGTGTCTTCAGATCCTCTATGATGCGCAGCTTCATGCGGCCGTTGTGTGCAGATTGTTTGGTAGTCTTGTCCCAGACGAAGCGGACTGGGTTGGGAGAGTCTAATGGCTGGCCTTCGAGGTGGCTGTCTGGAAGGTTTTTGTCGTTGGCGAGGTCCATGGAAAGGAGGATATGTTCGCGCATGGCTCGCTGGGAAAGTGTATCCTTAGAACAAGGTCATGCTAAATTTCAACTGACATACTTGTATCGTCAATATTCGTTTGTCGTGATGGTCGGTACGACGAGGACGGGATGCTGCGGACGAGGTGTCGGACGCGGTGCCGCTTCCCTCGTCGTCTTCGCTGGATAGCACGGAGCGGCGCCGTTTCCTGCGTGATCGACGCGCCGAGGAAGACGCGGTCTCGGAATCATGGAAACTGGAGGGCGGTGTCACAGGTCGAGGCGCAGTCAGGGCATCATTGAGGCTGGAACGCGAGGAGCCCTGAGCGAATAGTTGTTGGGAGTGCGAGGAGGGTTGGGAGACGGGCGAAACAGGCGATGCTGGACGTGGGTGTTGGAGGTTTGCGATGGCGGGAGCAGCAGAGGATGGGGAAATAAGCGCCCTGAGTAACGCGATTTCGTTCCTCATATCGAGGAGTTGGCGCTCCATTTCAGCCTGGCGTTGCACATACTTGGCTTCTTGTTCCTGCTCCCAGGCAAGGCGTCTGGTGCGTTCGAGCTCTTGCTCTTGTTTCGCGGATGCAATCAGCGCGACGAGTTCATGAACGGATGTAGTGGCTACTGGGGAGGTATTTGGACGCGGTCTGCAAGTCGAGATAATTAAAAGGAAGAGTGAGTGCCGAGTAAGACTCACCTGGGCGGTGGTTCAGAAATAGCTAGTTCTAGCTCACTGCGATGGGGAATGTATGGTGGGGGAGCGGGTTGGAGAGCGGGGGTAGGGTAGGCGGAGGTCGAGACGGTGAAGTTTCTTTGTCTTGCATGGAGTGGATTGAGAGCATCTGAGAGTTCACTTGAGGGCATAAGAGAGAGGGGACACAACTTTGGGTTGCCGCGGCTCGGCCTAGCTCGGCAGAGCCATTCCGAAGCCGGCAAAAGCCGAGCCGCGGCAAGTGCAAGACAACACATCGAAACAAAGGCGACGCGTCATTTCCTTCCACCTTTCTCTCTTCTCCGCCATGGATCCCGAAGTCGAACGCCTTATGATGATGCAGCAGGGACGCGGTGGCGCACAAGCGCGGCCGGACGCAACCACACCCGACAAGTGCTTCGACTTTACACCAAATCTTGCTGCTTTTCTGATTCTCTATTAGCGGCGAAGTCGTTCATATTTCTTCTCTGGCTCTGCTCAAAGTTCGCCGCTCCTGCGTCTCGAAATACCTTCATTCAATTTCTGTGATTGTTAGATGCTGAAACACGGCCGTGCTGGCGTGCCAATGGAAGTCATGGGCTTGCTACTTGGGGAATTCGTGGACGAATACACTATTCAAATCGTCGACGTCTTTGCCATGCCTCAGTCAGGCACAACTGTCAGCGTCGAGTCCGTCGACCATGTTTTCCAGACAAAGATGCTCGAGATGCTCAAGCAAACTGGACGGTGAGCACCATCCCATCCCCACTCTATAAATGCTGGCCCTAACGGAAACAAAGTCCGGAAATGGTCGTCGGGTGGTATCACTCCCATCCCGGTTTCGGCTGCTGGCTCTCTAGCACCGATATAAACACCCAACAGGTAAAAATGCGTTAGGCAGTCCCGCACCCATAATCTGGCTCTGGCTTTGACTGACTGACATCTTAATTGTTTCAGTCCTTCGAATCTTTAAACTCTCGTGCCGTGGGCGTAGTCATTGACCCTATTCAATCCGTCAAAGGCAAAGTTGTAATCGACGCGTTCCGTCTCATTAATCCGCAAACGATCATGAGCGGGCGAGAACCACGGCAAACAACCTCGAATATTGGTCACATTAACAAGCCCTCTATACAAGCACTTATACACGGCCTCAACCGACATTATTACTCGATCGCGGTCGCATGGCGGAAGACGGAGCTGGAGCAGTCCATGTTGATGAATCTGCACAAACGGAACTGGACTGAGGGCCTTAAATTGCGCGATTTCAACGTGCACAAAGAAAGCAACGAGAAGGCGGTCAAGGTGCGGATGTATCTCATCCCGAAGGAGAAACAGCTGACGGAGAACTACTTCTGTTAGGCCATGCTTTCGCTTTCTGAGGCCTACAACAAATCAGTACAGGATGAATCGACGTTGACTCCTGAACAACTAAAAACGCGGCATGTTGGCAAGCAAGACCCGAAACGGCATTTGGAAGAGGCCGTGGAGAAGGCGATGGGGGATCAGGTTGTGCAGAATTTGGGGACGATGTTACTTGCAGAATTATAGACATGTACGACGCGTCGGGTCGTGTGCGATGAATTGGGTGTAGTCCCGCTATAGCCCGCTATCTTGAAAGAGTTTTCACAGGCTTTGCATCGATGGAAGCTTCCGGTCAGCTGGATCAGCAGACTGAGAGCGTGCCAATTCAACTCCAGGCCTTGCCGTCATTGTGATGTCTGTGAGACGCTTCTGAACGCAAACTGTTCGGGGAGCCGTTGCTAGTTGACCATATAGAGACTGATATTCAGCTTCATCAGGGTCAGCGGTGAGACCCTGACCACCCCGGTGAATTGAACCAGAAACGGTGTTATGTGTTTGATTCGAGAAAATACATTCACCAATTCCTACCACTGTCTCGTATCCTGCTATGTAGTGGGATGACTCCCATCATCTTTGCTCGCCGTATAGCTTTCGCTATGCGTCTCTGACTCTTGGTTGTTAGAGATGTTGTTCGCCGGGGATAGATCATCGCCAGTTCGGACATGAATTTTGAGAGAACGGCAGGTTGCTGAGCGAAATCGAGTGGGTCGACGCCGAGTTGGTAAAACACGTCCGCTTTGCGTGCGTCGCGAGTCGAGGGTGGTATTTGCGCCGGGTTACTCTGTTGGCGATCCCTGTACCTGCGGCCCTCGAGACTGAGGTCAAAAGGCCGGATGAACTATTAGAGTTTCGGAGAAGAGAATATAAAAACCTGATAGCAAAAAAAACGAATGATGATAGGACGTACGGAGTGTGGTACGACGGGTCTGTACTCTTGCACTGCCCGATTTGTTGTAGTCTGCGGCGGGGCTAGATGGAAGTGTAAGGGATGCTGAGAAACAAAACTGACAAACGGGCAACAGACGGTTGTCTAATGGGCGGTTTTTTGGAGGGGTGCGGTCGGCCTCGTCGATGAGAATATCCTGTAGTGGGGCCATAGGATTGTCATTGCGAGTGACGGCGGAGGTAGAGAAGGCGAAAGGACGCGTCGAGCGCAGACGGGCGCGTACACAGGCCAGCATAATCGCGGCAAGAGGTAAGGTTAGAAAATACCAATTGGGTAACGGGACCCTGGACACTCAGTGATTGAACCTGGTTAGTGGCCGGCCCTAAACTCAGGCTAGGGCTAAGTGCACTTGTCTTATACCACCAAGCTCATTATCGTCGCCGCCGTAGCCACCATTCCCAAGGCCTTGTCTGCCAGCGGCCACGCCCCATGGCGGACTCCGGCCATAGGCGTCAGCCCCCCAGTCCTCTCGTTTTCTCCCCAGAAACGGTTCTCTCTCCGCCTCAGTCCACCCAACCGGCTCATGGATCCAGCGCAACGAATACCGTGTCTATGCCCTTTGTCAGGTGTGTTTGATATCCACGGAGGTATCCGTGGGGTTGTAGGCAGCGAACGTTAATCGCTTCCAATATTTTATTTTCTAGGCGGCATGTTACACGAAGACTCAAAGCTGCCAAGGCCGAGTGCGACAAGGATTTGCAGCGCATCACGAATAATATCACCGTTTTCTTCGAAGAAAGGTTGAGGGAAGGCGAACGCGAACATGAAGCCGAGCAACAATTTCGCGACTCCCAGCTTGGCGACACAGATTCTCTGCGCGACCCTTTCGTCCTCAATCCCGCCGACCTTCGCTCTGCGCTCCAAGCAGACGAGTCAAGCTCCGACGGCGGATACGAGGCCGAACTCGAATACAGCCGTCACAGCCGTCAAAGTGCGTATCTTGATGATGACGGCCATGCCCCTCCCACTCTGACCCACTGGTCTTCTTCGCCCGGTCTTCATGCAGCTTCCAACTCTTCATTGAGCCCCGGATCTCTGCGCAGGCAAAGCGCCGCCCCTTGGGACAGACCGTTACCATCGTCCGTCTCGTCCAGTGCCATCTCATCTAGCCCTGCCACCTCCACTATCCTCCTACCCGATGGCCCGCCTCTCAGTCGGAAACCCACCACAGGGGCCGCCCCGACGTCTTGGAGCAATTCAGGCCTCCCATCGCGCCGCCTCTCACGTACAATCCACATTCCCAATAATCGGCCATCCCTTTCGAATCATAGCTCGCGCTCGACCTCGAGGTCCCGCTCTCCACTGCCACCCATGTCCTCACACAACAGCTTCGGAGACTATGGCAACCCTCCCCCCAATAACCGCCGCTCTTCGCGCATCCTCGTGGACGACCCAGTCGATCCGATTATGGTCGCCTTGTACGACATTATCGCTGTAGCCACAGACATCACCGACATGTCCATACAGCAGCTCACCGCGCAGCCCAAAATCTGTGAATCTCTTGTGCAGAGAATTCAGAATATTGGCAAGGCCTGGGAAGAGCATCCCGACTGGCATGGCCGGAATTGGTACGTGCAAGTCCTGCTGGCCGTCGCCAGCCTCAGTCGGGTCGTCGAGTGGTGGGAAGCCGAGAAGCAGTTTTGGAACTTCGATGACAATGACGACGAGCTCGAGGAGCCTTTGACATTTGTCACCAAGGCTGCTGACGATCTTACCGCTCCAACCCCGACGGTGCGGAGGCAGGAAAGCGAACATGACGGCGGCCTGTTGCGGTTGTCTGCCGAGGATGATGCCAAGTTGAAGCTATCGCGGCCTCCCAGCCATGCCCGACGGTCAAGAGACGAGCATCCTAAAGAACTTTCTTCGTCGTCTGTTCCTCCTCATGAGCCGGAATCCCATTCGCGTGCGGGGTCCAAATTCCTTCCCAACACCGAGTCGGCCCGGGTGCTTGCTACGGAACGACTCCGATTGCAGGCCGAAACCGCGCAGAATCAAAATATCGTGCTCGAACTTAGTCTCGATGGCGATCACTTTATTTGGATCAACTATGCTTGGAGGTTTGTCGTAAGGTGCGTTCTTACATGTTCTACGTCACTTTAAGCTTTCGACTCATTCACTGGTAGAACCGATCCTGAGGAGCTGTCCGGAACTCGTATCTCCCGCCTCCTTCATCCAGCTGATAGGGAGGTCTTTGCACTGGCTACTCGGCGTCTTCGTGAAGATGATTCACATACGGTCGAGGCGCGGTTTAGGCTTCAGGTCCAATCGGAGGATGATCGAGAGATTTCATCTCCTGGGACGCTTTACCAGTTAATGGAGGGTAAAGGGATGCTCATGGTTGACCGGGAGGATGGCGAGCCGTCCCACACCATGTGGGTGATCAGGACTATTGCTCCTCCTCGGTTTGAGCACGACTCGCCCTCGATCAAGCTCCCGGACGAGGACCTCGGGTCAACGGATGCTGGATTCTTCGCAGACCGAAGCAACCTCGAACCCACCACCCCCTTTCCGTTTGCTGAGCCCATCAACACGGACCCCATTCTCTGCCGCATCTGCGAGTCTCAAGTCCCGCAGTGGTATTTTGAGAAGCACAGCGAGACGTGTGCGGAGACGCATCGACTGGAGGCGGAAATTACAGAGTGCAACGAGTCTATTGCGGAGTTGCGGAACACGATACGCGACTTGTGTGCCACCATTGATCGTTCTTCGCCTGTTACTGTGCCTGAGTATCGTGGCATGCCTATATTTTCCCCGTCGTCTTCTCCTACTATTGCGTCGCCGCTGCAGATGTTCCGCACGAACAAGATGCAGCGGCTAGGCGTGAAGAAGATGCAGCGACAACTGCTTGATCAGTTGGAGGATATCCTCCAAGTTGCTTCCGAAGTCTCGGTCCCCGCGCTCAAGGAGGATGAGGCTAAGGAGCCGATCGAACGCCAGCGACTTCTTTCCCCTTCGTCTGAGCGAAAGATGACGCAAGTCCGCAACTGGTCTAAACCTCAGACGGAGGATTCAGCGCTGAACCAGCTGGTCCAGGATGCCGAGCGCGTTACGCGGCAGAAGATGGACAATGTTGCGCGGATGCAGAATACGATTCGGTATGCGGAGAAGATATGGCATGAGTGGGAAGAGCGGGTGGGGCGCATGCTAGGGACTGTTGACGAGACGTATTTCAGCGGGGAGAGCGATAGTGATGAGGAGCGGGTGCATAGCGATGAGCATGAGGGGGTTGATGATGAGGATCAGTCGAGTACGACGTCGGAGTACGACTACGATGGTGTACCTACGGGCGGGTCTTCTGAGCCTACGCCTATGCCTGCCTCGCCGTCGCGCGTTTCTCTGGGCTCCGATACTCGCTCGGACTCTCGACCTGGACGCTCCCCTTTGCCTCCTTCTGTCCCATATCCACCGCCGTCCCGGCAGAAATTGCAGACACGGTCCTCGACTCCTTCGTCGGTCTCCTCGCCCTTAGCGTTAGCTGCACCCATCGTAGCGCCCGCTTCTCCAGACGACGACGACGGCATGCCTCCCATGAGCCTCGACGATTCTATAATGCCGCCGCCGCCGCCTCCAGCCCCGCTGCAGATCAAATCTCGCAAATCCTCCTCCAGTCTCCTCAACCCCGATTCATCTACCCCTGCAACAACTCCTCCCGTATCGCCTATGGTGACTACGCGCGATATGGCCGGGGGTGGTCTCGTTCGCGAGTCATCTTCGGGAGGGAGACGCGGGCATCGTCGGCATTCTACTGCGAATCACAGTGTGAGTATACCTCCCACTTCTCCGCGTGCGTTGTCGACGGCGCCGATCTCGCGCACCTCTCCGACGTCCATCAAAGACTTTGACATCATCAAGCCTATTTCGAAAGGCGCCTTTGGCTCTGTTTTCCTCGCCAAAAAGAAAGTGACCGGCGACTACTTTGCGATCAAGGTCTTGAAGAAGGCGGACATGATAGCGAAGAATCAGATCACCAACGTCAAGGCGGAGAGGATGATTCTCATGAAGCAGGCAGAGTCGCCGTTTGTTGCAAAGCTCTATTTCACTTTCCAGAGCAAGGAAAATTTGTATCTGGTCATGGAATATCTTAACGGTGGAGATTGTGCAGCTCTGATCAAATCTCTCGGGTCACTTCCTGAGGAGTGGACCAAGAATTACATCGCCGAGGTCGTTCTGGGGCTCGAATATCTGCATCAGCGAGGCGTTGTTCATCGGTGCGCTTGATTGCACTTTCCCCTTATCATGGAACGCAGAATTGACCTTGACATTGTATAGTGACCTGAAACCTGACAATCTACTCATCGACCAGCACGGGCACCTTAAACTAACTGACTTTGGTTTGAGTCGTATTGGTCTGTTGGGACGGCAGACCCGCGAGGGTCAGTTCACTCGTCTGTCCGCCCGACCGAACTCGCGGTCCAGGCCGCCGTCGATGGATTCTGCGTATCTCTCTTCGCCTCTGATTCATGCAGACTACAACGCCGGAGGTTCGTACTTCAACCCAAGGCCCCAGTCGGCAAGAATTGCAACAGCGCCTCATCTGCTTCCCACAGATGATGTTAGCGAGTCGAGTGGGTCTGAGTCACTATCTGGCCTCCATTTGAGGAGGACAGGTGGCAGACAGACCGAAAGCCCGTTGCAGTCCTTTGCGACCGAGCTTACCAATGACTTGCGATCTCATTCATCGCAATCGGGAGGCACTCCTCCCGGAGAGCAAAAGTTCGTTGGTACGCCGGATTATCTCGCACCTGAGACGATCCTGGGTTTGCGTGGCGATGATGCCGCCGTCGATTGGGTTTGTTCTCGTTTCCCACCTCGTGTCTTTCACGACATTCCACTGACTGCGTTATTTTACAGTGGGCTCTGGGCGTGATCACGTATGAATTCTTGTATGGGATCCCACCATTCCATGCGGAAACACCAGAGCGGGTGTTCGAGAACATCTTGTCAGGGCAAATTGAATGGCACGACGAATGGGTTGATTTTTCGCCTGAGGCCCGCGATTTCATGCAGCGGCTCATGACACTTAATCCCGCCAATCGACTGGGGTCCAATGGAGCTGACGAAGTCAAGGCCCACCCATTCTTCGACGATATCGATTGGGACAAGGTGACGACGACCGAGGCGGCGTTCATTCCGCAGGTCACCGACCCTGAGTCGACGGATTACTTTGACCCACGAGGCGCTATTCCTCAGCTCTTCCACGACGATGACCAGATTGCCGTCGGACAATCCGCACTTAACAGCCCAATTACTGACTCGTCGATGCAACCACCCGCCCCCAGTGGAGCCCCCGTTATGATTCCGGGGGGCAACAACTCTCGTTCTGAGCCACCTCCCACTTCGGGTAGCGACGAAAACTTTGGCTCATTCAGCTACAAGAATCTGCCCGTTTTGATAAAGCAGAACGACGACGTTATTCGCAAGATCAAGACCGACCAGATGACGCCCCTCACACATGCATTGTCTGAGCCGGCCGGGTTCCACACACGCAAACGCAGCGTATCGCGTCGATTCCAGAAACCGCCGAGCGTTGTAACGACCATCGACCCCAAGGCTATGGCGACTAATCCACCATCCCCGGCTACATCCACCTCTTCAATTGCGTCGTCACCGTCACGAGCAAGTTTACCCCCGTCTACTCCGGGTAGTGCTAGTGGGCAGCACTCACGCAAACCGTCTGAATATGGAGCGGTGGAGCGGTTCAAGCTTAACCACATGGATGGCGGTCTGGATCGTCGAAATTCAATGCCCAGTAGGCTCAGGACTGCCTCTGTTTCGAGCGCGGGAGATGGATCAGGGTCCGAGAACAATTGGAACTCTTCGTCGGGCCATCACGAAACACCCCCCTCTTCCGTTGTTTCGATAGACTTGCGGAAGGGTCCTGATCCAAACGACCGTGCTGTGACCTGTTTGCTGGCGGAGGACAATCCTATCACAGCTAAAATCATCGAGACACTACTGATACGGCTGGGATGCCGGTGCGTCGTGGTTGCGGATGGATCTGAAGCGATCAGTGTCGCGATGGGTGATATAAGTGCGTGAGCGCTATTTTCTACTGATCTACAGGGCTAATCAAAGGACTTGTAGAATTCGACTGCATCTTGATGGATCTCCACATGCCAGTTCGTGAGTCGTCAATTTACCCTGGTTCGGCGAGCGTATCCTGAACATCTGTTGTATAGTGGACGGCGAAGGAGCAGCTCGGTACCTCAAAAGCACAAACGGCAGGAACACTAACACGCCAATTATTGCTGTGAGTGCGTACAGCGGATCGGACACGAACGATGACGGTAGCCTGTTCACGGCCACGTTGTCAAAACCTCTGCAAAAGGCTGACCTATTGGGTAAATCCCGCTTCTCACCGGTCTTTTCGAAGTTGGCTAACGTTTTGTCCAGCGGTGATGCGGCAGCTAGGCTTCAAAACGTCGACGATGCAGGGGGCTGGGAGCACGAAAGTCACCGCGTCGCATTCGCACACGCACGCGCAAAATATTTCATGACCTTTGATGATCTAACGCTCTTTTTATGTTTGTTTCGCATGCATGCATTCCTTCCGCTTTGTTACAACCAACCACCACACATTCACATTACCACATTGACTCGCCGCATACACCATTTTCTGTCTGGATGTACATTAGATTATTTTTGCAAGTAATCATTTGCACTGCATTTTGCTCGTTGCCGGCGCTGCGCGAGTCTCTTGACCGTGCCCTTGACCTATCACACGCCAATCTGGACAGTGCTAGTAAATTAGGCGCCAAGTAACCTACCTTGCTCTTGCGTCTGAACCACCATGAAGAGTTTCCGGAATGTCTGGCCTGGCTGTATGTGGTATTCCGCCAGCATCGATGGTCTTGTATTAAATACCCGATAGCCTCTTCGGCTTCTCCGAACACAACAGAACAGACCCAGGGCTATGAACAACGATATCGGACGCGTTCAACGACGGGGCCGAGCACGTATCTGCCCCCGACGTTGGCCGCAGCTCGTCCAGCTATTCACAATCCCGACGTCTTATTCATCGGCGCACCGGCTGCGCCAATACCCCCGCCGCTTCCGACCACTCCTATACCCCCAAAACTTCCATACCCAGATGAACAAGCCCAAGGGAATTTACGACGCGCAAAGACCGCTCCTCCGCCTGTACCTCCACATCCATACCGATATGCGTCGGGAGCAACTACTCCGCCACTCCCGCCAAAACCTAATCATCAAACGCGTCCCCGACCTCCGCCAATGGTTGCCCTTCCGCCCCCGCCTCCGCGACCACCACGTCCAGCCAGCGATCCTTATTTACAACACTCAGAACTCGCATATGCAACAGCGGATGGAGAAGGAGAAGAAGAAGTTGAGCGAATATCGATGCCAGAGCCGATGGTGCACCAGCCATCTGAACCAGTGTTGGAACCGGAACCTGCGCCGGAATCTGCACCACCAGCAGTGGAGTCTCGGGAAGAACAGCAAGAAGACGACGATGCTGAGCTGGCTGAGCTCCGTGCAATAATTGCAATGTCGCAGGCAGAAACACTGCGGCAGGAAAAACTCAACGAGAAAATGCTTAGCCAGGAGGCGGCTGATCTTGCGCGCGCTCTAGAGGAGTCGATGTCGATGAATTCATCGCGTAATAATTCATATTCGTCCGGAGCAGGCGAGCGCAGCACAACGACGGCGGGATCTTCCAGTCAAGCCGCTGCTGAAGAGAACGAGGTTTCTGTTGACTACATGGACGACGCGGCATTTGCCCGTTTTCTGGCATCTCAGGAACAAGAGGTGTCTTCCTCGGTACAGGGTGAGGCGGAACCCACACCAACACAATCGACATTTACTGGCGTGAACGGAACATCTTCCAAAACGGCGGACAAGTCGCCCGAAGCTGCTCCTTCTTCTTCGAGCAGCGCCGATTTGCCTTTATACTCACCGCGGCGACCTGCTCCAGAGCTTCCAGGTAAAAGCAGCGACTCAGTTTTATCACCCGATGAGGAATTTGCGCGTCAAATCGCCCTTGAGGAGGAGGTACTCTTACGAGAGGACAAGGACAAGCCTCCTGAGGATTCCTCTTCTCAACTTCCCTCTTACTTGGAGAGTAAAGCCTCATCCAACAACGCAGATCTCCCGCGGCTGAGAACTGGCGGGACAGAACTGAGATGGGTAGACTCCTCCCTTGAAACTCCCGTCTTTGATATTAGTCCCTCTGGTGGGGACGCCACTCCCTACACACCTGATGGCATGCGGCCGCCATCATCCGCTACGTCTTTCAGCGAAGACAGCGATGGGCGGCCCATGGGCGCTAACCAATTCCTTGATCCAGATCTGGTCCGTGGCGTTTGTGAGTTTTTTTCTTTCTGTTCTTTTTTTCAATGAGTCTCATCGTCGAATGAATGTGTAGCCATTGGGTTTGTAGCTCCCACAATCACGCCGGAGCTGCTACCAATGAATGGGTCCATGCCCAACATCATTTCCTTGCCGTATGGGCGATGTCCACCTCTTCACCTCCAGGCCCCTACGTGGCGACATCTTCTCAGACTCATGGCTCGGTTAAGCGGAACCAGAATTGAACCGACAGTGGAGGCAATAGCGGTAACACGTTCCTCACAAATGCACTTGCGAACCGTCGTCCAGTTCGTTCGGGTACGTCGGTTTCACGTTGTTGTCTTGTGTGCTGTTTCACATTTACATTTTACTTACATCCCATCTGCTTCTTCTTCGCTCATATGTACTATAGACACACCACGCGTCCCTGGACTGGCGCACGGTGCTCTGGTTCACGATCGACCACCCCGTTCCGACGTCGATGCCGAATGCGCGGAAATACACCAACGGCGACGTGGATACGCTGCCCTGGTCGTACACGCTGTCGAGCGTTCCCGCGCTTTTGCGGGACGGCTCGGATAGCCTGCTGTCGAAATTCTACACCATCCCGTCGAGCGCTGCTGTGCCGTTTCCTGCGCTCCCAATATCGTTCCCGAATATGGCGCTGTACCTACAGGCGGCGCTGAGCGAGTCGAGGAAGTACATGAACGACAGCAGCAGTGGGATGCGCAGGTTGGGGAAGATGGTGGATATGTGTTATCCGCAGCTGGTTGAGCCTGGGGAGGATGAGGGGGAGAGGAGTAGGATGGGGATGGGAGGGCTGTTTAAGAAGGTTATTGGGAGGAAGGATAAGTCGAGGAAGGGTAAGGGTGGGAATGAGGACACATACGACCTTGTTACACCGTTTGTGTTGGATGAGTGGGGGCCTTGATGATTACTTATGTATCGTTAGATCAATGGTTAGAGAGTGTAAACTGTACCCATATAATTGTTGCACTAATTTTGCGTCTGAAAAAAAATTACATCTGTTTAACAGCGTGCGCTGGATGCTTGACTCAACCCAATTGAGCATAATCTCGAATGCTCGACACTCAGCACAAGATTCGGAAGTGGGAAACCAGGGAAACCCATATTAGATTATGAGAAGCATCGGAAGAATGTTATAGTGATAAATCCTGAACATCCCCCCACTCTCTTGTTCAGAGCACCGGATTATGATAAGCAGATATATGATTTGTAATCCCTGAACATTCGCCAAGTAGCATATTCCTCCTAATCGATTTTCCAAAACCAGGTCGGCTGAATCAAAGCCGAAAATTGCATGATTAGTATGAGCAGTCAAAGACATCGACAAACCCTTACTCCAACAGGGTCGCCTTCACACACAATCAGCTATGGCAGAAAGCGACGAATCTCAATTGCTCACCATCTCCGTGATCTATTGCAGTCCAAGTGCTCGCAACACCGATTGCGCTGCCCACATTACCGATTTGAACGCCCTCAGAACACCATTGCGGCCGTCCCTCATGGACGGAGGTCTTCACAGCATCGTCAACAATTGCCGTGTAAACGAATAAATAAATGAAACACTTCAGACTCACCAATCTCCACCGCGGAATACAATCCCCTCCCATAAACACGTATCCTTGCACAGTGACGTCTTGTCCGATAGCCATGCCGCGCGAGGTGATGCTGCCACACAGATACAATACTTCGTATCCGGGGTGGACCCGGGCTGGGGGGTCGTCCAGGGGGAATTTGATGCGCATTTGGGCTTTGGGGATGAGGCGGAGCTTAAGCTCGATGAGGTGGGTGGCTTCACGGAAGCCTTCGGTGAAGAAGGTGGCGTCGCGGGGGTGGTTGTCGGTGCCGGAGAACTGGGGGTTGGGGTTGTGCGATTAGTTGGGGGGAAGGAGGGAGGGAGGGGTGGATTGTGGGGCTTACGTTGAAGGCTGAGTGGGGAGGGGTAAGGGACGGTGAGTAGAGATACTTCTGGTGGATGAATACTAACCGAATAAATCACTGGTGGTGCAATACACGGTTAGTTAATCCACGAACAGGCTGGGAGATACATGGATATGCTCACCGATAATCCATGAAGCACACATATCGAAGCCAAGTCCCTGCAACACCCCGTCAGTCGGGCCTGATAGAATACGCAGCAAAATACAAATATATATTTGCCTTCCACACCCGCCCAATCTCGACCGCTGAAATCCCCAGGGGCAGAAAACGCCCTGGTCATCTCAAAACCCGTCGGCGGCCGCGCAATATGATCCTCCGGCGAAAGTTCGCGTAGATTAGACGCTACCACGTCGACGATAGCGTGGACATGTTTCCAATTGACCTCCCCGTTCGGGAGGTACGGCCCCCACAACGTATCAGGCGTGTAATTTCGGACATCGTATACAAAACATCGGGATCGGTTTCGTTGTTCCCGGCGTGTTTCTGCGTCAAGTCGGTCCTTGGTGGGTAATGCGAGACAGGCGTTGAGCCGATCTCGAAATTTGTTTTCCGTTGACGACGAGAGAGGGTTGAGGATGTCCGATTTGGATAAGACGTTTGTTAGCCATTCGACGTTGCGGCTATCGGGAGGGTCTGTAGATGTTGAAGCTATAGATGAGGCCTCTTCAAGAGTGGAAGCGAATGTTTCCAGAGTGGTGGACTCCAGCTCGGGGTCAACAGTATCCGTTAAAGCATCGTGCTCGGCCTTGATTCGTCGCGTTAATTGGGCTTTCCAGTCGTACGAAGATGGGTCAGCTATAGCTAGTTGAGCCGGCCCAATGGAACGACGTGGATCGTCGAAGAGAGATAGGAAGAGTTGGCGCCAGAAATATTGGTCTGCTGAACGATAGACGATGTGTGCAGAGAAGCGGCAAGTTGTTGAGAAGCGGGCGACGTCGCGGGGATGGCAGAAGAGGAGGATGTGTTCGATTATCTCTACGGGTAGTGCGAGTAGCGCGCTTTCATTGACCAGTATCGTAGCCGACATCGTAGTAGTCAGAAAGATAGTGTAAAGTAGCACAGCTTTGTGAACTTGAAATGAGCGGCTTCCTTGATAGGATAGCAAGAGCCCGTTCTTTGTTTCAAAATCCTTCCACCATGCCCTCCTCTGAAGCACCTGCCGCTGCCCCACAAAAACCCATAGAAATACCACCTTTGACTGCGGAAGACGAAGGCAAATTACTTCCACGTCCAGCACATCTCAAGACGCTAACGCACCCACAGACCAAATTATCCTTGCACGAATAACGAACGACGAACGACCTCTACGCCGCGTAATCAAAAAGTTCCACGCGTATACTGCGTTATCGTATGCAGCACCAGGCGCGCGAGCGCCGAACGCGTCGGGGTCAGTTGATGACGCGCGGGAGGCGTTTTTGGTCGAGTTGGCGTCGTTCCAGCTGTTGTTGCGGAAGAGCGTGATGATATGCGAGGCAGAGGCGCGGCAGGTGGAGGAGTATCAGAGGGAGAAGGAGAGGATTAGTGCGTCGATTAGTATGCCTTGTTTTGTGGGTCCAATGCTAACTCAATGTAGACGACGAGCATGGGACGTTGCGTGGGCAGATTGAGCAGCTGAAAACGAGCCTGGAACATGAGCAGATGTTGCGAAAGAGGAAGCAGGAGTATGATTCCGTTGCAGAGAAAGTTAACATCCTACCGACAAGGGAGGAGCTTGAGCAGTGCGTTGTTTTTTTGCAGTATGAACTGGGTTGCAATTATCTGATTGTCTACTACATTCTAACGATTACAGGGAGATCCAGTCGCTAGAGAACGACATGGCCGCTATACATGCGGAACACGACACGCAAAACCGACTCATTCAGGCGCAGAAGACGGCGTTGGATGGGATTGTCGGCAGTCTGGAGTCGCTGAGGTTCATGGGCAAGGACCGCGAAGCGGTAGCGACAGACCATTCGCCGCGGGATACGCCTGGGCCGGAAGGCGCGGGAGGAGATGGTGCTGTGGCGGCGGTGGATGGGGAGGCTGCGCTGCCAGAGAAGATGGATGTGGAGGTCGAGGAGGGGGAGGAGGAAACCACCGCGGTGCTGGAGCCGTCGGGGTCGGCTGAGGCAGGGACGGAGGATGACATTGAGATGGGGGAGGTCGAGGAACCTGAGAAGGCTCTCAAGGGTAAGAAGAGGAGAGAGGAGGAGTTGGAGGAAGGCGAGGCCAGCGACGCAAGTAGCGAACTGTCGGATCCGCCGAATTCAGATGACTGAATATGATAATTTGGTTATGATTCTGGTACACCCAAGGTGAAGTTCATCAAATCCCGGGCACATACGACCTCCTTGCCGAACTCGTCCGCCGCCAACTTGGCGATTGCACCCATGATAACCTTGGCTTCAGCGTCAACGTCGTCGTTGCCCGGGTACCTCGCCGAAAAGTGATTCAAAATGAGCCGCTTCGCACGAATTCGCTTTGCGAAAGCACCAGCCATCTGAGGCGTCGAGTGGCCCCTAGATCGTGTCCGTTCCTCGATGCTCTTGTACGTCTCGTCTTCTTTCGTCGCTGGGTCTACACCTGGCAAATGCGCATTTGTCGCCTCGTGGACGAGCAAGTCCGCGTCAAGCGCTAGCGATTCAATGGCCGAAGGGTTGTGTGTATCACCCAGAATGACGATCTTGCGTCCGCGCCGTCGAGGCGGCCCATGCAACACCGTCCCATCGCCCAACTCCACACTCTCGCCCTTCTGCAGCCGACTCATCGCCGAAATATGCGTATTAGTGCGTTTCAGCTCGGGAATATACTTCTTCGGGTCAATCTTGCCCGGGATCGGCGCTTCATTCACAACATATCCAAGACAAGGAACGGAGTGGAGGATAGGCGCGGCGGAGACGGAGACGAGGTCGTCGGCGAAGATGTTCTCCCATTTGCCGTTGAGTTGGACGATGTTGCGGCCGTGAGGGGATTCGGCGGAGTGGAGGGGGAGGGGGGTAAAGTCGCCTTGTTTGGGGTCCCAGGGGAGGCGGAGTTCGTGGACGACGTAGGGGCTGTTGAAGCGCGTGTGGGTGTATCTGAGGCCGGAGCGGATGTATGCGCGGGTCCCTAGGGGTCCATAGATTTCTACAACCTGCGTTTGGGTGAATGGGGTGAATTTATGAGGCGGAGGGCCGCGTCAGTGCTGCTGCTTACGGGGTTGTTCACGTCGATGTGCTCTCGCGGGTCTTCCGCGCCGTCTGCAGCTCCCCCCGCGCCGTTCAGCATACTAGCCATTAAGGGGAGTAATCCAAAGATGTGGTCCCCTGTGTTGAAGCATTCAACCACAATTCGTGGAACAAAAAGAGTTGCGTCGACGCACCGTGTGTATGAGTGATAAATACTTTTTCTATCCGTCCCATTTTTACGATGCTTTGCTGCAGACGCGATTGTGTGCTCTCTGAGGACGACGAGACATCAGTCAGATTATTTGCGCGACAAGAGAACAGCAGAGGTAGTTACCTCCGCAGTCGAAGAGCCAGACATCGGAACCTAGTCGTAGTGCAAGAGACGAATGGACTCGCGTTGACGAGGGTTGGGCAGAAGCAGTACCGAGAAACGTGAGCTGGATGTCCAGAGGGGAGTGTCTAGTAGAGGAGGAAGAGGAAGCCATAGATCTCCAAGCCAAATTTGGTCGTGAGTTGAGAGAAAATTTTGGAATGAACGAAGGCTTGAGAAAACCAGAACAACCAAGAAAGGGTGAAGGCTTAAATAAGCTTCTGGAGGCCCTCAATGCCATCCAGGAATCAATGTTATGATTTTTGACTCGAATGGGACATGAGTCAAGGTGAGCAAGCACCAAGCGGAGGAAGGAACCGGGAGGGTAAGGGAATTTTCGAATGCCAAAAAGACAAAAATATCGGATGTCCAGGGCCAGAATCGAACTGACGTCAATCGCGCCACAAGCGAGCATACTAACCACTATACTACCTAGACGATGCATAGAGGGTAAATGTATAGTACTCGTTCATTGTTTCAGTGCGCGCGCCGCAAGTCGACAACGCGAGAAATTCCACGAAAAATGCCAGAGACCCATATACGTACGCATTGCTTCGTACTGCTCAATGAACCGTTGGCAAGTTGAGTTGTTGAGACAGCTGCCCCCAAAATCACTCACACATGTACATGTATAGTGTATTCGCGACCTACTTGGTCGGACAGCTTCAGACAGACAGTCTCACTTGATTACGGGCCGAAACTTTTTGTAGCGAGGACTCGGAAGAGCGTGAGCCCAAAGAGTCCCAGATGCAACGGTTCCACAATCATTCATTGGCCAGTCTTCACGAAGAGGACCAGAATGAGTAAACTTCGTTTGCAATTGTTCCAGTAGCTGAGCAATGAGACGCCCGGATGGCTCTTTTGCGGTCAAGAAATGCCATGGAAGATTTCCCTCCTCGAAACTCGGTCGCAAGTTTTGTCGAGAACTGCTGAATTAGAATTAGCATGAGACCTTGGTAAGAGCACCACCGAGACGCGATGAAGGAAAGTGATGAAGCGAGACGCGCCACGTGACCGTGTTTGTTGAACTTGAACTTTGACGACGATTAGCTCCGCCGCTGGAAGACTATAGACTCTCGCTTTGCTTTTAAACTACGCATCTACTAACCGCCCTGAGTGGCATCCATGGCTCTCAGCACCTCCCCCCGAAAGACCATCCCTTTGTCCACTGGCGAAGAGACTCGGTTTCGTTCCGACTCGACCACTCCGACCCTCACGAAACGCGTATTCTTCTGCGGGGTCGTCGTAGAAGGATCGGAGAATGGCAGAAGGCTTCCTGAAGGCACGAATATATCCTGTTTCTTGGCCCACTATTTCACTGACTTGCGCGTTGTTTTGTTGCTACTATCAGACATTGAGGACCTCGTGCTGTCCTTGGGAGACACAGTGGCCAGCTCTGACTCCAACATCCTTACATCTACGCGAGATTCGGCTGTGGAGACTGTGAGTGTATTCAACTTGAAAACTCTGTGTCGCGGCGTCTGTGTCGTGTAGTTGTTCTTGCCCGCCGAGTGCTCAAGCTCTACTCGCTTGTCCCCTTCCACATCTCCTATCAACCCCAACGCTAACATTGCGCTCTAGGAACGTGTAGGGCAAAGAAAACGCGCTCTCACCAACTCCTCGGCCCTCGCCGCAAGCATCCAAGAGTTAGTCGACACCGAA
Organism: Favolaschia claudopus; assembly: GCA_037176885.1. Taxonomy (NCBI): domain Eukaryota; kingdom Fungi; phylum Basidiomycota; class Agaricomycetes; order Agaricales; family Mycenaceae; genus Favolaschia; species Favolaschia claudopus. The sequence continues at coordinate 391,658 of JAWWNJ010000085.1, forward strand.
CGCGGATACGTCAAGCGACTAAGGTCGCTGAAGAATGACTACGCGGACCCTCTACGCAACTTTGCGCGAAGCAAAAGCACCGCCATTATCCCCGCCTACGAAGCCAATACCATCTTCGGCAACATCGACAACCTCCTACCCGTCAATGAGGCGTTTCTGATGGACCTCGAGAAGATGTTCACCTCCAGCGGCGCGAAGGTTGTGGGTGGTGTTGGGGATGTTGCTCTTCGGCATTTCAAGGAGCGGCGCGACTTTGAGCAGTATAAGCAATTCTACGTCAAACGGGAGGACGCGCAGTTGATCTTGGAACGCGAGACATCTAAGAAGTCGTCGCCATTCGCGGCCTATATTGAGGTGCGTCGCTGTAGCCTGCTTGTGGTTATGTACGCTCATATATGTTGGCTCAGCGAATCAAATATCAATCGTCGGAGACAAGAAATCGCGTCGGACTTCGTGAACTGCTCATTAATGTGGTGCAACGAATACCTCAATACACTCTCATGTTCGAGACAATGATCAAGCACATGGCGCCCGAGGACCCCCAACGCGCCAAACTCATCGAAGCTGGAGAACTCGCCAGCAAGATTGCGTTGGCAGAACCGGGCGAAGAGACTAAACGAGCCTCGATATTTTATTGTCTCAGCGCAACCATTGACGGTTTCCCACCTGATCTGTTCTCAAATTCGCGTCGCTTCATTGACTGCATCGACGTAGAAGATGTCCCAGGTGATGCTCCCATGTCGTCCGCCGCGTCAGTCAACAGCTCCTCTACTGGCACCCTGCATTGCACCCTGTTTCTTTTCGACGACAAGCTTCTCATCGTGAAACGACCTGGAAATGGCGAGAAAGGTGGCCGTACTCTGGCTGGCCTGGACGAACTCGACAAACTAACAAAGTCGGGTGGACGGCCGAGTATCAAGAAAAAGAGCGGTATGATTTGTAAAGGCGTCGTTGACGTGACGGAGGTCGTTGCGACCGATGTTGGTGGCTCGGGTACGTTTCGGTTTCCGGTTCAACTTTTGAAAACTAGAGAAAAACACTGACACTGAACATCGAGCAGACATCAATCTGTATCTGGAGAACCCTCCTTTCGACCAGAATGAGCGGTGGTCTGGCCGCGCTTTTCGATCCTTGACAGTGGTCCAGCCACCTGCGCCTCCAAACTTCAACCCGATGCAAACGGAATCCGACAAGCAGAGATTCCTGGAAAATCTGTGGAAAGTTCAGGCTGCGTATCGCACAAAGGCGGGCCAGTCGGTCATTCTTCGTGCCGAAGAAATGGAAGTCGAGTCGAAGAGCGGGAGGGTTACTGTGGCACGGACGTACTATAATGTTTATCAACGGACGGCTTTCCTTCAGGAGCCTAAGAAGGCGAGTATCCTTTTTTGTTTTGCTTTCGAAAGAGCCCTAATTTGTTCCCGCTTGCAAAGACGAAGATTGTGGTGCATATTGATGCGATGGGTTCGGCGGATAAAATACCGTTCGGGATTGGGGCCCCGCCTTTCGCTATTATTCGATTGCAGCCTCTTGCAGGCGGCGTCTGTCGGTATAAAGTCTCCTCGAGCGATCCGTCAGACCCAGGAGAGGAGGATATTGTGCAGACTACTCGGGTGCCGTCCCGGATAGTGCTGACGAGTGAGTATTCCTTGATTTCAACTTTCCTTGCGCATCGCTGAATTTCATGTAGTTCACCAGTTTGGCTTGTTCGAGTTCCGAACTGGTGGGAAGAATTCTGCACCTTCGACCCCGACTGCGCGTTCCAAAGCGGCGATCTTTGGACTAGACGCGATCTCCAGGAATCTCTTCAATACGCGTCCAGGATCTTCAATGGGTGACTTCTTTGGCGGCTCAGTCAACAGCCATCGACGCAACAAGTCCACGGCTAGCCGGTCATCGATGTATACACAAACCACGACCACCGGTGATGGAAGCGGCAGTTTGACCAAGTTCTCTTCACGGTCGAACAATTCGAGCGCCACGTCGTTTGATGACGATTCGTGTCGGACCCGATCCTCGACGCGGTCGCGTTCCTTGACGAGGAATGTACTCAGAAAGAGTAGGTCCCCTGGGGGCACTCCAGAGCCGGAGAGTCGGCCTCCGAGTCGCAGTCAGTCGAGAAGCAGTTCCCGAGCCGCAACCCGGGCCTCTTCTCAAGACCCTGAACCTGAATACAGTGACATCGACGACGACGATGGGACGATACTGGGACATGTTCAGGGTATGGATGCTGACGAACGAGATCTCGCTGCACAGTTAGCGTTGGCAAGGAAGAACAGTAAGAATCAGCATAACAAGCCTTTCAATCATGTACCGCTACAGAATCCGTCTGAGGCTACTATTTACGAAGGTATGTTGGGCCTGATATTCCATTGTATCCAAACTAATGCTAGGGTTGCAGACGAACCTCCTGGACGACCCCTTTCGCGCGCCTCTCGAGATACACATACTCGTTCTCGAACCGAGTCTAACTCTAATACTGCTTCGACAGCAACTTCCCCTCCCCGACAAACACGCTCCCTGTCGAGGAATTCTTCTTCGGATAGGCGGCCAATGGGCCCTAGAAGTCCTTCCCCACTTCCTCCTCCCACACGGACTCAAAGTCCACCTGTCGAACCACCATACAATCCTGTCCTGCCCTCCATGGATGATGACCTTGCTCTCGAGAATGCTACTGCTCCGAAACTTCAACGCTCTGGCCCTTCTCGATCCACAGGCATCCCTCGGAGTAAACGTCAACCTTTCTTCCCCGCTGGGAATGTAGATGCTACTACAACATCGTCCAAAGTGGCACCTGCTGCTGTTGTTCCCTCGACTGGTGTTGAACCACTATCGATCAAGAAGAAGACCTCGGTGCGCGCAGAAGGGTCTATGCCTGAGCCGACACGCAAACCGGCGTCTCGAAGCTCTCCGATGTCGCGCGCTCGAACGACCGGTTCCTCTTCTTCTCCGCGCAAAGTCTCGCCTCAGATACAGCGTGCTAGAACGGCTGCAAAGCGGAGTCCGTCGAAGAGCGAGCCGCCGCAGCGGATAGTTCAGTTGTCGAAGATGACCAAGGAAGATGTGAGTATTGTTCATGCAAATACATAGTATACTTGAACCCAATGTTCATGGTCACATTTTCACAGGTCGACTCATCTCACCGAGCAGTCAAGCGGATGAGGCTCGAACTTGACGGGCTCAAGTCGGAGTGCGGGCCTGACGAGATCATGAGACCAGCTTCGCCCAGTAAAGCGTTGCGGACACCGCAGCGTGGTCCTCCCATGGTCAGTGTCATCGACAGAACGCGAGTCTAGTTCTCATTTCTATCCACAGACACAAGCTGCTCTCGAGCGTATGGAAGAGATGCGGCAACTGATCGGGCAGCGCGAGGGTGCAGGCACTCCTCGCGGTCGGCCGCTCAGCATGGCCGTCGACACTCCAATACGCAACATCGGAGGGTCTTCTTCCAGTCGGATAGACGATATTCAGCGCTCACTGACAATGTTGGTGGCCGAAGCAGACGCTAGTCTAGTGCGCGCCTCGTCTAACCAGGAAGCATTGGATAGCGGTATCCGTCAACTTGCCGACGAACTGCAAGAGGTTTGTGTCCTAATTCCTTGATGGTCGTTTCCGTCCCGCTGATACATGTGGTCTCAGAGGTCGGCAGAGCTTGAAAAGACGCGCCTGGAGCTTCAAAATGGTCGGCGACAATGCGAATTGGTTAAGAGTCTACTGACCGACGCGACCGCAGAGAAGGAAATCATGTATGAGGTGGGAGAAATATCTTCATCGAGCTGAGTCGTCTTTGAATTGATTTTCGATAGGCCTTCAACGAAGAATTGGACGGCATGTATAATGATGCCAACCTTCCCGATGACGAGGCTTGGACGGCCATGACCACCGACTTGCGGAAAACGAAGGAAGACAGGAACACATTGACTAGAGAAAATTCGTGAGTCAACCCAGGTTCTCTGTAGTGCATATACTCAAACGACGTGTTTCTCTACCAGGCAACTGAAACGGCGGCTGGCCGAAACTGAGTTGCAACAAGAAGAGTGATTTATTTTCATTTTCATTATAACGTGTGCTGACATAGGCTTCGCAGGTGGGGCGCCCTGTTGCGAGCGCATGGACTAATTCCTTGAATTCTGAGCTAATCGTGTCCTACAACTCCTGCATTCTGCTGTGTATTATTATCTACGTTGCATTCATCTACAATTCTGTACATATGCATGGCAATGGTATCGTTTGTTTCTGTGAGTATATATGTTACAAAGAATGGATTGATTGCGGTATTAAATAATGGCGTGCAGTTGGGATGTGGTGATGATGTATGTGGTAAATAATGCTGGGAGTGAGAGGGAGAGTGGCTATGATGCAGGAGACTGATCATGAGGAGAGAAGCCTTTGAGGCGTTTAAATATGGAGCCTTTTTTGCTACCTGAGCGAGGCACAGTATTTTCGGCGGATGAATGCCTGAAGGTGGTTGGAGCGTCAGACGAAAGAAAACGCATGCCTTTCGTTGGTGAATCGGAAGGAGAAGGTATGAGTGAGTCGGGGGATTGTATCGAGTCTGGAGATACGACTAGTTGCAACGGTGCACCGCCAGCATAGTCGCCTGGGGACTGCTCTGAAGGCGAAGAATCCTCCATCGCGCCCTCCGGGACATTTTGGTCATGAGGCGCACTGCGCGACCGACGATGACGCGGACCTTTGCTCCAACGCTTCAAGAGACTCTGCGTCAGTGTCCTGTAGTGGTCCGACGTAGAAGCGATCGAGCGTTGGCTTGCAGGCGACGGGAGGGGACTACTGGTCACAAGCGCCGGTGTGCTCTCAGACGGTCGCGGCAGTTCGTCCGACACAGGTGGAGACGCAAATGGGCTGGTGGTGCTCGACATCAAGGAGGAACACTGCGAGAATGGAGACACAGAGAGGTCAGACGGCGGCTGGAAAAAATCAGGCTCGGATGTCGACACGATGCTGAGCCTCCTGGGACGCTTTCTCTGTGTCCCTTTGGGAGAGGGACTGACATTGAAAGTTAACCCGTCATCCGCAAGACTCTTCTTCCGCGGCACGCGTACGCTTTCGTGCCTGCATATGGTCAGACGATTCATCGTCAATCCAGAGAGGCTCAACGCCGAGCTGGAGCGCGCAAAAGATGCGGAGGCGCGGAGGGCCTTGGGAGCTTGGAAAATCTCATCCCGAGCAGTTGCATACGATCGCGCCGCAAGTATCGGCGCAGAAACAACATCCTGCAGTCCCTGATCGACCGTCGCACGCGCAGTGGGTAAGGAACGGCGGATGACGATGGTGTCGGAATCAGAATTGCCAGGACTGAAGATCGCCTTGACTGAATTGGCAGAAGAGCGGCGGCTGTGCGTCGGCTCGGACTTGTTTGACGAAGGCACGTCTGCCGCTTTCGCTGGTGTTGAGATCGGATTTTGACTACTGAACGAAGGCGACGCAGATTCATTGGACGCCGGTGGCTCCTCGTCGTCCTTCGCCAGCTCCGGGAGCGACTGAATCGTCGGCAGGGCATTCATCATTTCGAACGGCCCCCCGTCCAATGTCGACGGAACAAGATCGCCCTTTCCATCGCAGTGAATACTCGGAGTCGGCTCGTTAATCCAGGTAGGGGGATGAAGCTGAGATTCTCGGATAGAACTAAGCCAAGCGTCCTTCTCCCTTTGGCAGGCGGCGGTCAAATCGAACTGGTGACCCTTGCAGATAAGGCTGAAAGTGCATGGCAAAGACGCTATTCCGAACCCAAGTAAGTAAGCTTCGAGTCACTCCCGAACAGCAAAGAACGCACTATCTTCCTCCTCCGAATCTATGACGTTGAACTCCCCTAGTCGAAACCAATGTCTCGGCTCGTAGACCTTGCCCTTGGTGACCTTGACGAGAATCAAGTAGCCCCCGATGTACAAAAACGCGCCGAGATATTTCGCATTGATATTGGTCCCATTGCTGGGTGGTTTCGAGGACTGATGATGCATAACATCCAGCGATCCCGCCAATAAACAGATGCCGAGCGAGGACAGAAAACTCGAGGTCAGTATTTGAACCGTGGGCTGCCCGGACGACATATGCGACGTTGCCGACGCGGGATCCACCAACGCGATGCGTGACACTATGAGAGCAGACTGCATCTTCACCTCCGCACGATGCCGCGCCTCATCCACAGCGCTCGCGACGTGCCGCATCGCCTGCGCCGCGCTTTCCACTACAACGTGCACATGTGGGCGTGGACCCGGGTACGACATTGCGCGGAGCGTCTTTCCAGGACGAAGCTGGTCCAGAAGCAACGGGTATTTACATATCCGCTGGATAGGCTTGATCATGTAGTCCAGGAAAGCAAGCCGGCGCGAATGGTGCCTGTCTCGTCCTCCTTCCAACGAGCTCTCCTTCGAGTTCGCTCGTGATCGCACTCGCCGGACCGCACCGTCCAAAGAAGTCAACGAAGTCGTCCGCTTCCGCAGTTTGTTGGACTGCGAACGCTCCTCATTGTCACTGCTTGTAGCGGATTCGGGCGATCGCAGGGATTCGGGCATACTGTCTGGAGTGTCCGCGTCGCTCATGTTGGCGATTAGAGACGCGCAAAGTTGTTCATAGGCCTCCCATTCGAACGGATGTTGATGTTGAGCCCGGTGCACGAGTTGCAAGGCTGCCGTATGCCCGGTACAAAACGTTTGATACGCGTCAAATCGGGATGCCTACATGATAAGTCATGGCATTCAGTCAAAATGACGAACGGATCGACACAGCACCTACGTCCGTCGCAAACTTGGTCGCTACCTCTCCAATGGCCGCGTCTATGTTGGCAATCAGCTCCTTCTCGTTCAAAGGGCCGACTGCGGATATTTCCATGGGAAAGCGCAGCGGCAGCAGAGCAGCACGCAGCTCTTCCACGAAGTTTTCGTGCAGCTGCAAGACCTCTTCCGCATTACGTGTCAGGAGGTCGACTTCGGTATTTGTGAAGAGGGACCGCGACGAAGATTTGGGCTTCGTTTGGAGGGTGGTGAGCGGGTGAAGGCCTTGGTCAGACAGGACCGAGCTTTTGGGGAGCTGAGTGTAAGAACTGTTCCTCGAACTGGAACCGCGGCTGAAAGCGCCCCCGGAAGGGCTTCGGCTCAATGAAGGGAGGTGACGCAAGTATATCTGGATTCGGAGTCAGAGTGCTTTTAGAGAGCGGGACTTGCGGCGGGTGCTTACTGTATATAGTGCGCGCAAGTCTGCTAGATAGCTGACTTCGGTCGAAAGCAACTCCATGAGGGCATGGTATTTGCGAACATCGTCTTTTGCTTTTGCCACGGCCCCAGCATCGTCGGATTCGCTCCCGAGCTCGGATTCTGGTGAAGAGACATTGCTGACACGGGTGGCGTCCCTGCGCGGTAGCGAAGGGCGTCGGGATAGCGACTCCGAAGTAGCCCGTGAACGACGCGGGGTGGGATTATCAGAAGCAATGACGGGGAACGACGAGGAATGTGAAAGTGGGGAAACGTGTTTCCCGACGCCACATGATGTCGCTGAGCGTCGGATAACATTGATTGAGGGAGGTGTTGGCGGGGTGGCGATCCAAGTTGGGATATGCAAAAGCAAATGGCTGAGATCAGGTGAATTCGAAGACGATGACGATGTTCCTGCTCTTGGAGAGCCAACTCGGAAAATTTCTTCGCCATTGGCCATGGGCGAGGTAGGGGTGCAGACTGGCGACGCGGTTATAGAAGGCATTGGCAAGAAACCAGATATCGAGAGTCTGTAGTCTGCCGACTTTGGAGAATGGCGCAAAGCGCGCCTGTCGCGTATGGACATGATGGTGGCGAGAAGAGAGGCAAAGGGAGAATCATAAGCTTGGGCCTGTTGTTTACCTGACGCGCGCCAGTCAGGGGGCATGATGATCGAAAAAGTCGTCACAGCGCCGCTGACGCCCACAATCCACAGTCGTCAAGTCCATTTACCCGGCCCACCTACCTTTATAGCACGCCCCATTATCGACCACAGCTACCGCGCCGCGTTAGATTGTACCAGTTCCGATCTTCTCGTCTAAAGCCTCTCCGAACCGGACTTACCTGAGTTCATAGCATGTTGCCTCTTTGGGAACATCTAAACATCGCATCATTTGCCCGCACATCCGACCCAGATCCGCAAACATCCCAAAATTACCGCAATAATATTTACCACACAATAATCTACACTGTATGTCTAGTACAGGTCCAGCCCGTCGTCGGACCGCGCGGAAAATGGAATATTCCGCTTCTCGGACTCTCGCAATCGCCCCTCCTCCTTGTTAAGGAATTTTCGCAACCCACTCACTCCCTCCCCATTGAAAACATGATACGCTGCTTGTTGATCAGCGTCATAGTCCTAGCGATACGGCTTAACAACAACGCGTCATGACACACAACAGTCGGACAACGTACCTCAGGCGGAGGGTCGGAAAAGCGACGGACTCCTCTCCGTCGGATGACAGAGGGGATCCCGGTTACCGACAAATTCTGCAACCGCACAAGCCTCTTCAACAGCAAATGTGTCGCCTCAAGCGTGAGCCTGTCGCAATACGACAGATTCAGTCGCTCCAATTCCAAAGCATGTTCAGCTAGCGCGAACACGGCTATATCAGTTAGCTTGTGTACCCGAACGAGACTCAAACGTCGGATCCCCCGCAGTTCCGCTAGGCAAAACACCGACATGTCGGTAAGATTTCTGCAAACTGAGTAACACCAGCGAATTAATCTTCCCACCAAAGCCTATTTTATTACTTACTCACATCCTACATCGATGCACCGAAGGTTCGTGCAAGCTCGAGCAAGGTTGACAACCCCACGATCAGTAATATTCGCGACATGCGCGAGGACAAGCACATCGAGATGCTCGCCAAGCTTGCATATGCTCTCCAGCGTTCGGTCGCTTAGTTGTTTGCATCCTGCTAAACGCAGATGCTGTATTTTGGGTGCATGGCTGACGATGCCTTCTATTGCAGCGTCCGTAATTCCATTCAAGAAAGACAAATCCAGAATTCGCAAATTGTCCGCCGTATGGCGAAGAACAAGCGGGGGTAGCTCGTCCAGCCAAGTTATTGGCCTTGGTGGAAGCGGTTTCTCGTACCCCGGTGGATATGGGGTGGAGGTTGGCGTCGACGACCGGGAGACAGATACTGCCGGGAACGCTTTGTCTGTCAACAGGGGACACCGAGCCAGCCGCAATGTTCGTAGTTTCCTGTACATGTCAAGGTCATCATTTTTGCGCAAAATGAACGCAACTGCTTTCGCAAATTAAACTTACCGCGAAAAGGTAAAAATGTCTCGTACAGATAATGCACTGAGCAACGGCAGATCGCAGAGCTCCATGACAGTAAGGCGCGAGCACGTCTTCGCGAGTGATGTAATGCATGGGTCCGTAAGCCCGACCAGCCCGTTCAACAGAATCCACTGCAACGGCAGAGACTTGGCCCCCAGCTCAAATACCCCGACGTCGGTGACCTGATGACAGCCACTAAGATCTATCCCCTGCATCGCCCGCATTCAGTCTTGCTCGTTCGACCCAGCGCAAAATTCACCTGCAAGTTAATCGCGTTTGCAGCCAACAGAACGATCGACCGATCTGTCGTAGCAGGCACCGCCGACAGCACGACGGTCTCTAGGTGCGGGCATTCGGAGAACACTGTAGCCAGTTCGTCATCGCTCGGCGCCGTCTCAGAGGGCTCCTGAAGCACGAGGTGACGAACTCTGCGATATTCGTCCTTGGTTGGTAACCGCTCGAGCCTCACCATGTCTTCATGAAAAGACGCCCTGTTGAGGCTGAGCATCGTCCCCGACCATCCAATCCAAGTAGAAAGTCGATATACTGTAAGGTAGACAGAAACGTTGCGAAGGATCGAGGCGAAGGTGCGTCGCGAAGCGAAGGTGAACGGTCACGTGAGATCAAATTTCTCCACAATTGAATTTCGTCATAAGTAACTTCTGCAGACTGACAGTGAGAATTCCGCGAGTATTTTCAGCGCACTCCGCCTTCTTCGCGTTCCTTGAGAAAGAAGTACGTTTGGTTCCAATTCCCATCACCCAAAGCGCCTAGAAAGCCTTTGGCAACGAAAACATCGGTAGCTTACACAGTATTTGCTGTATGCGCTGAGGTACGTCGGACATATAATCATATTACGTCGCCACATATTATTCTCCTCTCCTCGGAGCGTTGTGTTCAGCTCCGGCCTTCATCGAAGCTTCATCGACACCTGAATCCTTCCAAACCGGAATCATGTAATAGATACGAAGATACGCGACGAAAATTTGGCGGCCCGGCCATCTTGGTGGTATTAAGCAGCCTACAGTCGTCGGCTGGGGGTGGGCCCCGATTCTTCTGTCGTTTCAGTGGAATAATATTTCCCCGCTGACGTTGAGAGATGGCAGGCGCTGGGTGTCTGGTGATGCTAGTCCCGAAACTCTTGGCACACTCTCGCGATTCACGTTTCGACTCTCGAAAGCTGTAGCAATTCGGGATGCAGCACTCAAGGCGGCCCGAGCGAACCCACCTTCCCGTCGTCCGATAATCAAGGGTTCGTTCAGTTTGATAGCCGGCACCGCTTTTCGGGGAAGCATCAGTTATCGCAACCCAAAAAAGGCAATAATGCTAGACAGACTCCGGAGGGAATGAATTGTAAACGTATAGTCCCCGCGGATCCATGAACATTAATCTTCGCTCCTGGATAGTTCATTACCCAGCCGGAGATAAGCCCTGAGTACAGCCTGGGGCTTATGTATGATGCGACAATCTCCGGGTCGGTAGCTACATTGACTTTCCGTATCCGAAAATCGTGGAAAACCCAATTACCAGATGCGGCTCGTTGCGCCAATCAAGATTTCCCTTCTGTCTCAGCAATTTCTCTGCTTAATATTTTGAGACAAAGATGATTTCACAATGTTCAATCGGTGCCTCATCAATCACTCATGTCTCATGATCATCTTACACTCAGGTCTCAAATCACATGTTGTTTCATTGTGTCTCAGTATAACAAGACATGCTCAGGTACGAGGTAAGACTTGCGCTGAAACAAAGATTTCTGGGCCATAAAAGTCACATTAACATGAAGTTAGTACATTGAAGAATCTACACAACGAATCTATCAGGCTGCTTTGCCGGAATCCTCTTTCAAACTAACTATCCGATTCAAAACGAGGTAATCACCCTGTTTCCGGACAGGCTCTACTTCAGCCGCTTCGTCCAAGCACGCAAGCCGTGAATCCTTATCCACCGTAAAGTAAGCCACTCTCAAACCCTGGAACCGGATACACTCGTTTCCTACAAGCTGCTCGCTCGTAGCACGCGGAGTATCATCTTCGGGTGACGCTGCTGCTTGAGCACTGTCCTTGAGAGCCTTCTCCGTGCGGTCTTTGCCCTCTCGCCGGGCATCGACCAAAGCTCGCTTAGCGAGAGGCCAGAACCCAGTTTCTACCATCGCTCCCTTGATAACTTCAAGACTATTGGGATCCACGTCGTCCAAGAAGTCTGAAGAGGGCTGATCGCTCTTGAAAAGCTGATGGAATATCCGGATTTCATCAACCCGCACGGGACTCCCAGACGGCGCGTGCTCAGCAACCCACTGAATGAAAGCTTTCGGTTTCTTGACCTCTCCGGAATTCTCCAGCCGGCAAATCAGCTCTACGACCTCTCCAGAAGTTGGATCCGTTTTGTACGACGTGCATGTAATTGGATGAGGCGCCTGGAACAGGCCAACAGTCTTTCCAGGCGCAAGACGGAAGTAGTCCTTCGAGTCCTCCAGCCGGAAATCGTCAGCGTCGATGTAAATTGTACGGGTGAAAGGGATGGTAGTTGTCCCCAAGGCAGCGACTTTGGGGTGCAGAGGTTTCTCGACCATCAACACATCGCCCTCAGGAAGATTCTCGATGGTGACTTTCAGAGGTCGTAAGATCATGAGTAGCCGGGGTGCTGTGCCTTCGAGATAATGCCGTACAGTCTGTTCGAACCGGGCAAGCTCGATGCTGGACGTGGATGTCGAGACACCTAATGTGCTCACAAACGAGGTGATGGCACCGGGAGGCACGCCGCGACGTCGCAGGGCAATGAGAGTGTAGAGCCGTGGGTCATCCCATCCACTAACGTAGCCCTTCTGCACGAGCGCCAAAATCTTGCGTTTCGACATGATAGTGCCCTCAAGATTGAGTCTTCCGAATTCAGACTGCCTGGGTTTGTAGACCTCCAACGCGTCGCATAGCCATTCATACGACTGGCGGGAAAGAACAAACTCCGTTGTGCAAAGAGAATGCCTGAACAATTCATCAGCAAAAGGGGCGCAAAATAGACAGGGCACGAACGAGATGTTTTCGAAACTATCAACTAAACAATGCGTGTAATCGTAGGTGGGATATATTTTCCATTTATCGTGTGTGCGGTGATGTGGCGTTTCCAGGACGCGATAAGCGGTTAAATCCCACATTTGAGGATTCCCGTCTTCGAGATTCATCTTCATCCGCAAATTGGCTTCTTTCGGGCGGTAAAACCCGTCTTTCATTTTCTGGAACTCGGCAAGAGATTCAGATATTGGTCTCGTACGGTGTTCACAAGCTTTGGGAAGGGCGCCGCTTTTCTCTCCCCGCGCCGCCTTTATTTCTTCCTCTACGAAGGGCTGAGAAGTTATCGAGAGTAGGCATAAAGTCGACTCACGCGTGCAATGGCATACATAGGCCTTATCCCGTTTGATCAGTTCCACTGCGAGCTCATACAACCGTTGAAAGTAGTCGCTTGAGTATGTGATCTTCCAAGGCTCGAATCCTAACCACCGTACCATTTCCAAGATACTTTCGAAGTACTGAGCCTCCTCCTTCTCGGGATTAGTATCGTCGTATCGTAAGTAGCACTTTCCACCGTGGTGCGCCGCGTAGCCGAAGTCCACAAAGATCGCCTTAGAATGGCCGATGTGGAGGTAGCCATTAGGTTCGGGTGGGAAACGCGTAAAAACCTTGCCGCCTGTGAAGGCCAGATGCTGTTCACGAAGCTCTGGCCGTATTTGAGGATTACCTCCGGGCTTGTGAAGTGCGCCGAGGAAGCCTTCATCGAAAACACTTTTCCTTGAGGCCGCACCATCGTCCGCAGAAGCTTCAGTTTTGGCAGGACCTGCTTTCTTAGGTTCCTATTCCAGATAGATCTGGTAATCAGACGAAGAGAATCAAAGGAAAGCATAACATACCAACCTTTGCTTTCGGTTTTGCGGCCTCCTTCGCCCCAAATTTATCGTTGAACACCTTCTCGACTGTGTTCTTCACGTCTAATGTATTCGCCCATCGTAATTCAGGAATGTTTTTAACGCCACTGATAACCTGGCCCAAATTCGCCCAACCAGCAATAGCCGCATCTGTTGTATACTGTGCAATCTGCTCGTACAATTCTGCAGCCGTTATGCTGTATCCTGCGGGACAAAAAGAAATCAATCCACCACCACGAGCGCATTTCGTTAACATACCCACACCACAGTTCTTATCGAAATCCGCATCGTCAATCGGTGCAGTAGGGTGACCTTCAACGTACTTCACAGCGGCTACGCGTTAATGGTAAATTCAAGCAACAAACGAAACGAGACGAGAGACGCACCCGTAACCTGATCCACAGTCTTGAGCTGCCCACCAACAATCTTACCGACTACATAAGCACGCCCGTCCTCCGAGATCTTGCCAGACTTGACAATGGCTCCTCCAAGTGCGACGATCAGGCCGGCTTGTTTATCATCCAGCTTCTCCTTCGTGTGCAGATTATAAGTCTCGATGATATCCTTGAGTTCCGCTGCGATCTTAGGCGACTTTGCCGCCTCAATAGCTTTGGCTTCGCTCAATCCGATAGATTTCAGCAGGGGGACGACCGGAACCTGCGCAGCATCTACTTTGTCTTTTGAAACTTTGGACATCCCGATAACGAGATCTCTCCAGACCAGAGTAAGTGAGAGTCAACAAAGAATGCTCGAGGTAAGCTTGAGAGTCGAGTCGAAGTCGAGTCAAAGATTCCAAATTTAGCAGTTTCAACACTTGTACACAACGCGTCCACGAAACTTTGATATTTTATTTAATCCAAATCCAGGCAAGTTAATACAGAACGAGAAGAGAAGGATCCAACTACTAGAATTCGCAGGTGGTAGGTGTCCGGAAGTCGTATACAGACCGAGAAGTATTGTGGGTTTCCTACAGTGATTTCAAAAAGCGACAAGGTCCAGTCTTGAGGGACCTGGACATGAGAAACAAAAAATCTAATGGTGACCGGTGTTGGCACCGCTCGAGCTCGGGCCAGCGCCATCATCAGGAACAGGGGGAGAACGGCGCCCAAATATCAGTGAGGACGCATATTGCTCCGCCGCGTTCAACGTATTCCTCAGACTGCGCTTTACGCTGCGTCCACGCGACTCGCCGCCCCCGTGCGGAGTAGCACCGCCTCCAAGTGCCAATGCAACGGACTCTTGCAGTTCACGCGTCGTGGTAGAGCTGGTTGGTGATGCGGGCTCGCGATATGGCCAGACAACGCTCGCGGTTGCGGACGGTGCCTCTATGTTCGCGGGCCGATTTGCATTCGATGCTGGTCCCTGGGAGTTGCCCACACTCGCAGAAGAGCCATTTGAGTCCATCTCGACAAAAGGCGGGCGCTGGCGCGGTACCATCCCCTCCCCACGCCGCGGTACATGGCGCTCACCGTGTATCTGATTGGCCTCCCGGTGCGAATGAGGGACGGCGCCACGCCCATGCCCAATCTCCGCGTAATTCAGATCCGGCGTCAGTGCCCCATTCCTGGGCGATCCTGGATCCTGCTGATACGTGCGAAAGAAGCCGCCTCCGCCCGACGCAATGCTCCGCTCACTGGGCGGCGGCGAGCGTGAAGTCTCCACGATAGGCAACATATCTGCCACCCCTCGAGGAGCCTGCCTGGCCGCAACGCCGATCCGCGATGGTCCTGCGAATACTGGTGCTGGAGCCGCAGCAATCTGATTATTCAACCGTGTAGCCGCGTCACGCAACCTACTCGTCGTGGACTGGGAATTGTAATCCGTGTGCAGTGGAGGGTGCGTTGATGCACGCGTCGGACGCTGATACCCGAAATCATTACCCGGAACAGGAGGAGGTGGGTGTGTGGGAAGCACAGCAGATCCGCGAGTACCACGCGCCGACGCCAGTTGCTGCAGCTGAAGGAACATGCGACGCGAGCCAAACTCGTCCTCCTCCTCGATGTCCTCAGGGTCAGGCTCCGGTGTGTCATCCTCACGATAAGCTTCAGCGTCAATCTCGTCTTCCTCATCCTCCGTGTCGTCAGTTCCATTCATCTCTGTAAGATGATCGAATAGCTCTGTCAGGAATGCTCGAAGTTGAGACACGCCCTTTCCGGAATAAACACAGAAAGCCATCTGCTGTGTCGAGCTGAATTCCTGTTTAAAAACAACGATGTTAGTTTCGATACTCACGGCAAGATACAATGACATACATGTGGAGGCTCACGACAGAAGCGCTGGAGCTCGGGTTGTCGGAAAGCAGGGACACCAGTCAAACTCAGGTGCGTGAGTTTGTGCAGCTTTTGTAGTAGAAAATGGACCGCCATGACAGATATTTGATCACAGTAGGAAAGATGAATGCGCTCCAAGGTTGCGTGCCGGTCGGCCAGGGAAAAGATAGCTTCGTCGGTGAGATTGTTCACTCTGACAAGCCCCACGCGTCGTAGCTTGGGAAGGGCAGACAATTCAAAGACGGACATATCCGTCAGAAGGACACAATCTGTCAGGATCCGTCAGTCTCGGGCCAAGCGAAAAGGTCCGAAGTAAAACTTACTTGCAAAATCAACATATCTCAGACGAGTGCAGGAGCGTGCCAAGGTGCGAACAGAACGGTCAGTGATCTTTGCCGCATGACCAAGGTGGAGATAGTGCAAGTATCGCCCGAGTTTACAGATGTTCTCGACGGACCTATCTGTCAACAGACTGCACTTGGACAGGACGAGATTCCGGATACGTGGAGCGTGCGCAATGATCCCGTCCACAGCATCGTCTGTGACCTGGGAACATGCGGTCAAATCCAACATACGCAAGTGCTCGAAAGAGGTGTTGAGCACGAGCGGGGGCAGTTCATCGGAAGAGGAGGTAGTGGCGGAAGGAAAGGGATTGGGGGTGTCGACACCAGATGAATCTGCTTTTATTGGAGAGGGGAAGCCGGCGTCGGTGAGTTCGGGGCAATGGGAGAGGCGCATCTCGCGCATATGGTTGGAGTGGGTCCATATATCACGAACGGATATGTCGGTGACGAGCTTGCAGTGATTGAGGTCTATTTCAAGGAGAAGGGGGCAGGACAGCGCCAGCGCAGACACGGAACGGTCGGTTATCTGCTCGAGATAGCTAAGCTTCACGCGCCGCAACAGGGGGCAGTGGGCCGCGAGTGCGAGGATTCCGCGGTCAGAGACGCGTTTGCAGCCCGCAAGGTTAATGCCTTGCAGGCGAGTCGCGGAGGACGCGAGGCCGACGATCGCGGTATTGGAGGTGTTGACAACACCTGTGAGATCGATGGCAACAAGGTTCGCAAAGCAGGGAAGAACCTTGTTGAGAGTTTCTGTAGAGATGTGATCACAATTGACAAGGGTGAGCCGTTCAAGGCGGCTGCAATGGGCGAGGGTGCTGAACGTGCGATCTCTGAGGTCCTTCCCCAAAGACAACAAGTTCAGGCGACGAATGAAGCTGGCATAGGTGAATGTCTGGTCGGGCGAGTCGAGCAGAGTCGTCATCTTCACCAAGGTGTCGTACTTGGGGAAGGCGGGCTTGTGCCAAAGCAACTCGACGGAACACTCACACCACGTCCGACAGACCTGGAGCGCGGTATGAAGGTCTTTTACTGCATGAAGATGCTTGAGAATGTGAATGAGGAGCTCTGGCGGTACACGGGCCATAGGACCGAGAGCTGCTCCTGCGGGGACGAGGGAAAGGCGTTTGTTGCGAGTCCATTGAGCGGGAGAAACGACGAGGGCATCTGTGCTATCTTCTGCGGCGAACTCGATAGAATGGTGGTTGTCATCGTCGTCGTCGTCGGATAAGGAGCGAGTGGATGGGTTACAATGTTTGTAGGTGACCATTGCAGCGGCAACGATGGTTGTGGTCAAGTTGTGGTGAGGAACAAGCCCGTCCCACACGTGCTGACCGCATCTCTCAAGGGTCGACTCGTTTAGGCAACTCTCCCCCACGACGTAAATATCGCCTCGGCGTCCACAACTCAATTGAAGAAACTACTTGTGACTCAGAGGAACATTTTGGTCCCAACCGCAGCTCAGTTCAACTCAAGAAATTCGAAAACAAACACTTGGATTACTGAAGTCACTCTGAATCAGAGCACGCTGCCAGGGCCCAGTTGAACGGCGATCAAGAGTGTCCTTTAGTGTGAAAAATATGGCTGTCCTTCAGGCGACGACGGCGAAGTGGTCATGCAGCCTTGCACTGTCAAATCACAGGCGAACTCGAGGTTGAACTTCGAGTTGACATGTCGATTGGCAGTCTCAATGGACTCGGACGAAGGAGGGTGGAGGTGGATTCGAGAACTTGAAATGTTCAAGTCCCTAAAAAGCTGCTGGTGTGGGCACATGGAATGTCATGCCGAAAATCTCAACTAGGTCAGACCAACACTCGAGGATACCATGACACACCACCTGCAGCCAGCCACAATTAATTCAGAAGACGTACACTTAATGCACAACAACATCCCCAACCTCTCCAACCATAATTCGTTTCGGGCGGCCATCTTTCCTTTTCCCTACAATCTTCTCTTCAAACTCCTTCGTCGGAAGACGCTCCAACGTCGGATCTAGTGTATCGTCCAGAAATGCCAACGACAGCGTCACTGCACGATCCATCAACTTCATAGCTGCTTTCGTGCGCACCAGAGGAAGCACCGGGAAGTCAGAAAAGGACGCATGTTGCGAGCCCACTGTTTGAGTTTCATCACATTTGAGATATTATGCCACTCGTCAAAGGGGAACGCACCGAGCGTCAGCAACCGCCGTCCGTTAGGCTCCCAAGCCTTGACCACCTCTGCTAGTCGCGTAAAATGCACAGTCCATAGCGTGAAGACCTGAGAGTTGATCACTAGCATCTGTTCTAGCAGCCGGTCGTTGGTCTTCTGTGCCAAAGCGCCATTCTCCAGGCCAGACTCCGCCTTGAAAAGTTCGGGTACGGATGAAGTGGGCGTCGGGCCAGGAGACGGTAATGGCTCCAACCACGGATCATACAGAATCGCCTTGCTAAAGGGTATCGGTGCGAATTCTGATGAAGGTGGAGGAGAAGACAGAATTGATAGCTGTATAATTGCATTCGTTGCAAGAATACTTCAATAATCGTCGATTGAATAGCGGAAACGAATACTAAACTCACCACAGTACACCCGCCAAATGAATGCCCAACAAGCGCAACATCCTCACAATTCACCAACGGCTTTCCTGACTTGTTGGTCCAGCTTTTCAGGTCAACCGAACCCCCATCCAGCTCCTGCAACGCGACCCCATCACGCACCAAAGCACAAAACGCCTCATATATGCGATAAATCTCATGTTGTCGGAACACCAACTGGTCCGCACGAAGCGGCAGCACACGCGGAGTCGCCTCCTCCTCTGTCTCTGGCGGGAACCTGCATTGAGCTATGCATGTCAGACACCCAACGCGGAGAATTGCGCTTACACGACGTCGTCTTCGCGGCAGTATAATACCGTCCGTTCACGCAGGGCACCAGACTCATCAAGAACGCGAGAAGTGCAAGCAGGGCCCGTCCCGTCGCGGTGCTCGATTGCTAGCACAACCTTGCCTGCCGCAGCCATCTCCGAGCAGAGCTGAGAGTACGCAGTGCGACTCCCGACCAGCCCATGCGAGAAAATGACCAGCGGCCAGCTGTTACCATCGCCGGGATGCAGAAGTGGCGCATTTTTGTAGGCGGGTATCTGAGTAGAGTTTGAATACCATTGCATATGCCGCGACAAGGCGCATTGTCCGAGTCGCACAAGGTTTCGTAGTGTTGCATACCTTCAGCCTCATTCCAAAGAGATAGAGCACAGGCCAGAGGAGCCATGCAGGAAGTCCACTAAATCGCACATAGCCTTTCAACGTCGCGCGAACCGGCCTGGAAGACGTGTATCTCCGTTCGAGACCTTGAACACAATTTCTTTACCTGACCAACCAGTTCAAGCCCCTTCTAGGCCGTGGTTTGCACGAAAGGTCTGCAGGGTAGTACGCAGTGAAAGCAGCCTCTTCCAGTACCAGAGTAGGCTCATTTGTTGGGAAAGTTGCGGTGCCAACACGAATCCTCGGTACAGGGGCGCGTAATTCGACAGCGCCGACAGGAAAAGCGCCACGCGCCGAACGGAGGTTGAGGTTGAACATAAAGAGGCGTAACTAGAGCTCCAGAGCGAAGACCATGGCTTGCAGCACCTTGCACCACGGAAGCTTATTTAAAAATCTTCAGTGAGTGCCGGGACGGTCATGTCGGGTACCATTCGATTGGGATGTGGGTTGTTGACAGCGATCCCAGCTGTTCCCATGAATCATCTCCATGATGCCAAGGTGTATGTATACAGTTCGACTAATTGTCTGTTCACTATCTCTACTTCTCCAACGAACGCCCACTGTGCGCCAGCCCCGCGATTTGTGTCTGCGACGAGTCCCAGGCACTGGGCGTATGCAATCCCGCTAGCGCACGGCGTGCCTCTTCCATGCTTGCCATATGGGTAATGGGGTCTCGCAAGTCTCCGCGTCCTTGCTGCAGACGATTGTGCAAGACACGGAAGTTGGCCGATCCTGCTTCCTGCGCAGATACAAAAGTGGGACCTGCACCAGGGAAGAAGCTAGCTACGGGAGCAGCATCCGAAAGCGTGTCGAACAAAGGACGGAAGTCGCGTTGCGCGGAAGTATCCTTGCTCTTATTCAGTTGCTTGCGAAGCTCCTTGATCTGCGCCTTCATTGCCGTGGCGAAGCTGGGCTTGTCGTCGCCTTCGTATCCAGCAAGGGTAACCAAACAGGAGACACTGACGAGGAAAATCAGCCTTGAACGATTCAAATATAGAATGCAAGAACATACAACGCCTCCTTGAGGTACGCGAAGCTGAATTGACCGGTTTGGTCCGCGATTTCCTCTACCAAGGTGTCAGGAAAGTCAACCTCTTTATTGTCCTTGAGCTTGTTTTGCCAGTATTTGGCGTAGAGGACACGTTCGTCACGAGTAGGATCGTCGAACAAGCTGCACATAAAAATATTCACCTCCCGCAAAGCTCCCAGCAAGAAAGTTCAACGTACTATTTGCGATCGAACCGACTTGGACGGGTGCTCAAACCAGGATCGAGACGGTCAAAGTGATTGGTCGTGCCTATCACGAGCAGCCCGTCGTTGCCCTCCAGGCCGTCAAGTTGGTTCAGGAAAAACGACCGGTTGCGGTCATTGATCAGCGCGTCAAGATCTTCCAGTACCATGACACACGGCGAGAGTAGCCGCGCCATACTGAAGACCTCCTGCATTGCGGCCTCCTCTCCAGCCCAATGCTGGAATGACTTGATTAACAAAGGCGCAAACCCTAGAGCATCACAAGTTTTCATGATAACCTTGATGCTGATCGTCTTGCCATTGCCCTGTAAGAGGAGTGTCAGAAGAAGTAGGTTATGGTGCGGCTCTACCAACAGGAGGACCATGCATGATGATGCCGCGCTGGAGAGCAAGTCAGAAGAGTTGAAGAACTTGTCACAGATGAAATCAAAGTCAAAGACCTTCCAAGGGATAACTAGATCTCTATAAACTTTTTCTGACTTGAAAAATCCATAGATGTCCTTTTGCAGCTCTTTCTTAAATGCTGACATTGTTATATGAAGTCAGTTTTCATTCGATTTGAGGACCAGTCACCCACTATCGTCGAGAATGACGTCTTTCCAATCGGCGCTCTGGACACTCATCCACAAAGCATGATCTTGGGACCAATAACCACGATTATACACCCAGATTTCTTCATCGGCAGTGCTGTTCCGCGTTCCCATGGAATACAGGAATTCCCGAGCGGGGTCTTGAGAGCCTGTGGACATATTCTTCGTATCCTTGGCCTTCAATGTACAGTAGACTGAGGCGCACCTTCATGCAGAATTGCATACAGCGTCCTGAATCCATATATAGTCGGATACTGCAAACAAAGATTGAGTACTTGGCTGCTGGTCATAGCACAGTCCGAGAACTCACGGTGACAGCATAGACAATGAAGTCGTATTTCTATGCACGGAATAAGGTTGAATGGGTGGGGGTGTACATACCACACTTACCTTCCAAGCGCCAACAAAGGCAGCAAACTCGACCGAATCCAGAAGGATACCAGTGGCTTTACCATTGACGCGTCGACCAGGATAGAACGCGGTAGTAGTTACCAAGGGCGCATTTGGCAGCGGAGAGAACAAAGCATCGGGGAAGTTGAGAGGATTCTGGTATGTCATGACGACTGAGTGCTCGGGATATGCTTTCTTGAGGACATTGGCTGCCTGTAGCGGCTGCGCCTGATGTTCCCCGTCAGCGTGCTTCGACCATTGACGATGGAACTCGTTGCCGTGGCTGGCGTCAGCCCAGATGTTGACAAACTCGTCCGCAGCTAACGACTCGCCCGTTTGCGACATGGTGGCAAGATACTCAAAAAGTACTGGGGATCAAGCTTGGAAGGGGGTTAGAAGGACAGGTTAGCGCCGACAGAGGCGAGGCAGATGGAGGTCAAGGTTGAAGAGATGGTCAGTCAGTTTCAATTTAAGTACGACGGCATTCACAACTGCGGGGAAGATGATGAACGGGTGATCCAAGCCGGTCCCGGTTCGGCAATCTCCGATCAACCTTGGCCTTGACCTTCACGTACTTTGTCTGCTACTTAACTCTGAGCTCGTTTGGTTTCATACCTTGTTACTCTGAGTCCCTAGGGCACAACATTGAACCCAGCCAGTAAACCGCTATGGCCAACTCGTTAGAAGTCCGGGCGATTCTCGACCTGCCTTCCACCTCATCCGCAACTCCCACTATCCCGCAAAAGAAACTCTCTGTCCCCACCATCCGCAAACCCGAGGGCATCTCCCGCGAACTATACTCCTTAATTGGCCCCTCCTCCACCACTCTCGTCGCACAACTCGCAAAACCGCGTTTAAAACAGAAACCCAACCTCAACGCAGGCTCCAAAATAAAATGGTGCTTTCGAACCCACTTCAAGTAGGTCCCCGCGCGTTAACGCTCTGGAAACAGGGAATGGCGACCGTTCAAGAACGGTGGACGCACCGATTCGCTGCAGCTGAAACATTGGGTGAAAGCCTCAACTGAGGCGGATGCTGGTACGCTATGTAGTTGCATTATCTTCTGTTTCGTGTACAAGCAGTTGAACAGAGTACCCATTTGCCAAATACAATATCCAACGGCCTAAATACAACGATTACTCGTTGGAAGAATACACCACTCATTTAGAAGGTAGAAATAACTGTGTTTAGGCGATTGCCACTGTTCACCGCTCACAGATGCCAAGTGGTCAAAGGAAGAGACAGACTACCTCATGAACATTGTAACCGAATACGACACCCGGTGGTATGTTATATACGATCGCTACGAGTTTCCCGGTGGTGTAGCGCGGTCCATGGAGGTTGGTCCAAGCTAACCGAATTTATCGCGTTCATTTCTGAATTTTCACAGGATATCAAAGACCGCTATTGCAGTATATGCCGCAAACTGATACGCAGTCGCCCATGGACTGGGGACGAGAGCAGTAAGAATGCCCTGCTGTCCAGTTTCTCCTTCGACAAAGGTGCGTCCGCTTGGTCTCCATAGAACATATCAATTTATGTTTCCCGTTTAGAGCGAGAAGAAATGCGCAAGCGATATGTCGCCAGCCTAGAAAATCGCACTCCAGAGCAAATCGCTGAAGAAGAAGCTCTATACATGGAAATAAAGCGTCTCGAGCAGAACGAAAAGCGCTTTAAACGCGAACGCGACGACCTCCTCCGCACCATCGGCGGTATCGACTCTGGGCTCCCCGACGTCGTCGAAGACGAGATGCAACTAACCGGCCTCTCCTCGTCCGAACTCAAACGTAGTAAAAAGAAAGGTGGCGACCTCGACACACCAGCCACACCACTACTCAGCACCCCGCTCTCACGTCGCCCGACCATGCCTCCGCAGAACACTGCAGCAGACCGGCAACACTGTATCACGCGCACAGAAATTCCCGGTGCGACCAGTGCGACGAAGGCCGCACACCAGCCCGCGTACCTCCGTTCGTTCAAGCTGCCGTATCCCAAGGCGGCGATCGCGCAGAAGGTCACACAAGCACTGGCGGAACTTGGTGTATCACATGCGCGACTGGTGATGCCGACGCAGGGTAACGTTGCACTGCTTGAGGGGCTATTGGACGCGACGTCCACGCTGGTAGACATGAAAAAACTAGTGGACAAGGCCGAGTTCGATATTCAAGTCCTGAAGACCCGTTTAGGGATGCAAGGTGCAGCTAAAGCGGAGGAGACGGATGGAGATGTGAACGCCATGGACATGGATGATGGCAATGACGCAGACGCCGATATGGATGGCGATGCAGACGGTGAGGGCGAGGACGGCAGAGCTCAAAGCGTAGTGAGCACAAGGAGCGCGCGGAGTCGGAAGCATGTACGTAGTACCACAGCTTCTTCCTTTCTTCTTCCAACTTCAACTGGATACTCATGTCTTCTCAACGCATCTAGAATCGGCGGTCCATGTCCATCTCTTCCGTTGACACTTCTGCCACAGTCTCCACGCGGGCTGGAACGAAACGACAACGACGGGGTTGAGTGACAGATTCTTCCAGCGTGAAAATTCATTGCGTGTCTGGCCTGGTCTGGAGGATACAGTGTAATCGACTGTGTCATAGCGTTAGAAAGACAGAAATAACCATGTACATCATGATAGCGTGAGGCGAAGCCCGGTGAAGTGAGGTAGTCCGTGTACAAGATGCGAATGGAACGACGACGAGACATTGGAATGGAGCGCATTAGGTTGTGAATCGGAGAATAAAGTTGACGATGATAGCAATGAGAAGAGAGACGCAGAGAACAGTCTACAAGTGATACGATAGAAACAACCAAATGAGCAAAGTGAACGAGAAATGGGAACAATGTTATTCGAGAACGCACCGGACCTAACCGGTCATCGTACGGCCCTCTCCCACCCCGTCTAATAGACGCAGCGCGCCAATGGTACGTATATAGCGCATACACCATTATGGCCATTGCTGAGATAGAAATAACTCAATACCGACCTGATAACCGCCCGCCACAAAGAAATCAACTCACCGATGACAGAAAACATCGCTGCGCTTATTTTCCCAACCTATATCAAGTCAACGGTCAATACACATAGAAATAAAAGAAGCCAAGGCACGAATGCGCGCGCACATTGTCGCCAAAATTTAGCAAGCCGACTGCAAGCCCGCCCAATACGACTGTAAAATGCAACCAAGAGAGGAAAGTGCGTTCGTTGGCGAAGGAGACTTTGGGTTCGACGCGTACGGGGAGCGCTATACGCTTCGCGGCTGTCCGTTGCAGAAGAGGCTGCGTCGACATGGTCGTTTGCGTTGAAGAGACTTCAAGCTTGGTATTCTTAGGCGCACGTTCGTGAAAGCCAAGCCTTCGGTGATCGGGCCATCGAGCCGACGTCGGCTTCCAGGGACCCACAAACTCGGCTTTAATTTTCAGGTCAAAGGCCTACAGAGACTAGTGCAAATGGTTGGCCAATTGCTGCACAAAAATATGGGATACTACGGAATGCCGCACCGAACCCGGTTTGTGACTCAAAACATTCAAGACGAATTGATTCCAAAGTTCCGACTTGGAGAAAAAGTACATAGTCTGAGGAGATACACAGAAGAAAACTCAGCGGGGACCAGGAGGGCCGGGGGGTCCTCCTCCTCCTCCTCCTCCTCCTCCCATCATCCGCAAACGATCCGGATGAATGCTCGGCCCTGATCCTGGCGCGGAAGGTCCGTTTTGGTTGTTGGGGTCCGAAGGCGGAGGTCCATTGAAGCCTCCGGGGGGGACCACCAGGAGGTCCGCCTAACCGAATTATCAGTCGCATAGTTCTGAAATTCGCTGTGTGTTGGGTGAGAACTTACCGTTTGGAGGGAAAGGCGGCATGGCGCCATTGGGAGGACCGTTTGGTGGGAATGGTGGAGGACCTGGAAACAGAGGAGGAATCAGCCTTTGGTCAAGTGAAGAAGGGCAATGGAATACGACGCACCACCGGGGAAACCGCCTGGAGGGCCACCCATCGGCATACCATTTGGCGGGAAGGGTGGAGGTCCGCCCATCATTGGAGGGAAACCGCCGGGACCGGGAGGGAAAGGTGGTCGTGCTGAGGATAAATCAACATCAAATCAATGTTCTAGAGAGTAAAGAACGTACGGCCTCCGAAACCGGGAGGCGGGGGTCCCATGGGACCTCCGAACATGGGCGGCGCACCTGCGGAGATTTAGCGAACCTCACAGACACACACGGAATCCACGCACCAAACGGAGACGGACCACCCAAGTGTTGCGGACCAAATCCGAAACCACCTGGAGGGGGACCGCCGCTAGTCTCGTATGCCGAAGTAATCTGGTCGATGATGCTCTGTGCCTTGTCGTGGCCAAGGGCTGGAAAAGCCAGGTGAGAAACAACATTGTTGGAGCAAAGGGTCCGACTCCTTACAAGCATAGTAGTCCCGAACGTTAGACAAGTGGTTCCTTCCGCTGTTGTGCGCCTTTCGCACTAGAAATGTAATCAGCATTTCGAGTCAAATGAACGGAGCGAATTGAGCTACCAGACGTGGAATCATGGGTGAGAAACACATCGCAGTAGTCGCAGTAGTGTTTCTGTAATGCTAATTAATCGGAGTTCGATATGTGAACCTGAAAATTTGGACTGACCGGCATATTGAGGTGAAAGGAAGGAGTGTGATTGTCACAGGCGTGACAGTGCTTTCATGGAGTCCTCCTCCATCCAGGAACCATTCGATTTAATTCGTCTGTCGCTCAGCGAGCGCGTTTTCGTCAAACTCAGAGGCGACAGGCAACTCACCGGCATCCTCCACGTCAGGACGCGCTCTTTTCGTACTAATATTCGTTGTTTACGCCTCAGTGTGTAGGCGTACGATGGGCACATGAACCTCATTATGAGCGATGTTGAGGAGACGATCATGATTGTAGACCTAGAAAGCGCGCCGGTTGGCCAGCCAGCAACAGTCAACGTAGGTGCTGCTTATCGCGCTTCAATTCCTCTCACTCTGGATATACAGGTTGCTAAACGAAAAATGGACATGCTATTCGTACGGGGCGATGGGGTTATCTTGGTGCGTCCCCTGGTCTTTCAGACGAATACAGCGTCTCAATGGCGACGCAGGTGTCTCCTCCGTCACGGACATAGAGTCCGACTGCCAATATACTTTTCGGCAGATGTATTGTTTGATCGTTGTGCCCCTCGACTTGCCCCCAGTTATACAGGAATAATAATGTACACACACACATTGAGAAGAGAAAACAACTTCATCATCATGGCTCTCGGCTGCCCTCTACCTCTCGGTCATTCTCTTCACCCACAAGAGTCCACGGCGTCGATATCCCGGATGAGGTTGCAGATGTGGGTTGTATGATAGGTGCAGGGGGCGGCTCAACAAGCTCATCGTCGGGCTCAGGCGCGACTTCGCCGGACGGCCATGTCTGGTCCCGCATCCATGACAAATGTACAATCTTAATCTTCATTTGTCACTTAGTATCACAATGCAGACGACGAAGGGCTATGAGACATACAACGAGTCTCATGGGCAGCCGTCTTTTCAAGCGTCCCCCAGCCCCGAGACCTTTCCAGATTTTCTCGACGCTGCCAAACCAAACTTCATCGCTGGTGAGGGCGTCAGGCGCGCTAAGAACTTGTTCCAATTTTCTCCGTGAAGATGAAGGTTCTGGGGCACGAGGCGGTACTGTTGGTGTCAACCACTTAGCCCGTCGAGCATTGTAAAAGTCGACCCCAGTCAAAGCTGGCGAGTCAGAGTGAGAGGAAGATGGAGAGTCGATCATTGTGCCGCACGTGCAGTGATTTCCCCTTCTTCCCTCCCTCAACCTTGCCGCGCGCTTTTTGTACTTGAAGCGCCTCCACGATGAACATCCGCCCAATACGCGTCGACGACCTCCCAGGGATGCAAGCCTGCAATCTCCAAAATCTTCCTGAGAATTATACCATGAGATACTACCTTTACCACGCAATGACCTGGCCTTCTCTATCCTATGTCGCCGAAGTATGTCTGTGCTCTTGTCCTGATCTCTGCAAGCTATATAATGCGGTAGGACCACAAAGGTCGGATAGTAGGCTACATACTGGCAAAAATGTAGCCCTCAAAACAACGTTTTGTTTTGCATGACTCTGTCTGATATGTGGTGGTAGGGACGAGGATGCTGCAGAAGACGCTGAACCTCACGGGCACGTAACCAGCATATCAATTCTACGGAGCTACAGGCGGCTTGGTCTCGCAAAGAAATTAATGGTGCAATCTCGTATGTGTCGTTCCGTTATATGTTTAGTCCTCCTACTTCAGCTCACTGTAATTTTCCAGAGGAGGGTATGTGCTCCAAGTACGATCGAGTGCGAAAAATTGAGCTTATTGCTCTTCCTCAGCCATGGCTACGATCTATCGCGCCTCCTACGTCTCCCTACATGTCCGCAAATCAAATCGTGCGGCCCTCGGTTTGTATCGTGACACCCTAGGTTTCACCGTAGAAGACATCGAGAAAAAATACTGTAGGTTATTTTTTGAGCCCGCAACATGGTCGATAATAGATTTCCAGATGCGGACGGAGAGGACGCATATGCCATGCGTCTGTCCTTAAAACCCTAATGCATGACTTGAGACAGAATCGATGAAGCATCACTTCTGGGAAGCGTCCAGCCACACGGACGTGTAGAGACATCCCTGTACACTGCTTAATATTGAAAAGAATAATGTAATACATGGTTCCGAGCAATATCTACAAGCTTACTGCCATTCCTTCCCCCACTCCGCCATCTCAGGCGGTTGCTCCGCTCGCTGTTCCAGCGGTTCGCGGTTCAGTGGAGTATCCGTCCGCTCAGGACCTTTGATATCCACCAAAACAGCAGCGCGCGCGCCAACAACAGCTTCTCTGATCACTTGCGCGGCCTGAAGACCCAAATCATAGTACCCATCGTTGGTCTTCGCGGCGAACATGCCGGTATGGGCTTCTACTTCATCGGTAGCTACTCCATTGCGCGCGAGGATGAAATGTGGCCCTGCAGATGACGATTTCTTCGGTAAAACGATGAAAGTTCGTTCCGGAGCACCCAGCAACAGATTCGGCGGCAGGTAGGTATAGAAGCTGCCAGCAACAATCAGCCAAAAATCTGAACAGCTCTTGAATACGCATACTTTCGGAACAGCACTCCTTCCTGCTTTTGAGCATTCACAAGAAAGTCAACCCGCTTGTTGTTCTCGTCCGCATTCCAGAGATGAGACACGTATTTCATATGATCCGTCGCCCATGAATACCCAAGGCCCAGATCATCCCGCTTGTAATACGTTGCTCCAGCGGCGGCACCAGCCAGCAAGGCGCCTCCTGCCGCGTACGCCGCCGTCCCTGCCCATTTGCCCCACCCAGACGCAGGCGGTGTAGCTGGTGCAGATGGGGGAGCTGATTTGGTGCCAGCGCCAAAGCCGCCAGCCAAGGCGCCGAAGAGACCTGTGCCAACGGTCCGTGCGGCTTGGGCGTATTCCACGGCTTTGGTCGCGCTGTTTTTGAAGACGCCGGGGTTGAGTCCGAGATACTATGTACGTTGTTTGATCAGAGACGCCGTGAGAGAGAGAAACGGAGAGTTGGGTCCCACTGGGGTGTCGAATGCAAGGATGGCAATAATCTTGGGCCAGAGAATGTAATCAGGCTGAGTCTCTCGACCTTTCAGAAATTCCCGTAGTGTGTCGGCGGCAAGCAGCCCGCCCATACTGAGGTTCTTGTCTTGAAGCTATTCTGTTCTGGTGCAGGGAAATCGAACATACCTGTGGCCGCACAGTACGATCTTAGCCTTCCCAGCACCTCCGCCGGACGCCACCTCTTTCTCGACCGTAAGAGTCGTTAACCAATCAGAGAATTTGATAACAGCTTCCGTCTGTATACTCAGTATTGAAGGCAGCT
This sequence comes from Favolaschia claudopus, assembly GCA_037176885.1. Taxonomy (NCBI): domain Eukaryota; kingdom Fungi; phylum Basidiomycota; class Agaricomycetes; order Agaricales; family Mycenaceae; genus Favolaschia; species Favolaschia claudopus. The sequence continues at coordinate 420,826 of JAWWNJ010000085.1, forward strand.
ATTGGCATGCAGAAATCCAGCAAGTACCAGGTTGCCTTTCGTCTACAGTAAGAAGCAAGCCTGTAGTTGACTAGTGGCTCTACCGCATAGCAGCGGAGTGCATACCTCATAGGCCGGAAACACAACACAGTCGACCTAGAGTCGTTCAAGTTCGTCAAGGTTCTATGGTTCCAGAATCGAAGGGTGGTTGAACCAACCGAAGTGTTGGGGATGGTTTCTGTCAGGATATGTCGTAGCCTTGCCGGGAACTCCAAGAAGGTCTCGTCGGTGCCTTTGAAGCCGTGGATGAACACGACGATAACTATGTCGGAGACTGTTACCGCTAGGCTTGTCGATGGATCCATTCTTGTCGTTGTGGACTGGCACTGATAGTGGTCAAAGCGCAGACTCAGATCATTGGTGTGACATCAGCGCGCGCAAGACTATTTTTGGATCGCAAGCAAATGCACTCTTGCTTCGATGCTTCGAATAGACATACAGGGATACATACAATATGGTACACAAAATACATAGATTCATTGGCTTATACTCTGACTCCTGTACGGCGCTTGAGTCTGGAAAACAAAGGACGAGGACGATCCCTGAGAAGGATACTGAGACCCAAATCCCGCATACTGCGGCGGATGTAGCGTGCGGGGGTTGATAGCGTCACCATATGGGTGACTATGCAACTCCTGCCCAGATATCGTCAAAGTCCCAGAGAGGTATGTCTTCATGGGGGTCGCAGAGGGTGTCTGTGGTTTGGGCGGGGACGGGGAAGGAATCGGACTGGGAACATTGTGACTGGGTGAGCCTGCGAAGGGAGGTGTTTGATGAATGGTCGAGGGCGAGTGCCTCGGATCGGAGACACGTCGAGAGGTCTGGTACCAAGACTGTCGCCTTTGGAGCGGCATTTCTCGGGATGGAGTCCCAAAAGCACCCAACAACGAACTATAGCTGCCCTGTTGTTGAGACTGGGATTGAGATGGAGTTTGTGAACGAGATCGAGGGAGGCTTGGGACGGGCTGGTCGTCCCAATTTAGTTCTCCCGCATAAGGGTTCTGCGATGCGCTCGCCCCGTGGACTTGGCTTGACGAGGCATGGGCACCGTCGAAGCTGGTGTCGAAGCTCTGAGTTAATTGCCGCTCCACTGAACCGTCAGAGCTGGTCTGTGAGGCAGGAAGCACGCTTCGATTTGCCACCGGAGTAGCCATAACTCTGCCCGCGGGTGCGCCTCCTGCGAGGGTCTTTGAAACGATGGCATCGAACTCGGGGAAGTCTGGATTAGGTATCAGCTGTGCGGATTCCGGTGGTTGAGCTAGGGCCGCAAATCCGGGAGTACGAGGTGGTGTTGGTGCAGATGTTGAAGGGAAACGCGTTAAGAATGGGCTGTTGCGTTGAGAGGTAATTTTACGGCGCTTGGTTGGCCGGGACGGTGTTTCGGGTAGCAAACTGAAGTCTACCACACGTAACGGGACTGATTCAGGAGCTTCTTGACTTGGAAAGGACTGCAAAGGAGGTCCAGACATAAAGTCTTTGCGGCGTGTATCAGGTGTTTGCACGGATGAGGATCAGAGTAGGTTTTGCTCACTGGGATTCTGTGTCCCCATCGAATTGTTGGAATCGAAACCTGTTATTCCCGACAAACTCTCTCCGACTCCGTCCTCAGCCCTGATGAGTAGAGGAATATCTTTCACAAGGCAAGGCTCTGTCTGGTTGACGTGATCCCGAATATGTTCGAGGAGGTCCACAACATTGGAGAAGGTGTTTCGACACCAATTCCTGACCAAAAATGAGCATGGAATTCATCCGATAGTTCGTATCGAGTTCGCTTGCCATCGACATAGAAAATTCGAGTACTCGTAGGACTGCGACATACCCCAGAAAATTTGATGGTGAAAGTTGGGACCAAGTTCCCGTTGTTTACGGTTATGTACGCGTAGATGTCCTGTCACTATGGTCACGGTGTCACACCATTCGCTCTTTCTCACCTAAATACTATCACCAGTGTTGCAATGCCCGATAGAACATCTGTTGTAAACGACGCCCCGGTCCTTTCATACCTCGGGCTTGATCCCAACTACCAGCCAAACCCAAAGACAAAACCCTATGATTTTCTAGCTCTACATCTTCGAGAATTACCTCCAAATCTTCTGCTGTCGACATTCGCCAGCGTCGTTTCGCCCAAAGAAAGATCTAGGATTCCTACAATCCGGAATCGCCGCCTCAATTACGCCAATACAGATCCACAAGAGCTTCGATTTTCTAATGCACGCGATACTTGGCCATTATTATACGATGGCCAGGAGCGGCGCAGACAGCCAGAGGGGGACGACGAGAGAGAGTGGGCCGCTAAAGAATTCCTCAAAGACCTACCCAAGCATGTGGGCAAGCTTGGCGCTCTTTTAGGAGGATACGAAGATGAGGCAGGTTAAAGTGCCTCTCATCATTTGTTCACTTATTCTGGCATCAGCGCGAAGCTGAGCGGTTTCGTGCTATAAGGCGGGCTAGGGCAGAAGCTGAGTTTGTGCCCGAGGAAGAGAGTGAGAGTGACGAGGACGAGGATGAGGACGAGGAGCGTGACTCGAGGCAGCCTAAGACAGAACAAATGACCGACGAAGATGCCAAAGCCTCGTTCACTCGTTTAGTTCGAGAGCACTTTATCTACGGTCTTCTCGAGGTATGGACTATGATTCAGGAGCCCTAAACCCACGACTAAACTGTTTGTGCAGGATATGGATTATGACAAAGTGGATTGGGATGAGAACCTGGATAGTGACGGTGACCGCGACGCTGAAGAGCGCTGGTTTGATGAAGAGGAAGAAGACTGACTGGACGAAAGTATTCCGAGGCTTTCTGAATCAATCTCTGGATCTGTATGCGTCTAACATGGTATGTACGCGTCTATCTCATTCTGTTGTATCGTAGAGCATGTACACCCCGTTCGTCAAAATATTGCACAGCTTCAAAACGTCCATCGAGTCCCTCCATCTCACTTTTTGCAATTTTTGCAATTTTTCCGACTTGCTTACCGGAATCGGTCACGCGTGACTCGAGTGACTAGTTTCCTCCACAGTCCAAGTCCATCGTCCGACCAGCCCTCAAGCAAATGGCAGAAGCAGATCTCTTTCCCACCAATTCCATTCTCAACGAGCATCAAAAGAAGAAGAAACGCCATAGAGAACCCGATGAAGGACACGTCGAGGAAGACGAATCGGATAGGAAACGGCGCAAAAAGCACCGTGAAGCGGGCGATCCTCTCGTGGCTGAAAGCTCGACCCTTGACGCGTCCGCCGCTGTAAAGGAGAAGAAAAAGAAGAAGAAAGACAAGACTGAGCGTGGTGACACGTCGGCAGATGTAGCGGAGCAGCGAGCAAGCGATACTGCGACCGATGCGCTAGGGGAAACGACCTCAACGAAGGAAAAGAAGAAGAAGAAGAGGAGGAAACGGGAATCCGAGGGCATGACTGAGGACGCTGGGATTGCTGCTGAACCTGATGTGCAGCACGCCAAGGATCGCAACAAGCAAAAGAAGCGACAAGAGGAACATCCAACCCCAGAAGATCCGCTCGCGAACTCGTTTACAGCCTCATTCGATGACCCCAGCATTGATTATCCCGCGAAACCGAAGAAGAAAAAGAAGGCCAAAGAGCAACAGGTAGGATGCGATTTCATATCCCAGTTCGAATACTCATTGGTTTCGTTCGTTTAGACAGTCGATGCATCGTCCTCATCTCTGTTGTCTCAGCATGTTCCAAACGACTCGTTTACCGCTCCGGAATATATCACTCTGCCCAACAATCCCCCGTCCCTTTTCCCTGGCCTCGATCACCTACCCTTCCCTGACCTTACTTTCGACGGTTCAAATGAAGATATTCTGCGTACCCTGCAAGGTCTTGACATGTCCCTGATGCCAGGAATCCCGTCAACTAGCTCGCAGCCGCCGGCTCACACCTCTGGCTCTTCGGTCTCTGGAGGACAGATTTCCAAGAAGAAGAAGCGTCAGACAGCCCTTGCTCTGACGCAGTCGTCCTCCACAGATACAACAGCCGCTCATGCTGAACTTCTAAGCTCCAAATGGCTGAGTACTAAGCAACTTGCTGAGCTGTCCAAGAGCGAAGGTCCTCCCGCCCTGTATTTGCTTGCTTGCATGCCTGTCTCATCTATCTCCCAGGCCTTGTGTACAAAAAGGGGAAATTCTCAGCGATCGAAGCGAAGCAGGTCGAAGACGCGCTGGAAAACTATAAAGCTGTGAGTGGTTAGCCCTACGTTCATAATTCGACCCCCAAAACATCAATCTCTCTAGACTAGAGGTCTTTCAGAGGACAGTTTGAATGCCCTTATCTTCCCGGCTGACGGCCAGCGGAAAGACAAGGAGTTTTGGGCTGGAATCAGTAGGCCGTTTTCTGTCGCTTTCATCAATCTTGTAATTGACTACGGTGGGCAGCGAGTGCGGTTCCTCAACGACCTCTGATAGCGGTTTATCATTATGCGCGACGAGCCCACGATCCCCTGAAAGGGCAAGGCAACTGGAAGCCAGAAGAAGACGCGAGCTTGATACAGTTTGTTTCTCAGCCTTACTTTCTTGTTTCCAATTGAGTATCGTCTTTAGAGCTGTTGCATCACTGGGACAACGCTGGCAGGAGGTGTCAGCTCGCGTCGCTAGACCGGCGGCTGATTGTCGCGACCGGTACCGCAACCACATAGTCAACCGCGATAAACGAGTTTTCGGTTCGTTGATTTCGTCGCAGGTTGATCCACGTTTCTCATCTTCACTTGCAGGGGTTTGGACTTCGGAAGAAGAAGCAAAACTTACCCAGATCGTTACCGAAATGCAAGAGGGAAAGGATCTCGACAATGATGTATTTTGGAATGTGGTTGCTGAAAAGATGGATGGGACGAGGACTCGGGCGCAGTGCAGGATTAAATGGACCGATTCGTTGTCGAAGAAGTACAAAACCGAGGGAGCTTCCAACGCTCGCTGGAGTGCCCGAGATGCTGTCATGCTCATTCAACGGTTCGTCTGCAACGGCCTCCACAGCGGCTTTGTTAATTCGGTGTACCTCAGAGTCGACGCATTGAACGTCCGTGATGACACGGAAATCATCTGGAAAAACGTCTCAGTCCCAGAATGGAATCTCTGGAGCGGCCACGTTATGCAACGACGATGGCAGACGATGAAGAAAGGTATCAAAGGCTACGAAGATATGACGCATTCAGGTGCGTAGAGTTTGCTGTTCCTTCAACCCACTTGACACTCTGACCCCAGAGATCATGGATATCTTGCGGGTCAAATACGCCGACGAACCGTTTCACAAAGCTGGCAAGTACAAAAGCACACAGTTTGTGGCGGACAGTGACGATGAAGAGGTTGCACCTGGCTCCAGCACCGGACCTGGCCTTAGCCGGAAATGAAGAAACAGAGATAGTGAGCGCGAGTGTGTACATACTGTGTGTATCCGTGTAAATTTTGACTCGTCTGCCGTTTCTCCCTGAATTTCAAGGGATTGAACATTCTCCACCTCAGAACGTAACTGCAGCGTGAGATTTTCTTTCATTTAGACAGTGAGGTAAACCACCAGGCCTTCCGGGCATGTCGTTCGTAAGGCAGACGCAGCCCTTAAGAGGGCCGCTTGCATGCTGCAATGCCTCATACCAATGGACCTACTACCTTCGACCCGTTCACGACAGCTCATTCTTCTAGTCTCGTTCTTCGCCTTGGTCTTCAATCTCTCGGACCATTTCCCTAGGCGTCATGTCTTCAGGACACCGGGACCGTCAATTCGCGCAGAAGACATTCGGTTGAAATGTCAAAATATCCAATCGTCTCCTGGCCCTTCGCCGTTCTTCCTCAAGCGCGAAGTATCCGACCGCTTCGAAATCGGGACCAACTCTACTTTGATCACCAATGCGACAATTCTAGTTGGGAAGGGGAACGAAACAAGCATCCGTCATGGAGATCTGTATTTGGACAAAGGAATTGTGAAGGCTATAGGGAGCCTTTCTTACTTGAAGCAAGCAAATGTTCTCAACTTGACTGTCATAAATGCCAACGAAGCGTGGGTTACACCTGGTCTCGGTATGTTGATACGGGGTTCACTGCAGAGGGCATCATTTGAACGCAATGCCTCGTAGTGGATTTGGATACTCATCTGGGATTGATGAGCGCCCCTTTTATGTCGGGTAAGCTGCCTCCAATTCAAGATGGTCTAGACACTGAAATCAGGATGTAGGAGCATTGGATGCCAGTTCCACGAAAGGACCTACACTGCCGTGGCTGCGAAACATAGATGGTTTGAATCCGCATGACGAAGGAATGCAGCTTGCTATTGCGGGGGGCGTCACATCAGCTCAAATATTAGCTCGGAACTCGAACAATATTGGTAGGATTCCTTGCGTTGCCTTCTGTCGACTGTGCGCTTAGATTCCCATACAAGCTGGTCAGACGGTTATCGTGAAACTGCGGCAGACATCAGAAGGCTCTCCGTTATCCATGGTGGTTGAGCCGCCTCATAGTTTAAACAAAAGTGCGGATTCAACGCGGTGGCGACATCTCCAGTCAGTGGCTGCGATCCATTATCGGTCCCAGATTTCATAACGCCGTGGATCCAGACAAGCTTGCGGCGAGGTTCCATCTGAATACGGAAATCGCCCTGATGCAATCTGGGCTTTGCGTGCGGCGTATGCCAGAGCGCAGAATATCAAGGCGGCTCAAGATGCGTATTGTCAGCAGGCAGAAGCTAATGCCTGGGACGATGTGGATGCCTTTCCGGAGAACCTCCAATACGAGTCGTTGGTTGACGTTTTGAGAGGCAAAGTCAAGGAAAGCAGCAAATATATGAGTCCTTCCTTCTGCTCATTGTACACCAGGTTACAACCCAGTGTCAAGGAGCGGTCGATATTGACGCGCTTGTACGGGTGTGTGTTGGTATATATACCAATTTAAACGCGAACTGAAGAGGACATGACGCTAGCTCACGAACGAGTTTGAGTTTTCGATTGCTTCTATTCAGCATGCATCAGAAGCTTGGCTTGTACCCGGCCTTGTGAATCGAACATGGGGCGGACCCCCGACCATTGCTTTGTTTGCGACAAATTATCGGTGCGAATAACTGGTTCTCTTGGCTAAATTTTTGTTTCAACTTTAAGTTTGTAGTTATGATTCCAGTTCATACCGAGGATCAGAGTTTGCGCCCCGCGTCCTCACGGATGCAGGCATCACCGTCGCAATGAAGGTAAGTATCTGGTCATGTACACATCCGCCAAGGAATAACTAACCATTGCGATAGTCCGCTCATCCCGTCGTGAACTCGCGATATCTCCTTCAAGAAGCTCAGCGCGCAAATTACTACGGATTAGATTCATTCCTCGCTCTGGCATCGGTTACCTCCATCCCGGCTGCAGCAATCGGTCTGGACCACCGCATCGGCAGTTTGCATGAAGGAGCCGATGCCGATGTTGTAATGTGGGACTCAAATCCGTTACAGCTTGGCGCTACGCCTGTCCGTGTTTGGATCGACGGAATACTTCAGATTCCGCTGCCTCCCCGAATTGATAGGGATAACGCTATTAACGAGGGTATCGGAAAGGAGGGAGAGGAATGGAGGCGTTTCCCGTCGGTTCCAAAGTGGGAAAACGAGCGCAAGAAAGCCATTCAGTGGGAGGGTTTACCCCCTCTTATGCCGCGGAAACAAGGAGGAAATATCGTGTTTCTCAATGTGAAGAATGTGTGGACCAGAGAGGGAGCAATGCGGCCAGGCTCGCGTTCGCATTCGAATCTCGTCCACATCACTGTGAAGGGTGGAAGAATTGTTTGCTTTGGTGACGACGCTGCCTGCCCGTTAGAGAGCGTCGAAGAGTACCTGGATTTAGACGGCGGCCACATCGCGCCTGGCATGATGACGTTCGGGTCATCCTTGGGTTTAGAGGAGATTTCTAGCGAACCTTCGACGGGCGATGGCAGCCCCTACAATCCCTTCATTGAACCAGTTCCTCCCATTCTTAACGACCCTGCAGCTCTGGCCAGCGCTGCAGAAGCTCTGATGTTCGGAACAAGAAGTGCACTGTAAGTCTGTCCTCTTGTTCAGTAGCATGATTGACGACTCTCGTTCGTCAGAACGGCGTACCGGTTCGGTGTGACATCAGCTACTGTGAGGGAGACATCTTCCGGCGATGCTCGTAACATTATTTCCGGCCTTTCTACAACCATTTCCACTGGGGCCTCGCATGCGATGGAGAGAGGTGCAATAATACAAAAGTATACCGCTCTGCATGTCGCCATACAACGGCCGGATCCCATCTCGAAAACGCGACAAGTGAGCGTGAGCAACCAGATTGCAGGACTTCGACGATTGTTGTTGGGATGGGAGACGCAAGAGACAGACACGAAAAGATGGTCCAAGAAGGCAGCAGAGGTAACACTACGGATTGCTCCCTATTTTGAGGTGTTCCTGATGGCGTTTAGGGAGTTATTCCTCTTGTGATCGATGTGGGGAGCGCAGATATCATGGCAACATTACTGATCTTGAAAACCGAGGTAGAAAATCAGCTGGGGACGCGAATGCGGATGGTGTTCAGTGGGGCAGCAGAAGCGCATATCATTGCGCCAGAGATTCGTAGGTCACAGAGCCTCCTTGTTGTACGATGACTGATTCCGGTGCAGGGAACTCCAACGTAGGAGTGATTCTCGATGCGAAACCCGGCGTAGGAGTTTGGGATGATCGGAGAGCGTAGGTCATTGCAGCCAAAGCTGAAGTCAAGACTAACCGAATTCAGATTGCCTGGCCTGCCACTGACAAACGACACGACCCTTGCGGTGCTATTTAAAGAAGGAGTGAAATTGGGGTTAAGATGTCAGGAAGCGCAAGACGCGCGCAACATGCTGTTCGACCTCACATGGGTGCGTTCGCCCACTCGAACATGATAAATGAGGATTAGTGGCTGATATAGCATATGCAGGCAATGCTGGCATCGAATGGTGTCATCAAGAAGAAGGAGGCATATGCTCTGGTTTCGAGCAATCTCCAAGACTTGTTGGGTGTTGTAACAGAAGACGTTGGAGATTTAGTGGCGTATGCGGGAGGTGGTCCTTTCGACATGTCGAGTAAGACAGCAGCGGTGATATCCGCTTCTCGGGGTGTGGTCGATGTCTTTTGAAGTACGGTAGTCTTGTATCCACTATAATTCCTATACAACACCGAGCAGTGCTGCGCTGCTCCGTATTCCTCGTCCCCGTGCGGCGGCCAAGGATATCATTAGACAGCTCAAAAGGAAACCCGAGAACCTGCAAAGATAATTGAGCAAATTGCTGTCACTTTGAGACCAAGCGGACTACCTGAAGAAAGCTATACGAGAAATTGAACGCTCTTCGTGTGGGGTACGAGACGAGGCAAAGATTGAGCGCAGCACAGCTGGGGTAACGGGTATACGCCGAGATGAATCTGAGGGAGGTTGCACCGGAGTCGGTCTCGCCGTTGCGGTCGTGCGACTCGTGCCGCTCGTTGTGGAGGAAGGCATGATGGTCAGCGTGAGAATGATCACGTTAAGTCACATTTTCACATGACGTGACTCATCGTGACACCGAATTTTGTCCAGTGACTGCGGACGCGCCCACAACGCACCCACAGTCGTCTACATTCTCATCTCATAACGTTTGGAACAAAATAGCCGACTTATCACTGCGAGGCTCAAGAAAAAGTCTGGTTTTCAGACCTGCAACTGAAAGCTGTCACAGTACCTCTCATCCTCATACAATCCATCTCGGAACATGATGTCCTTCCTATTTGGGTTGCTAGAACGAGTACTCTGACGAAGGGAGATCCAACCCGCCAATCAGAACCTAAATGGAGGTTCTCCGCAGTCCGCAGCTCGATTTCGAAACTATACCCATTTATTTATTCCTATTACGCCGCAACAAGAGCATGTAAATTATAGATCTCCTTCCGCACAGTATAATACACAGGTGACACCCCGCCCTCCAGCTCGACCTTCCCGCTCGCCGTCTTGCGCACAGCGACTGAATCCTCCAAGGCGTCAGCGCCTCCGGCCTTCCCAGCGGCGGACCCACATATTAAGACACCCTCGCCGATGAGCTCGGCGGGGACGCCTATTGACGCTAAACGCGCTTTCAGGACAGTCAGTTTGAGCTCCCCGATCATGGTTGAGTTGGGGAGGTTGACAGTGGGCCGTGAACCCAATATTCGAGGTCCGGAGGCGGTATCAACATCAACGGAGGTGGATCGAGGAGGTGCAGCGATTATAGGTTCGAGAGTAGGAATTGTTGAACTAGCGTGTGTTACCACTCGGCCCGTAACATATCCAACTTCATTATCTTCAAACTAGATTGCTCATGAGGAAAGAAAACACAAGGAAAAACGAACCACAGACCGTGGACATCTTGAGCGACGCCAGTAACTCATCCCCAATGGATATGGAAAAGCTATTGGTTTGTTGACCGATTTGCACACTGTCACCACGAGCCGGAGCAAAGATATCTTTGGTCATGGCACGAATGTTAGCGCAACTTTCGATAAGAAGCTCCGCCGAATCCGTTGGGGCATGGACAATGATCTAAGGGCAATCAAATTTCTGCAAGGGGTGTTGATGAATGAAGCGCACCATTTTTCTGGGGTTCACTTGCGGGACAATCGTTTTGACGGCTCGCCCATCGTTCAGGCCCTCCATGTCGATAAAAAGTAATCGGCACGCCATCTGAACTTCAACAGTGGTCGTGACGAATTTTGAAGGGATTTCCTGGATAGCCTGAAAAAACAATAAGCAAGGAAGTAAGGTTCAAATCGAGAGTATCAGACCTTAGCCTCCTCTTCGGCCTGTTTTTTTCTCTTATAATCCTTCGAATCGTCCATCTCTGCCTCCTCATCAAACACCCTACTCTTGCGCAGCCACATCGCAACATCCACTGTCTCCCCATACTCATCCACCCGCCGCTTCTTCTCCAGATAGGGGAACATTCGAAACCTTTGTGTCTGCCCGCCGACATTCTTGAAAAACGACGTCGGCTTCGACACATTCCCCTTCAAATAGATGTCGAACGACAACAACTGCTTCGTCAACCCTTCATCCCCGTCCAGCCCCCAATCCGCGCCGTCCAAACCTCGGTCGGCCTTCCGTTTCTTCCCACCCCCGAGATCGCCGACATCGGTGTCCATATTGTCACCCTCCAAAGCTTGCCGCACCTCATCCTCATCTTCGGCATCCGAATCCGAATCCGAATCACTCTCATCCTCATCTGCTTCGAGCATCCGCTGACTTCGTGCAAGCTGTGCCTGATGAGCCGCTTCCTTCTCCTTTGCGGAGCGCTCTTTCTGGAGATATTCCTCTAGTTCCGCGCCCTGGAGCGGTACCTTGGATTTCATCTACGAATGCCATGTGATATGTTAATGATGAGCGCAAAAACTACGTCGGTGGAGGTGGATCAACTCACCACAAGACTCAACGTCTCGTCCAGCATGACGTTCCTCCCGATCTTCCCCTTGTCCCACTCCTCCCTTTGGGCGTCATTCCATTTATCAAACAGAACTCGGCTCAGAGTGCCTTCTTCACCCCGAGACGTGAGCAGGACTACGTTGTTGGGTATCGTAGCAAAGCTGGTGAACAGACTGCGCGACGGGCCGTGTGACAGGGACGCGGGCACCGCGAGAATGAGTTTAGGGTCTGAAGAGGCGTATCGCTTCACCAGTGACTCAGGGTTGAGAAAAAATTCCAGGTATCTGTGAATATGAATGAGACGCCGATGTTTTCGAAGATGGTTTGAAATATACTTACTTGAACCGCAGTGCAAATGCGCCGACAGCATCTTCTTCCCCGTCATCGTCGCCTCGTCGTCGCCGAGACCGGTTGTTATTATTGTTTCCTTCCTCTCCGACGTCTTCTTTACTGACCGTCCCACCGAGCCACTCCATCATGCTTCGTACAAATGTAAGCATTTCGTTTCCGGTGCGCGAAAGAAGGCAGATGGGATACGAAAGGCGCGAAAATTTCCAGTGCTGATCTAGCAGAATCAACAACTCCAAAACACGTGTGCTTGAGTCGCAAGGGATGAGAACCGAGGATCGATTAGAGGACAGGGTGGAGGTAATCGTATCTAAAAAGCGGTTAGGAGGACGGAGACGAGCGTTGAAAATAATAATACCTATGAGAGCTACGTCGCGATCCCGCTGCTTGCTGTTAATGATCGCAGTACGTTCAGCGTCAGTTATCAGTAGATCAGGTCTTGCTAGTGGCTCGAAAACACCGCCAGTTGATTTGTTAATGAGCACAGCGCCGTCGAGATGCCTCTCGCGCATATGGTTGACATTCACGGCGTACAAAATTGTACCAGATGAAGGGGACCGAATTTTCCAAATGGTGCCTCCAACGGTGTGTCCTGCGTTGAAAGGTGTTATAGTCAAGCCCTGACATTTTCCTTCACGGTCGACATTAGTCGCAGACTGAAATTCAAGCTTGGGAGTCGAGCAAACCTTGCAGACGAGTAGGTTGGGAGTAACGGAGTGTATTCACGGAATCAAAAGCTTCTTGAACTTCATTAAGAGTAGCCACATATTTCCCTTTTAATTTGTCACGGATGACGGGAGGACTATCGTCCATGACGGAGTCGCCGTCTTGCACTGGGACTGGTTCGTCCTCCCCGAAGTCCTCCTCATCGCGGATACCCTCTATATCCTCCGTGGTAGCGATACGGCCCATAGCCTGGACGGGGAGACTAGTGTACGTCGGGGCCTTGAGGTTCCATCGGGAGTAGGCATACGCATAGAGACCGCAATGTGCAAGGTCTCCGTGCGACAGGAGGACGAGATCCACGGTTGGGGCGCATCTTTGAAATTGCGAGTTAAAGCAATTGATGAAATACCAAACGAGATAAGGAACAAACTCGCGTAGCGACTGGCAGTACTGTTCCCAATGAAACGCGGGTTCGTCAGAGTCGGGACTGGATGGGGGATTTTCCGGAGACCAGTCTGGGGATCCACAGTCGAGTAGGATCCTCACATCGTCGACTTGAAGAAGATAAGCCAACGGAGTTGTCCTCGAAGAATGTGCTGCTCCCGAAAGAGGCGTGAAGACAAGCATCAATTCAATGTTTGTTTGTGTATAGTCCACACGACCCCGGACTTACCCCATATGGATTCTTGGCTCTTGGCGCAGCACTTGTCAAATCCGAGTCCCATCATTCGTTGGAACTCCAATGGAAGGCCACACATGGCGTTACCTCTATCGCAATATTGCATGCAACTACTGCTAGAAATGCTATCCGAGAACTGATCCTGGGTGAAATTATGCTACCTACCTACCTACCTGGAGTCGGTCAAAGGCTCAAAGCAAGTCCGGTCGACACAGTCGGACACACAGTTGCCCGACGCTTTCACATTTATTTGTGAAACATGTGGGCGGCGCCGACCGTCAGCGTGCGGAGCTACCTCGACAGGCTGGCCTTTCCTTTTACGATCAACAGGCACTCGAGTGGCACTCGGTGCTCGTGTGACCATGTCCACAACATACCGCATGCCATTCGGAAGGATCGTCTGCATATTCTTGCGCTTCTGGAGCTCTGAAAGCCTCTCTGTTTGTCGATTTCACTGCGGAGATTGTCTTGAAACCTCAGCCAGAATCTCAACGGGTCCCTACCCAGGTACAAGAGAGCTATGGTCTTGGCATGTGTTTGTGTTTTTGCAACCGTTATCTGTCGGTTGATGGCAGTGGACTGATGCGATTTGTGATTCGGCTATCTTTGCACATGGAAGCAGCCTGAATCCACCGTTACACCATAATATCGTCCTAACCGGGAACCGTTGATATGGCTGCCATCAATCCCCACTTATCCCGCGTATCTTCCGCGAATAAAAGCGCCGTCTCGTCTATTTGCCCATCACAAGCCGTTCTTCGTTCTTGCCCACCATGTCTGTCGAAAAAGACAAGGCTAGTGCCAGCACTCTCGACCTCGAGAAGTCCAACGACCCCAACGTCGCCGTCCTCGACCATGGGGTCCCCGAGTTTGATGACCCCAACGTCTATCCCGACGGAGCGGAACCTGGTCTTGCAGGTGCCTTCCACTCGTATATCTCTCTTCAGTCGATCGACTCACAATTGCGTTTTACAGAGGACGACTCGCCCTACCCCGAGGTCCGTTCCGCCGTCGCCAACACGGATGACCCCAGCATCCCGGTCGCAACCATTCGTGCATGGGTTTTGGGCTTGATTTGGGCCATTCTCATTCCTGTTCGCATTCATTTTCTGTTCTCCATATTGTGCTCATGACCTGTTCACTGTAGGGCCTGAATCAATTCTTCTTCTTCCGTTATCCGTCGGTGACCATTACTGGTGTACGTTGACTTGTTTCACTTCGAGCATATCGATGACTCAAAGGTTACCAGATTGTGGCCCAACTGCTTTCGCTCCCTCTCGGCCGGCTCTGGGCCAGGTTGATGCCCAACATCAAAATTTTCGGTGCTGAATTAAACCCTGGACCTTTCACGATCAAGGAACACGTCCTGGTCACAATTATGGCTTCCGTCGGCGCTGGAAGCGCTTACGCTACCGATATCGTTGCTGTGCAGCGTGTGTACTACGAGTGAGTAATTTTCATTTCACTCGCTGGGACCGAAGACTAATTTCCGCTCAGTGAAATCTACAACTTCAGTTACCAATGGTTGATGGTCATGTCCACCCAACTGATCGGTTTCTCGATCGGCGGTATTGCTCGCCGCTTCCTCGTCCAGCCCCCGTCTATGATCTGGCCGGCGAACTTGGTCACTTGTGCGCTTTTCAATACCCTCCACAGCACCGAGTACGCCGGTGTTGGTACCCGCGGAGGTTACAGTCGTGAACGCTTCTTCTACATCGCGTTTACCGCCTCTGCTGTCTGGTACCTTCTTCCCTGCTACCTGTTCCAAGCCCTGAGTTACTTCTCATGGGGTATGTGCATATCTCTCTTCACCACCGCAATCGCTTACTCTGAGTTCAGTTTGCTGGATTGCCCCCAACAACATCGTGGTCAACCAACTCTTCGGTGTTAACTACGGTCTGGGTATGGGCGTGAGTATTCAATTTTCCTTCTTCAACATCTCTGAGCTGATTACACCGCGACTAGATCTTGACATTCGACTGGGCTCAGATCGCTTACATCGGCTCACCCCTCGCTACTCCCTGGTGGGCTGAGGCCAACATTGCCGTTGGTTTCGTCTTCTTCTTCTGGATCCTCACGCCTGCTCTGTACTTCACGAACACCTGGTACTCCAAGTACATGCCCATCTCCAGCGGTGGCTCTTTCGACAACACCGGTGCCTCCTACAAGGTCAAGAACATTCTCACTGCCGACAACACCTTCGATCAGGAGGCGTACGCAGCTTACAGCCCTCTCCTGCTCTCTACGACCTTTGCGATTTCTTACGGCCTCTCGTTTGCGAGTATTACTGCTACGATCACTCACGCCTTGTACGTTTTCGCTTCTATTCCATTTTCGTGCTCACGTTGGTATCAGCCTGTACTTCCGCAAGCAAATTTGGACCCAAGCTCGCCGCGCTATGCACGAGCAGCCTGACATTCACGCCCGTCTCATGTCCGTCTACCCTCAGGTCCCTGAGTGGTGGTATGCCATCGTCTTTGTCGCTATGTTCGTCTGTGGTATCAGTGAGTATATTCACGCTTCGCTTGTCCACGAACCTATTGACATCCATTCTTTAGTTACGATCGAAGTCTGGAAGACCAACTTCCCCGTTCAGTGGTTTATCC
Organism: Favolaschia claudopus; assembly: GCA_037176885.1. Lineage (NCBI taxonomy): Eukaryota > Fungi > Basidiomycota > Agaricomycetes > Agaricales > Mycenaceae > Favolaschia > Favolaschia claudopus. The sequence continues at coordinate 436,549 of JAWWNJ010000085.1, forward strand.
TTGCTTTGGTCATCGGTAAGTGACCTTTTCGCTCGGTTCGAGTCTTCTGGTTTAATTCTTGCGTCCAGCCTTCGTCTATGTTATTCCCATTGGGATGATTCAGGCCATCACCAATCAGCAAGTCGGTCTCAACGTCATCACCGAACTCATCATTGGCTACGCCCTTCCCGGACGTCCTCTCGCTATGATGATGTTCAAGACCTGGGGTTACATCACCATGGCCCAGGCGTTGACTTTCACATCCGACTTCAAGCTCGGTCACTACATGAAGATTCCCCCGCGCGCCATGTTCACCTCCCAAGTCGTCGCAACTATTCTCGCTGGCAGTAAGTCAACCCCTGTTCATACGATCCAAAACTCTCTTGTCTAATTTCACGCGTGTAGCGGTTCAACTCGGTGTGCAGGCCTGGATGTTCACCAACATCGAGGGCATGTGCGATCGGGACCAGAAGGACGGTTTCTGGTGCCCCAGCACTGGTGTCTTCGGAACCGCCTCCATCATCTGGGGTGTCATCGGGCCCAAGCGCCAATTCTCGCCTGGTCAAATCTACGGCTGTACGTTCTTCTTACTTTCGTATATTCTCTTCTGACGCGCTCCGTTATAGCCCTCGTCTGGTTCTTCCTCGTCGGATTCCTCGCCCCTCTCGGCGCCTGGCTCATCCACCTGAAGTGGCCCAACAGCTTCATCCGCTATGTCAAGTACGTTTCTATATATCCAAGCTTCTTGAGACTCGTCTCAACGATTCTGCAGCTTCCCCGTCATCTTCTCTGGAACTGGTTTGATCCCTCCGGCCAGCGCCATCAACTACGTTCCCTGGGCGGTTGTTGGGTTCATTTTCCAATATGTCATTCGTCGCCGTCATTTCTCGTGGTGGACCAAGTACAACTACGTCCTGTCGGCCGCCCTGGACGCTGGTGTTGCGGTCTCTGCAGTTTTGATCTTCTTCATTCTCCAGTACCCCCGCAACGGTACAATCGGCGAAAATACGATCCAGACTTGGTACGCTTATGTTCCACGTCCCACACATCGAATCTAACGCATTTATTGTCTAAATTTAGGTGGGGTAATACCGTTTTCTCAAAGTTTGTGCTTTCTTTTCTTCATTTGCATCTAATACTGACTCTCTCCGCGCCCCCAGTACCGCTGATGGCAACAAAACACCAATGATCTCCCTTGCGGACGGCGAAACGTTTGGTCCCACAACCTGGGCTTAAATCCTACGCTAGCTACATGAATGCGAGTAGATATGCATTATGTTTGTACTTTAATTTTTTATTCTATCTCTCGCAATACATATTCCACCTTCCCGGGCTTGCAATCAACGGTCTCCTGTTCATTCCCCCGCTTGCGCTTGCCTCAAACGCCCCTCCAAAATTCCGCATGCAATCACGCGCGCGTGTGGGCACCGCAGATTGCCGAATCAACTGTCCCATTTCCACAGAGTCGAGCCGCACCGTCGCGTCCTCACATACGAAGGCCTCTTCCAAATTTCCGGTGACTTTCTCAGATCCATGTCCAGACCAGATGTTATTCTACTTGGACGCGAACTCCCTATTTGTTTCTCTCCCGATGCCACAACAGAAGATGTTCTTGCCGCGATACGCCGTTTACCTTCCAAAGCACAGCCGAATGCAACCCCGCCCGCCTTTGCTATCTTTGAATTTGTTCATAAGTTGCGCATCGAGTATATCTGTGAGCCCCAACTCCTCGATGATCACATAAAGTGCGCGTACCAAAGCGATTTCAAACGTCTGCATCCCTTCAGCTGTTGATTCTCTTTCCTTTCTGAGGATCCTTTTTAGCCGCCTTGTTCCTTCTCATCCTCTGCAAGGAGGACTCCGTACCGCCGGGTCGGTTATCTCTGCTTCTTAAGTAAACAAACTTCTACCGGCTGAGGCCTGAGGTCTTTCAGTGACACTCTGTACACCGAGTATATTCGTAAGCTCAAGGTGGACGCCTTTTTCTCAGTTACCAGCTCGATTGAATGGGCATAACATCTTCACATATCAACAGAGGACGAAACACTATGAGTTGGACCAGGAGAGTTATATTAATATTAACCGTTGTGCTCGAGATGAATGAGCCTAAATGTATTTTTCTTGTACTGGTATCCCTCGCAGACTGTATGTATCTTCTTGCACTCAACAATTCCTTTGCATTGAGACAGAGGACGAGTTCTCTGAGTTCAACCTGCTGCGGTTCGAAATGCTGCGGTTGAACCTAACTTGATTGGACCGATGCGGACGACTCAGGATGCATCTGCGGAACTGAGAAACGTTATTCAAACGCCCAAAAAAAAAAAAAAAAAAAAAAAGAAGCGGTAGGACTGCCGCGAAAAACGTTCTACTATGTTGCAGACCAGTTTCGTCTGATAATTGAGTGAATTACAAATTTAGCATACAAGTAAGGAGTAGTCGGCGCCAAAGGACCCAGTAAAATGTATATCTATGTTTCTTTCGGCTCTGCAGGGCCGGAATCTAAGCTCGAATCCTTGGGTGCCGCTGTTTCCATCGGCGGTGTCCCGTCGCCTATGATTCTTCCTGGCCAGAAGAATATATATACCGAGATGGCGATGAACAGCGGGAGTGTATCTGGGAAACGGTCATTCACCCAGTCACTGTGAGGGAATGATTACGACGTACCGAGGCCGTAAAAGAATCCTTTGATCGGAGTGCGTGGTGAGTGGATTAAGATCAGCGCAAGAGGAGATGGAACTTGTACCTTCGGTGGTTGCCAGGTACCCGACGTAGCCTTGGGACAACTCGGCGACACGATAGACGGAACGGATCTGTTGATGTTTGAGATGGACGACAAGATCCTTGAAATTCGGTGTGCTTACCAATATCCCGAACATGCTGAAAGCCATCGCGCCAGCAAGTGCCCGCCAGTCTTGGTACCATTTCTTGGAGGCATGCATTGACCATGCTTCGGGCTCGTTAGCATGCACACGATGGAGGAACACCAGGAAGATGCTCGTGAATGTAAGCAAGGAAGCGAGTTGCACGACGAGGCCAGCAAGGAAAATCTGTAGGGATATCAAACGGAAAGATCTGGTTCCTTGAATGTTTTTCTTACATTGGAGCCAACTGCAAACAAGTTGCGTTAAGAGGCACAAATGGGAAGACAATTGAGACCGGCCTTTGTTTAGCTTTAGGTTATTTGCCGATACAGATACGGCCCCTCCTACGGCCTGAAAGGCGTTCAGGTTTGGGCACACCGGGTGGATTTGTACAAACCTGGATAAGGAATGTGGCGATGTCTGAGGAGACGAAGACGACGGTAATTCGGCGGGGATTAACCATGAGGTGCTTATCGCCTCTCACGTAGCGCGCTATTCTCCCTAATAGCACGTATTCTGAAGCGATGAAGGCGCATCTGTATCACGGTGAATCCAAACCAACCACGGAACATCATGGGATACATACGGGGAGAGAACGACGAAGAGGTACTCGACGATATAGAGCCCTAGATAACTTGATAAACGACAATCAAAGACGGGAAACGGTGTCGCCTACCCTTGCCTTCGGGATTTGTATGTAACCCAAACCGAGTCGCGATACCCAATGAAAATGTGTAGCAGCCGATGACCATGGAGAGCATGAACTGCACAACTACCCGATGAATATCTAGTGCAGTCGATATTGTTTCATGCACTGACCCTCGCGCCCCATTTATACACCATCCACGATTGAGTCAGCCCCACGATCATCACCAGAGCTGTTCGAGACACTATTAGACGGGAAATTATGCACTATGCGATGTGTTTGACCGAATGCAATCGCCGTCAAGACATTGGATGCAATGTAGCGTAACGGATTGTACGGGTCATGCTTTGGGTCTAGAAATGGATTTTCTGGCCGTGGAATGATTTGTTGCCGAGCAGCCTGGGTCGCGGAAACGAGCAGAAAAACCAAGAGCACACGAGAGAGAGCCATAGGTCGTGAAAGAGACATGGACGACGAGCGGGGAAAGCAACCGCGCTCAGCACACATGGGTGAAAGTTTTGCATCCCGCCCGGCATCAGATTGTTCCTCAGGATCAATGACAAGAGATTTCGGAGATCCCGGCGGCAAAGCTAGCTGAGCAGCCAAAACCTACGAGTTCACTTCATTGCGGTATGCTTGCCTTGCATCTTGCGCCGTCGCGTTGGGCGCAGCATCAAGTATCCTGGCAGGAAGAATGCTTCGATCGCAATTCGATCGCGTCGCGACTGGTTATGGCAGCGCCGTATATGGAAAGCCATTCAAATCGCCTCGTTATGACGTTGTGGCCCCCCTCCTCCTAATTTTCATGCTCTCCACGTCGTACCACTTAAAGCGCTCATAGTCAAGGCGACCTATTCACATCTCCCACCAAACTACATGCCTGTCTCTACCTTATCTGCGGCGGTCCATATAACACCAGTGGTGTTGAAGACTTTCGCGAAACACAGCAAACGTCTAGCTAGTAAACGACACGAGGATCGCGAAGAGGAAGCTCAAGATGACATATTCTTCGACGAGTAAAACTCTACTTATTCTCCGTATGGATAGACCTAAGACGCATTCATAGAGCTTTTCATATCGTGAAGGCTTTCATAGAATTGGGAACGTTGAACCGAGTTGAATCTCTGCAGAAATTGTGCGCGAAATTGTCTCGCCAATTTTGAAACACTCTTTGACATGCATAAGCTGCAATACACATGTCGTGGCTCCATATTGGGCTGCAGTCGCGTCGATTTGCATACCACTTAGGTCGTGCAATGAGGCTGCGGATATTTTAATTGATTGGTTTGGTCCCGATGAAATTAAGGCTGTTGTCGGCGGGGAAAGATGGTGGCAGGTGCGAGGTATGGATGGAATCGACGCAGAGTGGATAACGCAGAAAGAATATCTGTCCCACCATACCCCGCCCAATCCTCCCGATCGGAAACTGTCCGCCAACGAACAGATTGTTTTGAAAATGGAAAACCTAGAGAGAGTCATGGTAAGTGTTTCTATACCATTCTAAAGCTGATGTCTCATTAGATACGGGCCTTAGCTTTACGTTCACGGAGGTCCGTAACTCCATATTTTTTGTAGACTGCAAGTAGCTCATCCGAATATCAGGCGGATATTTCTGGGGATCTATAAGTGCGTCAATAGCCTCCGTCGTTACACATACATTCATTCGACGAACAGACACACACAGATATCAACTCATTCGTTATGGTAATCTCGCTATCGGTGGTTCTAGGAATAGCTCACCCAACAATTCTTTCAGCTCGGAAGATCAAAGGGAAAGTTTTCGCTGTTAATTACAGGCAAGGAGAAAAAAACACCTTGCTGTCTAAAATTCACCTTCATACAGGAAAGCTCCTCAATACCCGTGGCCTTGTCCCCTACACGACGTACTTGCCGCATGTATGGCGAATAGCTCGACCCACATATTTTCAAACTCACTGTATACAGATCTCTATTTAATAAGGCCTCCTCCAAATGCCATGCACAAAGCCATTCCGCCATCGAAGATCGTGTTTGCGGGTAATGTGCAATCAGTCGAAGTTGAATGCACTCTGGTTAACGTCTGTAGGTGATTCCGCTGGCGGTGGCCTGTGTGTGTCCACTCTTGCTATCATCCGAGACATGGGACTCCCGCTGCCTGCTGGAGCTGTCCTAATTTCGCCTTGGGTTGACCTCACCCATTCCTTCCCCAGCGTCATGGAGAACACCAATACAGTGCGTGGGATTCCTGAGACCTCAACTAAATCTCACTATGGATTCTCCCTTAGGATATCATACCTCAGCATGGATTTCTTGCAAAGCCGAGTACATTGTGGCCTGTCGACCCTCTGCCGAAGGACAAGGGACGCGTTACCCCTACGAAGGACACACCACCCCCAGATCCCGGGCATGCAGACACACTGAAACCGACAGAAGCTCGTATGAAGAAGGACTCGATGGATCAGCCCACCCAGGATTCGCAAGCTGACGAGGAGGATGACTATGACATTGAAAACTGGGAGCCTAAGCCTCCGAAGGTGTTGATGAACGATCGCAATGCGACTCCTCTGGAATTGAATGGACAAATACAACTTTATGCCACGACTGAGTGGGTTCCCGCGTGCCTCTTGGGGCCATCTCGAAAACGTCTGACTCCAGTAATACAGGCAGTTGACTCACCCGTTGGTGTCTCCGATTCTGCAAGGTTCCTTGGGCAACCTCCCACCAATGTATATTCTGGCCGGTAACGATGAGGTGCTCAGGGACGAAATCATATATCTTGCACATCGTGCGGCCTATCCAGAGAAATACCCCGTTCGGAAAGGCATACTTCGGAGTGCAAGGAGGCAGAGAGAAACCGCCGAGCGATTTACTGAGCCCACGAAGGTGCATAGTTCTGGCTTCAAATCAGTGCAGTTTACTCACTATGTGTGTATCAGGTCCATCTCCAAGTTTTCGATGGTTCGTGATTCCACTTGTTCGTTTATACGCCCTGAGCTTTCGCAGACATGTGTCACGTTTTGACGGTCTTCACGTTTACCGAAAGCGTGAGTTGCCTCGTCAATACTGCTGCCCTGTAACCAACGCGTTTTTCCAGGCAAAGCATGCATACCGGTCTATCGCCGCTTTCACCAAGCACGTCATCGACCAGGACGAGGACTCCCTTGCAAAAAACCCCTTTCCAGAACTTCATCGGCCTCTATCGAACGAGACAATCGCGGGGGATCAGACGAATACCGCCAATAGTGAGGCGCAATCGCCGAAGGCAGGGTCGCCTTCCGGTTCGACTGAAACCCAAGTCGTAGATGAGAAAAGGGAGGTTGAGATACAGTCGGCCGTAGAAAATGTGGGCGAAAATGGCGAAGAACAACTGCGAATGATACGAGAGCGAGTCAGTATCAAGGGTGCGCCACGACCATTGGAGCCTCAAGAGGAACTGTCCATGCTACAGCTGGATCCTTCGGAGATAGGGATCATCAAGGAGGGCCCTACGCTTCGGTGGTTTCAGGGTCAAGAGGAGTGGGATAAGAAATACAAAAAGAGCGCACAAAAGGCAATTCGTCAGAGGCAGCAAAACGAGAAGAAGGCTCAGAAGCTCATTGAAAATGCCCGGGATCAAGGGCTTGCTCTCGTCCATGAAAGCAGTACAGCACTTGCCCCCGTCGACTCGGATTCGTCTGCTCATTCGACCGATGGAGTGATTCAAGTGGAGAGGAGGTGGGGTCCATTAGATTTGGACGATGAAAATCCTCCACCCTCTGCGATCGCTAAGCGCCGAGACACGGTGAGCAATATGACATTCTTGTCCCGTTGACAGGTCAATGACGAACAATATACCAGCCCGACGCGCTTGCTCTTCTGAAGAAGCACATCTACCACACCGCTCCAGCAACCCACCGTATCGTACCGAAACTGAAGCTCGGCGACGCGATCAGAGCTGCGTTTGACCCCAACGACGATCCCAACAAACCACCGAAGCAATCCGTGGCTGAGGCACAAGTATCGACGAGTTTGGTACCGGAGTCGTTGCACGGCATGCGGATCTGGGATGTTCTGGTTGGGTACGATTTCAGCTTGCCTTTGGGTTCGAATTGCTCATTCCTTGCAGATATTTCATGCGCAAGAGTACCGAAAAGGCGACAAATGGGAAACACGCGATCAAAGAGGTGGTGGGAGGATCGTAACTTTCTTTATTAATTGGGGATTATTCTATAGACTATATACAACATTGGACCTTTTACATAGGACGTACTAGTTTTTGTATCACTTCACTTAGAGCATCGTCTACCCATAATTAATTGCGCGGGTGCAGTCGGAAACCCCGCCGCTAATAGTCGTGGGAACATTTACCTAAGTTCGGAAGCGAATAAATTCAAAAAGCCTTCTCTCGCCACCTGGCCTCCCAGCTCTTTCTTCCCCTTCATCCTTGTGAGGATTCTTATGTTTCTATACCTGACTCTTGTGTTCATCTAATACCTTGTCTAGTTCTTTCAGATCCTTATTGTTCGACATGCGTGAAGTCATCTCGATACACGTTGGGCAGGCTGGTGTTCAGATCGGTAACGCTTGCTGTGAGTGTCTGCGACGTGTTTCTCGCCCCAAACCCATACGATGGCTCGATTTGCATTGAAAAACGCGTACCATTGGATGTACTGACCCGTCTTTGTTTGAATGAAGGGGAGCTTTACACCCTCGAGCACGGGTTAAGTGTACGCGCCGATTCTCTTTCTACAGCCTTCAGATTTTAATGTTCATTTAGCCTGATGGTCGGGTTATGGAGGGATCTCCATCGGCGTCCGATGGTGGATTCTCGACTTTCTTCTCGGAGACGGGGTCGGGTAAACACGTTCCCCGCTCCCTTTACGTTGATCTCGAGCCTGGTGTCATCGACGGCGTCAAGACTGGTCCTTATCGGTCGCTGTTCCACCCTGAGACCATGATCACGGGCAAGGAGGATGCTGCCAACAACTGTGAGTACCTAGTCGTCTTTATCTCTGTTCCATTCTTGACTCGAGACAATTCAAGACGCTCGTGGTCATTACACTGTTGGCAAGGAGCTCATCGACCCGGTTCTCGATAAGGTCCGCCGTCTTTCCGACAACTGCTCTGGGCTTCAAGGCTTCTTTGTCTTCCACTCCTTCGGCGGTGGAACTGGCTCTGGCTTCGGTGCCCTCCTTCTCGAGCGTCTTTCCACCGACTACGGCAAGAAGTCGAAGCTTGAGTTCTGCGTCTACCCCGCGCCCCAGCTGTCGAGTTCCGTCGTCGAGCCTTACAACTCCGTCCTCACAACCCACACAACCCTCGAACACTCCGACTGCTCGTTCATGGTGAGTTGCCTTACCTTGGTCAATGAATATTGCTAAATTCATATTCGGAACAGGTTGACAATCAGGCAATTTACGATATCTGCAAAAAGAACCTCGGCGTCGTCTCTCCCAGCTTCCAGAATCTGAACAGGCTGATTGCTCAAGTTGTTTCTTCGATTACTGCGTCTTTGCGTTTTGATGGCTCTCTTAACGTCGATCTGAATGAATTCCAAACCAACTTGGTCCCGTAAGCAACTGCGGTATCTTGTTATTCTGACATCTCACATGCTTATAGGTTCCCCCGCATTCACTTCCCTCTTGCAACTCTCGCTCCCATCATTTCCTCCGAGAAGGCCAATCACGAACAAAACTCGGTTGCCGAAATGACATTCTCATGCTTTGAGCCCGGCAACCAGATGGTCAAGTGCGATCCTCGTGAAGGAAAATATAGTGAGTACCTGCGATTGTTTCCACTTTCTACGTGGTGCTGAGCATGGCTCCCCAGTGGCATGTGCGTTACTTTTCCGTGGAGACGTCGTCCCCAAGGACGTCAGTGCCGCCGTCGCTGTTATCAAGACCAAACGCACTATCCAATTCGTCGACTGGTGTCCCACTGGCTTCAAACTCGGCATCTGCAACGAGCCTCCGTCGTACGTCCCCGGCGGTGACCTCGCCAAGGTTACGCGCAGTGTTTGTATGCTGTCGAACACGACGGCGATCTCAGCTGCCTGGGGCCGTCTCGACCACAAATTCGACCTGCTGTACTCGAAGCGTGCTTTCGTTCATTGGTATGTTGGTGAGGGTATGGAGGAGGTATGTGTTTCGATCCCATTTCCTTCGATTCTTGACTGACTCTTCCACACGAACAGGGTGAATTCTCCGAGGCTCGTGAGGATCTCGCTGCTTTGGAGAAAGATTACGAAGAAGTTGGGGTGGACACGAACGACCTTGGTGCGTTTCACATGATCCTCGTTGCGTTGTTTTCTAACTGTCTGTGTAGAAGGTGCTGGTGAGGAGTACTGATGTTTCGGACGCGACGATGATTTTTCTCCTCTCCTCTTCTGATATCCTACATCGCACTATACCTTTGCTGCACTCGCACTTGGAACCCAATCTTCAATAGCAAATGAACACTGTTTTGGCATCATGCACAGTTTTCGGAAGCTCTTCCGAATCCGGGACGAAATGTTTCGCTGTTTTGCCTTTTTGGGATTGACAGCTTGCCAAGCTCTTTTTTAAGCGCCCAACGCCGGAGAACGCCGGCCACCGAACTTCGGGTCGCACGAGTATCGCAGTTGCCTGTGAAGACTCTTCGCACGACCAGGTTCCCTCTTGTTATTGGAGTTCAAACCAGCGTACAACTCTTGAATGTCTCGATTCACTTGGTCAAGCTGGTGCTCAGATCGGCAATGCTTGTTGTGAGTAACATATACCGGCTCTGGAGATTGAGTGAAGCATACACCCCAGGGCACGGACTAAATGTACCTCGATCTCTCAGTCTGCTGTGGTCTTCGTATCTCAGCATCATTGAACCGCAGAAGTTTTTTTCCGCTGCTGTCTACGCGCTAAAGAACACACGGATTGCAGATTCCGTGATCATGAATTTCGTGCCGATTATGATAGATGAGTACAGTTTGTAGCCATATGAACAACCGAGGAGAAAATGTATGTATGAGACATGCACGTATTGGAAAGCTGGATACATAAAAAGCACGAAGGTACAACGAAATCCGGATAGAGCTATAAACAAATAAAGTAGCAATAAATCTAGACCACGACGAAGTGAACGATCAGAACTTCTCCCCAATTCGAGGCTTGAACGTGGAGAAAGATTGAGACTCTTCAGGGACCGCATTCCCTGCGACCGACTCGCGATTGTGAAAGTAAGAACTCAGCACCGACATGTGCGCCGGCTGCGGCGGAGGAACCGGAAAGTCGGAGAGATTGGACATGCGAGAGATCGAGGACTCTGTCATGTAGCTACTACGCGTCGGATCGGCAGAGTTCGGAGGGTGAAGGCTGGAGACAGCCCGGGGCAAGGGAACATCGCCCTTGGGCTGGGGATCGGGCTCCCGAAGGTCCTCGACAAAGGAGAGCTGCCCCGTGAACGATGAGCGGTGTGTCGCGGAGATGGCTGGCGGCGTTGACACGGCTTCTACGCTTCCAACGCGGAACGGTTCTATAACAGAGTTGTTAAATAGATCCAAGTACCTGCAAAATCGCTCACCATGCTCGTCATCTCCGTGGTCCATCGACCCATGAATGCCCGGTGAGGATGCCCTTGAAGATACAACGTCTTCCGGAAGGTGGCTCGAAGGATGGAACGCAGACATTGCCTCAGAAGACGGGTCTGACAGGATGGGGTCATCCATCGCACGCAACATCTCCGACCTCGAGTCTGCAAATATGAACGAGATATCATTTTCGGTTGGGAACCGCCCCGAAAAGCGACTGATGCTCGACTCTGTATCCATACTTTGACCGCGAATCGCACGCAACTCTTCGAATTCCTGGCTCAATTGCCGAGCCAGGCTCGTGAGCCCGCTTCCGGTCCGAGTACGCTGTGTCCGCGATGTTGACGCGAGATCCCATGTTATGCTGGGTCGACCAGAAACCGGACGACTGAGGTTGTTCAAGACTTCATCGGTGAGGTTCGGTTTGTAAAAGAGGTCACGGAATTCGTCAAGGTCGTCAACACTTCCTACCGGCGGGGGTGAACGAGGAGGAGAGGACGCTTCGGAATGCTGAAATGGCGAGGAACTCGAATCCGATGGCTGATGTACAGGGAGCGGGGGTGTTGGCGGCGTAAGTCGATGCTGACTGATCATCGTGGGGTCTACAGGCGAAGAGGCGGCCGTGTGGTTGGTCGACTTTGATGCACCGGATTTCTTGGGCGTCGTGTAAGCGGGGCGCACCATGTTTTCATACTGCACAGGCTTTCGATGAATCCGATACGGATGAGCCTCGAGAGCAGCAGCCTCGCCGTCGTCAGCCCATTCTTCATCCGGCGTCGGTTCATCATTGAAAATGACAGGTTGCTCCTCACTCGTTCCATGACCACTGTCTCGCTGACTGTACTCCTCTTCCACAGCATGCGCCAATGTCTCTCCGAGCCCAACGGTGTCAAGAATCGTCACCGTCGACTTCCGATGCTGACCGTAGGGAGCGTATTCTTCCCGCTCATCCCCCTGTGCTTCGGGAGACGTGCTACGTTCCGACAAGAACGGCGAATACAGGAGCTCGCCTGGCAAAATCTCGCGAACGACGCCAGGTGAGAGCTGTGCCCACATCTTTGACTGCGGCGGGACATCGCTATTAGCATGCGGTACGATCTGGTACGAGTCTCGCCGTGAAGCTGGCGTCGCGTACGGGTGGTAGGTAAGCGACGCCTGCGGCGGCAAGCGGTGGCGTGCAGAAAAGTCGTTTGGATCTGGGTGGACGACTGGGGTTGCAAGATGAGGACCGGCATAGTCGGCACCCTTTGCCACAGGAGCAGGGTTATGGTAGGGGTACGATATCCCACCTTGCGCATAAGGATGACTCGGAAGATGTATCGAAGAGCGTTCCGAGCTGGTGTCGTTAAGCGGAGGCGTAGAGATCGCGATACCCATGCGAGCGTCACTTGTGGCAGATGGCACAGGCGAGACGCCGTTTCGCGGCGACAGGGCGCCGAGCGGGCCATTCATATCGACTGTCGCTTGTGCGGGGTCTGCGAGGCGTATGACCTTGGTCCCTCCGCCACGAATAGCGTTGTCCAGAAGAATGCCTACCCTCTCCTCAGCGGGAGAAAGGTTATCATCGTAGCAGATCGCCGTTGCCTTCTTGAAGGCCGTCCGAGTCCAACTGTCATTCCTCGAATGCCCATTCGACTGCGATAGCGAGGTCTTGCTGGTGGTTTTCACGAGCGAATTCGAGTGCGAATGTGACGTCCGCGACTGGAAAGTTGATGTGCCGTAGGTGTTGGTATTCGTCCCGCTCTGGCTCGCCGTCCGCGTGTGCGTCCGTTTGGGAAGGACGGGAATTACGTCCTGATTGCCAACGATCGACCGAGCAGCAAGATACTCCACGTTACCTCCCCGCCCTGGCTTGCCCCGTTGCGTCAACGACTTGGCCCGTGCACGCGAGAGACTCCGAGCGCGCGTATTCGCAAACGACCCGGTCGCCTGCATCTGCCATTTTTTCCGTTGATGTTCCAGTATTTGCCCTTCTTCGAGAACTCTAAATGATGTAAGGTCAGAATATGCCCACCGTCAAGGCAGGAACAACGGCACCTAGCCAATGAAGGCACTGGACTGGGCAGCGCAAGGTCATCCCACGCGAAGCTCTTTGGCCGTGGAGGTCGCTCCGTCTGCGTCGGTAACGAAAGCTGAGGGGGCGGAGCCGCGACCGATGGATGCACGTCGTGCGGGATTGGAGTCCCTCTGAACACCATCTCATCTGCCCGTGCCTTACCCGCTTTTACCTCCGCATTGCTCCTAAGACTGGCTAAACTGCGTGAATGGGCTAACACCCGTGACGCCACCCCCTCGGGACGGTCTGGATTTTGCTGGCCGCTGAAACCGCCAAAGATAGGCGATCCCGGAGGGCTGACGATGCGGTTGCGGATGGCCTGCTGTGCGTCCTCGAGCTTGAGACGTGGACGAGGGAGCATCACCGCGTCGCACCACGTCTCAGCACTCAGCCATCGGTCCTTACCCTTGGGCAAGCTAGGGGAGAGCGGCGACTTCTTCGGGCGCTGAGAGGGCGAGCGAGAGGCCTCGCGGAGGTTGGGAGTGGATGTATAGTTTTTCAGTGTGCGGAGTATGCCCGAGGGAGGTTCTTGGGGCTGAGATGAAGGGAACGCTTGTCGTTGGATCGGTTGAGACGTGGTGAATTTGAGTCTCGGAGATGTGATGGGGGCAGTTGCAGGTGGGTCGGAGAAATCGCGTTGAGGTTGATTGTAGGCGTACGGGTGTAGGTTCGGAGGAGACTCATGGAGTGGGCTACTCAAGGTCCCAAATTGAGCAGCTGCCGGTGTGTAGTTGTAATACGACTGGAATTGGTCGCCTTCTTGTGAAGTGTAGCTAGCAGTTTGATGTCGATCGGAGGAGACACTTAGGATGGAAGGTGGACCCGAACTAGGTCGTGGTGGCTCCATAGTGAACCCGCGAGTATACGCAGCCGCGGGGGAACTACTCGCGGGAGGACTAATCGGCAGGGCGACCTTGGCAGGCGATATGGGCATTTTCCGTTGACCAAAAGCGAAGATACTGGCCAGACTGCTGCGTTTTGGCGGTGCAATCTCTCGGGAAATCCGTAATGGAGGTGCCGGAGACTCGCCCACCCCTCCCGCCGCGTCGAGGTTAATGTACGAGGGGACGGGAGGACGGACGACATTAGCGTGTTGGGAGGGTTTGCGCAATACACTAGCAGCGACACTAGAGCGATGTGGGTCAACCGTTCCGGATGAAACGGTGCGTCCGGAGATCCCTGAGTGAGTTCTAGCCCGTGGACGGCTTTTGCGGTCGTCCTCATCTGGCCAGGGGTATTGGCCTTCCCCGGGAGGGACATATCGCTGGTGCAGCTCTTGTATCATGTTATTGCCATCATCGTCGTATAAAGGATCGCCCCAACTGTCGCGATTGCGCGTCTTCCGAGCTAATGGCGGCGGTTCCTCGTACGGGCCGTTGTATGGGATGTAGTCATCGTCTCCAGCTGCCCGCCTAGAGGTGTTCCGATCGTGAGGCGACGGGATTGAAGCACCCTTCGCAACAAGAGACAACCTGGAGAATGGGCCGGAGGTTTGCGTCCTTGTGGTCATGACGAAAGTAAGGCACGGGCAGCTGAAGCCCTGGAGCACTCAGGAGGTATACTGGGGCCGTGACGACGCGGAGAGGCCAGTCAAAAACCGAGAGTTTTTGACCGGGAGAGTTAAGGACTCGAACGCAATCAAGTCCGAAACCTTGCGAGCCCTGGCCGGGTAGAAGGAAGGCGATATGAGCCCTGAAATGATGGGGAATTTTATCAACCCGAAGTCGACGGGGAAAGACGAGATAAACGCACGAATTGGGGGGAACGCGGGGAGGAGAGGAAGGAGGGGAATAGAAGGATGGGTGGGTGGTGAGGGAGCCCTGGTGGAAGTTGCGAGCAAAGCCTGAGAGTCGGTATGATGTCGATCAATCCAAAATGATTTTAGCACGTGGCTGTGTTCGCCGTGTGGTCGGATCGCGTCGAAGACTCGGAAGAGAACCTCCACATATTGTCAGTGTTGTGCCTAAGCCCTAAGCCCTAGCGGGTCTCTAAGGCCTAAGGCCTTAGCCTAAGCCCTATGATAGGGCTTAGCGTGCGGCCGGATTTTTGAAGTTTATTGCTAAGGCCTTAGAGACCCACGTGCCGGCGGTGCCGCTGACATAAACTACTTAGGCATTGATTGCCGCAGCACAGCCGGGATGGCAAACTCTTCTCACCCTTCTCAGATGCCTGCCGACGCACCTAGGCTGAAGGGCCCCCAGCTAACAGCCCGAGCATTGATGGTGGGTAGTTCAATATTGTTGTGCTGTGAACTATTAACAATAGGTAATTCCGGAAGGATTTTCCCTTGACAAGTCAGAATCTGAAGTCAGATAGCCTTGGGGCAGGGAATACTACAGTCTCGAGTGCTCAGGGAAGCAACGGAGAAGTGTTGGGAAATTAGAATATCTTTTTCTAAAAATTCCCTTTTTTGGGGGTTCTAAGCCCCCTAAGCCCTTAGAGGCTCTAAGCCCTAAGGCCTATGCTAAGGCCTAAGGGCTTAGAGTGCCGGGGGGTCGTAAACTAAGGCCTTAGGCACATCACTGCATATTGTTCGCGACTTCGCTACCTTCCTTCGTATCCCTCGGAAACTCTATTTTATCGACCGGGAATAGGTGCCAGTACACGGCGGCTCGGCAACTGTCTCACAGCGTGCACTGTAAGTACAAGGTGTAGCAGTGAACGGTGCTCTATAGCTCTCACAATGTGCTCAATATGCACAATTTGTGATTCTCCACTTGTTAAAGAACGGGTCTAGAAGACTATCCATCGTCACATTGTTTCATGAAAACACGGCAGTCTTTTACCGATCGCGAAAGAATGCCACATTTGATGGAGACCCTGGCCGCCACGGATAATGACAGCAAATCTGCTAAGCCCAGCTTCTGCAGCGAGCAAGTCTCAAGAATGATTCGCTAAATAGCTAACACGTCCTCGATAGTGAAGCTAGTGAAGCCTGAGATTGAACAGTCGCCAACCAATTGAACTTGAGGCAAAGACTAGTCGTGATCGACGAGTACTATGTAGTGTTCATTCAGTGATGCGGCGCTCCCCAGCAATTCCGGATCCACGTCGTTTGAGTTCTATGTATACTTGCCTGGCTTCTTTAGTGAAAGGTCGGAGACTCGACATAACCTGCCTCGAAAGCCTCTGGTATACAATCATTGCGGTCCTCATGTAAAATTATCCGCCGCAACCGTGCTGTTCAGGGGAAAGGAGTTTCTCCAGACAATGAGTTCACCAGTTTTAGCCATTCGTTGGGGCAGCCAGGCGTCTAGACAGTGTTAGAGTCGAGTAGACATTGAAATGCGATTCTGCGAAGACAGGTTCGGAAATGATCGGATCGGTGATGAAGTGATGTGATCAGCCGGATCCGAATTGCATGACTTGTGGATTTTTGTGTTGACTTGATTCGTTGGTCGTCTTCCCCCATCTCCGTCTCAACTCTCTACTATGCGTGAAGTTATCTCTATCCACGTCGGTCAGGCCGGTGTCCAGATCGGTAACGCCTGCTGTGAGCACTCTTTCTCTTTCTCGACTCAAAATTTTACTCGTTGCTGACCGACAAAAGGGGAGCTCTATACCCTTGAGCACGGGCTGAGCGTACGTCCTTTCCCCCCCGTCGTTTCCTCCCTTTCACCTTGCTTTTTTATGTTAGCCTGATGGCCGTATCATGGAGGGATCCCCTTCCGCGTCGGACGGCGGGTTTTCGACTTTCTTCTCTGAGACTGGTTCAGGGAAACACGTTCCCCGTTCCCTCTACGTCGATCTTGAGCCCGGTGTCATTGACGATGTTAAGACTGGTCCCTACCGGTCGCTGTTCCACCCCGAGACCATGATCACTGGCAAGGAGGATGCCGCCAACAACTGTGAGTCCAGACCCTCATTTTCACGCGTCAGCGCCCCTTAACTCGTCTTTCAGACGCTCGTGGCCACTACACTGTCGGCAAGGAGCTCATCGACCCTGTCATGGACAAGGTTCGCCGTCTTGCCGACAACTGCTCTGGTCTCCAGGGCTTCTTTGTCTTCCACTCTTTCGGTGGTGGAACTGGCTCCGGTTTCGGTGCTCTCCTCCTTGAGCGCCTGTCCACCGACTACGGCAAGAAGTCGAAGCTCGAGTTCTGCGTCTACCCTGCTCCCCAGTTGTCCAGCTCCGTCGTCGAGCCCTACAACTCTGTGCTCACCACCCACACGACTCTCGAGCACTCGGACTGCTCTTTCATGGTAAGTTGAAAACTTTATCTGCTATCGCTGATATGCTCACGCGTCTATAGGTTGACAATGAGGCTATCTACGACATCTGCAAAAAGAACCTTGGCGTCGTTTCGCCCAGCTTCTCCAACCTTAACCGTCTTATCGCTCAGGTCGTCTCTTCGATCACCGCCTCCCTCCGTTTCGACGGTTCGCTGAACGTGGATCTGAACGAGTTCCAAACCAACCTTGTGCCGTGAGTTAAGATCAATTATGCTGACTAAGCCGATCTCAAAATTGTAAAAAGATTCCCCCGTATCCACTTCCCCCTCGCTACCTATGCCCCCCTCCTTTCCGCTGAGAAGGCCAACCACGAGCAGAACTCGGTTGCCGAGATGACCTTTGCTTGCTTCGAGCACGGCAACCAGATGGTAATACTCTCCGCTTATCTATTGATCAACCCCCATCTCATATATTTGCAGGTGAAATGCGACCCGAAGGAGGGCAAATACATGGCCTGCTGCCTTCTCTACCGCGGTGACGTCGTTCCCAAGGACACCCAAGCCGCCGTCGCCAGCATCAAGACGAAGCGCACCATCCAGTTCGTCGACTGGTGCCCCACCGGTTTCAAGATGGGTGTCTGCAACGAGCCCCCTGCTTGCGTTCCCGGCGGTGACCTTGCCAAGACCACTCGCAGTCTTTGCATGCTTGCCAACACCACGGCTATCTCTGCTGCCTGGGGTCGTCTTGGTATATCTTGCTTCTTCTTAGTCGCGATGGGCACTTATTGAGAATCTTCTGCAGACTACAAGTTCGACCTCATGTACTCGAAGCGTGCCTTTGTTCACTGGTATGTCGGTGAGGGTATGGAGGAGGTGAGATTTCGATCAATTGATCGATTGATCGCATATTTGATCAATTGATCGCTTCATTGTTTCTTCTTCCTTTTACTGATTCCTTCTTCAGGGTGAGTTCTCGGAGGCTCGTGAGGATCTCGCTGCTCTGGAGAAGGATTATGAAGAAGTTGGAACTGACAGCATCGGAAAGTCACATGATTCCCTAATTTTCCTTGTTTTAACGTCTTTTTTACATCTAGATGCTGAAGAGGAGGCTGGCGAATACTAGATTCGTGATTCCTAGAACCGTGTGCTTGGGAGTTGTGGAATATTTGTGGCTCCCTCGTATCTTGTCAAAAATACCCTTGGTTCTCGCAGCTCACTGTTACACGTACCCTCATTTGTGTCCTTCCCCATTGAACTCATGCCAGTAACGACTCTTTCTCTTGCTTCCGTATTCTAATCGATCAAAATTATTTTCTGCGGTGATATCTGTCCAGAACACTTTTATCTTGCTTGTTCTATTCTCGGTTTTCGGAAGGCAGGCAAGTCAAGCATGCATGTCAAGCATCCTGGGGCTTTCTACAGCGGAGTTGTGGGCGTTTGTATCGCCGCGTCACACACGCGCCACAAGAACGCTCTTTTTCTTTCTCGATTTCATGCGCGACATGATATTGAGGTGTCTACTAAAGAAACTCGACAAATCTGCTTGATTTTTCCATGACCCTCAGATCTCAGAGCCCGAGTCAGAGAGCGATAGCCTTAGGTGGAGATTGGCAAAATTTCGGGACTACTACTAGGGTCTGGACGACCGTGAGCACGTTTTACGTCCAAAACATCCCTCGAGACCTCTCTCATCAAGCTATTTCGCTGCAGCACATCAAATAGTTTGGCGACATACGCCGCTTGCATGAAATCTCAAGCATATTGGTTGGCTCCATCTGTATTGAATGTCGAGAAGTGCAGAGGTCAAAGCAAATGGGGAACGCGAAATATCGAAGATCCAAACGCGTTGTGCAAATTCAGCCTTATTGTAACTTTGCAAGCAATGTTACTGTAGTAAAATCTATCCTCTAAATCTAAGTAGTGCATCCTTACTAGTCGTCTACGTGGACAGTGATGTCAACTCCATTATTAGTGAGTTTGAAAGTCACACTTGAAAGGCAGTCAGTAAAACTGAGAAGCGTTTTAGAGCACAACTTGATACCTGGACATATCCTGAACGAGAAAGTCAGGTTCGACGGCCTCTAGTTCCTGCCGACTATGTGTAGTCAGGAAGCCGATGGTTTTGCACCCAGCGGCCTTTCCGCTACGGACGCCAGAGGGTGCATCCTCGAACACGACGCCTACATTTCGTGAGTCAGTTGCGAGGCCAGTTTGCTAACATCTCTTGAAAAGCCCACAATTTTCTGGCTTGACGCCGCATTTCTGTGCACCCTGAAGGTAAGGGTCGGGGCTATTTTAGGCAAGTGAGTAAAATTACTAGGGAACAAAAGAAATTCATACAAAGGCTTCCCTCGTTCGACATCCTCTGCAGTGACGAATACGTCCGGAACGGGTACCCCTGCAAGACTGAGCGCTCTCGACGCGTAATAACGCGTCGCGGACGTGCAGATCGCCCATGACGGCGATGGGAGCGCACGTGCGGAGGCAAGTTCGTCCATTGCGGCTTTTACGCCGGGGAGGAGAACGATGCCTGGGCGACCGTTCTGAGTCGAGGATGAGACGATGGCCTTTTCGAAGCGTTCCGCCTCTTTCTGAGAAGCACGGTCGACCACGAGTAAGCGACGTGACAGGCGGGACTGCGATAATAAACCGCAATGCGTGTGCATACCTCGAGCTCAACGGGGTCTGTGATGCCGCAATATTTGCGCAAGTTGTCTACGGTCCGAATACCATGAGATGCTACGAGGCCCGATTGAGCAGGTGTCGGCGAAGAAATCATTGAGACCAACAGCTCAGAATCTCGATAACGTCGATGTGCGAGTATGTTTCGGCGAAAGTGTCCCAAGCGGCTTCTACAGCTGCCTTCGAATCGACGAGGGTCCCATCCATATCGAAGAGGCTTTACATAGAAATCGGTTCGAAGATTATCGACCCTCATCGGACAGAGTTATCGAGCTCGTTGACTTACATGGCGTCAACGTGGAAGGTAGTGGAGGGCATGGCTAGTTATGCACCTGGACAGGTAGTGGTAGAGGACAAGAAAGTCGGAAGGTTGAAACGTTTGCTGGGCTGAACATTTCGCCGCAACCGTCGGAGATTTTCATGGTTCGGATATTCGGAGAGAAAGCCGACACATATTGTCCCGATTAGGAAATTAGCATCATCCTCGCTGTTTGCCACGGTCTACCATGCCGCCTCGAAGGCGCGCTCAGTTCACGCAAGAAAACATCGACCAGCAGCTTCAACAAATCCATCTTCTCGACCCATCCTCCTCCTCTGAGAATCTCGAGCAATTGGGCCCCATAATCAAGCAGATCCACACTAACCGGCAACAAGAAGCTTTCCTGCGCACCGTCCAGGGATTAATAGAATCTAAAGATGCCGACATTGAGAAGATATGCGGCGACAACTACCAAGACTTCATCTCGTCGGTGTCGACCCTCTTCACTGTAAAGTCCTACACCGAGAAGATGAAGGAGAACATCTCGTCTCTGGATGCAAGTGTTGCTCAGCTTGGGCGCGCTCTCGTCGAGAAGAAGCGTAATCTACTGCAGTCTAAGAAAACCGCTGCGAATCTGGATGAGGCAATCGACAGTCTCCAGGCGTGTCTCCGCGTTCTCGATGTTGTTAGCCGAGTACAAGAAATGGTCAAAGAGGGCAAATACTGGAGCGCACTGCGGGTCCGTCGCTCTACTTCTCATATCGGGTCCTCCCCGTTGAACACATTCTGCAGTCACTGGAAGACATTCAAAGCATGCCCCAAACCTCCTTGTCTCAGACGCCTTTCTATCAGTACCTGCTGTCCTCGTTACCGTCTCTTCGCGGCCAGATCAAGGATGCAGTCACCGCGTCCATGAAGCAGTGGCTTCTTGAGATAAGAACTATCAGCGGCGACGTCGGTGGTCTTGCTCTCGAAGCTATGGAAACACGAACGCGTCGTTGGAGAGCACGACGCGACAAAGACCCGACACTGCGCACCAGTCGTGTCGGTAGTGCTGTAGAAATGGTTTCGTACGAGAACAGAGAATGTAGACTCGGTTCCTTTTGATGTTTTTTTCTGTCTCACAATTCTCCTCTAGTCGACGTTTTGGACAACGACCGGCTACGGGTCGATTTTAAACCGTTGTTCGAATGCATACACATCTACACCACCCTCGACTCGCTCGACGAGCTCCAAAGATCGTACCAAGCTGATCGTAAAGTGCAGATTCTTGCCTTCCCAGCTAACCGAAAACTAATTGGTTATCTTAGGCTCAAGCAGACCTCATTCTACCTAGTCCACTCCCCCTTGGTTCTCTACCCAACCTGATCCAAGAAATCTCTGGATTCTTCATAATCGAAAACCATGTCCTCGAAACCACTGGCACGTTCCGCTCAGAACGAGACGTCGAAGAGCTCTGGGAGGCCTTAGTTCTTCGGCTAACATCCGGCATTGAAAGTGCTCTTCGAATGGAAACGGATCCCGATTCCTATTTACAGGCCAAGGAATCTTTGATCAGCTTCATAATGACTCTGGAGGTGCGCACAGTCAGAACGTTACAACGGTTTACTTAGAGCTTGCCCGTTTCAGTCCTCAAGTTCGAATTACTCGGTTCTTCCTCTGCATTCCTTCATTCTTGTTCTATTCGAGAAGTACGCGCGCCTGCTAGAAACACAATTCAATAAACGCTTCGATGTCGTATGTACCCCCTGGTCAGCCGTCGAAAGCGATTGATTTGACATCGTTCACAGATTGTCCAACAGGATGACCATCTTCCTATGCAGATAGAGGCCGATCATCAAGCCAAAATGGTACTGGATGTTGTCTGGATAAATGATGAAGAGAAGCAAGCCATCCAGCAGTACGTGGCGGGTCTCTGGCTTCTGTGTTATCCTGTCAGCTCACATACAACGTAGGAGTCCCTACCCCTTCAATCTTCCCTGGTCGCAAACATTCTATCTCTGCTGCCAAGACGTATGTTTTATCCGCAATTCCCTTCCGGACTTCTCAACTCATGCGACGAATTCACAGATCCGTGCGTTCATACAAAAGTTCTACGCCTTTGTTGAAGGGGTTTCGCAACACCACCGAAATATCGACGAGCTGCTGAGCAAGGTGCGTGGCTGTTTTCCTCTAGTTCCGCTTCTGTGACTCAAGTCTGGACCCATAGTCATTGGATGGACTTTTGATCAACCATATCAGTCAGACCATCGGCCAGCGGTTGGCTGGCACCGCGACGCTGTCGCAAATAGCTCAAATTGTGACCAACCTCGAGCACTTTCAGGTCGCGTGCGCGGAGCTGCAACGCTCTTTGACGAATCTTCGGTACGTTCAAGCCAAGGATCCCATTGATTGCCTTTTTCAACGCTTGCCCCCACCCACAGCTCATCCCACCGCGGCGGCTCGATAACCCTCACTGCATCCACGTCGTTCGAGAGCACGCTGACCCGCGCTCTCGCGCGGATCACGGGTCTCATTTCGTCTAAACTAGACGACTTCTTTGAGCTGTCCGAGTACGACTGGACACCGTCAAACCGCGAAAACGCACCAAGCATGTATCTATACGAGCTCGTCAACTGGCTCACCACAGTCGTCGACTCGCTCGTGATCAAGGAGGCGTACAAGGATGAGGCATACAAGGGCGCGGTGGCTTATATCGCCGAGTGCTTAATGGTGCGTATTTACCGCTTCAACAGTTGTAGTTGCCGACAGCGAGATACAACAGGACTTCTTAACTGGGCGAAATATTCCAATGATGAACGAGAATGCTATCTCGAATATCCTCATCGACGTCGACTTCTTGGAAGAAGAGCTCCGGCGAATAGGGAGGGGACATTTGTCAAGTGTGTTTGTCGAGTTGCGGACAGTGAGCCAGATTCCTGGAGTAGTTTATCCGATAGCTTTTGCTGACTCGCGACGGACGGAACAGACAACAGCGATACCGCTGAACAACACTGTCCAGGAGTTCCTTGTCCCCGCCATGCGTCAAACATCGTACGCCGTCGTCAAACACAAGAGGCTTTCTGCTCTGCTCGACAAGCTAGCTAAGTTCGGAGCATCACAGCGGGACGCTCACTCGCGCGAACTCGGTGACCGAAGGCGTAAGGAGGCAGACGCAGTAGGCAGGCTGTTCCCCGGCGAAGGACGTTGATCAAAGCACATTAAGTATTTCATAATTTGCTTGAGAGTTGTCTAGGTCAACGAGCATTTTATACGACCAGGAGGGTCGTCGGATTTTATACATAGAAAATGGGGGGAGAGCAAAGAACCATGATAAAGAGAGCCGAGAGCTCGAAGGTATGGAGGAAAAATGGACAACGAACAAGGCAGAGACTAGCAAGCGAGAGGGAATGTGGTGGATGCGTTTATCGTGAGGATCGTGACACTTGTAACAAACGCTATAATGTATCGAGAGGCGCAATTATACCCGACGCTTGATGTTGGCGCTCAACCACTCTAAACCCTCGTAGAGACCGTCGCCGGAGGTGGCGCATGCCGCCTGGAGTTGGGAGTGAGCACACACATACCGGCGCTTGAGAAAGCTGTTGAGCGCCTACCTGGATGTACCAAGTCCGCTGCCTGAGACCGTGGAGCCCGAGCTTGTCAGTGATCTCCGGGGCGTTCATCGCATTCGGCAAGTCCTGCTTGTTGGCGAAAACGAGAAGGAGGGCGTCACGGAGCTCGTCCTCGTTCAACATCCGCTGCAGCTCCTCGCGGGCCTCAGACACACGTTCCCGATCATTAGAATCGACGACGAAGATGATGCCCTGGGTGTTCTGGAAGTCTTTTGGCGGGTGAGAGACCTGGGAGGTAGTCGAAAAAAGAGGGACACACAATGCCTCCAGAGAGGACGAATCTTGTCCTGGCCTCCGACGTCCCACACGGTGAAGGAAATGTTCTTGTATTCGACGGTCTCGACGTTGAATCCTGGGTTGACGAGCTGAGGGCGACTGCGGGATACGAGACGACGTGTAACTCACCGATTGTTGGAATGGTGGTAACAATCTCTCCCAGCTTCAGCTTGTAAAGGATGGTGGTCTTACCAGCGGCATCGAGACCGACCTATCGAGAGAAGGATCGTAAATGGGGCACGAGAACTGGGCCTTTTGAAGAGATATACCATAAGAATTCCTGGAGAGGGCTAGATGAGGCGGGGAGGAGGAGGATGGGGACAATACGCACGCATTTCCTTCTTGCCGAAGAGGCCCGAGAGGAGACGAGAGACGGAGAGACCCATGGTGGAGGAGTGAAGTGAAAGAAGGTGAACGTTGTGGAAAACACCGAGAGCAAATGTGTACGGCTGTGATGACTGGCTGATGTGATGCGCTTATCTAACCCGAGTGGCTGATGTTCCTTCTAACCCTCACCCCCTCCAATATTTATACAGCGCCGACAACTAGACACGTAGACGTCCACCCCCGCTGTACGTGGTGGTGCTGCGCGGCACTGGTCTCTACTTGACACATTTTCAATTTTCCAACATCACTCTGACTCTACGGTTCCGGCGATCTCGTGACAAGAAATAAAAATTATGTACACGAAGTACACGCAAGAGTACACGAAAGAAATCAATATCAATAGGAGGGCGGTAGAATACTTCGAAGTGTTACAAGAAGAATCACGAATGAATCTTTGTTTTCCGAGGCCATTTTGAGACTTCACTTTCACCGTCTCAGCAGCCCAGCAGCTCGCAGCCGACCATCGAGCTTATATCTCCAGCTCTGGTAGATCCCATTCGCAGGGGAGGGCTGGTATTGACACAGCTCAAACAGGACCAGTTGCTCCTGGAAGCCAGCGTTCGGCCATATCTGGTCGCGTGCTGCTCATACGTGGTCAATTACACCTGAGTCAAAACATAGGGACAGACATCTTACCCCTTCGAATCGTCTCTAAAGCTTTTGTCGCGTTCATGCGCTGAGACCACATCACTAGACAACGTTTGAGTCAACCAATGGCCGGTCGACCGAAAAGCTACTCACGATAAGCGGCAACTACGGCCGCACTGCGCGAGACACCCTATTATACTCATGGTTAACATAGGAGAACCACCTCAAACGTCAACAATACTTGCCTGAACGTCGTGAACCAAAATAGCGCCACCAGACCGCATCGCATGGTCAATAAATTGGCACGCCGAGGGGAGATGAATGAGAAGATCGGCATAGTCTACGTCCTCGATCGGGATTCGCATATGTTGTATCCCAGATTGCGGTAGTTCAGCGGGAATGGGGTCGGTGCAGACAGATAAAACATGTGTGACCCGGCGCTCTGGGGACGGCGTCAGCTTAATCCAGCAGCAAACCAACCACAAAAAGAAAAGACCGACCTGTTAGGGACCGAGTCGAACGAGCAGCAACGAGGCTATAAAGCGGCCACAAGTAAGCGTCGACATCATCGTAACCTTATAAGGTTACTGACTTTCCCAAGTAGAGCTTGTTCTCGATGATAGCATCTACGTTTTTCCAGACCATGTTTGCTTAGGCTTTGAGTTGGGTCGTGAAAATTCTGGTACAAACCGTCGATCGAATCCATGCTCTTGTACTGTTTAATTTTGGGGTGAAGTGTTCCGCCTCGTATCGTCTCTTGCGTCGGGCTCGTCCGCCTCCGAAGAACCATATTGCATTCGAGCAAATTACGCATCCAAAGGAGCTATGGCGGTGTCAGGTTCAAGGCAAGATTCATGGTCGAGATTAATGCGATGCCACACGCGGAGTAGAATCGAAATGCAAGAACAAGGACGAACGACAATCTCTTTCAGGAATTGCCGCCGGTATGCACGTCCGGATGGTCAACTAGGCTATGGCTGTGTCATGTCGATCAGCGCGACCAGAGATTTTGCCATGTGTGTTCCTGGACAAGTCCCTTTTCCGCGATGTTTTATTGAGGGTGGAACGAAAATGCTGCAAAGCGCCCGACCAAAGTAGATATCAGACAAGCAAGCAAGCATCAATCCCAACGTTACAGAAAATGAAGTTGGTTCAATTAGGCAAGTTCGGCTAACAAGGTACCCGGGCCGGTGGCGGACTCGTAAAAAAAAGTCGATCTGGACGGTGAGTGGACCCATATTGACTTGCGGATGCGGAGCAGGTGGCGATGAAGAACAAGAAAAAACGAGGCCTCAGGAATAGCTTCAGCCGTTCTTTCTTGCAGCGGAGAGGTCGCAAATTGCAATCCAAATTAGTCGGTCCGCGCGCCGTGGTTCTCGCCAATTGTGCTGGATAGCTCGCATTCTTCGGAGACAGGTGAGTCATTCCAAGTAATGTTTTCCAATAAATCTCTGGGATTGAACAAGTCGAATGTTTTGTTGACCGCGGTTCAGAAAATATTTGAAAGGGTGATCATAAAATTGCGAGATTAATTGTGGAGTGGCGAGAGCGCGAGGCGGAAAGAAATCCTTTGAGAACAATGGCCAGGAGTATAGAGTAAAACGGAGGATTGAAGACGCCGCGCGCATTTGGCAGCATTTTCGTGTTAACGCGGTGACGGTGAAACGCAAGTGTCGCTTGACGGTGACGTATGGACGATCAAATCGACCAAACAAACAGCAAACAATGGGTCCCAGGACCTACACGTTCTTACGTGACTGTTTCCTGGCTTGCTCTCTACCTCATTGTTTCCAGGCACTTGCGTGTACTGCGCTCAGTGCCCCCCACCATTTTCACTTTCTACTTTCTCATTGTCTGGCACATATTTTTGGATGAAGATAGAGTGGGCGTCTCATGTATGTCCTTATGTTCTCATTTACTTCCGCGGCCGCAGAACAGCCAAAATAATTGAAACTTGTGTAGTTCCGGAGCGACGGGTCGAGGCGGAATCCTCCCCCCTCCACCATGCATGGCTGGTTGGCCAAGATGAGGGGGACGCTACTCGGTAACGAAGATCTACGGAGCAAGGTATGTAGTGGGCGCCCGCAACCCACATCGAAATCTCTTGCGGATGTTGAGGCTCTGTTATCAGGGAATGCAGGAGATGCGTGCTGCTCGACGTTACAAGCAGGACAAGCGGTCGAGGCCGAAACCCAAGAGCAAATCCATTGCACGTCGGGACACCGGACCATCGCATCTGTTTGGGTCGCTCAGCCCGAAACCTTCCCAGTCGCACCGTCCTCCGCAATATCGTTCGACGAGTACCCATCGGGTAGTTGGCAGACCCCCTCCGCGCAGGGCGTCGCACCAATCGTCCCATCGTTCGGGAGGGAGCTCGAGGCAGCCAACCCCTTCTCGTCAGTCATCCAAACCCACCCCGCGTCGCCGCGACAGTGCTCGGTAATGCGGGCGCATATGTACACCTTAGTTGATCTTGTACACTACTCGACTTTTTATCTTGGGGTTTTATAGGTGAGGTTATGTATTTCTCAGTTGTAGACAGTACTATTTGTATCAGAATTGGATTTGTACTTTTGTTTCGATAATACAATGGAATGTAGAGCAATACAAGATATACAACGACCGAGTCCTTCAGAAATCCAAGTAATCCCTCCCCGCACCCCAGCCCACTGGACCTCCCCCATAGGGATCCGTTTCCATTGCACCAGCGGTAACCGCACCTCCCCCGCTCTCACCATCCTTGAAGGAGAATTCGCGACGGAATTTACCTTCAAGCGCACTGAGCGTAGCAATGAGTCGTGACGCCGCTGCCTCAAGGGCCGCCGCTGGAGTTATTGTGCCGTCGGTTTGGATCTTCAACAGGAAATGCGGATGCAAGGGATGGGGGGCTTTGTAGCCAGCGAAGAGGACGTTAGGGGAGGCGAGCAGTTGACTGAGGCAGAGTCAGTGAGCATGGTCAACGAATAACTACTGGGAAGTGAGTGCTTACGCTCGTAACATGTTACCGAGAGTATGGTCCTGTTTGACGACCTTGAACGTCGCGGCATTGGGAATTTTGGTATCCTCCGTCACTTCGAGACTTGAAGTCGATGTCACTTCAGTGGTATCCCGGGCAGAAGAAGAGGCATGACGCACGCCTTCTCGCCGTCTTCGAGGACGAAAAGCTCGTGTCGGTTCGGTGCATTCATGGTCGAGGTGTCAGATCAAGGCCACAGTGTCTGGTTCAGTGTAAGTAAGTGTGCCAGAAAGAAGAATAGGAAACGAAGATCGGTGAAGAGGGATCATAAAGCCATGCATTAAAAGGTCTCATCGCTGAGCGCTCGAGAGAAATACACATAACAAAGATGTGGTTTGAATCATTTGTGTCCATAGCAAAGACAAGCCCAGTAACAACACTTACCAGTCTCCCTCAAAATGTCACTCTCAGTCACCTAGAAAAAGTTCACAGTCAGCTTTACAGCTCATTCAACACCAAGACACGAAAAAAAAGTCAGCAAAATAAGATGCGTTCAAGCGCGTGCGCGTCACCGACAATAAATATACAACATCATGCGAGGGGCTAGGAAAAACGCGTACCTGTGGTGGAGGGAGGAAGTCAACTGGAAAAAGATGAGTCAGCAGTGATTGATCTGATGTTTAAGTTTATAGCCACTGATTGACATGTCTCGAAATGGTAATTTTAAACTCAACTTGAACTTCTATATAGCGGACTCCTTGCTGCAGCTTCGTTTTTGCCTTATCAGCGTAAATTTTGTCTGATATGATGGGAGGGAATTCTCTGCAGGCGCATCATGCAATTTTTCAAACGACACTTTCGCGTTTGGCAGTTCACCGTACTTTTCAGAAGTTTTGTATGGCTACGAGAGCCTGAACGCGACATACTCGAAGCTTGTTTTTACTCGGTCATTGTCTTCGAGAATTGCTCTACTACTGCGTCACCTGAGGTCTAGTAGAACATGAAAATGGTCTTCGAATCTCTTGCTGGTTGTATAGTAGGTTGGCAATGGCCGCTTGTTTAGCGCTTAGCTTTCATCCCACAAACATGTCTATCTGCTTGTCTGACATTCAAAATGCCTTTCCATTTCCTGGCACATAACTTGTCCATCTCAATCCTCGGCCAGTGCGAACAAACTCCGAGAGCCACAAGAGCACCGAGTCAATATCATCTAGAGCCAGGGAAGTAATTGTCACGGCCCTTTCTCTCCGCTTATCCAAATCGCCAGTCAACACGCTCTTATCTTAATGCACCCTATAAATGGAAAAATATCAT
Organism: Favolaschia claudopus; assembly: GCA_037176885.1. Classification (NCBI taxonomy): domain Eukaryota; kingdom Fungi; phylum Basidiomycota; class Agaricomycetes; order Agaricales; family Mycenaceae; genus Favolaschia; species Favolaschia claudopus. The sequence goes on from JAWWNJ010000085.1 coordinate 465,855, forward strand.
TTCCTGCCCAACGAATTCCTTCCATTCTCCCGTCGCTGCAATAATCTATCACTTCTCGGTCCTACAGACAGATCCGCCTCTTCAATGTAATGTACTAAACAAATCCCACAATTTCCGAGACATACGGCGAAAAACATATGGACGCACTTCGCTCTCCTTCTCCATGTCAACGACAGCAATTGCAATTCCGAGTCTGTCGTCCCAACTTGAACTTGTGTATTCAATTATGGCATCGCCTCGACCCGACCGATGTCTTCGTAGATCCAAAACCCAGATAAGGTGGATGCCGATCCTCCTGTCATCATGACGCCCTTGGACTGGAAGTCTCAAACTTAATTTTGGCACTGCGTTTCTCAAGCCCACACTGTCATCATAGCTTTGACACGAAGCTCGGTATCTTACTATGGGCCCTTGGCGCTTCATGTCTGCCAGAAAATTCACCGACTGACTCTGCTTGGCAAGCGCCCTTGCGGGGATTGGCATAGATGTTGAAATGTTTTGGTTTCGTACCGCGCGGACGCCCTCCGCGTCTGCCGGATTATAGAAACGAATTATACAGCATCGACTTGAAGCGCGTCTTCTCACAAATACCCAGTGTACTGTGTCGCGTGCAGCTGTTTCGTATCTATTGAACCCCGAGCGTCGAGCGCCATTCCGTTCGGAAGCGACATCATTCATCTTCACAACTACGCCTAGAGAATGATCCGTCAAATGTGCTGAAGAGTTTCTAGAAATGTATCCGTGCGGCAAAAAATGATTGTGTTTAATGTAAGACTGCGCTGTCTGTATCCATCCACCCGGTCCGTTCCCCCCCTCAAATCAAACTTGCATCCCAAGCTTTGCTCCTCCCAGTGAATTCTTCTTCTTCTTCCTCTTTCGCCGTTTCTTCTTCGACGGACTTGTCGCGTTCTGCTCCCTGTCGTCCTCGCCGTCCGATTCAGATCCTGAGGGCGGTGGGCCGGTGAGGTTCAGTAATGGGCCTTTGAGTAACGGACTGTGTTTCCGCTCGCGGGTGGGGGATACTGGAGAGGCAGGGGTGCTCTCGGTGATGAGAGAGATGTCGATGGGCTCTGTTGTTGGCGGTGGTGAGTCTATAACGGGAAGGTTCAGGATATGAAAGCAATGGGTGTTCCAAGCTTGGCTTACCTCTATTGTTGCCCAGATTGGAGGTAGTTGGGGCGTTGACGGGCGCGTCTATATCCATAAGAGAGTCTTTGCTTTGCCCGGCTTGGGAGGCAGACTCAGTTAGAGGAATTTTATTCTTGTGTTTTTTCTTCCTGCGTTTCGAAGGCGAAACAAGTGGGGAAGCCGAGTCAGGAATAGTAGTCCGTAGTCCATCCTCCTCCGGTTTTACATCCGTCTCTATGGCACTTGCCTTGTCCGCATTTTTTGGGAACGGTAGACGTGGAGGTGGAGGAGTCGAAGGTTTAGATACAACCTCTTTGTCTTTTTTCTTCTTACTCCGAGCCTCGAATGGGTCTAATCTGGCTTTTTTCTTGTGAGAAGCCCCCCTGGAGTCTTCCTCAGCATCAGAGTGCTGCTGCTTCTGCTGCTTTGAGCTACCCGGCTCATTATCCTCTTCTCTTCCGCGTTTATTATTACCCTTTCCGGTCAAACGCGCTTTCAGCCTCTCAGTATCGCGCGATGAGCTGGCTACTGTCTCCGGAACCGCTGCGCCAACGCCCAACCTGAATATCTCAGCACCGGGAAAGAGCTGAATATTTATTTGGCGCGTAATACCTGGGCGGGCGGCGCATGTTGTCTTTGATTTCAGCTTCTATTAGAGCGCGGGTTGAGTTTTTGGTTGGTTTATTTGAGGGTTTTACCCATGAGGAGACTAGATTTTGGGTGTAGGCTAGGGAGAGGTCGATTTGGGCTTGGAGGGTCTCAATGTCGATGTCCTCCTCCATGGTTGGAGGAAAGGAGCGTGTGAAACAGGATCACGGCATCGTCGCGTCTTGCACTTTTACCACCACCACCAGCAGCTTGCGGCAAGCCATCCTCACCAGTTGCGACGCTATGCTCGACACGTGGGACGATGATGAGGAGGACGTCTCTATGGGGCGACAGATTCTTCCCGTCGCTAATCTTCCAGCGGATTTTGAAGGAGTTCCAGAAGATGGAATGCAATATCTCTTCACCGTTCGGTAAACGATTATTCCACCTTACTCTCCTACATTGAACTAACCAATTAATTATTTCAGACGCGACGCGCGCCATCTCCCCCACGTAACCCGAGTCCCAAACCCGTACGAAATCCCAGACCGGCTTCCTCCTCCTCCGTCGAGCGATGATATTTTGCCTCCAGCAGCTCATCCGGAGCTCCCTACTCCTGAATGGCGTACTTCCCTCGAGACGCGGTTTCGGAATTTTCGAAAGGTATCTAGTTGCATTTATTTCAATTCGATACTGAACCTCAAGACTCTGAGTAGAACTTTGACCAACCCTCGATACACGTCTCCCAACCAGCTCGTAGCGCCAGCGCCAACCTCCTACCAGACCACAAAGAACGTGACTGTTGGTGGGCTTTTGTTTCGGGGCGGCCCAGGGAGGAATGGGATCCGCCGAAGAAGACGAAGAAGAAGGGGCAGAATAAATTTGAGTTTGGTACTATGCGGGGGTTTTCGGAAGATAAAATGGATGAAGATGCGTCGACGTCTGCTAGCCCCTCCGGCACGCGGGAGGCTTCAATCGACGAACCTCAGCCTACGCCGGGTGTAACAGATCCCACTACTCTACTCCCCACTGCGCCGCCGGTCTACACGCCACAGGAACCGACCCCTTCGCTCTTACGACTCATTGATCAGGTAGTCTTTATATTCTTACCTGCTAAGCGCTGCCGATTTTCTGACAATTTTGCTTCGCGATTGTAGCGAATGGCGCTCCACCTACTAATGTACTTTACCTACTGGGCCAACCTGCACCTACAACCAGGAAAGCGCTTGCATGTAACACAAACCCACGCCCGCTGGACATTCTTCCTTCTGTCGCGCGTGGAGGATCACATCTCGGCAGACGACATGCACATGTTGCGGAATCTCGCTCGCGCATACCTTGCTTTGTTGAAGAGTCTGCTGTTGGGTTCGCGTTCGAAAGAGCGCGCGAGCGAGGAGGATGTTGACCCGAGGAGCTGCTGGTTGATTATTTCGACTGTCGTTGGTGTTTGGGGACAGAGAGACCTTTGGATGGAAGCCGAAGAGGTCATGAATTCTCAAAAACGATAGCAAAATGTATTGTAAAGGTTGAATTTCTGTTGGCTGCATGTTCCAGCCTGGTTGTTTGTTGAATTTCTGGTATCCGGGAGACGAAATCTATGAACTCCAGAAATTCTAGTTCCAGTGAGGCGTATTGTAACGATTTAGTTTCGTTCTGTGTCTAAGGCTAAGTAGCAGTTGGCGAGCAGCAGGCGATCGCGAGCAGTCTAGAGTTTGAACAGAAGAAAGTTGTCGGCCGATTTTGTGCCGATCTACGGCGAACACAAAATTGACAAAAGCCACACTTGTTCCCGTCCCTCATCTCGTTCCCCCCACGCTCCTTTGCACAAAATGTTCTCCCCCCTCGTCGTCCTCGCCGCCTTCGCCGCCTCCGTCTCCGCCATTACCATCATCTCCCCCAACCCCAGCCAAGGTTGGACGAACGACGGCGCCCAGTCCATTACCTGGCAGGCAGTCGACTCCGATCCCAAGAACTTCACTATCCTCTTGTTGGTGGGTCACAGCAGCTGTTCTTTTTCATTCGGTGATTCACCCAAATACTTAGAACGACGCCACGAATGTCGCCCCTGTTCCCCAGCAACTCGCCGCACTCGTGGTGACCTCCCTGAACAAGGTAAATTTCAAGGGTATTATATCTTGACAATAGTGTCTAAACCTAAGCAGATCGACGTCAACCCCCCCGCAACTGGATGGCCCGCTCCCGGAACCAAGTATCGCATCAAATTCGTGGCCGATGCTGAGCACCTCAACTCGCAGCTCTGCCAATCCGACGAATTCGCTATCCGCGCTCCCGCACTCTCTTCCGGCTCTTCCACCCTCCCTTCCACGTACGTCCACCTCTCAATCCAAGAACCCCAGCTAACCCTATCCACAGCCCCGTCTTACCTCCGACCTCTCCCGGTGCTTCTCAGCCCACCGATGGAACGCCCTCGGACAGCGGTGCCCCGACTCCCACCAACTCCGGTGCAGTTCCCGGCATGAGCGTGCAAACAGGTCTTGTCGGTGCATTGGTGGTGTTGGGCGCGTTCTTAGCTCAATTTTGATACCATACCTCTTTTTTTGTCGGGCTTATTGAACGCTTTCTACTGGTAATATCCTAGTATCCTTGTTCCCGGACTACATCGAGTACTATATATGTACTGTCCTTCCGCGCAAATTCGAAACGCAGAAGAGGGAGAGAAGGAATAGAGAAATTTTCGAAATTCACATGATCGCGTTTTGAGTTCGCTCGGTAAGCGCATCTCGCACTTACTTTCGTCCGCCTCACTGTCCGCCTCGATGCCCAATTCCTACGCGCACCTGCTGCCCCCAAGCTGGAAAACGCAAGTCACAGCCTGGCTAGCAGAAGACACCCCTTCATTCGACTATGGCGGCTACGTAGTAGGCGAAGCCGTCCGTGAAGCCTATCTCTTCGGCAAAGGCAAACTCCCAGCCGTCCTAGCGGGCTCTCCATTCTTCACTGAGGTCTTTGCCCAGCTGGGTTGCGAGTATGTATTGTACATATGCTTTGCTGCTGCGGGCCGCTCCTCAATGCCATGTTTTGTATGGTAGAGTCGTCTGGCACGTCGAAGAAGGCCAGAGTTTTGAGCCGGTGAAGCATGTCGCGACTGTGACGGGTAAGGCGCGGCATCTGCTGCTTGGGGAACGCGTCGCTTTGAATATGCTCGCCCGGTGTAGTGGGATCGCTACAAAGTTCGTTCGATTAAGTGGTCTATTGGACATTCTTTGAATCGATGATAGATCCAAGAGGATCAAAGACCTTGCTAGGGGGTATGGGTACCAGGGAACTATAGCTGGCACGCGCAAGACCACGCCTGGTATGAGTTTTGCGTTTCTGCGTCTTAACAAGGCATACAACATGACAACAACATAGGATTCCGACTGGTGGAGAAATATGGTATGTTGGTAGGAGGTATCGACCCCCATCGGCACGATCTTTCGAGTATGATTATGCTGAAAGACAATCACATTTGGTCGTCTGGTATGCCTATCCATTCACTTTCTAACCTTTCCTTCAATTCACTCATCGTCAATGTTTGACCAGGCTCCATAACCGCTGCGATCCAACAAGCACGTCAAGTAGGCGGTTTCAGTCTTCTCCTCGACGTCGAAGTGCTGTCAGAGGCGGAAGCGGACGAGGCGATCGACGCTGGAGCAGACGTTATCATGCTCGACAATATTGAGGGCGCGGAGCTGGTTAGCGTAGCGCGGAGTTTGCGCAAGAAGTGGGAAGGAAAGAGGAAGTTCTTGTTGGAGACGAGTGGGAATATAACGGAGGACAATTTGCAGGAACGCGCCATCAATGGTAGGTTCTGTGTTTGCAGCATAGCGATGTCAGATCTCATATGTTTCCAGACGTCGATATTCTGAGTACCAGCACAGTACATCAGTCAGTCCAGCATATTGATTTCAGCCTCAAGATCCAAAAGCCCAAGGATCCATCCAACTAGAATTCAAAGATACGAGGTAGTACAACAACAGTGTAAGTATGTATGTAATATTATCGCAGAGCTAGACCAAATTGAACAACGACAATGCATTACCACCGCGTACACCGTCTTTGTCTGACGAACTCCAACCATACACAGCATCTATGGCTCGCAGATTTTCTACCACACTAGGCCATTTGTCAGTCCCCTTCAGCGGCGGGAAGAACGGATGGTCCGTCCCAAACAGCATCCTCCCGCTGCCCAACCCGCGTTCGAATGTCGCGGTTGCGGGTACGGAGGTATTGTTTTCGTAGTGCTTCGCGCGCGAGACCACGTCGCTGACGAAGCCTAGCTCTTCGGGGCCGTAGGCTACGGCGTCAAAGTATAGCTTTCCGAGGTAATATCGCGCGTCGTGATTTAGTCGCGACGCGACGACGGGATCGTGCTCGATGCATGATGCCAGCCGAGACGAAAGCTGAGGGAGCACGCCGCCTGAATGCGCCAGCAAGAGACGCAGGGCGGGGAAGCGGTCAAATACGCCAGCGAGGATGAGACGTGTCGTTGCCTACATCCGTGTTGTCAACAAACATGAAGATAAGTAGACCAGGATGTATTCAACCCACAATAGTCGTTTCAAACGGGAATCCAAGAGCCAAAGGCAGAACATGCCCATTATCTTTCTCCCCCCATTGTCCTTCGATCGAGTAATGAGGATGCAGAAACACTACAAGACCCGTCCGCTCCAGCGCAGCCCACACAGGATCAAGCGCCTCATCATCCAATCCTTTCCCAACCCCACGCGTTCCCATAATAATTCCTTTCAAATACGAAAGTTTAGATATCTGTTCGATTGCCTCCAACAGAGCAGTAGTTGATATCCCAGGAACAAGAGGCAGCATGCCGAAGCCATAGAGACGTTTCAGAGATGGAGTTAGAGACGGCGAGTCGGCGCAGTATTGTTCTAGATCTTCGTTTAGTTGTGCTGCCATAGGTTCCGCCTCCGAGGCGGGTAGGAAATCAAGCCATGGATTTGCTGAGCTGTGAGTGCCCCGATATCAGAAGTGCATCGTAGCGACGCGCGTGGGGGTTTAACCTGACCACCGACAAGTCAATCCCGTGTCGGTCCATGAATTTCAGTTTTTCGTCTCTATCCCAATATTGAGGACCGACGGGACGTCCGGTATCATGGTCCAGAATGATCAGTCTGCATCGTTTCAACACAGAGAAGAACGCCTGAGGAAAGAATGATTTACTTGTCGTCCGGTTTGCCATCGCGCGTTGCGGTGAGAATACGAGGAACAGTGGTTCGGGATCGCAGTAGAGCAGCATAGCTTGCAAAACGCGTCAAATCGCGAGACGATACCAGAACTTAGACCAGTGCCGTACCGCGGTAGGTATACATGAGTGTGAATATCGACTAGCCGCGACCCCAGTGAGGCCATGAACGCAACCTGAGAAATTGTCAGCACCGCCACTAACACAACGCCAGTCGCTCGAAAAGGAAGGAGGCGATACTGTATGGCATGGCAAGAACTTGGATAGCAATGGTAATAAATACATATGACGCGTGAGTACGGTAGGTATGCAGATAAAAGTACACATGCTTCGAAGATTTGTTTGTTCGCTTGCTTATTAGTCTCTCAAGAAATTCAACCAGTTCGTGTGGGGAATATCTCCTCCAGATCCGCCCCCGCTTCCTCCTATTCCAAAAGTGCTGGGCCCTCCTCCTCCTCCATCCGGGTCACTGTCATCGCGGCGTCTGCTGGGTCCGGCCCCCGGGTGCGGGTGATGATGATGACGTTGAGGCCTTTGCCTCGATTTTCCTTTCACAGCATTGCGACACACTGGACAAGTGTTCGCGCCTTTCAACCACTGCTCTAGGCATTCCTTGTGCAGCCAGTGTCGGCAGTCTCCCAGTTTCATGACCCGATCCGTGGGCTTGTACTGAAAACAACTCATGAGCAAATCGGATTTCGACAGAGAAAGGAGGGCACTTACATCGTCCAAACAGATAGGACAACGTTGATCGCTGTCTGTAGTGGCCCAGTCTTTGTACGTGGCGGTCTCTAAGCTGCTGAGGACATTGTCGGGAGTTGCTTTGGGTCTCGCATCCCCGATCCACCCGCCGAGTGACAGAAGGGTTTCATACGAAGAGTCGAAATCCTCGTCCCGCTGCACCAGAGAGAAGAACGTGAGGTCAAGAACGAAAAAAAGGCATGAACAGAAAAACAGACCATATAATCTCCAAGCGCTCCGCGACGCAGTCGCGTAAACATGGAATTCAAAGCCGGTTCACCACGGAAATCACCACGGAGAGCACGATGCCTCAGCTGCGGGGGTTCTGCCTCGCCCATACCGCTCATGAATCCCCGAGAGCCCACACGCCGTCGTCTAAACCCTTGCACCTCCGCACGAATAACATCATCGCGTGTCCTTCGAGGAGGCAGGGAAGCCCACGGAGAGCTCGACGACGAAGAAGAAGGCTCCGCGTCATCAGCTTCAGCTCGCGCATGATATTGAGAAATCAACCGTTGCGCACGAGACGCCGCATATTCAAAACCTGAATCGGCGGGGTTGCTGTCACTGGCTGGGCGATATGGAGTATGGTGAACGTCATCTGCAAGTCGGGAACCAACCAGTCGTGCCTGGCGAGCCAACACGTTGTGCATATCCGTCGCACTGTAGCGTCGTGCATGCAGAGGCGTCTCAGTGATCACAAGCGGGTCTACATTCGAGGTCGAGGATGTGGGTGTAGGTCGGGAGGGAAAGAACCGACGTGGGTCTTCATCCGGGCTTTGCGGTTGCGAACTACGTCCGGGACCAGCATAGCTGAACAGCCGTCGCTCTGCCTCCACAAAGCGTGAGCTCGAGGACGATTCACCCCGAAGTGAGCCACTGTGGTAGCTCAGCGGCCGCGGATGCGGATGAGGGGGAAGGATTCGACTCTGGAAAACCCGTGAGCAAACAGATGGAGCCTACGAAGCGAACAGAACTCACTCTCTCAGTCTGGCCACTAGAACTGTCCTGTGACGGGCCAGCTGTCGAACTGCCCTCCAAAGTATGCGAAAAGCCGAGAGGGGGGATCGACGGTGGTTCCGGCAATCGTCGAGCAGCACCAGCCGCCCTGCGAAGCCCTTCATCACGCCTCTGCATGGTAAGACGGAAAGGGCCAGTGTACCGAGAAGGAGGCGTAGGCGGTCGTATCGCATGCACAGGCATCTCCGACGGATTGAAAGTCGTGAACGAACTCGCAGACCGCAACATATCCTCGCCTCTCTCAAATTCCCCACCAAGATCAGGAGGGGGCAAAGACGGCACGCTCGAAACTCGGGGTGTATCTGGAACCCTCGTAACAGTAACGGGAGAATGACGAGGCGGCACAGGCGATCGCGCAAAAAGACTCGAATACGGAGTCTCGCTATTTTCTCCCCACATCGGCAAAGGGGGCGATGGCAAGGGGGGCGATGGCAAGGCTTCACCCCTGGGGATATCAGAGTCGAGGACACGGCTCAACGCACTGAGATACTGGTGAGTGGTAGACGCATGAGAGTCCCGAGAAGTCGACGGAGCCTCCCAAGAAACATGGCGTCGATCAACTGATGATGTGGCAGAGGATGAAGGAACAGTGTCACCGCTGCCGGTCGAAGGTTGCCTCAAACGCACAATGGGACGACGCGGTAAGAAGAAGGGTCGCCGAGAATTCAGAGCAGACGAGGACGCAGTGGGTGCTTCCTCGTGTTCTGGCTCGAAAGCGGTATGAGACAGCAGAGGATCACTCGGTGTTCGGAAAGGCAGCGATGGCCGACTCGCCTCGCTCTGCCTCTGACTTCGTAATCGCCACGGAACATTCGACGATGATGCAGGTGGCTGCAATCCTGCAAACCCAGGAAGGCGACGGCGTACATCGTCATCTGAATCCGTCATGATATTCCTCTCAACAGGCACGACCGCGGGCGGACTCGGCGGCTCCAAGAAATCGTAGTCCGATTCCAAATCCGACAACGTATCGACATCCATACTCGAAAAGCGGCTGAGACGCTCCAACTCAGATCGCGCCCGACTCCTCCGTATCGCTGCAGCGCTCTCTGAAACGAGTGACGTCGAGGAACCTATCCTCGGGCCATGGAATCGCTGACGCAACCGATACAAGGAGGGCTGGGCCGTGGCAGAGCTCAACGAGGATAAGGACGGGCTGGGGATGGACTGGGCACGCGCATGTGTTGCCGTGCGGGCGGGTTGCGCCGCGGACTGGGGTGAGAGCGTAAGACGGGGTGGCCAACGGATTCCCACAACAGGGGGTGGGCCAGAAGCGTCTGCAAGGACAGCTTGAGCTACTGGGACAAATAGAGGATGAATGTTCGAATCACCATTCCCGCGTCGAAAATCCGACGAGTCGCTGTCATCATACACACCAATCCTGGATGAACTACCCACAGCCGGGGTCACGCTTCGAGGAGTCGGATCGTCTGTAAAGAATATAAGCGGGAAAAACGAAAACGAAACAAGACAAACACCCACCAGAAAGAAGATGATCGTAAAGATCAGCAGTGATACTATGACGGTCACTGCGCTCAATCCCACCCAACCAGTCAGTGACGCCGTCCCTCGAACTACTGCCTACGCGACGAACCCGGGGACGAGCAGTCCATGCATCCTCTTCAGTGGGTCGGAAAGGTCGCCTAGCGGACGAAGGCATAGAAAAGGTGGTCGCAAAGGAATTAGCCGAGTCCTGCGGTGGACGCAATGCACCCCGATTACTGCTCGGGGCCGATGGCGCCTCTCGAGGATCGACCAGGCCAGAATCAAGATACCTTGCAGCAAGAGAGGTAGAAGCGCGCTCCTCCTCACGCTGCTGATCCATCAAATATCTCTCCGTCATCCGCAATTCCCTATCTATAACTCTCCTCCTTGAAATCGCGGACGCCAACTGATCTTCCTCGAGCTCCCGCCTCATCCGTATAAGCGAGGACTCCCTCGGTCGCCGTCGAGCACTCGGAAACGACTCAACCCCAGCGTTGATATCCCATATACTATCCAGCCGCCAAGGATTCTCTTGCTCCCTCTCAGCCGCCTCCTCCTCTTCTCTCGCGCGCTCGAGCTCCCTCTCAGTTTCACGCTCACGGTCCCGCCGTTCTCGCTCCCTCTCCCGATTAACCCGCGCTCGATCAACCGCACTCTCCCACGCTCGGGCATTAGGCATCTGCAACGGAAAGTACGCATCGTCAAGATCCACATCCGACGCCCGACGGGCATCGAGGCTAGATGTCGTTGTGGTAGCTGCGACGCTCAAAGGCGCCGCAAGCGACGGTGGGCGCGGAAAAACACGCAAAGGAGGCGTGGCGGCACGTGTGCGGTGAACAATGCTCCGTAGACCCGCGATTGTACTGTCTGGGGATGCGGTGGTATTATTAGCACCAGCATGAGACGGCCGTCGCCAGGAGGAGGATGAACTATGACTGGGGCGAGGTTGTGCGGCGCTGGCCGAGGTCGAAATACCCGGAGAGATTGGCGAAAGCGCGGGACTGTCCCAGTCCAGTGCTGCAGGCGCCGACCACTCTAAGATCGGACTCTGCGAGAAAGGCCGTGCTGGATGCGGGGAGGCAGACCGGATCGCGCTCCCACTGCCGCTCGCACGCGGCGCCGCTGTTGCGAGAAGAACAGTTACCTCCTCAAAATAGTTGTCAAAAGACGGCCCATCAACCACACGTTCGTGTGTGGGAGAGATAGGTGCTTCAAAGTGCAGCATTCCTTCACCGATGCCATCAAGTGCCGAGTCGAGATGTTCGCGGAACTGTGCTTGAGATTCCGCAACAAGGGGCGATGTAGGACCAGGTGACAGAGAAGTTGTTGGGAGGTTGAGGTCAAGGCGTGGAGGTGTGCTGGCGCTCATGTTGGCGTTAACAGTAGTCTGCTCCGCGATGTAGCGAGTATTATTTGTACTGTTTCCAGATTCTTCGCCTGCTTCGTCCTCAGGATCGAGTGCCAAGTCCACGAGGGGAAGTGGCGGCAAATTCGGTGGTGCGTGAGAGGCGGGATGTGCACTCAGAGAAGTCGGAAGAGGGATGACGGGAGGAGAAGAAGAGCGCAGGACGCTGATATGCCTCTCAAATGCATTAAAGCGATCCACCGAGCGCCGAACATGGTCTGCGGAGGATGTGGGTTCTTCTTCGGCTTCCTCATCACGCAAAAAGCCGATGTCGATATCGGGCATTTCGACGTCGTCGCTCTCGAGAAGCTCGGGGGTAGGAATTCTCGGCGGCGGCTCGGAGGTGGCACGTCCACCTAGCTGCAATTCCGAGGCAGCCATCCCTAAACCCAAGGCCACACTGCTTCCCAAGGTTCTCCCAAGACCAAGATCTAAAAGAAGGTGGCGGCGAGGGGCCTGCGAGGAACTGGAATGTGAAAATGAATCTGAGGGTGACACGGAGTCGAAAGAACTGGAGGAAGAAGAGGATGAAGGCTCGCTGGAACGGCTTTCTGGGTGATTTGAGATATTAGAGCTACGAGCTCTCTTTCTCCTGGTTTCGTTGGCGTCTGGGCTCCTTGTGCTGGGGCTGGAGGAAGAGGCGGTGCTACTCGTGCCATCGATGGGTTCATTGGTCTGCAAGAGGGTAGAAGGGGGGCTTTCAAGGTACCCAAACTGCTCGTCAAAGGAGCGTTTAAATGAGGTAGTATTCGGAGGCAAAGAAAGGTGAAGTTGAGGCGGTTGTCCCGAGGATGACATCGGGACGCTAGTGGGCGTAGAGAGCAAAGAGGATTTGTGACGAAACGGGTGACCCATTGTCGAAACCTGTCACTCTGATAAGATTAGATTGCCGACGCCTTGTCTCATGCTTGGACCTCACTTCCTTGTCCTTGACGCGACTTTTTTGCTTTGTTGACTCGTGAAAATCTTTGGCGACAATCCATTGGCTTTTTTCGCCTTCTGGTATCTTTTTCGACGCGAAAAACCAAATCAAACGCGTCCAGAACCTTGCGCACTTCTTCGGTCGTGAGGAAGGCAACGCACAGTTCGTCCTGACTGTAGGTGCATTGAAAACTATGTGCCGGATGCAGCCTCATTGCGACGGCGTGCAGCACTATGAAACCAAAACGAGCCTCTTCACACAAAGAAACTTGAACATCAACCGTTTCAGGCTGTATTCAACCCAAAATTTATGCTGGTTATGTGAGCATTCTTCGCCCACGATACGATAGCTGACCACCGAGATATCCAGTTGCTTTTCTCGATAATAGTTCCTATACGAGGCGGTGAAACATTCAGCGAGTATCATCGGACAGTCTTCGCTGTTCATCAAGCATTTTAAGCTACATCTATTCCAGCTGCCTGCATACCCGCGCATTCGACTCAACAGCGTCGTATGGACCATCCGAGCGGTGTTTCTCCCATTTCTACCGTATCTCTGCGTTGTATCAGACAATTTAGATCGCAACGCAAAGCCTGGGTTCTGTTAACGACCTCGGAACAACATCGATGCACACCACCTCCATCCGCTGCATTAATGGGATCCTATCATCATGATGGCCAAAGAACGTTGCGCGAAAACGGTGGGCGGCGTTGCGAAAGCAGCGAGGCCGCCGTGACGAACGGTGACCAGTGACCGTTGGGTGGAGGGTGGATAAGATAAGATTGGCGGGATCAGTTGGAATGAAACTGGCATCAAATGATCAATAACGGTTAACTTACCTCCTGCTTCCTACCCTCACCACGGGCTAGATGAGCCCATCGACCCTCTCATTCCGCTCTTTTTTCTGGGTTGTCCTCGTCTTGTCCGGTGTCGCTCATGCTCAGGCCTTGAGACGCGCCCCTGCCCTATATTTCCGTCAAGATGGCGACACCTCCCAGTCTGCCTCACGCTCTTCCACTGGTAGCCCGTCGTCTTCAGGCGGATTCTCCAGCTCTTCTGTGATCTCGACTTCCTCCAAGCCGAGTTCATCCAGTGCTCCCCCGAGCAGCTCATTCGTTCCCCCTTCCTCTTCCTCGAAGTCTACCTCGACAACTACATCTTCATCATCTTCCACGACAACCTCTTCATCATCCTTCTCTTCCTCTTCCGCTATCCCCTCCTCGTCGTGAGTTATCATACTATTTTTCTCCCGTTATCCTTATGGTTCTGGCAGGTCTGCCCCCGAGTCTTCCAGCAGACCTTTGTCCAGCTCCACGACCCCGAGAGGAGCGATCGCGAATCCGACCCAGACCAACAATTTCCTCCCCACCAACAGCAACCCAGATCCCACCGACACGGGCGACGAACCTGAGCCGTCTGATGTCACTAACAGCAATGTCAATGCTGCTTCGTCTGGGTATGTTTCTCTTCCAATTGCTGCTGAGCCTGTGCTGATAACTTACATTATCACGCAGCTTTTGGGGAAATAAAGGAAAAGGTGTGTATCTGACTTCCATGTTTAGCCGCCAACAGAATTCATCTCTCTTCAGTTGGCGCGACATTCACTATCGTTGCCCTCGTCATTGTCGGAATCCTGGCAAGCCTCATCATTGTCATGCGTCGCCGCAACGCGGCACATAACAGCGCTCGGGATACATTCTTCGACACCAAAACTCCCGCGGACAGAGTCGAGCGACAGCCATCCCCTGAACCCAGCATGACCTCTCTCAGAGATGAACCGATGGACGCGCATTCCACCCCCATGCCGAACTACGGGCTAGCAGACCAATACCTCGTCGACACGAACGACTATGTTATGGGTTATCCCCCAGGTGCGGCGTACGCTCCTGCAGAGCACCAACAGCAGCAGCAGTATTACGCCGACAACACCGCCGCTGCCTACCAACATCAGGAGCAGCAGCAGTACTACTCCGATGCCCACCAGCAGCAGCAGTATTACGCCGACCCCCAACAGCAGCACCAACAATACTTTGTCGACCAACCCAGCTCCGACGCCAACGGCGGAGCCTACTACGCCGACAGCAACGCCTACGAGAACTACAACCATCACTACAGCACCGGTAGCGGTGGCGGCAGTGGAAGTGGGAGTCCCAACGCCTACGGCGTCACATCGGCCAACCAGCGGCCGTCTCTCTCACCCCACCCCTACTCACACCCATCCCACGCATCCGGTGTCCCTCCCAGCGCCTTCTCTAATGCGATAGGCCGCGACTCGTACCAACCGTCTATCGATTCGTTCTATGGTGCCGCTGGCACGGCGCGTTAGAAATTGAATCATTATGGACGTCGCGGCATTTACGGTGGATGTCATTGCTGTTCTAAACTGTACTGTACAGTGTTCGACGTTGTTTTTACTTCATTTTATTCGCTATCTCGCTTTCTTCCTCCAAATCCTCCTTCGTGATCCTGCATTCTGATTCTCCACACCCACCTTCCTACGTCGTTCATGGGCGTACAGTGGCACGCTTGTCCGTCCGCGGCACCAGATAGCCATATGATCGTCGACGTGATTCGTGAAAGCGAAGGCGTCACACGAGACTCGGTCTCGGTTGCCAAGTACGACAACCGGGGTGGAGTCGATGTGCAGATCCGCCTATATTTGGACCCTACCATTCAAGATCTATTGTTAAAATCTGTTTCTGCTGCGGGCTTTATTGTTATTGTTGTATTGTATGGGATGGGTATACCTGCACGGACTGGGCATTGCAACTTACACTTACAGGACGCGCGTACGCGAGTACTCTGCAATTCATCGATTTATCGCATCTCACTTATCTTTATTCCATTTCACTGTCATTTGCATTCCTTGGTTAGGTAGGTATGTAGATCCCTACGCACAAAATCCACTGAAACTGTTGCGCACACAGCGGCCCTCAAACCCCAATAGTCGCGGGTGGTACTTCCCGCGTCGCCACTACAGCCTCTTCAATTAAAAGCTCATATTTAGAGAAGAAATCAAGGCATATTTATGTGAAAAGGGTACTCACGTTTCCGGCGCATATGAAAATTATCCTTATCGAAAGCTTTGCCGTTCAGCTCAAGCGACTGAACCGTCGGATGGCGTTCGGTTATCGTTCGCGCCCTCTCGAGTGTAGCCCAGTCGTTGTCGTCTTTTTGGATATCGTCAGAGACACGACTGAGCGAAACATGCACCAATGCAGGACACCAAGCGATCCAGCGGTCAAGCACCTCCAGCTCCGCCCCAGAGTCAGGAAAGTCTGCCCTGGTTCCCGAAATGATCAAGCGCGTTATAGCCCGGAACGGTTTAATCATTTCTTCTCCCAGTGGATATGTCTGCGCCACGCCCATGGGCATTTCTTGCCGCGCACAGTCAACTTCGAGAGATAGCTCGGGCGAGAGTTTGCATTTTTTCAGTCGAGCCACGACCTGGGATAGAGAATGCCCGATGTGTCGCATGGTGGATAGGTCGCTTCTCGTCATGATGAGCCTGTGCGGGGTCATACAGAGGTGAGTGAGGTTGGGGAGGGAGGGTCTCTTGCGGAGGAGGTGGAGGATGAGTGTAGAGGGCGCGTGGAGGCGGGTTAGGTTGGGTAATGTGGCGGTCGGCGCCGAGTCTGGGTACGCAGATTGGACGAGGCTGTTGTATTCCGTGTGCCGGACGGTGCAAATTTTCAGGTGCTGTAATTTAGCTAGAAAGAGTAGTATATCGGCCCCGGATACCCCACATAGATTGGAGAGTGTGAGGGAGGTTAGGTTGGGTATAGCGGCTGCTAAGAGCGGCAGCACAGTGGCCCAGTCTTCATGCATAAGAGTGACACCACATATTTCGAAAGCAGTGATGGGGGAGTGGTGGAGTGCAGAGAGAGTCCAGCCAAGACTCGGCGGAATAAGGAGTGTGACAGAACCAATCCGCAGATGTGCAAGTCTGGACATTGACCGTCCTTCAAGGTCAAGCTCCATTAGGTCCTTTCCTATGTGTGCAAAAGGCTGCCAGAATTGCCATATATCACTACTTGCTGTGTGCACAACTTTGGGTAGAATATGTCGCACAGCATTGCGAAGTGCGTTCACAGGTCGGGAAACAAAGGAGATTGGACGAAGTTGGTAGAGTTCGTGGAAAAAGTTTCCATGACGGATCGTAAGCGATGTGCAACCCCGCTTCACTATCATGTTGAGCAGGTCTCCGAATTCTAAAGCCCATGATCTTGGAACAGTTTCATCGAAGTCCCATAAAACATCCGGTGTTTTCAGATCCAGTGTCACGGTGCGAACAAAGTCGAGTCTCTCAATGAGGAGACGTAGTCGACGAATGTGGAGGAACAGACAGTCGAAAGTTTCGCATGATGGGAGGGAACAAGACAGGGTGTCTATAGATGGAATGAAAAGCGCCAAACGAAGAGCCGATACTCCGTCTATTCTGTTCCAAAACATTGTGGCGTTGACTTTCTGAGTTGGCTCTTGCATACCGCACGTTTCGAGGAAAATTGAGAGAGCCAGATAATTCAGACGCCTGCAAAGCATAGATAGGAATAAAAGCGTTCCAAAGGGGATATCTGGATGGCGGAATATTAGCAGAAGGAGTTCATTGGGGAGGTCGAGAAGCTTTGTTGGACTGGATTCCATCGTTTGCTACTGCATACGGGTAGATTTTCTCCAAATTCATGACGGGTCGTGTCCACGAGCAGCCCAGCGCGCTCGCGAGCGTTGTAGACGCAGATAGCAACACCCACCAGCAATGGGTCGACGTGAAAGTTCAAAGTAGAGGTCAAGCGGTGACGATTCTGCCGTAAAGCCGATCGTGTCTCGGCTTTGTCCGGACTGTCTTGGGCGCGGCCAGTTGGCGGCCAGCTGAAGCTCCGGACCCTCCAGGTTCAACGTTCAACGTTCAACGACCACAGGCTCGAAGACGAATAGCTGCCTTTGATTTTCCAAGGTCATACGATGCTCAGACGCGCTTTTGCTGCCCCGCTCAGATCCAGCGCAAGGTCCTATTCTCAACAAGCATTTTTAGAGCCGGTGTCTACACAACCCGGAATTACTTGTCTTTCCCTCAATCGACCGGAGGCAAAGAACGCCATTTCATTGACCCTTCTCAAGGTACACAGCTTGCAGCGTTAGATTGACGATGCTGCAGCTCAATACCTGCGCAGGAACTTCGTGAGAGTCTGGAAACTGTGAAATCCGATGCCAGGCATGCTCTTCAATTTCTTCGGCCGCTTATAGTTCATCGCGACATCCATCCAGTGTCCGAACCCTCATTCTACGGTCTACGAGCCCAAACTCGTTCTGCGCGGGTGCAGACCTTGTCGAACGACGAACAATGTCTGACTCTCAGGTTGCCGCCTTTCTTACCGATTTGCGTGCTGCTCTTGGCGTGCTAGAATCCCTACCTATGCCAACTATTGCGGCCATTGATGGTCCTGCTCTCGGTGGCGGCCTAGAAATGGCTCTTGCCTGTGACTTGCGCGTTGCAGGTATTTAAACCGTTCACTGATTCAGCGTCCAGCAACCAACTCTTGTACAGCGTTCAATGTCCAGAAAATAGGCCTACCGGAGACGGGTCTGGGAATCATTCCTGGTGCTGGCGGTACTCAGCGTGCAACACGCCTATTAGGCCAGAGCAAAGCAAAAGATCTCATTTTCACAGGTCGTTCGTTGAATGCACAGGACGCGTTTGAATGGGGTTTGGTTGATTATGTGTCGGATCCGGAGCAAACAGCCTTCGACAAGGCATTGGCCCTGGGCGAAATGATAGCACGGAATGCACCTCTCGCTGTCAGAGCAGCCAAACTTGTTATTTCGCGGTCTGAAGATTTACCGCTGGAAACCGGTATGCCTTTCTGACTTTCTAATTGCCTTTCTCAATCGCGTTTCAGGGCTAGACTTCGAGAGAGCAGCATACAACCTACTTATACCTTCCCAAGATCGAGTAGAAGCACTACAGGCATTCAAAGAAAAGAGAAAGCCCCAATTCAAGGGCGAATAAATTCGATGTAAAACAGCAAATAAAAAATAAAGCATTGATTCAATCCGCTTTTTACCGACCTTCGCTAGCAGCGAATGACCGGTTTGACCAGCTTACTGAGTCTCTCAGGCGTGGGATCTATGCGTCGAACTCGTCGCCCCTTTCTTTTCCCCACTGCACAATACTCGCTATGTCCGACGGACTTTGTGCAGGAGCACGAATCTCACTCAGTTCTAGCAAAGCCGCGGTGCTTTCTTTGGCCCACGACATGGCCACCGCCAATTTACATGACGACAATGAACCGCCGGTTCTTTGCAACCATTCAAGGTTAGCTCAATCCGATGTATAGTACCGTACAGTAACAGCAATAAAAATACAACATTTATTCTACTCAGCCAAAACGCGTTCCGAGTGAAAACCCGCCTGCAGAAAATCCACTTGCAAAGCTGCTTGGCATTGACAGATTTAGCTCTCCCAGCTTCAAACCTTCCACCTCCTTCATGATGACGCTCAACCTACCGAACCGATCCCTCAAACCTCTGGAAGCGGAAGGATCTGCACTGCTAGCGTCATTGAAGCCCTTCTCAAACTGCCCCCAATCACTACGCAAAGCGATGTATGGTTTCAAGAGATTGGCGTCCACGCGACCGAGGTAGCTTTCGGTGATGTATGATTTGAGGGTTTCGGGTTGAATGAGGAAGATGTTCCCCAGTTGGCGGATGAATTCGAAACGCTCGTGGAGAGCTGGGATACCAAAGGTGGCGATAGTGTCTTGATACGTCTTGATGTCCCTGAACAACGCGTGAGTGAATCCCGGAACACCGTGAAGAGCAAATTTACTTCGCTAGCATCAACCCTCCGGTATCACTAACCGGGAACTTGCGCAGATGTTCCAAAAGGAGACTGAACATATGGGTCAGTTGAATGAAAACAAGAACCTGAATTGTCAACAAACCTGTGGAAGGAGACGCCGACTTCCATCAAGAAAACTTCCAAGTTCTTGCCACTCAAGCTAGCCTTGGCAGCATCCCGAACTCGCTCTAACGTTTCGCAACAGGCGACACAAGGCTCGGTGTTGACTCGGGCAAACGACAGATCGTCATTCTTGGGCTTGAAATCATTCTTCTTCTGTTTCGCAAGTTGCAGAGACAGCCAAGAGATGATTGCTGGCAGATGTCAGCAGACAGAAATTGGACATGTTGCAAACTCACAGTCAGTAAGCCGCTGTGTCAGCGCATTGGCGCCGCCCTCCAACCGGCTCACGGTCTGATTATTGAAAACGACCATCTCACGGCGGATCGTGACCGACGAGCTGGCCAGTGGCAGCAATGCCGTGTTCACGTATTGTTGCCATAAATGACAGATGAGATCCACCGAGCGCAAGACCGTTAATGCCTGGAGACTCGGCTCTGTTTTCGGCTCGATTTCAATACGCGCCTGCGCACTGCGAAACCATCCATTAAGCAGTGATCTCGAGAAAGCTCTTGTCTCACGTTTCCATGGCTGCTTCCACATATGCAGTTCCAATGGCTTCCGACAGCACTCGAAGCAAAGAGAACGTGTGTTTGGCCCTAAAAGTGTTCAGCAAGAGACCGGCGTGAAGAGGCGCATCGCACTCACACGTCAGTCGAAGGACTCAGCTCAACACACCGTCCCATCGCCTCAGCATGCCATTTCAGAATGGTTTCAGCGGTTTCGATCTTCAATACACCATCTTCCTCTCGAATCGGTTCATCGTCCTTGTCTTGCTTTTGCGTGGAGGTGATGCCTCCGAAACGCATGAGGACGGCAGCAGCCTGTGATGAAGTCGACGACCCTCCACTCGTTGAACTGAGCTGGTTCATCACTGTGTCGAACATCGAGGATTTGCCTGTCTTCTGAGTTCTGAGCTGCAAAGATTGATTGTGTTCAATGAATATATGGTTTGTAAGGGAAGAGACGAACGTGATAGCGGGTGTAGTTGGTCAGAAGGGTGGAGTACAATGTTCCAAGACTACGACTTTCACGTTCTAAATATCTTTGGCCTTCGGTGTATAACACAAAGAGTGCTTCCATGGCGGATTCTAACATGGAGCTGACAGTACCCGAGCTGGCGGTGGCGGCTGAGGTAGACCCAGTGAGAGATCGCTGGAATTCGATTGCTTCAAACGGCGTCCGTGTTGCAGCCGTCGGCATTTCGTAGGCTTTGAGATCCTCTACTAGCGCCGTGGCTTGGATGTGCACCAGCTGCAGCACGCGAAGGTAAGCCAGATCTGAAATGGAGGATGCGCGATGAAGGAGCTGCTCCATATGTTGTTGTATCTGTGTGCTATAATATTGGTAATGAATAATGAACGACAAGACCGCACACACAGACTGAGCAAATACGCGTTGCAGGAATACCTGCATGACGACTGGAGGATTTGGGAAGACGGCTTTGACGATTTGAGCCTCGGTGTCAACCGTACCCCGTATTTCCGCGAACAGCTCTGTTAATCCGGTCTCGCTTTTCGGGCAACTGGCATCAGGATCAGGGAGAGTGCTCCATCTGGAAAAAGGTTCGATGAGAAGAACGGAATGAGAGGAGGGTCATACAACAAAGTATCCTCAGCAGGTTTGATTTCTCGGATATGGTTAATGAAGAAATCATGTTGATTGACGTATACTTGTACACAGGAAGAGCCGCCGTTGAATTCCAGCAGCGTTTGGGCACAATGCTATGGAAGCTGACTCAACAAAGAGCGCGGGAAGAAGAACGCTGACGACCTACATGCATCATTTTGGGGTCCCCTCGTCGATAGCAACGGTCGAACAAGTTCAGCATCTCTTTCTCAAACTTTTCGCAGTATTTTTCGATATTCTCCCGAGTCTGCAGCAGAGTTCAGCATGGAAATCACTGAGTTTGAGAGCACAAACCTTGTCAGCTGTCGGAAGGTCGACCTCTTTGGCGACTGTATTCAATCGTCTCAACAAGACCGCGACCTGACGACGGCCTGCTCTTCCATCTTTCCGTAAAGTGTCTAGACGGGTAGTATCACCACGCGAAAATTGGTTGTAGAAGTCTATCAAGTCGTACGCGGCCTGGGCGCGTTGTCGTTCAATATGGACAGATTCCAACTGTTCACCTATAGAAATTGGCGTACATAAACAGAACATGACGAACAACTGTGCTAGACGTACCTATTCGCACAGCAGTACTGCTGACTTCGTTCATTCGACTCTCCATTCCTGCGAACGAATTGCCGACCGTCTAATAGTGCAACAAGTAAGCAAAGCAAAGCATCATGGATCGTGGCTGCACACACCTCGAATCCGCGATTCAACTCCGCCATCTTCTTCGAATATTCGCGTTCAGATATCCTCACCCCCTTCTCCATCTGCTCCGTCTTAGCCTGCACATCCTTGCGCACAGCAATAAGCTTGTCGACAGCAGCTTCAAATGTGCTTATGAACGGCGTAGGGTCGAAAGCTAGTGATCGAGCATCACGGTCTCATTCCAAGGCAAGAGGTTGAACATACGACCAGAGCTTCCTTTGGACTGGGCAATCAGTTTCTCAGAGACATTGCCTATGAATTCGGTGACATCGAATTTAGCCTGTTGACCTCGTGCTGAAGCTCATGCGCATCGGAGGAAATTAGCCAGAGTCAAACCTTGAAAGATGATAGTTGTAAGTGCTCCTCGACGGCGGGATCAAGGGTAGGAGCAGCTGGCCGCCTTGACATTCGAGTCCGAGTCCAAGTTGTCTATGGCAACCTAAATCGGGGTTGTTGAGTCTTGCTTTATCTTCCAGTCGATGGCCTTAGATTAGATTGCAAAATTTTGACTTGGTCTTCAACCAACTCCAGAAAATGGATGGGCATCCGCTGAAATCCCTTTTGCAACTACAACTAGGCTCTGACTCCTACGCCGTTACCCACTTACCACACATCCTCAACGCTCTCACCGCCGAATCGCTGCTCCCATCCGCCCACTCCTCCAAATGGATCGCTAGAGTCAACTCTTTACTCCACTCCAAGGCCCCCGACGCAAAATGGGCCGGGCTCTGTCTAGCGCACAGAACCTCAGTGTTGTCCAAATCAACCATGATAGAATGCGCACAAAGTTGGTTAGGGATCGCCTTACCTATCCTTTCGGTCCGTGAATTCACGGTCAGCATTCTTGTAGTCCATTGAGCCTTGTGTTAAGAAAAATGAAGCCCCACCGATACTAAGCGCGTCTGTGCGACTGCTTCGGGTGATCTTCAGCACCGCAACCGATGTGCCAGAGTTCCAAAGACAAGTCGCAACGCCAAATATCTTGAAATTCACGACGGCGTTGATTCCTCTGGCGGAAAAGCACGCAGACAATGATCTGAAAGTCAGTGCAGAGCATAACATCGTATCTCGAGCTCATACAGCCCAGATCTTAATTTTGTCTACCTTGGCTGTGGTAATACCACTATACCCCACCATCCATAGAACCTCGCACGCTGCTCTGGCGACACTGTGCTTCAGCTTCTTGAACGGCCATCCCTTCAAACCGCCAAACATCCCGCTGAGTGCTGCTGCGTCTCGATTGTACAGAGTCCTCCACTTTACTGGCGGCAAAGTCGGCGCGGCCAATTTGTGGAAAAAATCCGTCGACGATACGTTGGTTTTCGGTTGGACCGCGTTCCTCTCCATTCGGCCTGGATATCGGATCGAAGGTTTTTATTCCCAATACTATACCTGCTAACCAATGCTGACTTGAAGTCTAGGGCAGGTCACTCAGCCGCCAGTGTCGACCGAGGAGCCCCTCATAGCCATTCCCCTCAACGCCGACAGACTGAGATGCTCTGTTCTAGTTCTTTGCGATTTGTTAAAGTACGCTTGATTCTTCTGCCGGGATGCACAAGACTCTTATAAATCGAACAGAGCCACAACACATCGACCAGTCGAAGTGCCTTTAGGCAAATTAACCAAATTCGCAATAGCTCTTCTGAGCTGTACGCCTGATGACAAAGTGTGTCTGCACCCCGCATTTGTGTCCAGCCTCTCAAGTGTTTAGGTCGACTCACACATCGACCCTGGAGTACGCGCAATGCAGACGGCCGTGATCCCGCAACTTTGGAAGCTTGCCTGCGATCTCATATCGTGTCTTGCAGCTTGGTATCGCACTCTATCCCGATCTTGCATGTCTTTTGCTCACCTATCACAGCGTCGGCCAGCATCTGAGCTCCAGCCTCTCACGAATCGTAACATCTATCGTGTTCCACCTCGAACAAAATCTCACACGGTACACTCCATCCATCCATCCCATCCCATTCTCTACCATTTAATTTCATCTGCTGCACAGCTCGCAACGCCTACCCTTCCTAAACACCCTACAAATCGTCCTCGAAAAACGCCACCCCCTCCATTCAACCCACATCGTCAACCGTCTAGGCAGAGCTCTCGTGCCATTAATCTCCATCGTGCTAACAAAAGAGCCCGAATCCCGCGAAACCGAGGGCGACGCTCCCGGGCGGAGTAAAAAGAGCAGGAAACGCGCGCGCGAGTTCGAAGGCGACGAGGTGTTCAAGATCGGTCGAGAGGTGGTTTGCCCGTCTGCTGTTGACGGGGAAGTGTTCCTTTCCGCCTTTGCTGGTAACCTCTACTTCTTCTCTCTCTCTTGAGCATTGACTAACGGAAAACAAGTGCTCCGCCTCGTCTTGCGCAACCCAAACCTCTCCTCTGCAATGCAATCTCTTTCATGCCGAGTCGTTCTATCCGTCCTACTTGCGCTTCCACAGATGTCCCCCGAGTCACTTTCGCCCGACCTCAAACTCCATCCTCTATTCCTCGAACGAGTTCAAGCTCTAAGCGTCGAGCTCGGCGCAGGTAGTACAGGCAATATGGGCAGCAGCCTCGGGTTGGTTGTCGGAGCAAATCTCAAGGATTGCCATGTCAGTATCGTCTGTCCCTCCTCCTCTGCGAGTGTTTAACTCTGCTTTTAGATGCATCGAGATCTCGAGGTGCTTTTACATCCACGCCTGCCACCACTCTTACGGTCAATGCCGGCGGTCGAGGCGTTGTCTCTCTTTCGCTCTGAAGAGAGCCAAGAGGAGGTAGAGTTGCGGAAAACGTTGGGTTTGGGTTTCGCTGCCGATGGCGATGTGGTTATGGATGAATTACCGCCGCCAGCTGCTGCAGAAACAAGTAAACTGCAGTCGAAAGCGCTACAGGAGAAGCCAATTACAGTCACTCCCGCCATCGTTCCCCCATCCCAGCCCCTTCAGCCGTTGATACCAGAAATGTCTACGGTGCCTGACCAACCGCGGATCGAAACGGCGGCGATCGCTCCAACGAAACCCGCCGCTCCGCCGCCAGTCCCCGTCGAGATGCCCGTATTTGTTGAAGAAGAGGAGGTCAACGAGGAAATGCCGGGCATCGATCTGGATTCCGATTCGGACTCTGATTCTTAGCTTGTAGTGCGGCTTCTCAATCGTTCACTCTTCGTACGCGCTTGCGCTTTGGTTTGTCTGACACAACCGAGGGCGTTTCTTCGTCCGACTCTTCGTTTTCTGTGGAATGGATATCTACGCCGTTGATTTTGTGTATCTGTTGTGGAAAACAGGTTGGCGACCTTGCTGCGAATGACGGAAATTATCGTACCCGGCGAATGAATGCTTCTGCCATTGCATTTTGAGGGTCGAGGGTCTTGGCACGTTCAAAATACGTTTGTGCGCTCCGGAGTAGGGTGGGGTTGAATTGCGCAGCTGGCTTATGGTTCATGGCATGATCTCAAGAAGGGGAAGAAATGTTACTGTTAGACGTGGGCTGGCCTAGATACAGGGAGAGCAGTCCGGCATAGAGGTGCAGAAGGGCGTTATCCTGATATGGAAACGAAGGAAGATAGCTGAAGACATCGCGTTGGACCTGATTCTAAAAAGCCAAGCAAGTCGATGATCTTACAGCTCCAATTCGTCCAAAGCATCTCTCTGTCGCTCAGAGTTGATCAGGCGAAGCACCATCTCCTTCAAAATAACCTCCCGCTAGACGAGACGAAAGCTGCAGTCAGCGAACAGAGTCTTTCCAAAGCCCCTCACATCTTCAGGATGATGCAGCATCATAACACGCAGAAATTCAATAGTTCTCTCAGGGTCCCGCAGATTATTAGCACTGAGAATCTCAACGCTGGTACTCCATAGCATTCGCCAATCGACTTCTTTGCAATGGGATAGTATTGACCACGCTCTGTGAGCCCGTTGGAAGTCGCGTCGTTGTAGGCAGAGTTGCAGGACATCGTATAGTCGTCGGATATGAATTTTGCGCACCGAGCGGGGGTCCCGCGCGTCGGTCAATGGAGTGAAGAGGAAAGCCATCAAATGCTGCAAACACGCCGTGACGGACCGGCCCGGGATGCAATTTCTCATGACATTAGCCTCCAGGTTCACTGGCAAGACGCAGGACGCGATTCTCTAGAAGGCTCTATGGCTCGCTATGTATGCTCTGTGCATCTGTTCGCGTCGTGGCTTTGCGCAATTTAGCCGGCTTCATACTAGCTGATACTCTAAGTTGTCTCTGTGACTCTGAATGCCTCGTATCTCTTTGGGTCCATCTCGTCTGAACCGGGTGCGACAGCGTCGGACGACACAATAGAACCTCATCGATCATCCTTCTTTTCACTACGATTCGCAGGGATTTTGCCAGCATCAGCCTCAGCTATGTCCCGCATTTCCGCCTTGCCGACTTGACGACGGACCTGCGTATCTTGTCAACCTGCTGATCCCCGCATCTCTCTGATTCTCGACTCGGATAGCTTGAACCAAAAGTATGTGCATAGCATTGCCGCTGATACGTCAAGGTTTGCCTAGGTTTGCCTGCGAACAATGCGCACGGGCAAACACGGTTATCCGGTTGGACGCGACACTGAGCGCGTCCGTGTCACCGTAGTCCAACCGTGCTCGCTCGAGCATATAAAGTGAAGATGGCTCTTCGTCGAGCACCAACAGCAGCAACAGCGAGCAAATCGACATGGCCATCCTCGCATCTTCACTTCTTTTCTCTTTCGTTCTTTCCAGCGGCGCACTTGCGCGGCCATCATCCACATTCCCGACGCGTGCCGTCACCAATGCCTCTCTTTCCGACGTTTCCACCGCATTCTCTCGGGCTGGGATTGTCCCTGGCGTCATTCCCGTATTTCAACCTACTGGGCTCCTGGACGTCCAATTCGAGTCCATCAAAGTCACGCCTGGAATGAATTTGACTGTAAAACGTAACTTAACAGCGATGCTTCTCTAGCGGAATCTGAGCTAACTCATACTTAATACAGAGGTGTCGACCGAGCCCAAGTTCGGGCTGCAGGTTTCCGACACCACAACGGCGTCCAATGCCCAATTCGTTATAGCGTTGGTCGATCCCGACGCTCCGACACCGCAAAATCGGACCTTCGCCCAAGTTCGTCATTTACTAGGCGGAGGATATCACTGGGATGCGAGCACCGGTGCCCTCACGAACACCACGGCAGCTCTCTCCGACTTCCTGCCTCCCGGCCCTCCCCCCGGCTCCGATCCTCACCGGTAAGGACCCAGCTTTCTGCCAACCAACAAACACCAACGCCGCTTTTAGGTACCTCGTCTTGGCCTACGTACAGTCAGAAGGCTTCTCTTCGAAGGCCCCATCGCTCGTGAACGCCTCGACACCCATAACGGGCTTCAATATTAGCACACTGAGCGAAGCTCTCGGATTGGGCGCGCCGTTTGCGGGCACGTTCTTCCTCACAGGACCGGAGGCCGACAATTCAGCCAATGCTTCGGCAGGGCCGAACCCGTCCTCGACGCCGCAGGGCTCAGGGGCTGTTTCAGTTCATGCCCCTCTGGCTGTGACTGCCATGCTTGCTTCAGTCTTAGCTATCAGTTGTTTGGCATAGAGTTGTGACCTGTAGTACGGGCCCGACCGTCCATGACTCTTACTATTTTATTAACTTGGTGCTCGCAATGTTCCCGCTGTTCACAACAAATAATACATTTCTTCGATGGTCATACATATACAACCGAGTCGGTTCAAGGTGGTGATACAGATAGATGAAATTTCTCTAGTTGAGACTGTATCGTTTGGTGAAAATTCCTTCTTCCATCGCTTTGATTTCTGCGTCGATCAGTCAGCTTTTAGTTGAAATGCAGTTCATTTGAGTAGACGAACGGAGGGCAACGTGCTTGGAATGGAACCGACAATAAGCCAGATTGCCTGCCCAGATATTGATTAGCGTTTGCCGATACGAGGTAATTCAAGAACATTATAATCACCCATCATGTACCACAAGCCAGGTAGACCTAACGCCAGAGTCAGGTTGCATTCAAGAGCAGGATTGAGTTCCAGCGTACCTGTGTCTCTCCAACAGCCCTGGATTTCGCCCTCTGCATCCAGACCCCAAATAGGTTTACATCTATCCGTGAGTTCGTCACCGCATACTTTCCGGATATTGTCGCGGACGTCGCCGACGCTAGATTAGACAATGAACAATGCAGTGCAAAGCAAGAGATTATTGGACAAATTACCCCGTCGCAAAGATGACCACATCAGCTTCCAGCTCGCTACCGTTCTCAAACTTGAGCCCAGTAGGAGTGAAGCGCTCGATGAGACTGTCGTTCTTCAACTTGATCTTTCCGTCGGCGATCAATCTGCTTGTTCCCACATCTATATGAGGTCGGTGAGCCAGCTTTTCCTGTTGGGCTGAAGCCTGAAGGAGGAAGGCGAACCTAGATAATAGCCACCAGCGCTTTCCCAGACCGCAAGCTGGAAGCCTGCGCCTTTGTAGCCGCGGTTGAGACGGAAACCGCGCTTTTGTAAGGCGTCAAGCAGGTCTCTTGATGGGGAGAAATCAACTATGGGAAACTTGAAACTAGTTGTACGAGACGTACTTGTCGGCCTCAGCAATTCGCGAGACCGTGCGCGGAGCCATGAGCTCCACGAATTGATTGGGATACGACGCGTTCATTCTGTCGGCAACGTCTACGGGGGGTGCGTCTTCCGAATACAGACCTTTAAACAAGATCGGCAGGCCTTTCTCGATGCTCATTACGTAGGTTGAGCTGCGCTGGAACATCGTCACGTCTATGCAGAGTAATGAATGGAAGAGATTAGGCTTGGGATGTAAAAATGCATACCAACGCCGTGCTCATGATAGTCGGCGCAGATATCGTGTGCTGTTGAAGGTCAGGACCAAAACTCGACGAGAGTAAGAGAGATGAATTACCTGAAGTACATGCTCCTATCACGACAACCTTTTTGCCAATGTGGTCGGTGGCTTTCTTATGTTGAGTGCTGTGAAGAATTTGACCCTTGAACTCGTCCTAGCGTGTTCGCATCGGCATGCATACAAGCGGTAAAGATTAACGGCAACCCACCATTCCGGGGTACACTGGCAGCTTCCCCCGATAACTTCCAAAACCAGTAGCGAAAACAAAGTGTTTCACTTTGAAGTTTCGCTGCTCTCCTTGAGCCTTGCTCACAGTGACATTCCACATTCCAGATGCGTCTTGGGAGGCCGCTGTGACTTCGGACGATGTCCAGACAGGGATCTCCAGCGATTCTGCATAATTCTCGAGCCAGTTCGCCAGCTGGTCAAGGTTTACTCGTTATGGCAACATCCCGATAATTGGATAAAGAGTTCGTACCTTCTTAGCTGGGGTAAATATAGGCCATGTTGCTGGGAAGTTGAGATAAGGCATGTGGTCGTACCCTGATGAATTGAATTGTAAGCAGATAGATATAGGCGATGCAGTGTATGATACGCACAAACAGGATCGTGTAGGCAGAGGGCCTCATACCTATTTCTCCAATTGTCGCCCACTCTAGGATTTTTCTCGACAACCAAGGTAGAAACTCCGAGACATTTCAATCGGGCGGCCAGCTCTAGTCCGCTTTGCCCACCGCCGACGATGAGAACTGTGGGATCTTCCTTGAACTCTACAGCACGGCGCCGAGCCTCTTCCCATTTGCCGTGATTCATTGCAGCAGGTCGCAGCGATCCAAGCTTGCAAGACGCGTGAACAGACCATATCCATCTGTGCAAGTAAACAAACCTTTTCCGGGAAGCCTTTGAGATCCTCGAGATTAGTGAACATGCAATGCGCTTTCCATTCGTTGTTCTTCTGAGGTATGAGGCGGAAGATACCGAAACCCAGACCAACACGAGTCTCAAAGGTAAACATGGCCTCAATCCAGGCGAGATCAGGGTAAGGCCGTCTCAATCCCAAGTACTCATCCTTGAGCTTCAATGCAGACATCTGTGCATCGGCTAGCTGATCGGTGAGGAACTGATGAATAGCGGTCCCCCTGAAGGTCCGCAGGTCCCAGGTAAGAGAAAGGATATCTCTCCATAGAGCATCCTCGGCAAAGACAGCAACAATAGCGTCGACATTGCCAGTGTCGGCAGCAGAACGGAAAGAGTTGAACCATTCCGTCGCGATCTGCTTCGCGTTTATATCGTCGGGGAGGGTGACCCCCAGTAGATCAAGAGTGGGCAATGAGTAGGTAGCGTTAGTCATTTCAGCGAGGATCAGACTGAACGGGGGGATGGAAGGCGGCGTCACCGTATCGTGGGGAAGCTATATAAGTGGCGCCAGTATCACATGAGGCGAAGGTTTGAAATCGCCTTCTTCGACTGCTCACGAGTGAAGCATGCGTAAAGCCTCGTAAAGCTAGGTGTGAAGTAGAGAGCCTGGTTCTTTGTGGTTCAATTGAGATGCCTGTTGGTCTGTTGAACTGCCAGCCGTGAAAGTTGATGTCAGATGCGGGAGATTCAATTCAATGAGTCCGAACAGTGCATCTAAGACTGCGACCAAGGAGTGCTCCAGACAATTTGGCTTCATGCAACTCATCGCCAGTAATTTTTCTTGTTCATCGTGGTGGGCGCAAGAGACAAGGGACAAAATGAGATCATCAGGATCGGGTGATCTGAATCTGTGACGGAATGTGACGCGACGCGTCAAGACGCGTCCTGATTTTCCCTCACTTCCATCCACCAAGATCCACCACCACAATCTCGTTTTCTTCTTTTTCGTCTTCGCAGGGAAGTCCGATTCATATAACATAGCTTCTGGACGCGTTCAGTACACCATGGAAGTCGATAGCCCAGACTCTTCCTTCAGCGCGCCTTCATCCTCTCCGACGCGTTCTCCCTCGAGTACTCACCCTCGAATGCCAAATCCTGATCCAGAGAAAATTGCCTCACTTGCGCAGAAACTCTACGAGTCGTTGGCTGCCCTGAAGCCGTCAAAGAACAAGACGAACTTATCGATTTCTCTCTCTGATTGGGAGAATCTTGTCGCCAGGTCCCAGCAAATAGCTCTTCTCACATTATCGGCGTCGCGTGGATCTCGAGACGACGCGTTGTCGCTCCAGATTGCAGACATGTCCGATAGAATAACTCATCAACTCACCGACCTCGAATCCAAACTTATGAAAACGCCTCATGATCCCAGTGGCGCGACTACTAAAACACACAGTGCTCCCACCGTGCCTTCCCCCGATTTCGGGCCCATCCTCGATGGCACTCGACACAGCTCGTTGTATCTCGCGGATGGCAATCTCGTTGTCGCTGCGCCAATTTCAGGCAACGGCGGCGGAACGATGCTATTTCGTGTTCACCAGTCCATGCTTTCACTCCAGTCCCCCGTCTTCGCAGCGATGTTCACTCTGCCTCCGCCTGCTGATACGACTGACGTCTACGACAAAGCGCCCTTTGTGCGTATGTCTGACGATGCCGAAGATCTCGAGAGCCTCTTCAAAGTGCTGTATAACCCCTCGTAAGCCTGTTCTTCTTCACTCGAATTGCCATATATTGAGATTTGTTTTTGCCCCCCTCAGCGAACTTCCGTACAAACGGCTCGATCCCCTCACACCGCTAAACGTTCGTCGCACCTTGGCCATGGCGACCAAATATGAGATGGAATCTCTCCGAGACCGCATCGTCGCTCAGCTGCAGGCCGACTGGCCTTACACACTCGCTGAGTGGGACCGTCTCGAGATGGAGAGTAGTGCTCTTGAGCGAGAACACCAGCTCTCAGACGATGAAACAATCGACGGTCTATATCTCGACGACAGACTCCCAGAACCAGCTTCCGCCATTCGTCTAGCCATGGACTTGAACATCCCAAAAATCCTGCCGTCCGCAGTCTACCACCTCTCGCGTCTTCAGACGGCGGACGATTGGTTTGCATGTCGCAAGGAGGACACGGACCTGGGCGTTGAACGCACAGCTAGATGGGAAATGGTTGCAGCGGCGGACTACAAATTGTTGCTGAAAGTTCGAGAGACCCGCGTCGACTCTATCACCAGCAGATTTTCCTGCTTGTATATTGCTCCAACAACACCCTGCCTCACGCCGGACCTTTGCGAGTTATCTTGGCGAAGAATCTGCTTGGACTGGAAACTAGCAAAAGATCCGCTGGCACGTATGAAGGCCTTCGATGATACTCGACCTGCCAACTTCTGTAAACATTGCTGGAGTGTAAATCGTGCCCGCGTAAGAAGTCGAAGGTTGATGTACTGGGACGACATCTGCGCCGTTTTCAAGGTGAGCCTCTTGTGGAAATATATTGGCGGTTCTGACGTTTTGTAGGAAAAGGAATAAACACCAACTGAAGTCGAAGCAGCTTGTACCTGGGCTTCCCGGAGATTACTTTACCCATCCGACCTATTGTACCACATACAACCATAATAGATACAGTGCCCCCTGCAATTACTCAGACCTAGATACATTTTCGTCAGGTAGAATACTTCGTCTTTGTGCTAATGAAGATCCTTCCCGAACGGATCGTTTTGGCGGTGTATCGAGTTTGAAGTTATTATTATTAGCCGCCGCAAACTGAGAATCCATGTCGTGCGACTTAGCACGGGGAGACCTCGGGGGAGTGAGGGTGCTGTATGAGGGAGACTGCATCGGCTGGAGCAGAGGGGATCTCGGTGGGATTGGAGAGGGGGAGTGTGGGGTGAGAATTCCTTCGTTGCGTGATTTTGAGCGGAACGACACCAAGGACCGGAAGAGGGAAACGCGATTTTTCTGGACGACATGGTTCGGAGCGTCGCCTGACTTGCCTTCCGTCGCTGCTGAAAAGTCTCAATCGAAGGGAGAGCAATCAAAATTTGAATAGCTTACCGCCAGCTGTTACAGGAAGAGCGTTGTCGTTGGCGCTAAGGCTCAAGAACAAAAACAAAGGCGCCGCCCAAACGCAGATCCCAAAGAAGGTGGCGATTTCAGTGAATCCAGGTGTGCCTTTTGGCGGCGGCGCTCCGCGAAATGCATGTGCACGATTATGTCTTGCATCCTGAGAAACCCGGGCAAAGTGGAAGAACCAGAGGAAGTGGTCGGAAATGACGAGGAGGCACGAGGCGATGAAGGATATGGATGTCAGGGAGATGATGGGCCAGGTGCTGGCGAAGTTTTGGAGATAGACGATGTGGCAGAATATCGAGAATGCTGAGTACGGTTGGTTGTTGATTGACTGAATTGCGTCAGAGAGAGTCGCACTTACCCACATGAGTGAGCGGTAAGGATTCTGAAAAGTATAGTATTGCATGAAGAGCAATTATGGCCTGGAAGCAGGGTGAGTGGTTAACGAATTTGAATTGACGCACGAAGTTCACGCACGTATATGCCCCTCTGTCCAACAGTTTTCGCCAGTCGTGCGTGTTCTTCAATCAATTCCGATATATACAAAAGTCCGCTTGCTATGGGTTGTGTTTGACTCGTCGAAGCGCGAAACTAGCGCATAGACGAACCTAGAGAAAGGACCACGAAAGCAAAAGCTATTATAACTGCGCCATAACTGTACGCAAGTCAGCTCAAAGAATGAGTGCAATTACCGGCGCGTCGTGTGCACCTGAGATAGAATAACAGGCCCATCGCTAGCCTAGCCTGAAGGAGCGGCTTATGCCTTGGGAGGATGAACGGCAGCAAGGTTGACGGCAAAAGCCAAAATGCGCGTCACCGCCTGCCAAATCGGGAAATAGCTGCGTTCGCAGTTCTCTTCCGTCCACCATGAGCAATCTTGAGAGCAAGTGTCTGCTCCCTCTGCTATCGTTCGATATCTAACTGGCCTCCAACTTAGAAACCCTCTTCCAGCTCAAGGTTCTTTCCACTGTCACTCCTGATGTCATGATACTCAAGGTTGATTTGAAAGTTTACAGCCAAGACTCTGAGTCGCCAGGCAAAGAAGGCGGAGAAGGACGAGAAATCGGAGAAAACACGTCTCAAGAAGGTCCGATTCGTTGTCCCCGTGCCTTATCTGTCTAGCTGAACTTCGCTCAGGCATTACAACAAGGCAATAACGATGGCGCCCGTATATATGCCTCTAATGCCATTCGGAAGAAGAGTGAAGCCTTGAATCTTCTCCGTCTGTCCAGTCGGATAGACGCTGTTGCAAGCCGCGTGGAGACTGCAGTTACGATGCGACAAGTGACGGGAAATATGACTTCTGTCGTTCGCGGGATGGATAAGGCTATGGAGAGTATGAACCTTGAACGAGTACGTCTCTGCGATATCCTCTTGTCTCATCGGCTTATAGAACAAGATATCCATGGTCATGGATAAATTCGAGTCGCAGTTTGCCGACCTCGATGTGCAGACATCGTACATGGAGGACGCGATGGGATCCACGACCGCTGTATCGACGCCTCAAGACCAAATC
Organism: Favolaschia claudopus; assembly: GCA_037176885.1. Taxonomy (NCBI): domain Eukaryota; kingdom Fungi; phylum Basidiomycota; class Agaricomycetes; order Agaricales; family Mycenaceae; genus Favolaschia; species Favolaschia claudopus. The sequence goes on from JAWWNJ010000085.1 coordinate 499,944, forward strand.
GACCAGCTCATTCGGCAGACGGCAGATGAGGCGGATTTGGAGCTTCAGCACGATTTAAATGCCGTGCCGCAGGAGATTCCACAAGAACCGGTACGCGATGAAGATGCGAAGCTCGCTGACCGGCTGAGGGCTCTGCGCCCCGCATCATGATTTCGGGCTGTACAACAAGACAATGTATTCTAGGTTTGTTTTACGTGTATACACAGGATGAATTCAACTATATGGTTGAGAGCTTGATCGGACTGTCCGGATCGTGCGCACACCATACAGCAGTACTTTCGAGATTGCTGTTGCGGAATGTAATGTCCGGGAAGAAAACGTAAACGTACAAGGTCGAAGAAGCAACCCAGGGTTCAACAATGATGAATTGAATGAGTGAAAGGTGATCTGCTCCTTGAGCAGAAGAATTGACCCGCGATGAAGCAGCAGAAAATCCGAGTAGCATGTTCAGCAGTTAATATGCCGCCACGTTTCGAGTCGTGTAGTCCGGAAGTAAACCTTGATAGAATATTCACATCCGGCTGTTGAGGCTGCAAGACATCACGTCGACGTAGACGACAATAATTTTCAATCACCCCTATGGCCGTTGACAGCTAAGTATCAATCTTGCGCCACCACTCACCAATTCTCTCTCAATGCCCCACCCAATCCAACAAGATCAACCGCTCCCTCAAGGTCTTCGGCTAGAATCCGCACAGTCCCCGAGTCCTCCGCAAGTACACTGCTTTTCTTAGCGACGGTTCGATGGACTGCTGCTCCGTTGAAAATGTTGGAAATGAAGGAAGCTTAGACGTTGGCGTTCAAGATGCGATGGGTCATCCAGCGTCAGAACACGGTGTTCCTGCCATCTCACCGCGACGTCCGTCGATTCTGCTTGTGTTCAAACTTCACTGTCTATCCAAATTGGCGCTCGTAGTGATGGCTGGCTTGGCTGTGGTTGAAAATTAAAAGAAAACGGTGCAACATGGATACCAAGGCTCAAGGGGCTCTGCTGAAACTGGCGATCGACAATATTCACGCTGTGGTCGCTGTGTGGTCATGGAAGTAGAGTAAGAGGCACGCAAGCGTGGGACTCCCAACCCAAGAAGATAACTTTCTTGATTGACATCTGCACTTCTCCCGAGCTTCTTTCCCTCCGCCTCTCACTACATCCTCGGCTGTTCCTCGTCCATTCATGACATGCTACTCCTACCCTTCCTTTGCGTTGGATTATTCTCCCTCATAGGCTCAGCTGCCTCGCAAGACGATGGCCAGGTTTGCTTTCTTTCGATGAGTTCAACCTTCCGTTCGTTGATCGGCCGCTCAAAAGTCCCCCGATAATAACGTCGTGCGTAGCCATTTCTCTACAGCTTTCTCGTTCTCTAACTAGTGGGGGATTCTCAGTTCAACAACAAACACGGCCAGACACCATGTGAGATGAAGGACAGGTTTTTGACCCAGGACGGATGCAAGAATCCCGCGTCGAGGCGAGGTCTGTTACTCCAAAGTTGCCCCCGTATCCCTCTTGACTCTGTTCAGACGATAACGACAACAACGACAACAACGACAGCAACACGATCCCCACGCCGACATCTTGTATCTGGTCTGTGCTCTGCGTCAAATACGCCTCGACCCTCGCTTATTGCTTGCTCCGCAGTACTAATGTATTTTTCAATCTATGGAGTGCTTCATTCCCTCGAGTCTTTGTCTGCACCATATTCTGATGCGTTTCCAGGCGCCTGCATTTACACCAACACCGGGTACGGGAATTCAACGTGCAATCCGTTGATGCAAAAGTGCGACCAGGCGTCCCTTCATCTCGAGACGTTGAATCCCGGACCCGACTCTCCATATCCGGACTGGGCTTACACGGAAATGCCGCCCCCGAACGGTACTTGGAATTTAGTTGCGGCCGTCGAATGTGCGTTTTTGCAAACTTTCACCTCGTTCTGTTTATCGACCTTAAACCGTAGCTACCCGCCAAAAGTCACCGAGCTGGACTACCATTCAGATTGTGTTGCCTATTCTTGCAGCCGTTCTTGTTGCCGCGATTGCCACGGCCTGTTATATCTATCGTCGCAGGAGACGTGCGAATCCACAACGCTCGTGGATGCAAACTTCTGGAAATCGGCCGCGTTTCCAGTTCCCCACTTTGTCCAGCCACCAGAGGGTCCGAGAACTCAATCGGAGTAGCTCTTGGAGCATCGATGAACCGCAAGAGGATTTGCACGAATACCAATTCGTGTCGTACCCCAATTCCGTACAGGGTTCGCACACCAGCGGCCACGTCCGGCTGTCCTCCTCCTCGTCCGTCATTACGCCTCCTGCGCTCCAAATTCCTTCCGAGAAGAAAAAGCCCGTACGGACATGGCCGGGGAAATCGCTGTGGAAAGGTCCTCTACAACGAGTCCAGCACCTGACTAGTTCGATTCCTCTGGCTTGGAAAGGTTCGAAACAGGTGAAGAATGTTCCTGGATATAATCGGTTTCGGGTCGATGCGTCCGATTCGGATTCACCTCTCTCTCAGCGGCGCAACGACAGTCTCTTGGGTCATGCGGAGCGTAGTCGTTCAAACTTACAGAATGAAACGATCTTTGAACGAGAAGAAAATGATAGTAGTGACAGTGATGAAGAAGAGTTACCTCTCATTCCGGAACAACATTCGCGTTCGAACCATGATGCAGAGCCGCCCGCCATTCCACCTGTGTTCTCTCCTCCGTTCAATGGAGAACCCAGCGGTTCCCAACGAAGCCCAAGACAAGTTCCCCCCGCTAGTTCGCCTCCACAAATTCCCTTACCGCTGCCCCCTCGTCCGCCAAAGCAGGCAAGTGGATAGCTCTGTAGCCCGTGGTTGTGGTTTAATTCGTTATCTCATAGTCACCACAACTTGGATCTCCGCCTCCCGCACCAACCTCATCCCAGCCACACGTGAGTTCAGGCCCAAGGCATTGAGACAATCCGTTCTCTAACATTCAATATAGGGATCCTCTGCTCCTCCTCGTTTGGCTCCTCCCCCTGGTTCTGCTGTGACAAACACGCCTCATTCAACAACGCGGAGCCAGGTGAGTATTGTTACTCAATATGAAATAAATGCTCCAACTCAATTTTCACTCTCAGCGATCTCCACCGACCCTCCCACCTGCACCAACATCACCTCCTCCAGCTCCACCCACCGTTTCGAGACGCGCGCGTGGTGCCCTCCCCGCACAGTTCGTCAACCAACCACCAATACCTCCGTCCGACAACGTCGTTATCGCGCCTGCGCCTCCTCCGCCCCGCAGGCGACCCGACAGCGACGGGGGAAGCTCCATTCGCTCCCTGCCGCTGACGCCTACACCTCCGTACGTACGTGCGGCGCCTCCCGCTCCAATTCAGCTCCTCCCTGAACCGACAGGCGACACCCCGCCGCATTCGGCCCCGCCTTACGCGCCTGCGGTGCCGCTGAAATCGCCTCCGGCGCATCTCACGCGTACAGAGCGATCTGGGAGTGAGGCAACGACGCGTTCTGTACGGAGACTTCCGCTCCCTCCTGGTCAATGAAATGAGCGCCTTGTGTTTGTGCGACGGGATTTAATCTGAACTCTGGAGCGGGGTTTCAACCTTTAGGGTTGTCAAGGGCTCGACGTCTGGCACTCTGCGTTGGCCTGTAAAATGGGGACCATGTTTGGTCATAGTCATTTGCAGCCCTGCAGTGGCGCAGAGTGGCGTACTACGCGAATCTTCGGCGGCGGTGGACGAACGAGGGAGGGCGGGTTACTGGCTTTGTACTAGTACTAGTACCCGTGCGCGGTGTGCTGGACTGGACTGTCTGACGGTAATGAATCTGATGTACTAATTTCTGCTTTCTTGGACATTGTTTAATAGCATACATACATATTTGGACATTGCAGCGGTCATTGCATGTGGTTTGATTCTTCTCAAGTTCGAGGTTCTCAGCCCCTGTATCGATGTTGCTTCCTCAACACCGACGCGGTAAACTCTCCGAAGGTTTTCCTCCGCCAAGCTATATGAGATACAGTTGCAGCACCTGGTCCTGGATATTTCCTCAGCTTTCTAGCTCTCCACCTGGCCAGACAGTGAGTATTCCTAACTCTGCCATCCCAATTCGTAGCTTGCTGCTTCGGTTAAGATTGATGATGGATGCCATGGTTTTCGGGTTCACAGGATTATTATTTCCGTCCAGCCGAAGACAGCTAACGAGAACTAGCGATAGCTCCCGCGGCGGCTCGCATTTACTGGCTCGCTTGCGTCGCTTCGAGCTGACACATGATGGTGCGGGCCTCACGAAAATCTACACTTAGCCTGGACAGTCTGACTCTCAACACAATAGCTCTTCTCCCGCGACCACCACTGTCCGTGGATGCTCCCCAGCTGTAGGGTTTTGCTGCGACCATGGCTATCGATAAGTTCAGCATGTTCCGCATAATCTCGTTCTCGCTTGCGGGCGGGGACGTGGTGCAAACTATCCCGGATACGTATAGACTGTATAGAAAACAGTGGGTAAATGGGAACCTCAGCGCGGTGTGCTTTTTCTACGCGTGTACGCGGTAGTAAGTGGTGCCTTTCGTCTTCTTGAAGTTGCATGGACTGACGCGATGATGGCGCGTTAGTATCAGTATTATTTCTTTGGTCTCAAACGGCATCGGTTCGTTCTGTTCACCTTTCTGTTCACCGAGAAATATTCAATTCAATTTCCGTTGGCCAGGCTTTTTTGGCACGAATTTCACGCCAGAATCATGCAAGCGTTTTTATATGTTGCCTAATATAACAGCAAGTGCGTTGTGTCCACGATGAATTGGCGTTCTGGAATCTAATCGTTCCATGCTCAGTGCTTGCTAGCATGTCTGTTCAAATGCTTGTTTTCATTAGGTTCGATTCCCCCCTCAATCTTCACCGCGGACTCTCAATGTTCTCTCAGAACACTAGCGATATCAGGACGTTCTAAACGATGTTTTTATGGGTTGGGTTTACTGTGGCTTATTTGTCTTCCTTGTGAGTGAAGGTCAACTGGAGACTCGCTTGGCTGTCTGACCCCGAGTTACAGTTCAAGTTTTTGGCATTGTTTATCATCGGAATCCTTTTCTCAACAACGTGAGTCCAGCTTTCTTTCTGTTTAAAGCCTTTTGAACGTAGTCTTTCAGGGATCGTACGTTGTACTTCGAGCTGCTTACGAGTATATTGACCGAAAACAACATAGGTGCAAAGGCAGAGTCCCCGTGGGCGATGTGCGTCGCGTTTCTACGCCCTTCTGACCGCACTTGACTGACCACGTCTCCTGAACAGACCGATTGGAATGTTGTTTATTACAGTGCCCACATGGCGTTCGACTTGTTCGCATGTATAACAGCGACTACCTACATAATTCTGGTTTCACGGGTTCAAGGAACTTTGTATGTTATCGCATTCTCTCCGGTTTGATATTCAACTCGCTTTTCCCGCTAGTAACACTTCAAGATTCCTGATGCGTGTGCTTCGCAATGGTATTTTATACACCGCTGTTGTGTTCCTCGCCAATCTGTGAGTTTCTCAAAGGAATGCATTTTATCCACCGTTGTGTTTCTCATCCTCGTTTTCTAGCTGGGTTGTCCTGGAATTTACTGGCGTGTTTGTCTCTGGCGCAGCGTCCACTTTGCCTCTTGCAGTCATGATGATCGGTAAACAAACCAGCTCAATTCGTGGGTGGAAGTTCAAGACTGATCCTCTTCCTCCAGCTGCCCAACATCTGATCCTCAGCACCCAACGCCTCAGAGTCGAGGAAGTCACCAGCCTCGACGATATCCGCGACTCACGCTACAACACACCCAATCGAGACGAACGGGATACCGGACCGGCACGGTTCTACAGCAGCGAGCGAGACGAAGAGACCCAACCCGACGTCTATGTGCTGTCGAAGCAAAGATCGACACAGCGCAGCTCGACTTTCGACCCAGAGGATAAAAGTGGCACGTTTGACCCTGATTCGAATGGGAGCCATACCCTTCGCTCCCAGTTATAATTAATAACTTAGAGCGCGTTTTGTGTACGAGAACGAGAACCATTTAAATAGTGTATTTCCCTCTTTATGACTTCATCACGATGTCCTCTGTAGCTCAAAGTTAATGTATGCCTCATTGACGTACAGAAAAGTCTGTGATTGAAAGCACTACTGAGATACTGTACGCAAAAACGAATGAATGAACGAACAACAACACGCGGAGACCAATTGCCGAATTACACGAGCTAGTACACCACGCCGAATAGAAGAGCCGAGTGAGTGTGTGGGCGTAAGTGTCGTGAAGATCAATAAAGATAAGTTCAATAAATGCAATTATACGAGCAGATTATCCTTGCTGCCAAGTGGGGTTGTAAGACGGCGGTAAAACGTCGTCCTCCACTGGTACGACCCGTCCAGCGTCGACTTCCTGACGGAAGGGACGACTGGACGGGTCGTTGGGCAGCGGCCCTCCCTTCTCTGGTCTCCTGTACGGTTGCGGCGCAGGCGCCGCCGTTGATCCCGACGACCCTCCCGCTACCGGCATGAGACTCGATTGAGGCCGCGACATCCCACCGCTGATAGTGGAAGCGCCGCCCACAGTGGACGCAGCGTACGTCGAGTCCCGGAGGTACGCCAGCCCGGAATCCTGGCGTTCCCCGCCGTAGGGATTGAAGTCCTCTGAACCAGACAAGTCGGAGTATCGAGCTTCCTGGTTCAGCGGGCTGGCGCCGACCACCCTGAGGTTTTGTGTGGAGTTGGAGGGGGATTCTGATGACGAGTAGGAGTGGCTGGGCGGATAGGCGTTGTAGTTGTTATTGTTGTTGGGGTAGCCACCACCACCGTAGTTTGTGTTGTTGGGGTAGCCGCCGCCATAGTTGTTTGTTGGATAACCGGCTGCCGGTTGTGTCTGGAAGTTGTTGAGGCTGATGGGATTTTGGCTACTGGCTACCGATGAGTCTTTGCCATCTGCGAGCACTGAGGTCAGTAGTACTGCAATGAAGTGGAGACGCGCTTACGCGGGGCATCGACAAATGGGGAGGAGGGAGCGTTCCCAAAGGGCGTGACCATTCCGTCAATAGTCATTCGTCTCTTCTGCCGTCTGTTGAGGATGCTGTAAATTTGGGATCAAAGGGGTCCAAACAGGCAGGAACATGAGGGAATAATTACTTTCGACGCCGTAAACAAAACAGGAGAAGTGCCACAGCTGCAAGTGCACCTACGACGGCAACCTACCCCGTTGTCAGCATCGAACTGCAAGAGCTGGGGATGAACAACATACTGCAATGCCGACGGTTTTGCCAACACTGCTCCCGCTCGAAGTAGACGGGGTAGCAGAGTCGGATGGTCCAGGAGTCGGGGTGGATTTGTTCGGTGATGAAGTCGAAGAACGAGAAGAAGAAGAAGAGCTGGACGACGAGGGTCTGCGGGTATCATAAAAAGTAAGATGAAAGCGGGCATGAGCGGAGCTACGGAGAGACTCACGGCGCAATTTTGGGTAACTTCATCATTGTAGCCTGGCAATTCAATTGCTTTAGCTGGGATAACTTCTGTGAGGGAAGAAACCAAGGGCGTACACTGTGGAGATCCATGTAGCTCCCGGGTATCAAATTCGTCACTTTGACTTGGTATTTTTGCGTAGGGTCCATTCCGGCTTCCCAAAATAATAAGTTATCGAGGACGAACCACTTTGATGTCCCGTTAAATATACGAGCGCCACCCTGAGATGCTCCTGCGGAAGGGCTGATCTCGACGCTGTATGTTTGGTGGTCGTAATTTGTGGTTCCGTAAATAAAGAGAGCGGATCTGGGGCCAGATAAGAATTCGTCGGGGGGCGTGAAACGGGGAACGTACGTGTCGGAGCAAGTGAATGTTATTTGTGCATTAGCGGCGTTACTGTCAATTCTCGTGTAGCCGGAATCCTGGTGGTCGTTCCGGAACCTGAGAGTATATGTATCGTCGGATTACGCGCAGCAGAAAACGAAGGGTACGCACCCGTCCCCACTTGTACTGAAGAAAGGGTTGGTAGTGAACGCGTTGTTTGCCCCGGTCGAGACAGCGGTCTGGGTATTATTGGAGGGGCTATACACACAAGTGAGGATATGGGATTTTTGGCCAAAACAAGAAGCCATACCCGGCCGCTCCTTCCTCCCGAATCGTGAAAGTTGCGTACGAAAAGCCCAGAGACTGAGCCTGAGTGGCCTTAAGCACCAGTGTGTGCTTCTTGGTACCATCCAGGTCGCCATAAGTCGCGAGCATAGACCCCGCCGGTGCTCCCGTGACTGGGGAATTCGAGTCCAGAGTTGTTGTGTACGCCCCAGCCGTCCCTGACCCATACACAGAAACGGCCATGCCCACAAAATCTATCTGGACGGACGCGCCAGAAGTCGAGGTGACGTGAGACGAGGTTCCTTGGGGGAGATTGGTCGTTTTGTGAGTAGCATCATAGGAGCTGTCTGGTGAGCCGGACCAGACGGATTGCCAGGAGCCTTCGCGGTCGGGGGCGTAGACCCAGGTCGGGGACTGGTCCGAGACCGTCAAGTTGAGGGCCATGGGTGCGAGGCGGGCACGGGTTAGGGCGGTGGAAGGAGGTGAGAGGAATTCAAATCAAAATGTGATACGCGAGCGAAGGCGCTGGTGGCGATGCGTCGTGCGATCAGCACAACTTGGACAGCACAAATTCAGGGATTTTGTCGAATCCAATATTTCGATTGTTTCTGCGTCGAGCTGGGGCGCGATAGGAAGCTGCTACTCGCACAGAAGCCTTGATATCGTAGAGGCGCAGTTTGGGCGCGGCCGCGGGATTGACCGACGCCACCTACCCTTGGTTTGAGCGGCATGTGGAAATGATGCAACCGTCTGCCATGTCCATGCGTTTGAAGCACTTACGCTCCATAGAATGCGCGCTAATACGAATGAAAGACGTGGGTTTCTGGCAGGTTGAGGATTGGATTGAGATTGAACGGAAGAACCGTTGAGAATCTAACTATGGCACCGTCGGCTTAGTTAAGCCTTACAATCCCTTTTATGTACCTTTACCTCGGAGGGAATCAATCTAGTCGAGTGCTCTATCTCGTCGCAACTGAACAACGCAGAGTCCTTGCCTTCCGCCAGAGTGAATCAAATCCAGCTCAAGCTGTAGTCGAATTTCTGCCCCAAGCCGAGGTTAACCTCACCAATGTCATTCGATTGACCACACGCGTCGTAAAGGGTTGTCTTGGCTTAATCGCTATCGAACGCGGTGTGTGCTGTGAATCTCACTGGCGATAACACTCGCTTAACGTGCTCTCGTTCAAGAGTTGTTTCTTGCCGTCGTCACCAGCGCCACAGAAGTCGGCAACACAAGACCCAATGCTGCCTCCAATTCGGAATCTGTCGCGAGAATCCATGAAGTCTGTTTCTACAGTATAACCTCTGCAACATGGGACGATCTGCCCCCCGAAACCCTCGCCAATCCAGAGGCCATCGATTCCATGATGATGCGCGAACCGAATGCTCCCCAGGTGTTCGAGCACCCCTGCATGCCTTTAACAAAGATTCTATCGTCTGGATCGTTTTACTATGCCACGGATTCTAATTGGGATATATCCTCTCGACTTGCCGTCCGACTTGCGAGAGACAGGCACGCGACCTGGGATCTCGGAACATTCGATGAAAGATTCGTCTGGAATGCGTTCTTAATTCGTAGTCTGCTGGATTTTCGAGAGAGACTGGACCCTCTCGAACGAAGCGAGTTTGATACCTGTCAGTTCATCGTATGCAATCTAACGTCTCTCTCTTCTCTGGGTATTTATTTTGTTTTTCATAGGTTCTTGCCATCCAGGGTTATGTAGGGACGTCCACTATGGCGCTTCCGGCTCCGCCCACAAACGGCGCACCGATAATCGTTACCCTCTCGCTCATTTCACGGTTATCGTGGAAGCGAGCAGGAACCCGATTTAACGCGAGAGGAGTCGACGACGACGGGCATACGGCGAATTTTGTTGAGGTTGGTCCATATTCTACTATGTATCAATTCAAACTCATTCGTCCAGACCGAGGTCCTATTCACCTCTGACCAACATTGTGTCAGTTATGCCCAAGTCCGGGGGAGCGTCCCACGTACGTTCTTCCAATACATGTGTATTCCAATCTAAAATTCCCCCCAGTCTTTTGGGAACAACAAGGCCTCCAGACATTCAGCCAGCGCATCCAACTCACCCGACCAACAGCTTCCCAACCCGCATTCGACCGCCACTTTGCCCAACTCACAGAAGAATACGGTTCAGTCCACGCCATCAACCTCCTCGGCACCAAAGAGAACGAGACATCACTAACGACGGCGTACGGCCGACACCTCCAGATTGCCCGAGCAGCTTTCGGCGACGACGATCTGCACATCACACATTATGACTTCCACAACGCTGTGAAGATCGGTGGGCACGATAGCGTGTTTAGAGATCTGAGAAGGCTCGAGAGTGTCAGTAATCACGTCGACACGTACGGGTTCACTATGTGTGATGCCCCTACGGATGACTTGGTCACTGAGCAGAAAGGAATATTCCGCACAAATTGTTTGGATTGGTGAGACTTGCCGCTGACCATCGAATGGTGTATCCCAATCTCACCTCGAAATAGCTTGGACCGCACCAATTTCGTGCAAGACATAATGGCTCGCATGACTCTCGAGCAATACATCCTCCTCGTGCGTCGCGAATGGATCCACTCCCATTCACTCTGGACACATCACCGCGAGCTGTGGGCGGAAAACGGTGATGCGCTGTCTAGGATATACGCCGGCACAGGCGCTTTGAACACCAGCTTCACGAGAAGCGGCAAACGTACCCTGGCTGGTGTTTTATCCGATGCCACGAAAAGTGTGTCCCGCGCGTATATCAACAACTTTCAGGATAAGGGGAAGCAGAGTGCGATTGATATGTTTCTGGTGAGCACATCTGTCGTAGTATGACCAGGTCTCATCTTAACCCTTCTGAAGGGCAACATGAGCCATCAAAGATCTGTAACGATATTTGACCCCATTCACGACTCCGTACGGGTTGCGCTGGAAAATCGGCAAGTCACTCGTTCATCGGGTTTCGTATCGTTGTTAATGCTGAGTTGTTGGGACAGGGTGAAGGAGTATTCTTCCACGAAGCAAATTACTATGTTCGTGGGAACCTGGAACCTGAACGGTCGAGTCAGTCACTTTGCCTGAATCTCTCTGCCTATATATTCATACTCACGAAAGCCCTCTAGCCTCCGTCGGAATCGTTGCTTCCTTGGCTATTTCCTCGAGATGGTGAGTGAGCTTCTTAAAAAGCTGACGTCCCTCGTTCAATACTCTTGCAAGGTGTCGCTGAGCCGGACATGATTGTTCTTGGATTCCAGGAAATCGTGCCTTTAACAGCACAGCAAATAGTCCAGACTGATCCTGAGAAACGGTTCGTTGTTTCCCCTCATCTCGCATCAACTTACCGATCGACATGGCCTTGAAGACGTGTCTGGGAATCACGAATATTAGATACTCTTGATCGGCGACCGAACAAGAAAGCTAGCTACACCCTCCTTAGAAGCGACCAGTTAGTCGGCACGGCGCTGCTAGTGCTCGTCAAGTCAGATTTGACTGCAGTGATGCGTAATGTAGAGGCAGCTTCACGGAAAGTTCGTCGCGCAGTCATTGTTATTATCACATTGGGAGACTCATGGCGATTACTGTAGACTGGACTCCGCGGGATGTCCGGCAACAAAGGCGCGGTTGGCGTTCGGTTGGATTACCACGACACGAGTTTCTGTTTCCTCACTGCCCACCTCGCTGCTGGACACGCGAATGTCGAGGAGCGCAATACGGATTACCGAACGATTGTCAATGGGCTGCATTTCCAGAAGGGAAAGACGATTGCTAGCCATGAGTAGGCATTTTTTTTTCCTCTTGCCGCAGTTTCTCAAAACTCGTCAACTCATGAAGCAATGTCATCTGGCTCGCGGACACCAATTACCGGATAGATTTCGACAATGACACGGTGCGCTCGTTGGCAGCATCAGACGATTTCGACTCGTTGCTTGCGGGGGACCAGGTTTGTAATAAAGCGAATTCTCAAGTACGATGACGTTGATAACTGAGATCAATTGAAGCTGCGGCAGGTCATTGATGGCGGGGCTGCGTTTTCTGGCTACGATGAAGGCCCACTACTGTTCCGTCCAACTTACAGATATGATCTTGGGACGGATAATTATGATACGAGCGAGAAGATGCGAATACCGGCGTGGACAGGTTGGTTGTTTGCATTTTCTTTATCCAGACCAGAATTTGATGTGTAGCTTGAAGATCGCATTCTGTACCGAGGAGACTCGCTCGACCTTTCTGTGTATTCGCGTGCGGAATTGAAAGGGTCGGACCATAAGCCTGGTGCGTGCCGCCTTCTCCGAGTCCATTCAATGTTCTCAAATCTCGCCAGTCTTTGCGATCTTCCGAGCCGCCGTTAGAACGATTGATATCGTCAAGCGTGCGGCATTACAGCAGCTGTTACTGCAGAGCGTTGTCTCGACGGCTCCAGGCGAGAAACTAGATGATAAGTTGGCTGCAATGGCATTGCCAGCCACGCTCGGAGAAGATTGTACGTTCATCACAAAATTTTCGAGTGGAGATCGCTGATCGAAGAAACAGTGCCACCCCCCAGCTCGGATGATGCTGCTTGGTGGGAAGGACCAGGTATGTGCTGCAATTCCGTCAGGGTTTCCTCTCCTCAACCTTTGCACAGAGAATCCGAAGGGCGCAATCTCCATGGCAGAGCTTAGAAATATGAAGCCCGGCAACACGAATCCTTTCGATTCTCCAGCCGAGTCACCCCTTTCCTCCTCATCCTCGTCCGACGAACATCTATACACTGACGCCCTCACACTCCAAACACCAATTTCGCCCGTCAAGGCAGCAGCGGCCAAAAAATCACCACCGCCTCCACCTCCGCCGCGCAAAAAGTCGGGAGACTGACTGGGGCGAATTGTACTTATGTAGACGAGTTCCAATGGTCCGCATTAATGTGATACAGCAACCGCCTTCGTTGCAAAACAAAAACAAGGATAGATTCAACAGCACGACTAGATGATACCTTGCTTTTTGAGGTCCTCGTACGTTTTGCGGTTGTATACGTTACCCTCATCGTCCTCCAGCTCCTCCATGGTTTCTTGCTCAAAAATTTCGTGACGACCTTCCTGCTTCAGCTTTTCGGCCACTGTGGAAGAAGATACAGCATGTATTCACAGAAAGATAAAGATGGACATACGCGAAAGTGCATCCTCAATTCGAGTTATCTCATGGAAGTGCTTGGTGTTTGGCAGTCCAAGCGCGCGCATGCCAAACGCATGTCGGGATTCCTGAGCGAATGAGACATAGGATCGAGACAAAACAAAAGAAGTACCTGGAAATGCCGATCAAAGTTTTTGCGGCCCATGTATACATGATCCGAACATATTTCGCAACGATACTCGACGCCCAATCCGTGTAGTTTGTATAGCCAATACGGAATAGGTTTGCCATCCCAACCAAGAGGAAGTTTCAAAGGGTTGTAGATGCGCTCCTCCTCCTCCTCTTCCGGTGCGCCGTCCTTTGTCGGCGCAGGTGGCGGGGGTGGCTTAGCGGCATCTAGCAGCTCTTGCTCACGCTCACGCGCAGTCAATGAGAACCGTCGTTCGACGTTAGATTTGGTGTCGTTTAGTATAGGTGCGAGGGTGGCGAGAAGGGAGGTTGTGAGTGCGGTTAGCCGCGCGGTGGCTTGAATGCGGAATTTTGCGAAGGACTGGGCGGGGGCGGGTGTTTTGGTGTTCGTTCCGTTGGGGTTGGAAGGGGGTGCAGCCGAGCCGCCATCGGCCATCTTGGCTTCAGCTTTGATGTGTTTTTTGGAGGTCAAGTGGGCGTCGTATACAGTCTGCTTGGTGTAGTTCTTTTGACCTGGATACATTTTAGGGCAGGCGGAGCCAATGATATTTTTGAACACTTACAGGCCGCACACCAGATACCGTCGCTTTCCTTCCCATTCGCAGGTGCCTTCGGCGCGTTCTCTTCCCAACCCTTAATCTCATCGGCCTCCCACTTCTGCTCAAACTCCTCCGCCGCCTCTTGTTGCTGTGAGTCAATATCCGTCAAGGGCATGGCTTTCTTGGCGAAGGAAAGCAGGTACGTGTGAAGGTTTTTGATGTATCTGGATGAATTGAAGGAGTGTAATTCGCAGCAGAAGGCCGACTCACATTTCAAAGTCCTTTGTAAAGCGCGTATCCTTGCCCAAGTCGCGGTGGACTTGTCCGGATTGAGCCAAGAGAAGCAGGTCGAGATACTGTAGGTAGCCGGGGCGCTTGCCAATGTTTTTTAGATTGCAAAACGCGGTATGGTTGGCGTACAAGTCGACATATTTGCCGTATGACTCTTCGCCAGAGAACAAGAGCGAGATAGCTGTAGACGCAGATGAAGGACCAGAGCGCGTACGGACAACTAATGAACGCACGGTCTTCCTCCTCGAACTCTTCATCTACCCCGTCTTGGTTGTACTCCTCGAGAAGGACGGCCAACTCGAGATCAAACCCTCCTGCGACGGAATCAGGGTACTTGGCGTGGTGTTCCTGTATTTTGACCAACCGCGCGTAAAACTCGGAGAGATCGTTCTGGTTGGTGGGTGCTGAGAGAAGGTCGATTTCTGCGCGCCTGCGGTCCTCGTCCTCGTACATGCTGTTCAAAGAAATTACCCGAGACGATATGCGGTCCAAAACCTGAGCAGACTTGTGCTCAGTCTGCAGCCGCTGTTCATGGGTAGTAGTGTTTCGAGAGAGAAGAGTGTAGAGTGCGCGCTCGAAGCGCTCGATCTCTTCGTGAGTCTGGCGCTGTAGCTCGATAACAGAGTCCATGATGATGGTGGACGAAAACCACTCTTGGAATTCCGCCGCTGATGTGACACCGGAAAAGGGAATTTGACGGGGGCAGTGTTGGCGCGGTTTTTGATGGCGTCAATTCGGCCGTCTCGTTGGCCGTCCCAAGCAGCAGGGACAAACAATGCGTTACCTTCTCTCTTCCACCATGGCCTCCACCCGCCCGCTTCCTTTCAGTGCTCCGGTCTTCTACGACGACAAAATCCAGCTACGATGCCTCCTCATCCCTTCTGCGGACCTTAGAGGTCAAAAAATGCTTGAATGGGTGCAAGCGCGGGCGAGATGATGTCTGTGTATGTGCCACTTTCCCCATCGCTGCCTCGACCAGTGCTAACGAATGACAGTGCAACAATGAGCTGCATGAACTCTTCTGACGCTATGCTGTCAAGCGCTACGCCAAGCCTCAACCCCTCGCCATCGCTTCCTCTTCCGCCGCCAGCGCGTTGTCCAGATTCTCTGCCGCAACTGCTACCTCATCCCTCGAGCACATCCTCGCTCGCATCTTCTTCTCTCTTCTCTGCCGTCCCCTCCCTTGCGGCGTCGACAAGCTTTGGATTGTCTCGCGCTGGCTCCGCCTCCACACTTCCATTCCCACTCTGCTGGCACGGTCGCAGCTCCTGTCGTCCAGCATTATCTCCCCAGCCCGCATCACATATATCCAGGATCCACGCAAGATCCACGCCGTTGTTTTATTATCCTATCCCGCCATACTACTACCCTGGTCCGCCTAATGTGCTTAATGTATCCTAGCTATCCACCTCCACTTCCACCCCAACCTTGGATTATGTATTCTGTAGAAGTTACTAGTTTGTTACATAGTGAATAGTACTTAACCTCTTTAACTCTTCGGAGGGTCCGTCTTTGCTGAATTCATCCAGCTCAAAAGCCCTATCACTCGAGGGTTGATCCCATCAAACGGCCGTCAAACACTGCCCCCATCAAATTTCCTCATTCAGGTGTCACATCAGCGGCGGAATGTGGACAAGTGACGAAAACGACCAAGTCTTTCAAACTCCGCTGATCCCTCTGCTGATCTGCCTTTCCTTCAAACCAAAATGGCTGGTATGCTTTGCTACTCAATTCTTTGGATTTCTCCCTCAAGTTAATTTCCAGGCATCAACCCAGGCGACGACAAGCTTGTATTCGAGTCCTCCGAGGCTGTTTCCGTTGTGTCTACGTTCGATGACCTGGGGTTGAAGGAAGACCTTATTCGCGGCATATACGCGTACAGTGCGTCTAGTTGATCTCGCGGTGCCCAGTAACGATACTCACTGGACACGTTTTAGACTTTGAAAAGCCTTCTGCTATCCAGCAGCGCGCTATTTTGCCCATAACGCAGGGCAGGGATGTCATAGCCCAAGCTCAATCTGGTACCGGTAAAACTGCGACGTTCTCCATCTCCATCCTCCAATCAATCGATGTCACCGTCCGCGAGACGCAAGCTCTTGTCCTTTCACCGACACGTGAACTTGCGACTCAGATTCAGTCCGTTGTGCTCGCTTTAGGCGACTACATGAACGTCCAATGTCACGCGTGCATTGGCGGGACTTCCATCGGCGAGGATATTCGAAAACTCGAATACGGCCAGCATGTCGTCTCTGGAACTCCGGGACGTGTGTTTGACATGATACGGAGACGGAGTCTGCGTACACGGAATATCAAGATGCTGGTTCTCGACGAAGCTGACGAACTACTCAACAAGGGCTTCAAGGACCAGATCTACGACGTCTACCGCTATCTTCCCCCTGCGACCCAAGTCGTACTCCTCAGCGCTACCCTCCCGTACGACGTGCTGGAGATGACGACCAAATTCATGACCGACCCCATCCGCATTCTCGTCAAGCGTGATGAGTTGACGCTGGAAGGGATCAAGCAGTTCTTCGTGGCTGTTGAGAAGGAGGACTGGAAATTCGACACTCTCTGCGACCTCTACGACACCCTTACGATTACGCAAGCTGTAATATTCTGCAACACTCGCCGCAAGGCTAGTCTCCCCACTCTCAACGTCATGTGCGAGTACTCACACGCTGTATAGGTCGACTGGTTGACAGAGAAAATGCGTGCATCGAATTTCACCGTTTCGTCGATGCACGGTGAGATGGCTCAGAAGGAGCGAGATGCGATCATGGCAGAGTTCCGTGGAGGAACATCGTGAGTTGTCATTTTTGTGCAAATTCCTGGCGACATTCTCATATTTTACAGGCGGGTTCTCATCACCACGGATGTTTGGGCTCGCGGCATCGACGTCCAACAGGTTTCGCTTGTCATCAACTACGACTTGCCAGCGTATGTCTCAGTTTTGTTCTTCCTCGCACATATTGACGGCGGTCCAGAAATCGTGAAAACTACATCCACCGTATTGGTCGTTCTGGCCGTTTCGGACGCAAGGGTGTTGCAATCAACGTACGTGAATTGTCTGTGGTTCAGGCAGCGGCTGAATTGTTTGTTAGTTCGTCACCGTCGACGACGTTCGTATCTTACGCGATATTGGTAATTATTCTCTTTTGAAATTCGTAGTATGAGGCTGACTTGTTTTAGAACAATTCTACAGCACCCAGATCGTACGTATCCGTCTTGTTTTCGATGTCCGTCGCGCTAATGTCCCCCTTCTGCAGGATGAAATGCCGGTGAATGCAGCGGAGCTTATCTGAGCGCAAAAGAGTTCGGGGTCCTTTAGTTCATTTATCTGTATCTCTGCTCTGCTCCTGAGAATATGTATCATCACCCACATGCAGCGGAAATATTTTTTTCGTCTTTGCTGATGTAATCTTTGTTGGTGCGCGCACTGCCACTGATCCCGAAAAAGTTGGCATTAGCGAAAGTTGCCGTCAACGCGCACGGACGACGTTGAGCCTCTGCTTTCGAGCGCGTTGGCGCTGTGACTGCCATGAACATTGCACACAGTCTCCCGTCCACCGTCTCCGGCGTTTCGTTCTCGTTTCTCACTTCCGAGGATGTTCGCCGGATATCCGTCAAGCAGATCGTTAATGTGAACCTTCTGGACGACCTAAATCGACCGAACGCAGGCGGTTTATACGACCCTTCACTTGGCCCTACTGATAGACATGATATGTGTGTTGTGCTATTGTTCTGGCGATATGGACGAAAATTTATGCTTGAACAGTTGCGGAACATGCAGCCTCACATTCTATACATGTCCCGGACATTTTGGGCATATCGAACTCCCGGCTCCAGTTTTTCATCCCTTGTTCATGGGCAATATGTACAACCTCTTGCGCGACACGTGCCTGTTTTGCCACAAATTCAAACTTAACCGGCCAACGGTGCGCCTGATTCTAATTTGCTGAACGCGTCAAATGAGACTCCATTAACACTCTCTCAAGCTCGCTAAATACGAAGCAAAATTTCGGCTTCTTGAGCGGGGATTATTAGATGCGGCGCAAGGTGTGGACGACATGCAGATGCGAGTGAAGACGAAAAAGAAGAGAGTTGTTAAAAAACGTCAAGGTCCAAGAGTATCGGACGGTGAAGATCTATCTGACAGCGAAGAGGAAAGCAAGGGGATTTCCGTGCCGGACGAGACGGTGGAGCAGTTTGTGGGACGGTTGAATCTGTATGTCAAGATACACCTCACTCGTGCACCCGCAAGCAAACGCGATCATTACAAAGATGGGCTGGTATATAAAGTGCGGAAGGATCTCATCCACGAGTTTCTCAAGGTTTCGTCCATGGCTAAATGTCAGAATGAGGGATGCGGAAGGTGCCTTATTCATGTTTTCTACCCGGACTCCGATCTCATTTTCATAGCCCGGGGTATACCTTCCGGAAAGAAGGCTACACCAAGGTGGTTGAATATGATCTCTCGAAGAAACAGAAGGCGCAGATCCGACGGAAGCGACCTGATGTTCTGCTGGCTGAGCAGGCTGGGAGAATGGCGAAACTCCAGGCTGAAAAACGGCAACCGGCGCCCGAAGACTCCGATGTCGAAATGGGCGATGCTGCATCTGAGGAGGACATGGACGAAGAGGAACCGGAGGATGACGATGACGAGGACGAGGAAGAAGTAGCCAGGCAGAAGGCGAAGGCGAAGGATGCTGAGCTACCCAGAGCAGCCAACGGCCAGCTCAAAAAGACAATGCGGGGGCGCAACGAGCGCATCATGGCCCCCGAGGAATGTCGAGCTCATCTCCGCCGTCTTTTCAAGAACGAAGCCGTCATGTGTTCATTACTCTATGGACGGCACGGACCCTTTGCCCCACTCTCGAAGGATGGGCTCTCTTTCGCTTCCGCTGACATGTTCTTCCTCGAAGTCGTGCCTGTAGCGCCCACCCGCTTCCGACCTGCCGCCAAAATGGCCGACAAGCTCTTCGAGCACCCCCAGAATGAACTCCTGGAGAAAGTTCTCAGAACGTCGTATCGGTTACGCGACCTGAATATCGACCTCCGTGCTGCATCGCAGAAGACTCCTGACTTTGATGATGTCCTGAGGAAAAAAGTCATGGGCCAACTTTTGGAGTCTTTGGTGCAGCTACAAGTCGATGTCAACAGCTTCATGGACAGTAGCAAGAATCCTACTCCCATGCGATTGGGAAAGCTGCCGCCTGCCGGGGTCAAACAAGGGCTCGAGAAGAAGGAAGGGCTTTTCCGTAAACATATGATGGTAAAATGACCGTTCCTCTACGATTGCACGATTTCTTATAGCATTTTCAACAGGGTAAACGTGTCAATTACGCGGCCCGGTCAGTTATTTCGCCCGACGTGAACATCGAGCCCAATGAAATTGGAGTACCACCGGTGTTCGCTCAAAAATTGACCTTCCCTGAACCTGTCACACCCGCCAATTTCCATGAGATGCGGCAGAGGGTCATCACCGGAACTAAGGGCTATCCGGGAGCAACATTGGTCGAGTACGAAGATGGGCATCAAGTATTGCTCGACAAGTTGAGCGTGGAGCAACGGACGGCGATAGCGAATCAGTTGCTGACTCCCAACGAGAATGAACATGGAGGGTTTGGAAGGCGTGGTTTGTTCACCCGCACGCCTGCCATCAACAAGAAAGTATACAGGCACCTTCGGGATGGAGATATCTTGATTCTGAATCGACAACCAACGCTACACAAGCCCAGTATGATGGCTCATAGAGCTCGAGTACTGAAAGGAGAGAAGACGATTCGTATGCACTACGCAAACTGGTTAGTCTCTCACATTTGTCAAGTTACTCGATCTGATTAGCTGTTGCAGCAATTCGTACAACGGTAAGACCCTCCTTGTTCGAAGAATTCCTATCCTGAATGCTCGGATACTTAGCTGACTTCGATGGTGACGAAATGAATATTCACTTCCCTCGTAAGTTTGCGTGTCGCTTGTCATACTATCCATCGTTCATACTCGCATCTCAGAGAACCAGGTCTCTCGTGCGGAAGCAATGATGATCGCCAATACGGACAATCAGTATCTGGTACCAACCTCCGGAAACCCTCTCCGTGGCCTCATCCAGGACCATGTCGTTGCAGGAGTCTGGATGACAAGCCAAGACGCGTTCTTTACCCGCGAAGAATATTTCCAGTTACTATACGGTGCTCTGCGTCCGGAGGATGAAGTCGACGACCACTCGCGATTGGTCACGTTACCTCCTACTATTTGGAAGCCGGTTCCAATGTGGACTGGTAAGCAGATCGTGAGTGATATGCCTATATCTACCCGCCGCTTTTCGGTATTCACTATGTCCAGATCTCAACGGTACTCAAGAATATTACTCCCAATAACTTTGAGGGTCTCAACCTGGACGCCGGAACCAAAGTTCCTGGTCACCTTTGGGGCGGCGATTCCAAGGAAGACAAGGTTATTTTCATGGACGGCGAATTGCTATGCGGGGTTTTGGATAAAGCCGCGTTCGGTGCATCTGACTATGGTGTGGTTCACTCTGTCTATGAGCTGTATGGGGCCGACACAGCAGGAAAACTGCTTGGAATCCTCAGTCGACTATTCACGAAGTTCCTCCAGCATCGAGCATTCACCTGTCGCATGGACGACTTAACATTGACGCCTCAGGGTAATGCATGGCGCAAAGACATTTTGGCGCAGGGGAAGAACTGGGGCACGGAAGGTGCAATCGAAAACTTCCCGTCGCTCAAAGACACGCCAAAGAAAGAAGTCCCTTCTGCATTGACGTCTCTGCTCCGCGAGGTTCTACGAGACGACAACAAGATGGCCGGACTCGACATGACTGTCAAGACGAAACTTTCCAAGATGACTGAAGACATCACCAAGAAATGCATGCCTAATGGCCTCCTGCGAAAGTTCCCTCACAACCACATGCAAACTATGACCCTTTCCGGAGCCAAAGGAAGTGCCGTGAACGCAAGACAGATATCTTGCGCTTTGGGACAGCAGGAGCTTGAAGGTCGTCGAGTGCCTGTGATGGTCAGTGGCAAGACGCTCCCGTCATTCCGAGCGTTCGAGACGAAGGCTATCGCCGGTGGCTATGTGGCGAGTCGGTTCTTGACGGGCATCAAGCCTCAAGAATTTTATTTCCACTGTATGGCTGGTAGAGAAGGGCTCATTGATACCGCAGTGAAAACATCGCGGTCCGGGTATCTGCAGCGCTGTCTGATCAAGCATCTGGAGGGGATTCGAGTCCACTATGATCACACCGTCCGCGGCAGTGACTCTGCTATATATCAGTTCCAATACGGCGGGGATGCACTCGATGTGACGAAACAAAAGCATCTTCAGCAGTTCCAGTTCATCGCCCAGAATGAGCTTTCATTCATCAATATTCTGAGGCCTCGTGCACTCGAGGGGGTTGTTGAACTCGAAACGGCGCCGAAGTACATGAAGAAGGTCCTCAAGAAGTCTAACGTTCGTCCTGACAAGACCACGCCTGCGAAGCGGGATAGCTATGACCCCGTCCTCTCCATGCATAGTCCCAGTCGTTTCCTGGGCAGCACTTCGGAAGGTTTCGCTGCAGCCGTGGATAAGTACATCAAGACGAATCCGGATCATCTTCTCGAAAAGGATGAGGAGGCTTTGTTCAGCAGCCTCCGCAAACCGGTAAACCCTAGCCAGTTCCGAATGTTGATGAACGTCAAGTACATGCGGAGTTTGGTAGAACCTGGAGAGGCCGTGGGGCTGTTGGCATCCCAAGGGTACATTCCTCCGCTTCCATTCCTATTCGTCTTCCTCATCTTTCTCAGTGTCGGCGAGCCTTCGACTCAGATGACCCTCAACACTTTCCATTTTGCAGGTCTGTATCCGTTCTTTAACAGTGGATGACGAATATGACCGAGTCCCTTTACAGGACACGGTGCTGCTAATGTCACTTTGGGTATTCCCCGTCTTCGTGAAATCGTCATGACGGCTTCGCCAAAGCCAAAAACACCGTCCATGTCCATGACCGTCTGTCCGGGTGTTACAGACGAAGATATTGATGTCTTCTGCAAGCGTGCCAGTCGCGTTACCCTCGCACAAGTAGTTCAGGATGTGAGCGTACGGGAACGGCTGATAGTCGAAGGCGAAGCCCGACGCACTCAGTTCACTATCGATCTATCGTTTTATCCCAAGAAAGAGTACCTCTCAGAGTACGACATTGACCCCATAGAGATCCTACTCTCCTTTGGAACCAAGTTCCCCTTGACGTTGAAGAAGGAGATGCAGGCAGAGATGAAGAAGCTGGATGCAGACCTCAGGAGTCAGATACGGGAACTTGGGAAAGGTAAACAGGTGAAGCCGGCCGCTGGGGAGGTCGAAGGAGATGACGACGGTGACGGCGAGCCAAAAGCAAAGGGGAAGAAGAAAGACGATGACGATGAAAGCGAGGCGGGTGATGGGGACGCGGATGACGAGAAACGCGCTCGACAAAAGAAGCAGCAAGCAACATACAGCGATGACGAGGACGAGGAGGATGGGGAGGAAGCTCTCAATGACGCCGATATTGAAGCTGCCTACGCCTCGGATGCTGATGCAGATGCTCCCAAGGTGCCTAAGAAGAAGCTGCAGAGCATGTCAATGGCCAAACGGGTGTCGGTCGTTTCGGACGCCTTCACGAAAAACCTGCAACACGCCACCTCATTCTCGTTTGACGACTCGAAGTGTACCTTCCAACTCGAGGTAAACTCTTCTTGGCATTGCGTCGATGTCGTTTGTTCATTTATTTTGTCTAGTTCCGACCAGATATGCCTAAACTATTGCTGGTTGGCATCCTTGAACGCACATGTCGAGCAACCATCATTCGAGAGATACCGGGCATTACCGATTGTTTCCAGAGCAGGGAAAAGGGCCAGGCACAGGTCAAGGTCAGTGCAGTGTACTTTGTGTGGATGTTTTGAGTTGAAGCGTAGTTTTTAGCTCACGACCAATGGCTCTAACTTCCAAGGTCTCTGGCAATTCAGTGCCGGTTCGGATGAAACCATCCTCGAGGAAGACGATATATACTCCAACGACATTTATGCGATCCTCAAGACCTACGGCGTTGAGATGGCCCGCGCCGCAATCTTGCGCGAGATGAGTTCTGTGTTCGGCGCATACAAGATCCAGGTCGACCAAAGGCATCTGGAACTTATTGCTGATTACATGGTAAGTGAACCCATCATCGTTTCTTCCGCAATTTACATCTCAATCCAGACATTTGATGGTGGCTACAAACCTTTCAACCGTACAGGCATTGCGGCCAACTCCTCCCCACTGCTGAAGGCGTCGTATGAAACGACAGCATCATTCCTCTCCGACGCGACCTTGTATGGCGATTTCGACGACCTAACAACTCCGTCAGGAAACATTGTTCTTGGTCGACCCAGTCTCTCGGGGACTGGGGTATTCGACGTGGTGATGCCTGTTGCTGTTGGAGCGTGAATCAGCTCTTGTAAAAGTATTGTACATTCGATCTTGTAATATTTAGAGCAGACAATGGGAAGCTGGAGTGTCCCGGGTCTGCATGAGAAAAAGGTGACCGGGGTCTTGGTGGCAGCACGTGGAGTAGGGGTCGCGTCGCGTGGGTGTGTTGGCCGTTTTCCCCCTTGCTTTTTACCCCCACCATCGCCCTCGCTATCCATTCTAGCCATGCCCAAAGCCTCATCCTCAGCTCGAACTCGCCGTCCGGGTCCGCTCAAGGACTTGCCACTCGACGCCTTCCTCCCCCCAAACCCCAATCTACCAGAAAGACCCAACAAACGCGTCCATTCCCCAGGCACACCCGGTCTTTTCAGTCCCCAAAAGCGTAGAATTCTTGAGGAGGAGGGTTTCCGTCTTTCGCCGCGACGCTCAGTTCGCGTCAGAGCTATCTCTGTCAAGCGTAACTCAGACGGTGATAGCCCTGTCAAGAAGCTCGACTTTGGGCCACCAAAAAACTCCCCCACCCGCGCGTCGGCATCTCTCAGTTCCTCTGCCAACCCTACCTCGCCGCAATTGACGCGTCAGAACGCGATTTCCGACGCGTTTTCTTCGTCAAACAGTGGCGACGATTTGGCGACGGCCGACTACTTTTCCTCGCGCCCGTCAAGCACTCAGTCCCCAAGTGCGACCGGCGTTACTCAAACACCACGCGACCTTCCTCCCCCAGTCGACCCACAATCCATTCATTACCCCGGATTCGTTGTCTTCCAGGACGCGTACATCATTACGTCCTACCCTGCCACCCCCGACACGGACGCTCCGGGTACGCCGCAGAAGGATGGGGAGAAAGAGAATACTGCGCCACGGCGGAAGCCCCGCAAGTCCGTCACGGCCCCGACGCCTTCCGACATCAAAGCGCGTCTTTGCTCGCCAAGTGCCAGTCTTGCGACGGCTAATTCCATGCCTTGCACACCAGGCAAATCAGCTACGGAGCGTTTGCATGGCACCACACCCACCCCTCGCCGGTCTGCCATTGTATTGACTCGGGATACTCGGCTTACGCCTAGGGTTTCTGATGTAGAGCGCCGTGAGCTACGGCAGCGTCTGGTGGAAGAGGCGGACGAAGTGCTAGTCGACGAAGATTGAAGTGCTCGCGCTCGGTTACACAATGCTTCATTTCTTTTTTCCGCATGTTTTGACCATCTCTAGCCACAATCTATCTAGACCACCTATATTCCTTACTCTTCTGGTTCATAATCCCTGGTTCTTGTCACGACTTTGATACGCCTTTCTTGATTTGTTACTTCCACCTGGTGTTGTAGGATCGGTTTGAATCCTTTTGGTTCCGGACGACGCATTCAAGGAGTATAAGCAGGAAGCGAATTGTCGGGATGGACAGTTGCGATGTCTTGTATTTGCGTGGGGCACCCAAGGCGGAAAAACTGCTCGCCGTGTCGCGCCTGAAATTTTCGATGAGTAAGGGCAACGAGCTTTGATGAGGGTGGACTTACCTTCCAGGCAATCCAGGACTCCGCAGTCTCCTCCCACAAATGTTCGTCGATTTCTGCCATGCGCTCCTGCCACAGTGCAGCATGAGAGTCATCCGAAACGAATTGCGCAACCAGCGGATGGAAGTTGTACCACACGTCTAGTTGCAAGGAGAATTCATATGCAGATGTTTGCTGCGCGTATGTACTCACCTCGACTTTTGGGCCCCATAGTGATATCGCCTTGCACGCCCTGCGTGTTGGGATTGTTTCCTCTGTACGTGAATTGGGACACGACGAGTAAGCGAGTGCCAACAGTAGGACGTTTTTTGTCGGGTGCAACAAGGTCGATGGCCTTGGTCGGAAACCCAAGAACGACAATGCCGTCGAATTCACAGCTGTATGCGGCGACTTTAACCCAGTCCGGAGTCACTGATACAACGACGCCTGGTTCAGCCAAACCATACTTGAGATGGTTGATGAGGCATCCGAGAACGTATATCTGACTGTGGTCTCCAAGACTGGGGCCTTTCTTGCCTGGTGGACATGAAAACTTAGAAGCATGGTCCGAGATAAAGTCGTCGAACCGACGAACCAGTGGAATAAAATTCGAGCGTGTCGCACTTGTATATGGACGCAGTGAGTCCACCAGGGCGGGAAGCCCTCGAGTCCCCAGAAGCATAGCTCCGATCCGCAATGCGGACCGCCTCCTCGAAGTGCTCAGTAGCAATGAAATCGTCAGGAGCCTCGTGGACCACCAAGTCCTCGTCGAAGCCGTGAAAATCGATACGAACAAGCCTGCCTTTATTATCGACAAACTCGCCTTTCCGCTGTTTGTCGTCCTGGTCTTTGAAAGCAACAGCCTCCCAACCTAAACGCGGCACTGTCTTCTCCTGGCCTGGGGGAACGGGAAACCAGGCGGTGTTGCCGCCAGGTCGCGTGTTGTTAGAGATGAAGCAATAGAGGGTGCGTTGCGAGAGGTTGTTGATGGCGAAGCCTGGGTCGGGGCGATAGTCGTTGTAGATAGTGAATGGCTTGTCAAAACCATCGAAATGGACGAGTGCTGGTCCTCCGCGGTTAATCCAGAGAGCTGTCCTGTGCGTGTGCTGCTTGTTTCGGACCGAGACATCCTCCCAGCCGTCCCGAGCCCATTCTTTATCTTGAAAGGGCTTTATCTCGTACTCTTGGATGTTTCCACCGACGCGACTGTTGCTGGTTACAGAGCAGAAGATAATCTCATTGGACCGGTTGTGAACTTTAAACCCTGGTGGCATCTAGATTCTTGTTATTCAGCCTGAACGCCTCGAGAAAAAGTTTCGACACGTACAATGGTAAGGGAAGGAAGGAAGGAATTGTGGACAGCCCAGAATGTCGTAGTGCTTGAGCATGAGACATCTATTTATATTCTTCAACATTGTGTTGCTGAGGGGCCCAGCAGAACTGGTCTAAGGTCCAACCGATAGGAGTTCATCGCTCAAAGGACCTGAGTAGATGGATGCTGTCAGGGTCACCAAAATAGTCTGTCTTGCCATTGCCGAAGAAAATCCCTTGTGTCACGTAGTAGCCAGTGCGACTGCTACCGAGCTCATATGGCAAAATCAACGGTTATATTCAATTCTCAATGCGTGAGCTTGCATCCTGGCACAGAGTGGTAGTTTCTGCCACAAGAGTCGACGAGCACAGATGATGATAGCCGCTTTGCATCCGGGAGTCGAGGTAGATGGAAGAAGTCCTAAGAAGTCCTAACGATCCATGCCACGGTCAACTGTACAGATTAATATTCGCTCAACCGCGAAGACAGGGTCTACAACTTCCACTGCTCATATAAATAAACGTACTTATACTTGGAAGCGAATCTAACGTGTATGACCCTGCAAACGGACACTAAGTACAATTTCACTGCCATAACAATGAGTGTCACCTCTATTTCATCCGCTGCATCAAACGCTCTACTTGTCGACATTCATCGGTTCCTCGAACGCAAACAACTGTGCCCTCTTTTTCTTCTCTGTCTGGTATAATGCACTTGATGTCTTCGGCATCTGGACACGGACAGCGTTCTGGACCGTCTACGCAATCGAGGGTAGCCGGACAGAGATATTGCGAGCAAGATACTGAAAACCTTGAACACTTTGTAGTTCAAATACCAAGGATACACCAACCACTCTCGAGGTGTGCTGCCCACTGAGATGCGCCCGACTGGTGCTGCTGCTGTTGATGGCGCTGCTGGCCAAACATTCCGTCAAAGAATTGGAATTGAGCGGAGACAAGTTGGAGGAGGAGGAAGAAGAGGACGACTGCGAACGAGGAGCGCGACATGGTCGCTCAGAGAGAAATCGAATAAATCCATATTGACGTGTCGGTCACATCGTGTCACAGTGTGACATCGCGCGCCGATTTCTGCAATTTTGAATTTACACCGCGACTCTCTCAAAAAACTAGATGATGGACGAAGATGACTTGACTTTTGGAGCCTCCGTCTGGGGGTCGCCGGAACCAGTGCTCTCGCCTCCTCCAAGCTTCAGTCTTTCCATCCCCAGCACCCAATTAGACGACTTTGATGACTTTGGTTCACCTGCGGAGATGGCGCCACCAACCGCCACGGATGATGATGACTTTGGCGACTTTGGAGACTTTGGCGAAGCGGGGGAAGAAGCGGCGGGAGGGGACTTTGCTGTATCCGAAGATTTTGACCAGATTCCGCAAGCCGGTCCATCGTTTCAGACGTTCCAAACGAATTGGGAAGCCCTTCACTTGGATCCAATGCCTAGTTCTGCAGATCTGCGCGAGCAGCTAGACGATATACTGGCTCCGATCTGGAGGGGCGTGGATATATCTCAAGTCACGACGAAAGAGGGCATTCGGGAGGTTGAAGGTATCGGCCAAATCCTAATGAACCCTGAGAGGTATGCGTTCATTCTGGCTGCATTCTCCTCTTGTAGACAGTATTCAACAGTCGGGAGCTTTACGCAATGCTCGTGCAATCGCCGCCTCCCACAAAACCACCAAACTGGACACGCTCGCGCACACGCAGGCAACATCTGATCGCGCTGGGAATTCCCGTCAACCTTGACGAAGTGCTGCCCCCGCAAGCGAATGGAAAGCCAATGCCCCCAATACATGTCACGACTCAGACACGACCCATGTCTGCTCCGCCGGGACCGCATAATCATCCTGTACCGGGAGGTTCAACTCCTGCTCGGTCGGGAACCCCACAACCTGGCGGCCGAGCAGAACAATTTGGCCCCAAACCAGAAATCGATAACGCGAAGATTGCGGAGCTAATCGCATTAGATTCAGGTATGCTTCATCCTTCTCTAAGAATTGTGACACTCAAGTTTGCTCGAAAGAATCCCTAGCGATACAGTCCATCTCTTCGCTTGAAAGTCATCTCGCCGCTTTGCGCGCACAAACCACCAGCACATCTGCATTGCTGTCACATCTTCTCCAGACTCGAGATTCTCTGCAACAGGACTCGGAAACATATAATAAACTGATTGCAGAACTCGTGGGGGAAGCACAGAAAATCAAGACCGTGAAGGGACGGACACCAACGAGACGAGGTAGTGGCATGACTTGAGGTTTGCATCTACACCTTAAATTGTGTATCGACCCTGATCGTGTCACTAGCCTTCACCTACTTTACCTTACGCATACGGCGAGCTGGGACAGGGTGCTCCAGGCATCCCTTGCCTGGCACTGGCTGCTCGATTACGGAAATCTGGAGGTGAACCAGGACGTGCCCTCCGACCGCCGACTACTTGCATGCATATATTGATCATACCGTCGTTGTGGAATACACGACGAGCGTGTTCAGTCGGCCCCTTCGGCAAAAACATAATATCTATTCTGACGGAGCAAAAAAAATCCGCTTCGCAAGTTCATCTCCGAGACGTCGACTTGTAGGCATTATGACACATTGTCCTAGCGTCTGTCAGGAGGTAGCAGCGGCGAACCTGCTTCAGCGATACAGTACAGGAAACATTTTTTTAGCCACATCTGGTCCCTCGAAGTGATACAAGGGGACAAATTTGAACGCATTTTGACGCAGCACCCTGCTGAAACCCAGTACAAGAGTTGTGGGTCCTTGCAGAAATACGGGCATTTAAATTGTCGCAGTTCAGAGCACCTCGCAACTGTAAATCTGTCTGTCGTGTGCGTTAATCCGAGAACTTGTTAAGCGTGAGGACACGAGAACTGCAGATCTCTACCAATTAGCAGAGTAAAATCTGGGATGTGTTTTGTGAGAAGAACAAAGTGGCAAGAACATCGACTTGGAAAAATTATTTACGGAAGTGCTAGACTACCGCATGAACAGGCGTGAATTCCGATAGAAAGCTACGCGGTCGTATGCGCACCTCGTTCGACTAGGAGACGTTGGCGCAAGCTCATGAAGCATATTAACAGTCCGACAGACGTCGGTGACGAACGAAGGGTGCAAGTCCGTCTAACATGAATGAATGATAATTCTCAAGACGAGAAATAAAAACAAGAAAAGGAGACGGCCTTTTAGATGAGCTCGTGGTCGTGGCGTGGAATGTGAGGCTGCCTGCCAGACGTCTTTTGTCGAATTACGCGTAACTAGAATAAACAGACGTTCAGGATTTTGTGGATCAGCTATCGCGTCAAAGTTTGCAATGTGTCATGCGTCGTTAGCCGAGCCAAGGCAGTCGAGGCTATAAAACGATGAATGGACGATGCGTATGATTCATTATCCGTTCACCACTCCTAGCAGATGTGCTACTGGCGTCAGTAAACCTTCGTCGATACGATTCAAACATTCTCACTGACCTGACAGGTAGAGTGCGCAACTATTACACTCAGTAGGCGGTTCTGTTGCTCGTGCATAGTCCTCAGTTCTGACGAGGTTTGCCGTTTCAATAGGTGTGGCCACGCTGTGAATTTAGTATGTCACTTTCGCTCCCAGTTGGAATAAATTGGCTGATTCGGCATATATAGATAGATGAGGAGGTGAGAAGTCGCCTAGCCTAGCAAGAAGGTTATTGAAATCGCCGGCGTTGATTGGCCATAGATCAAGTGTGATTTGGTACGCTGCAAGTTCAGCCCAGCACACCCCGCGAATTGTACTGGGCAATCGTGTATTCGAACATGTTGGCAATAGTCCGTACAGATTTGGTTCAAGAAATGGCTGATCTTATGCGAACTGCAGCCGCCAGTCCCCACAGCAATATAGTACGTGCAAAGTACCAGCATAATCGACCTCGAAGCTGATCCAAAGCCAGCACCACATCTGCACAAACGGTGTGATGCGTGCAGAAGGAATTGACAGCAGCCCGGACTTCCCAGAAACCTAGAGACAATCAATATGGATATATACCCAGGAGCGAGGTGATGTTATACAAGTGCGGACTTTCGCAGTAGAGCCGCATTTTATTAGAATGTTAGGCGTCCCCGATGTCATGCTTTTTCTTCAGTGCGGCAAGTTCTTCTTCTCTCCGCGCTAGATCAGCCTTGGCAGCGGCTGCATCTTGTTTTGCAGGCATATGATACAATACGACAATATATCGCTCTTGCAAATGGAAACCATTCAAGTGGTCAAGGGCGTTTTTGGCCTGTAAGGTACTTAACGAGTCAAATTGAATCACCAGGAGCTAGCACGAACGTCCATAACATCGTCAAAGACCACGAAAGCCGTTCCTTTTGTCTTTTGCTCATTCCCGATGCGAATTTGGCGGATGGTACCGTACCTGCCGAACAGGTCGTACAAATCCTCACCGGTGATCTGGTAGTTCAAATTCTTGACAAAGAGAATACGGTTGGCACCGGGCGGAAGCTTGAAAGTAATGTGAGGCATATAAACCGACAGAATAAACGCGACCTTACAGCAGGTCTGGCAAGCGCCATGAGAGTCAGAGAGAGAACGCGACTTTGTGGCTGTGTATCGGCTTTGATTAGATTAGATCAACGCCTAGCTTTATACGAGCCAAATACGAGCCACCATGTCTTGAGCGTTTTCTGCATTGCGCATGCCACGAATTTAATCCGCCTGTCCTGCACGCGAACCCAGCTTGGGTCTCTTTCCGTTGTGCGGCTCCAAATTCCCGCTGACTCGAAGCTTTTTGCAGCTAGCTTGTTTCCCCACTTGGTATTCGCCGACATCCGCACGAACCTAAAAGGTCGCTTGCATAGATTCTGAAGCGTTGCTGTACTCGAGCGTCTATTCTTTCTACTACAACGGATCCTGAGGGCTTCATTGAAATACAGTCACACTGTACATCTTTGGAGGCTCTCGAAATTCCGCTACAACAACTTCAGTTGAGAAGCGCAAACAACTTGCAAGAGAAACATCAATCGCAACGTATCGGGCGCTATTGACCGGCTCCAAATCATCGGACATGATGCCTTGACTATTGACCAACTTCCGATATGGCAGCAGCGGATCGGCGAATCCCAAGTTGTACTACGTTGGGAAGGGGGAGTATATCATGCTTTGAAACGAACCCACGACTGCAGCCCACCGCCAGTTCTTGAAAATGTTTTCGACTTGCATCTTAATCCCGTTCTTTACCCTCCTCCTACCTGGTCTTACGGTGGCAGATTCTCCAATCGTTTCGCTCTCATATGGGAAGTTCCAAGGCTTTGTCGAAGGGAATCTCGCACAATTTTTGGGTGTTCCCTTTGCACACGCGTAGGAACTCACGATCACTTCCTGTACCTGCTGCTCAATCTCAGACTTCAAGCGAAAGGTTTCGGCTTCCTACAGAACCCATCCCGTTTCCAGGAATCCAAAATGCCTCCGAATATGGACCTGCCTGTCCTCAACAAGCACTCGGGCCATTGCCTGGATTGAACATCTCCGGATTGACCGCACCGATCTCAGAAGAATGTAAGTTAATCGCAAGATTATCAATAATTCTCTCTGATTCTCCTCGGGTGCCCCGTACATAGGTTTGACGCTTGATGTTTTCAAACCCAAATTTGAATCCTCTGCACGGCTTCCGGTCTTGGTGGTGTGTTTCTGATTGAAAGATAGTACAGCTGAAATTGATCTTTCCATTGCAAGTGGCTTTATGGAGGTCCGGATGCTATATTCAATTCACCTGGAGCGGACTATTGACAGCAGACTTTGTAGGTGGTTTCTCCGTTGGAAACACACGGGCAGACGATCTCAAACCGCTGGTTGAGAGGTCCATCACCACGCAGTCGCCCCTAATCGCGGTTACTGTTAATTATCGTGTGAATGCTTTCGGATTTCTTGGGGGCAAGGAGGCGGCCGCTGCTGGCATCACTAACATTGGTCTTCGCGACCGTGCGCACCTGCTCTTGTTGTTCTCCGGCGTATTGATTTATTGAACTCTAGAGATATTCGCCCTCCGTTGGGTTCAAAAACATATTTCAAACTTCGGAGGTGATCCGTCTCGGGTGGTTCTGTGCGTCCCGTCACAGATTGAGACGTTCAGAGTTTTCTGATTGACTGTAGTGGCGGCCTGAGCGCCGGTTCGATCTCCTCGTCCTTCCTGTCCCTGAATAACCGTTACATGTCTAATACTCTGTTCCGCGGGATTTTTTTGGTGTGTTGTGCTCAATTGTCCTTGCCAGTATGATCGCTCAACGAATACGTTCTGAACAGCAATCTGGAGTTGCATTTCACATCCGTCCTCAATCAGACGGTCAGTCTGAGTACGATGCCCTGGTACAAGCGGCAGATTGCACCAAATCAAAGAGCACTCTTGACTGTTTGAGGCACACTCCGTTCGACACACTCATGGCTGCCGTGAACAACACCCCGAGCATCACTTCGTACCAGACCCTCAACCAGGTTTGGGCACCGCACATTGACGGGGATGTCATTGAGACCGACGCCTGGACCGCTGTTAGGAAGGGACTGTACGGGAAGGTCAGGCCAGTGTACTCATTGTGTGCTTTGCATCACTGAGACAGCTGCCTAGATGCCCATTTTGGCGACTGCCTGCGACGACGAAGGAACGTGAGTTCTAGTTCATGTACGCACTCAGCTGCGGTTCAGCGACTGACTGTTCCGCTCGCAGTATGTTTTCTTTACCTACTCTCAACATAACGTCTGTCGCGCTTCATTTGTTTTCGCACCGATCCCCAAGTGATGATCCTTCCGTAGGACGACCGACGAATTTGTGGATTACGTGCACACAAAGTAAGCTGCCCTGTTTTCCGCCTCGAAAGAATCTGAACTACAACTCATGAATACACCAGTTTCCTATACACGGCAACTCCCGCCGAAATAGCTCAGGTTTCGCGTCTGTGGCCCGACGATCCCACCCAGGTGTGCTATGAGGATACGTTCCCTGTTTCCCTCATTCATCTTTGATTGTAGGGGTCTCCTTTTGACACTGGAACGGAGAATCAACTCGGGTTCGTATTATAAACACATTAGCCGTGCTACACAGAACTGACAAGCTACCAGACCTCAGTACAAGCGTATTGCTGCATTCATAGGTGACGATTTTGAGGTGTCTCCGCGGCGTTTTTTCCTTGAGCATGCTTCTGCAAGGCAGAACGTATGGGGAACATGTGAGCTCTGGTTACTTTCTGATCCTGGCTGAATTTTTGTTAAATTTGATGGAGTGAATAAGAGGGGAAAGATAATGAATTCCCCGTTGGGTGCTTATCACACCAGCGATGGTCCCATCTGGTTCACAAACTCGACAACGCTGGGGAACTTCGGTATGGATGCACTAGGTTAGCACCGATCTTTTTGTGGGGGGCGTCGACGCTGATGACCGATTCAATTCAGTGAGCTTTGTCAACAGATTGGACCCCAACGGTCCCACGAACCACTCGTCATCCGCACTGTTCTGGCCAAAATGGAACACGCCTTCGACGGACGGAGATTCATCCTTATTGACGTTGACCGATTCCGATATTCAAATTACCCCCGACAACTTCCGGAAAGAAGCGATAGATTTCTTGAACGAAGTGCGGGTGCGAGCGGGATAGATAAACAGAGCAGCTTTTCTTGTTTCGAGCGCGCAACCCCCAATACTCTTGGAACCGCGGCGGAAGAGTTCAAACGCGATTCAGGAATTCTGACCGATTCATTCTCGTGAAGGAATTTCGATCTATTTGTACACTACATTCCTATTGGAACAAATGAGAAATTGTTCAGTGTGGTGTTGTATATAACAGCTACGCTCTATTCTATATTGCTATCCCGCCGTCCCATACTGTCCTTTGGCGGATGTCTGGAAAGTCGGACTGAGTGGAGTCTGTTCCCCATCACGGGAGCTTTGCATAAAGCTGTCTTCTGCACCGTATTCTCCAGGATCCTCTTCGGAGGCCCACCGCACCAGATTCACGACTGAAGGCTTGAAATTTCTATTGCGATTCGCGGACGCGTATCGCCAGCGTAACGTAGCATTCCGAATCCAGCGTGACAGCCATGGGTAGATCAATCGCAGCCCAACGGCGGACCTGCAAAAAAGTAAACTGTGTGTTGCAGCATCTTGTTGTAAATTACTAACAAGACAATCCAAAACAGAATGACAAGCGGCGATAGTGATCGTGGACGGGTGAGCTGCTCTCCATCGTCCTTATCGGCGTCCGGGTCAGAAGGAAGTGTAGCCGGTGGATCTGCATCGGGTTTCTCAGGTTTTTGCCCCGGTGCGCCGGGCGGTAGGGACCGTGCGCATGCGAGCTTTGTGCGCCATAGAAAAGTATGCGTCGAGTTGAATTGCCAGAAGAATTTGGGTTGGGTTGGCTGTAATGATTGGACCGAAACAAGAATCACGATACGCTAGAATTCAAAGGTGGAAGGGACACACGAACCTCTTCTGCACTGTGATCACAGGCGAAGCGGAAAGAAGCCTTTTGGGATCTGTGATTGTAAGTCCCACCGTGTAAGGTGACTTGCAAAGGCTCTGAAGTGCTTTAGTAATCGATTGGTCGACATTGATTCCAGCTCACGATGAGTGTCGTTGGGTCGTGTTTTGGGCAATAATATCGCTTTGGGATTCAGGCCTGAGCGAAGAAGGGCGTGAGCAAAGGACTTGATTCACGGCTTCATGTTTACCTTGAACTTCGGCGATAGGAACAACCTGAATAATCCTCGTTGGCTCTGAGTCGTGACCTGGGCGTCGATTTTCGATAGTAAGGCATATCAAGGTTCCTTAGCCATGGTGTTAGTTTCAAAAAAAAAAAAACAGCCAAAGGAGTGTTACCATTAGGACACTAGCACAGCGAATGTTCAAATATCGTTAGGAACATTCAATGAAGTCCAACTCACTTGCAATTCTATTGGTAAAGTGCTATCCCGCTTCAGAGGCACCCCAAAGCTCATTGCATATCGATGTGTCGTGAAGGTTGGTGGGGTCGATTCTTCCCAAGATATCGATAGAGGTTTTGCGAACAAAGGACATAGATCGAATTGGAGCTTATTGAGAGTGAACTTGCACCGAGAGCCGCGGTCATCATCCTCTGCAACGGTCACCAGCAGCTGCGCTGCTACAACGAGCAAAACGCTCAGCAGCACACTGTGCATCTCTGAGACCCTTGCCACATTGTTTTCCACGCGCGTTGCATTTTTGGAATTTTGCGTTCAAGAAAAGCCGCTTGCGGACCGGCGGTGTCGTCAGCTGGACGAGAGAAAGGCCGACTAAATATGGGTTTTGCCGACGAAAGGTTGCAGACCACTTTGACGCTCGCCACCGGGACGACGAGCCAAAGATCCTTGATATAATGAGTCTTGACTCTTAAGAAATACCGTCTCCCGAAAGCCTTGGGTCTTTTTGGTCTTGCTTTTTTGGCTTGCTTCTGCGACAAACGAACGGGGTAGCAAAGTCGCAGCGATGACGGCAAGAACGCGACGGTTGACGCGACTTGTCAAGAACAACCATCACATGCGCGGTCTTGTGTCCGCCGCTTCGAACGCGTCGGTCCGCCATGAACATCTGCAAAGCAATAAGAAGCCACCGCCGGATTGAAAACAAGTAAACCTC
The DNA here is from genome assembly GCA_037176885.1 of Favolaschia claudopus. Lineage (NCBI taxonomy): Eukaryota > Fungi > Basidiomycota > Agaricomycetes > Agaricales > Mycenaceae > Favolaschia > Favolaschia claudopus. The sequence goes on from JAWWNJ010000085.1 coordinate 535,994, forward strand.
TGAGGCAGCATGGCCACACCTAATGGTGTTAGCCTCGGGTGGGTCGACCAAGAAGCTCCTGCTGGAACGCCCACGGGCACGTCGTTTGGAATACCATGGGCGCAAGGGGAAGTAGACAAGACCACTCCAATTCGCGTGTCGGCCGCAGGAAAAGGAGTTCCTGTTCAAACATGGCCCCTGGCATAGTGAGTTGCTTTTATTATTTCCATTCGAGTTCATTCGAGCATGGTATGAAGCTGGCCAGATGGAAGTCTCAAATGGACGGGACACAGTCTTGCGGCGGATAGCGGACTTAGTGACACGCTGCAGTTGGCACCAGGAACGCCTGCAGAGCCGACATCTCCAGTCTCCGTTTCTCAGACAGATGCCAGTATTACGGTGACCACAGGTTCATTCACTGGTAGGGTTTGGTATAAAATTTCGAGATGCTTTGCCGACCATGAACAGCCAAGTTCAACACATCTGGAACGACTCTGATTAATTCTCTCAGTCTTTCTGGGTCGGCAAAAGCCCAAAATGGTTCTCTCGTTTTGCTTCTTCAAAATGCCCCAGATGAGCCCGAACTTACTGGATCCAAACCTTCCGTGGTCACTATGAACGGCAATGTTGAGTCGGTCACTGTAGAACAGAGCGGGCCTGTTCGAGCTGTACTGAAGGTATGAAGCGATCGAATACAAATCATTTAGTCTGACCCCTCGCCCTCAGGTAACGGGAAAATACAGTGGTTCCGACCATGCCGACTTTCTGCCTTTCATTCTTCGCTTTTACATAGCTGCGGGTGCCACCGCTTTACGCATGAACCATTTTTTCATATACGACGGAGATCAATTCAAAGATTTCATTAAGGGCCTAGGATTTCAATTCTCCACCCCACTAACTGACTTGGTTCACGATCGCCACGTCCGGTTCGTCAGCGCTGCGGGTGGAGGAGTATGGGGCGAGGCCGTTCGGGTTGTGTCTGGACTCCGTCGTGACGCCACTGCTGCTGTCCTTACCCCGCAGTTCAATGGGACGTTAACACCACCGTTATCCGCATGGCCGGCCTCAGTAGCTGGAGAAATTGACCAGCTTGCTCTCTGGAACGACTACACCCTTGACCAGCTCTCTCCCTCGTATTTCTCAATCTCAAAAAGGACAACAGGCGGGCGAGCTTCGTCTTTCTTGAATAACGCTGGTTTTGGAACTCGTGCTTCTGGTCTTGGGTATGTTGGTGGTGCCAGTGGTGGAGGAGTTGTCTTTGCTTTGAGAGGTCAGTTTGCCACTTACTCGCTCGCTCTATACTCGAACTTGCACATCAGATTTCTGGCAAGGTGCTCCTCGAGGGCTGGATATTCGCGGCGCCGCAACCGACACTGCAACTGTCACACTATGGGCATACAGTCCACGAGTGAGTCTCATGTCAACCAGAAAGACAAACGTCCTTCTCACTGGCCTCCAGGGGCCGGCAATTGATATGCGCCATTATGACACGGTCGCTCATGGGGTATCTTGTTTCGCTGCTACTCGAAACTGTTACTGATCTTCGCTTAGCTTGATTTAGCCTATGAAGATGTTGGGGATCCCGACCCCAACCCCGTAGGTCAGCTCCCCTCCATTATGCGTATGCGCATTGAAATGAACACTGAGCTTAGGTATTGGGAGATCATACGAAATGACTTTCCAAGTTGTCTCTGCAACCCCGTCTCGCGAAACTTTGGCTCAATCAGCTTCTGTTCATGTGAGTGCATCTATGAGTAAGTCACTACGCACCCTGACCCCTTGTTGAGACCGTCGTCCCTCAAATCGTCGCGAGCCCCGCATTTTACGCTTCGCTTAAGTTATTTGGAGGTCGATGGAACGTGCCCGACACTTCTACGACTGGCGCAGCGGCGATGGAAAAACGACACAGCGATCTCCTAGATTTCTATGTTGCCGAGGTCGATCAACGCCAATTTTACGGATTCTGGGACCACGGCGATGTCATGCACACATAGTGAGTTGCATTCTCCTCAGCAGTGGTCTTCGTAGAACTGACTTTGTCCAGCGATCAGACACGCCACACCTGGAGATACGACGTCGGTGGGTTTGCCTGGGACAACGGTGAAATCGGGACAGATCTGTGGCTCTGGATGTCTTTCCTGCGGACTGGACGAAGTGATGTTTGGCGGCTATCGTATGCGATGACTCGCCACCTCTCCGAGGTCGACTTTCATCATACGGGTCCGTTCGCTGGTTTAGGTAACGACCTTTTGCAAAGTCATCTGCATCTACTGTCTGAGGCCGCGGAATAGGTAGTCGGCATAATGTGAACCACTGGGGAGACGGCGCGAAGGAGGCCAGAGTTGCGGGTAAGTCGAACCATACATCCACATCTTGCGCAACGATGTATCTTGTGCAGGGAGCACCCTCAAACGACCCTTCTACTATTTGACAGGTAATTTTTCTTGTGATGTCGACGAAAGTATTCACGTGAACGTGCCCTAGCGGACGAACTGATTGGAGACCTCATGGATTTCTCATTACAAGCCGGTGAAACCATAATGACTTGGGATCCGTTGCGAAAGGTCAGTTTTTTGCGCAGACGCAGTGTCAGTGCGGCTGAGGATCGAGTTGTTGTCATAGGTTTCCCCTCCGCCTGATCCGGCTGGACCCGGTCGTCTCCGGATTGGTCCCGACTGGACCACATTAGCGGGCAACTGGTTTACTAAATGGGAACGCACTGTTAGTGCTCTTTTGCCTCCTTTTATCCTCTTAAATTTTCTTTTTATAGAATGACCCACAATGGCTGGAGAAGATCAGAATTGGCATGGTATGATTGTATCGTCAACTTGAGGCGCAGGGTTTGATTCTGTTTCCAGAGAGATATCGGGGGTTTCAAATTCGGCCTGTTCACTGGAAATGGCGCCGCCGTAGGATGGAACGCCGCTACTTCTCATATGGTTGACGAAGGGGGAGAAGGTGCAGGCTCGTGAGTGCATTCTTTCTGTTACAAGTACGAGTTCAATGTGTTGCCGTCCAGGTATAATCTCATGATGCCGTTTGGCGGAGGCGAGTTTTTGATGGAGGTAATGGATCTACTGAAGGACGACGAGCCTGAATTCGACGCTGCCTGGTTGGATTTCTGCAAGCTCGCCAACGCCCCTCAATCTGCGTGAGTCGATTGGCAAGTTTCTAGTGCGCGAAATCTGATGGCTTGTCCAGCATTCTCGCCCGCTACGGAGAGTCCTTTTCGACAGGTGTCTTCACACAGGTAGGAACAAGGTCTATTCGATCCGTTTAGCCAATACTAAGGAAGTAAAGTGGTACGCAAAGCTACAAGCCTACGCTGGTACGTTCAATCATAAGCACATCAATTCTGCTGTTGAATGACCCCCAGGTGAACGCCTCAATGACACATCGCTCAAACAAGCCGCCTGGGACATCATTAAGTGTGTGGACCCAGTCCAGTTTTCTTGAATGTTCTCAAGGCTTGCAGTGCGAATAAAACAGGAGTCTTTGGTCCCCAGGTCAAAGTTTCCGGGACCGACGTTATCAACCCAGTGAATGAGATACCAAATGTTACAACAAACGACTGCGCGGGATTGTCGTTATCAGAATATGCAGTCTTAGGTCAGCGACCTGCCTCTATTTTGGATGAACTGAAATCCAAACCCGTACCAGCTATTGCACCGGAATTAGCCCCCAATAGTGTCCAAGCTGTTGCAGAATCTGAATGGGAGCGGTCTACCCTTGCAACACAGGAGCATCCTGAGCCGAAAGCAGGGGTTCCGGGCGAAAAGAAAGAGAGAAAGAATTTAGTTAGGCGTATACTGTGTTTGTAGTTTGTGTCACGTTTTTCTGCTGCATCCACGGCGATGCAGGGCTCGAAACGGCCAGAGGGCAAGTGACAACCTGTCGAGGAAGAAGGCTAAAGTGGGGTAGAAGCTCCAGCCCTCTCATTGCCAGTTTCATCGAGTACTTCGGTAATATTGGCTGTATAGGGTGGGGCGTCCGGGACATCGCCGCGCCAGGCATGCAGTCGCTCGATGTCGATGCTAAACTTGACGTTCTCTTCATCCTCGCAACTTTCATCCTCCTCATCAGACTCGTCGCTGTCCCCGCCCTGACAAAACTCCTCAACTGAAACCTGCCAACTGCCCGAAAACGCATCTTCACCCATTGCAATCATTTCTTTGTCAGTCATCTCCGTGTCGCGTGAATTACCAGGCAAGAGCAGCTGGTCAGCATCATGACTGGCTCCCCCTCCACCCCCGGTGCCTTCCGGGATTGGATGCAAGCCTTCCTGATGGAACAAGTCTTCTTGCCTGGCGGTGCGCGCGGGCGAGGTGCGGCGCAGGTGTTCCAAAATGGTGGAATGATATGTGCGAAGGCGGCACAGAAAAGCATAGAACTTGAACCATCCCAATGGGTCACTGAGAGCGAACCAATTATCTCGGCGAAAGTATCGGTATGAATAGGCGGTGGGGTCAGCCGTGTCCTCGGAAGGCACCCACCAGGAGATAATGACATCTACGATGGTATGATGAACACTAAACGAGTAGCTCTTGTAAGACAAACCCCAGGCACGATGGACGGCCTGGAGAGCGGCGCCATCGAGTATGGCCTGGCGACCGTTGTTGTTGAGTCCGCCTTTGAATTCAACATAGCTCAGGGCGTATGCGAAGGAAAGTTCCGGTCCTGCGCCCACGAACCAATCACCCAAATTACTGAGGATCTTGAACTCATCGTGGAAGGAAAGGAGTACAGCGCCGTCTGCTGTAGCGACAGGCTTTGGACCGTTGCGCACGTTGTGATGGTCATATTTGACCACGTTCACTTTGCTCTCCATGCTGAATGGAGGACCTGGACTGAGTTGCGACAATGATAAACAAACAGGATCCACTGCTCACGCGTAATACGCAAAACCATGACGGCTCGTTTGGAACACTAGCTCAAACAAATCATCCACCGCCCTCCGAACAAGGGCCTCAGGCGGCTTGGGGTTCACAGGGGTCGGGGTCGTGGCCACCATGAGTTTGCTATACAGACGGCACAAATGATGCATATTTCCTTGAAAGTCGTGGGGATCTTCCTCGACCAAGTTGCGTTTCCCTTGCGTACGGAGGGCGTCCATTTGAGCGAGTTGAACGACGGGGATGTGAGCAACTTTCTCTGTGATGCGACCCACCAGACTCTCCGTGATCAGGGTTGGCAGATTCGAGGGAAGGCTCTCGGGCACGACGAGGAGGTCGTCGGAACAGGGATGCTCCTCGATGTGTGCAGAGTGGCAGAATGCCTTCCATCGATCCTCTGCTGTAGTTTTATATTCATGATCCATTACTTGGAAGGCCCCACGCTCATTGTGGGGTGGTAAGGTTGTCGTTGAAGAGGTGGTAGAACAATCTTGCAAGCAAGTGCAAATAACACGTCAGGGGATCGCGTCGTCGCCGTGTCAGGCACGCTCGGGCACGTTCCATCAAATTGAAATAGCTTGTGTGAAGCGTCGTACTAAAAGTAATGCTACAAGATGCGGGAAGAAGTCGTCGATTTTCATGTTTGTCAAAGGAACAAGACACCAATTGATAGAGTCGATAATTGACAACAAGAAAGAGTGGTGATTGGGAGCTGTGAGCTCGTCTAAAAGTAATAGTACAGAAAACGCGGAGAACTAATAGCTATGATCAACGGGAGGGAGCTGAAAGTTTTTATGACCATAACTGGTGGCTCGCGGGGGCCCAGAATAAGGAGAAGGGAGTGGTCCCACTCCGCCATACTTGTTCAAGTTCTGAGGGGAACCGTTGTCGGGATAGTGGTTCGACGCACCCGAACCTCGTCGGCCATTGTCATCGCGTCTGCGACGTTCGTGATGATCTCCGCGACGCCCATACTCGTCCCCGCCACGCCCACCCCCATACGAGGATCTTCTGTGACCGCTGCCCCCACCACCACCGAAACTCAAGTCTTGATCCAGGTCAGAATGTCCCCATGGTGTGTCAGACAGTTCACGTTTACGCTCGCGCGAGCTGTAGTGGTCCGATTTCATCCTGCCCAGTGCGAAACTACCGTTCCCATCTCCGGAATCACTCTGTGATACGCCGCCCCAGTTATCGTTACTCTCGCTTGAGGTCGACATCGAGAAAGACTCTCGACCTCTGTTGTTATAAATGTTTTCTGTCCTCGACGCGGAATGCCCTCCACCCCAATTACCATTGTCCCCGCTGCGGTCGGAAGGCTGCTGACTATAGTCAAAGGAATCCATATTGCGCGGCACGGGGGCGCTGATCTGCTGCGCAGCTGGTGGGGTACACGCAGGTGTAGGCAAATCGCAGGTCGGGTTCGTCGGAGCGGCGAGCTGTTGCGACGGCGAGAATGAGTTTTGCGAGCGATTGGCGGGAGAAGGGTTTGTCCAGTCAACCGCGTCACTATAAGAGAAGTAGTCGAACTCGGCAGGGAGGCCGTTGCTGTCGGTGGGACCGGAAACACCTGTTGCACGGGAAGCAGCAAAAGCCGCAACGGCGGCTTGCGACGGCGGCGCACGGACATCGAGAACGTTTACAGAGAAAGAGCCTTCATTACTGACGGAGCGGTTAGATTTCTGGGTATCGTTCATCATATCGCGGAACGGCGAAGGAGTACCGCGGTTGAAGTCAGACGGCGCTTGTAATTTCTTCTCCACCTCTTCCTGTTTCTGCGACTGCTGGCGGCGGTGGTTGCGGTTCTCGTCTCCACCGCCGCTTGTCCAAGGATCATGGTCGGCGGTCCACTCGTTGGCGGCCGGAGCAGCTTCCTCTCTGTATATAACTGACTCATGCTTTCGCTCGTTCACTTGAGGCGCCGATCGGTGCTCGGTAGGCTTGTTCTGCGCGAGCGCTTCCCAGGCGTCACGACCAGTACCACTCCACTCGTCTTCGCTCGCGGGTAGCATCCCAGAGGAGCCCGTCTCCACGACAGGCGCCGGCCGTACGTCCTGCATCTGTTCAGGGGGGGCTCCCCATGCATCTCGACTCGCAACATTCCATTCATCGTCGGCAGCCGCAAGGGCCGCAGGAGCAGGACGAGGAGGCCGTATGGCTTGTTGCTGCTCAGCAGGTGCCCAGGCATCCCGACTGGTCCCGTTCCAATCGTCTTCTACGACAGCGCGTACAAAAGCTTCATGGCGATTCACACTCGCAGGCGGAGGTGGTGGTGCGCGTGTATCTTGCCTCTGTTCGGCCGGCGTTCCCCAAGCGTCGCGGTTCGTGCCACTCCAGTCTTCAGCAGCAGGGCCAGGAGCCTCGTGACGCGCAGGCGGCGGCGCGACTACATCGCGTGTCTGTTTGGCCGGCGTCGGTGCAGCCCAGGCATCCCGATTCGTCCCGCTCCATTCATCTCCACCTGCCAACAGAGGCTCCCTACCACCACCGTCGCTGCGATACGAACTATCACCGCCACGGCTAAACGAATCGTCTCCGCCGCCGCCGCGACGCATATGCGGCGGCACGTCGTGCGCGTCCCTCTCGCCACCATGGCTCGGCTCCTGCGACCACCCACGGCGCTGAGGGCCATTACGCGCATGGCGATATTCATCGTGCTCTTCGTATCCTCCTCCGCCTCCACCTCCACCTTGTCTCGATCCCCTGCCACGCCGATCGCCCCCGCCTCCACCCACACTACTACGCCGATTGCCTCCACCACCCACGCTACCACGTCGATCACCGCCGGCTCCACCTCCGCCACTGCCGCTACGATTACCGCTGAACCCCCACTGCGCATCGAACTCATTCTGGTCTTGCTGGTACCCACCGGGACTGAAACCGGTACTCCCTCGGCGCCCGGACCTCCTGCGTTCTCCTCCTCCTTGACCACTACCAGCACCATCGCGCTGCTGCTGGGCCCGACGGCTGACAGGACGCGGGAGGTAATCCTCCGGCGAGGCGGGCATCAGAGCCCAGTTCGGCGCCTCCGAGGTATGTGCCGGCGCAGCGGGCGCGGGTTCCTCCACGTCCATCGCCGCAATCTCTGGTAGTTCAAATTCCATGCTCGGGAGGGAGGGGCCTTCTGCTTCGGGTTCTTCAGGTTCGGGGTCGAGAGTTATGTTGGCTTGGACGGGCGTAGTGAGAGGTTCTGTGAGGACTATCCCAGCAAGTTCGGGATATTGAGTCGCGATCTACAAAGAAAAGAAAAGAAAAAGCGAGAGATGAGGTTCGTTGGCGGGCGGATGGACTTCGAAGTAGCAAACTTACATTGGTTGCATCAGCATACGTGATTGGAGTGAATTGAATGGATCTGTCGGCCAAGGGGGAGGTGTTGGATTCAGGCAGATCTCGAGTCTAAACGAAGCAATCCGTTAGGGCCGCACTCTTTGTAAAGAACCAAGAAGAGATACTCACATCGATGGCAAGCGGTCTTTTAGGTGACGACGATTCAAGTGGTCCAAAGTCTAATTCAGGGTGGCTGACGATCATCTGAAAGAAGACAATGGAAAGAAAGAAAGAATCAGCATTAAACGTCGTAATCTTCACAACAAAAATAAAAGAGCATTACCTGGGTCAAACTCTCTGCATGAAGTTCGTGATCTATCTTCATCTCAATACCATCGAGCAACGAAAACCCTTCCGCAGATTGACTCGCAGAAGGGAACCCTCCGCTAGTGTTCTTCAATTCGAAGGAGGTGTCGATGGAGGTGATAGTGGGGAAACTGTTCAAGACGGGTACATCAGAGTCGGAGAAATCGATCAAGAGTTCGTCGGAAGCTTCGTAGCCGCGGCCGCGGCCTCCAATGATGGGGGTGTTGGGCGCGGAGATGCGAACGGGGACGTGTTTAGGAGGGGCCCACAGCGCGTCGAGGGTCTCTTGGAGGCTTTTTTGTTCGGATGATTGGTTGAAAGACGACTGCGAGAAGCGGGCTATAAATTGAGATGGAAGAAGAGGGAGAAGAAAGAGACAGACCATTGACGAACGATTAGGCGATGGCTGCGAATTAGGAACGAAGAGCGGTACAGAGGGCGTACGAGAAGACGGCGATCTATTATCAACACTGACAGAGAGAGCTGCTGAACCAAAAGACTTTCGCGAGCCTGGCGTATCAGATGGGGGCAAGGGGAAGAAGTGGGAGAGCTGAACACGATTATTCGAGTCGGTGGAAGTGTCAAAGGTGCAAGGCAAGGCAGACTCTGGGATTGGGAAAGAGCTGTTGGCTGAAGAGTGAGAGGTGTTGGCGTTTCTGTTCTGCTGTAGGGTTAACCGTTCAGAGGTATGCGAAGAAAAGATTGCGAAAAAAAGATAGAACGACGAAGAACTCACACTCGAATACGGCTCGTCTTCAAGAAGACTTCTGGAAGGAGAACCTACTTGGGCGGTATTGGTGTCTGAACGAGCCGGCTGTTGAACACGGTGAGCAAGAAAGAAAGGAAACGACGGAGGAAAGAGTCCAAAAACCTTGGGATGAAAGGGTGTCGCTTTAGCGTTGAGTTTCTACACGAAAGCACGCTCAACGACGCGTCAAACGAGGAGAAATGAGCACCCACAGGCGAGGTATCCGAGTTGAGGTGGATCGAAAGGTTTTGGGCGGAGAGTTCAGAGGGAACGAGTTGGCGGTCGTTGGAGCCGTGATTGCCCATGGCCAATCTAGTCAAAGGACAAGAACCGCCAATCTCCATTTCCTTTTCGGGCTCACTAAGTACGATCCGTCACAGATAATTAGAACCTTATTATTTCTTCCTTTGTGCTCCGTCCTTCCGTTCGACTGTAGGAAAGTCCGAGACCGTTCTGCATGCTTAAGCGCCGTCTCAGCAGCAGTGTACCGGCCTTCACCAATATCTAAAAAACGCACATTCGTGCGTATCTTGGTTCCGCCCTCCGATAGGTCAATAGCGCTTCTAAAATTTATCACGTCGACGATATCCCGTGAAGCGATTCTATTACCTGTAATGTCAGTTCTTCGGTTGGAAGTCGTCTCACCCAGGCTTCTTGAGTGCTTCACGACAGGGAAAAAATTGTGTGCCTGATGTAGAGAAGCCCGAGCACAGACCAAGACAGAGTGTAGAATAAATTGCATTGCACATATTATCCTACACACATGTATCCAGTACCAGTGCAGTATCAAAGAAAGAAAAGCCACGCATCGTATCATATCCAAAGGTTTGTGCGCCAGAAAACGGGTGAAGATGAATGTCGCCACAAAAAAATCGTACATCATCAACCGCCCGCAACAGCAACGCTCAACGCATGGGGGACCCGAAAGCCCCTGGCCCACTCAACCCAGAACGGGTCCAGCGAGCCAGAACCACACACCGAGCTTGATCTTACACGACTTTGACTCATTATCGACAGTAGACAGCGGAAAGGCTGGTGGGGACGACGAGGTCCCCCTGTCGAGACAATTTAAGGATCGTGTAGCGTCGAGAAGAGAGAGAGAAAGATGAAAGGGATGGAGGAACGAGCTAGGGACTTGGTGTAACTGTATAACATTGCGGACATGGATGTTGGAAGCAAAAGCTGGCAAATTAACCGGGCTTTATAGCCAAAGGCGACAGCGCTGATGGCAAACAACGGGAAGATCAGCTATACAGTACACAAATGCTCTCCTAGGGTTAAGGTTAGAACTTCCTCTGCTTGCTGCCGCCGTCGATTACAATGGAAAACGACAAAGTGCCCCACCTCCTCCCCCTCCTCTCCCATCGCCGCTAACAACGCCCTCAACAGCACGAACTCGTCGATCTCTACGTCCCCCGCAAATGCGCGGCAACCAGTCCGTCTGATCCAAATTTTCCCTGCTCGAACCAGTAGTAATCCAAGTCGATTAACCCAACAGACCGCCTCATCATCTCAAAAGACCACGCCTCGGTCCAAATTAACGTTGCCGACGTCGACAGCAACGGCCGCGCCTTGAGCACCTCCACCACTTTTGCGCTTTGCGGGCAGGTCCGGTCCCAGGGCGAGAGCGACGATTCGATCAACAGGCTCGCAACGAAAGCTGGTCGTGCGTCGAGTGGTCTTTATTGACATAGGCACTATTGCTGACGCGATTTTCTCCAGTGTTAAGGAATGTGTGGTCGTACCAGAAGTAAATTGCAGCTAGATTCTTGTTGTTGCCTTCTCTACTCTTCACGCACACCACGCTATACGACCCTGCCTTAAAAGCCACTAAGTCTGCTACAAGCCGCATCCATTGAGCCTGTCCGTCGTCAAATCGCAGATCGAGTGCTCGTCCTTGGAATCGACGACAAATATAAGGCGAACTCCCAATTTATGCTGGTCTCCGCCCTTTACACCTTGATTTCCCCACCAATCGTACATTCATTGCCAGGCTTCCCAACAATTCATCGTCTGCTTTTGTGACTGCATTCTTGGTTTCCTTGCTGGCCACCTCCTACAGTGTGCAAACCTCGCCTCCCTCGACGCCCGATGTCACCGCGATGCTGTCGTGCAAAGTGATGCCTTGCGCGCGACCCGCGAGTGCGTTGTGGCGGCGTCGGCGCAGCAAATTATACTCAGATATCTTAATCCCTTAAATTGGAACCAACTCAGACCCAACTTTCCATTGTACATGAGCCACATACCTGGGGTTTGACTGGTGCCTCCGGATTCCGCGTCTTGCATGCCACTGTGTGTTTCTGAAATGGTTCATTGGAGTAATACTCGGTCCGTGAACCTTGAACGCGCATGCGCATTCCATGCATTGGCGTCTCAATATAGGCGAGCGAGACGCTTGGGCATTGCTATTACTAGTATTAGGCTAATGCCCATAAGCATCCTCGCTGGTAATGCAACATCTGAATGCGCTCAACTCTAAATAAGATCGAACCGAAGCCCAGATGCCATTAGAGTACAATAGGGATAAGCCGAAGTCCAGTAAACTATTCAAGCTCTTCATTACATTCGATTACAAAGGGTCCACGGAGAAAATTACATCTAATGTACAACAACAGCGTTTGATGAGTAGAAAATACATGGGTCCTGAATGTACAATGAGGTAGGCAAGTATGCGATGGGCGATGCGATGCGAGAACTATTATACAACCGACGAGGTAGAGCCTGCTATGATGCCTGTAGATCACAAACGACCGAGACCGGAAAACATATTCGAATTCGACAGTAACCAGTGACGCGAAAGGTCGACGCAGCGAGGCGAGGGCAGCGCGCATTGCGCGGAAGGCAAGGCGCGCGGCTTCTTATCACAGAAAAACCGAAAACGCGGAGCCAATTGGCTAGAGAAAAAGCCGGGCATGGTGTCCAGATCCAATCCAACGAAGGCGTTACGTCTCTGCTTCGGCAAGGGCACGAGCACGGAGAATCCATTCCTCGTCAAGCTCAGGCAGTGAGTCTGAGTCGTCGTCTAGCTCGCACGCCAACAAAGTAAAGGGTTGAGAAGGAGGTGGGGACGCGTCCGATGATTCCTCTCCATTGGAAAAGATATCGCATGAGGGTCGGGCTACAGATTGAGCGCAACGAGAGGAATGGTCGTCTTCTGACTGGTCGGCGTCACTTTCGGATGGTATTTCTTCGAGAGCGTCGGTATATACGGAAGTGTCGTCGCCAGACTCTGAACATATTGATCTGCAGGCCGATGATTCGCCGCCATTCGTCCACGCAGATGTGGACTGATATGCCGCCTCATAAGAGACTTCATCGATGGGGGAGAGGGTGGAGGAGAAGCTAAAACGAGCGGAACGCATGGCTGGTCGGCGGGCGAACTGAGAGAATTCTTCAGTGTCTTCGTCTTCGTCCTGAAGCCACGGCTTGCGAACAAGTGCTGCCGTTGCCGAAGGGATTTCCTCAGCGTCCGACTCGTCCTCCTCGCAAACAGCTTCCAATCGGGAGGTCAAAGACGAAGGGAAAGCATGCATCGGCCAGGATGGGGGAGAAGGTGTCCGCGCTTCCTCTGACTCGTCCTCAGACTCCGAGAATGAGGCCGCGGGGCAATACGCCACATCGACTTCGCAGTTAGCTTCGTATTCTTCTTCTTCTTCTCCCTCTTCACCCCACCACTCCTCGTAGGCTTCATCCAATGCTTCTCGTTGGGCTTGAATCACCTCTAGGTAGGACCAAGACGGGACAGAGAGGTAGTCTTCGTCCTGTTCTGGGATCAGCGCCTCCTCAACGTCCCAAGGAGCGTTTGGTAATGCGCCGGTGATCACAATGTGCGGAACTTGCGCAAACGGGTTTTCGGATTCAAAAACTGTCACCATCATGCAATGGCGCCACATTGCGAGTATGGGCTGCGCCGCGTCGGTCCATACGAAGGGGGCGAGGGCATCGAGGCGCTCTAGGATGATAGCATTATCGTAATAGGCGCGTACGCATTGACCCGCAGAAGCTGCAGCAAACGCCTGAAGGAAAGCATGAGGCAGAATCAGTTGAATAAACGCGTGTCTACGCACCGCGGCCTTGCAGGCATGCTGCTGCATAAAAAGGGCCTGATGAGGCGGCTGCTCCAGGTTTAGGCATACCTAGAAGGAAGCACCTTATATTAGGGTAGGTTCATCGCAGACAAGGCAATAGCGTACCGATTCTGCAAATCGTGATGGACTGAAGACCGTAATGGGGTCCTCAGCCATATCCCGATGAGGGTCGGTTGGCCCGTAAGGCGAATGGATAGGAACGACGACGGGAGCATGCAAATAGCAATCAGGCCACTGGGGCAACGGTTGGTTTGAGCAGCGATCCGTGAACTCTTCCCATGTCTCATCCGCGGGAGTGAGGGCGATATAAGGTGTTCCGGGAACGCGGGGTTCCCATACCACAGCGCCTGACTGTTGGCACAAGGCATACAGTAGCTGTACGAGGTCGTCAGCACAAGATCCAGATATAAGAGGTGATTTCGGTGCTCACTCGCATGGTGTCGGATTCCTACGAAAGATATTCAGTATAAGAATGAAAAGCAGCAGCTTAGGTGACTGACGGTAATTATTGTGTTGCATTCTGGTGTCGGGGTGTGGCAGTTTGGTTTTTGAACGAATTTCACATTTGCGTCATCGTCATCACGCCACAGCCGCTCCTCCGTGGTGTCAACAAGCGCCTCACGGTCCTCACACGAGCGGGAAGTTGAGCATCCAGACTCGGTCGACCCGGGCACGCGTTCGAACACGATTGAGCAGCGCGATAGTGGGCTATCTTGCGCGATCGACTGTAAAGAAAGACGCGTCCACAGTCAAGATCCCACGATCCATCAACAAAGCTGGGCTGTAGCCGACTCACCAGTTCCAATTCAGAACCACTCGCCTGCGTGTCGTCCGGATCTTGGTCGATTGTGGTATGCTTGAGAACAAAGCCAGGTGTGGAAGGGAGGCGGCGGAAGCGGGTGGCAGCGATGAGAGCATCATGGGCGTGGTCGTGCGGTGTAGAGGTTATAGTGACCTGGAGCGTCGACTCCCAGCATGTTGAGCTTCCTTTGAGAGAAGAGGACCTTGATCGAGTCCTTTGACGCGTCGGGAGTGGCGATGTGGGCGCGTCGTCGCCATTGTCGCGTGTAGTAGCCCGCACTTCCCCAACGGCGAGCACTTTGCGTACCACGGTGATCATGGAGATTTGGTAGCGGCAGAAGTGTATGGGGAGAGTAGTAGTAGCGGATTGTAGCGTTTGTGGCCACAAGCAGAGGGTAGGCTGTAGTGGTTGTGGTGAAAGGACCCACTGTCTTATATAATCAAGTCATGGGCGCTTATTTCAACAAAGGAATCAAAGCAGATCAAAGCGCCGCCAAAGCGCACAGATTTCTATTATCCTCAGTCTCTAGGCGACGCCACCGCTCCTCCGTCAATTCCTGATACACCTTGTCTCTAAACCATCCTTCACCGTCTGCATTTTTCACTCAAGCACGCGCCCTCATTCAAGAAGAAAGGCTGTTGGATGTTATCGAACACAAGATCAGACGCCTTTGCAAGCTTCCGACCCGGACCTTCTGCCGACTGACACACACATCATCGCACCTTCAGCTATGAGATACAAAGGACCGAAGCATAAATTATTCCCCACAGAAACAGATTTTTGTTGATAGGCTCAGCTCGACTTGAACTTGTTACCCATTTCCTGCTCAGTATTCACCGCAGGCGCAGGACCCTCCTCAGGCCTTCGTCCCGATAATTTGACAAAATCCACAACAGCAAAGTCCGCGTTCGATAGCTAGTGCAATATCATCAACACAGCAATTATAAGGAGAGCTTGCAACGTACCCAGGACGCGAAGTCAGCAAACCAGTCTGGCAGGAGCTGCAGATAGGGCATGAACTCCGTGTAGAACGGAAGGTAGATAATTTGCGAGTGCGTGTCATCGACCGCCTGGATGATGCGCTTGACAACATCAATGGGGTGCAGGGTCGGGAAGAAAAATCGCTGCGAGGGTTTTGCCGTGGCGAAGAGCGATGTATGAATGTGGCCGGGACAGACGAGCGTAGTGCGGATCGAGGGGCACTTGTACCTACGGCATAAGAAAAAGAAGAGAGGTTGAGCATGGACGACACAAAGGGCAGCAACGTTGCATACCGTTTGTCAAGCTCGGACCTGAGTGAGCGGTTGAGATTGATGAGGGCAGCTTTGGATGCAGAGTAGTCGGCTACGATTTTATCAGCGACAGCAAGGAGGCATGGATATGGAAACTGACTCATTTGTGCGACACCATGGATACCCAAGTTGGAAGCCATCGTTACCTATGGGGCGAACGATTAATCGCTACAACAGTCAAATGGTACGATTCAATCCCACAATGTGTCCTTTCTTCTTCTCGATCATGCCCGGCAAGAAGGCCTTCAGAGTCCAGAAATGTGACAGTGTATTCACACCGAACGTCCTGCACAAGAGAACTTAACAACATTCTCAGCGGGATGCAAATACACAGACTGTTGGATATCTTCAGGCGACAGGTCAAGGATCAGTTTCCCTTGGGCAACGCCAGCGTTGTTGACGAGGATAGTAGGTTGCCCGATCTGTTATTGATCCTCAGCGTAATTCACGATTTCTTGCATGCAGAACCTTACCTCCTCAATGATTTTCTTGGAAACAGCCTCGACCTCTTCCCACTTCGAGACGTCACACTTGTAGTACGTGATATTGTCTACACCATCACAGGATGAGCTTGACCAGATAGAGGACCGTGATTCGTACAATTTTGTGCTTGAATCGGCTTAACGTCAAGCACAACAACCGAAACGCTCTTGACCGCAAGTGTGTTCGCCAGTAGTTCGCCGACGCCAGAGGATCCACCAGTGATGACCACAATCTGGTCACTCCAATCCAAAGGTGGGGGAGCGTACATCAGACTTCCTTGGTTGCTGTAAAGCCGAGAAATCCATCTTATAGCCCCTGGGAACCAGTGACAGACTGTTTAACACAAACCGAACGCAAAGCAGTCGCCAACACTCACAAAAGGACGCCACAAGCACGTAGTACGCCGCCGACCCGAGAACGATCGAATCTGTCATCTTTGCGCCTTGGAATATATAGAAAGTGGGGATAAGCATGACGAAGAAAGGGCCTGAGAGTGCATAGCAAGAAGTTGGTCAGGGAAGCGCGTCGATTGCTCTGAGCTGGAGGGCCAACGTACTGAACGCAGTGTGCTTCAGGACTTTGACGAACAAGTCCACGTCAAGACTGTCCCAGACGGGTGAGGGGTCGATATATTCTTCTTGCTCTGACATATTCTAAAAGCTTGAACGAGCGACACGAATATTGACAAAATTTGCTGGCACGGCACAGCCGGTGGAGGAGGAGGAGGAAGAGAAAGATGAATTGCGGTGAACACTGACAGCGATTCCGATGAACGGCTATCTAATCTGATACCAGCAAATTGATGGTCCTGATCCCACTCCTGGGAGACGCAAGGTCGAGCGACCTCGGTGACAAGAAAAGAGAACAAAAGTAAACTTACACCGAGGGTGCACTTTTCTGCGAATGACAACGACTCAGAATAGAGGTTTTCATTCCACTTCAATATAATTCACGCTGTTTTTGAGCTGTTTACAGTTGTTCGCAGGCTAGGCAACCCAAGTCCACGCCGGGAATGGTCCAGGCCATGCTGACGCGTTCATCGGCAGGCTTGCGAACACCAGAAACACTGCAGAAACCAAAAAGGAAGAAAAAAAAAGAAAAGCACCGGGCGCCCCGATTCAGACAGAATCGCGGTTTTACTGCTTTTGCCGAGCGCGATCAGCTTCTTGCAGGTGTACATCCACAACGCCAGGCTGCCTGACCCTCATCCCCCAGAATAATTGATGAGGTACCAATCTGAGCGCTGCGAACGCACGATGAATGTCGGACTCGAAGCATCCTGAGAAGTACCAAGTCGGCTTCGCGCGAATGTCGATGATATTTGGAAAGTTTATAGCGTTGAACTATGATGCAGTCAAGCCGAATTAGATGGTGCCATGGCACCAAACGTTGTTCAGGGCAAGTTGAAAAGGTGAGCCGTCGAAGATTCGCAGCTGTAGCAAAAGGTAAGAGCATTCAAGTCTGGTGCCAATGACATTGTCAAATTAAAGAGTCGAAATGATTATACATTACTGCATTCAAAAAATGCAGGACCTTTGAGTGATTACAAGAAAGGGAAGGAGTGCGGGGCGAAAAGCTCCGTACAGCGGGGTCGTGGTGCACAGGAGAGAGTTCCTGAAAGTGCCAACGCTCAGCTGGGAGGCACCTCTGAAGCAGAATTCGACGCGGTAGCGTCCTGGCCCATCGCATATTGCGCATACACCTGCTGCCGAAGGACTTCATAGAAGATGGACGCAGGAGGTGGAGGCTTCTCGGGGATCGGGACGTGCAGCATAGGCAGCGGACGCGCATGCTCGATGCGCCCGTCTTCTCCGCCGGCCCGCCGCAAGGAAAGATAAGGTGGCAGGCTGATGTCGATGGGAGTCATCGGCGTGGCCCTATCATGTCTATTGCGCAGCGCCATTTGTGAGCTTTCGGGGTCATAGGTGACGGCTTCGAGGTCCTGTAGGTCGAGGTCCAGCCCAGCCTCTGGCTCCGAAGCAATTGAGAGGATGCTTGGATCACGAAGAAGAGGCCGGCGAGCGGAATGTGTTTTAGCAGGCGTGAGCGGGATAAGCGTCAGTGATGGTGTGGGTGTCCGAGCTAAAGGAGGAGGCAGTCTCTTCGTCAAATGTGCGCTCTCTTCGTCAGCAACTCGCGAAAACCAGCCTGAACGCCGCATGTCCACAGGTTCGTCCAAGTAGTTCAAGCGAAACGAGGCCCATGGGATAACCTTGGGAAGCTCTGGTGGTATTGGCGGAACAGGGCGGCGAGGCTCCCACCTCGGAAGTAGAAGTTCAGAATCTGGTTCGAGAATGCGACCAACAAGTTCAGGATGATTTTGCTGGAGGTGAGAGACAAGATCTTTCTCCTTCATGAATGTGCACTTCTCGGGTCGAACACCATAATCGGGCATTGGAGGTAGGCAGTTCGCAAATGGACAGGGTAGGGGGACAGCCTTCATGTGGGAATGCTCAAGATGATCCTCCAAGGATTTCTGGTTTGCATGTTGCCTTGCATTGCAGCGCAAAAGCTGGCAGGTGAAGCCCTGCAGCAAACATCAGACCTCAAAGTGATTCTTTGCGCAAAACACCAAACCTTTCGCCTGCTACCACTGGTGTGCTTTTTGCGCAGGTGCTACAAAGAAAGCGAAGTGAGCCAGTATGAAAGGGAGACGCAGGAGTCAAAATAATCATAATGGATGGCTACAAATGTAGCAAATGGAATGAAAGTGAAAGTTGAGATCCTCATCTTGGTCTCAGTGACCCTGAACACGCTCGAACCCGAACACAAGGAGCTCGTTGAAAAAAAAGGAGAAAAATATGGCTTACCCTGCAAAGCGATCTCCACGAACAGAACTCTTCGATGCATGCAGCCTTCCCACTGGCAGTCGAAGAGCGTGCAGTCGTTGTTGCGTCACATTTGACCGGCACCAACGCGCTCTTTGCAAGATCCACGACCGACTGTGGTGTGATTTCCACTGGCTCCTCCTCCGCCAACCGACGCATACGCTTCGCTGACGGTCCAATTTAGTAGAGATAAGTCATGAAAGGAGCAGAAGAGACAGTCTGTCGCGCTATTTAGAACGCGACGCGTATTAGTATCGGTACAAAGGCGCGTAACCCTAAAAATGGGTTGTCGCTCTCAATTTTTGATGGCGCACAGACGTCGCGTCCTCACAATTGTTGGGCCGAAACCAAACAAGACATAGTTGTGGTAATACAAAAGCAGTTGCGTTAGTAAGGATGTAAACTACGCGAAATCTAGCACTACATGCAGCAAAAGGCTCACCACAGATGCAGGGTAGAAATACCTCGTAAGGTTGGTGAAATTTAAATAGCGGAGTGCTAGGTACGTACGAAATACAACAACAGAGAATGGTCCGTGAGAGATGCATATGTATGTACCATGATTGAGTGCAAATATGAAGGTGAATTTGAATTTGATGCGCCGTGGCGGTTAGTTGCCCAATGATTGAAGAAGTGAGCAATTGGTGTTGTAGAATAGACATGTGGGGGTGAGTATTATGCAATGCAATGCAATGAGGTGGAAGCATGGGAGGGGGGCGTCATGCGATCGTGAAGCTCGTCGAAATTCGTACGCCGCCTTTTGAATTCGGGTGTGTTTTTTTTTTCGCGCAGCACCGCCAGGGCGCCTTGTGCGTTCCGGTTTTGATACTTTAACAGTCGCGCAAAAGACCATTCGCGCGCCGCGCGCCGCGTCCTCGGCGTCCGGTCGGGACCAGCAGATTCGCGCTGCGCAACGTTGACGCGTACATGTGATTCACGCCGCCCTTGGCAAGCGCACGCGAGAATCGATGAACCAAACCGTGAGTGTCGAGCCCGGCGTTTCGTAAATCGACCTGAAGGGCTGTCAGAAGCGGGTGCGAGTCAATGTCCGAGTCCGCATCCAAATCAGCATCGTCATCGTCCGAATCATATTCGGATGAGGAGTCGTCCACGTCGTCCGCGCTTTGCACACTGGGCGACGATGGGATGGATAGAGAGGAAGAGGCGGAAGGCGAGCGGCTGTTGAAGGCCTCTGCTTCTCGATCCGCGGCGTCGAGTTCGCTGCCACAGATGACCATATGTCGCTCTGAAGGCGGAAAGAGCGCAGCAAGCACACGCGCACCGGTAGTGAGAGAAGATCCTTCGGGCGTGCGGGTGAAGCTGAAAAACGGGATTGTATATTCCCTGGGGCGCGCCTGTTCGACTTCAAGGGGAGAGGTATTGTTGGGAGTCTCGTCATTGCCAGTCGTTGGCTGTGTGTCCTCACTGAGTTGGGGATCTTCCGGCGGATTATCTGCCCCTAACCATACGGGCAGATCAAGCCGTGAAGGTACCGGACGCCCTGGAGAAGGCAGAACACCGTCTACGAGTTTCTCATCACTGCCATCTTCGTGAGATGGGTCCGACTCCGCGCTAGGCGAAGGCGAATGTGAGAAATAGCCATCGTCTTCAGTTTCCTCTTCCACGGGCGATGTTCCACGTCGAGAAGGATGAGATGAAGTCGAGGAACCCACTGCCGTCGGCAAAGGTATAAGATCGGGGAAAGCAATGAGCTTCACAATCTTCAGTGCCCAGTGATCAGCAGCATCGTCGGCGAGCCCTACGCATGCGAGGTCCGGTGCCAACATGCGCGCGTCCCGGAGGGAAACATGGGCCGGGGATTTTGATTTTGAGGTTGTCGCAGACGTCTTAGTAGAGCCGGCGCGCGAGACACCTTTTCGAGAAGACTTTGAATTCGAACGTGAGAGACTTGATGTGGATGGGAGGGGGGCGGAACCGCTGCGCTCCCGGGCAAAAGAAGGGGTGGGAGGAGGCTCTAACAAAGCCGTAAGAAGATTTGGGTCTGCAGCATACAGTGTGAAGCCTGCAGCGGCGAATAAAGCCATTGCCTCGGCCAAGCGGCGTTCTTTTACCTGGGTAACAAGCCGAGTCAACGAGGTGCCAATAAAAATAACGAGGCTCAAGACGAAGAGGCAAAGGTGCAGCTAGCGCATCTCGTTTTCGTAAAGACAACACCAGCCAGCTTCAGATCTGACCGTTCGGAGTCGCATTTACGAAACTGAGATACGAGGCCCTATCCGCGTTGCTCTCGACTTGAGATTGATGTTCCACTCACAAAAATGAAGTCGCTCATATAAGATGACTGGTATAGGATGGAGATACCGGCCGCTGCCAGCGGGGCAGAGAGCTCGTTTACGCGAGCTCCTGCATTGTCTTCGAAAGCGGGGTTAGACTGGACAGAGTAAAATGAAACGCAGCCAGCACCCACCGAGCTGGTCACTGTGAGAATCAATCTGCAGGACGCTCCAGCGCTCGTGTGAGATCTCAACAGGCTCCAGTGCTTGAACACCGACGCAATTACTTGCGGATTGGTCTGCCCGCGCGATCGCATCGAAAGCGCTGAGCGACTGGGGTTCGGCAAAGAGTGACAGCTCTAGAGTATTGCAAGTTATGCTGAGAAATGAGGGATTTGGTTGCAGTAGAGCCCGGAGAACTGGGTGGGAGAGGGCATCGAGACGAGAGCGAGGAATGGAGACGATGCTGAGCGCGGTAGGAAGCCTAGTAATTGTTACCTGCATTGTAGGGATTAGGGAAAGAGTAGGAGGAGAGTAGGGGCCAGCTAGCCTAGCCTAGCCAGCGGTCTGGGATGGTGGTGGTCGTGGATGAAAAGGAAGTCGAGAGGCAGTCAGGGGCTCCGGTCCGGATGGCCGATTAAGGAATTCTCTCTAGCCTGCTTTGGCCTTCCATCTGACTTGGCCCATCCATTCCGATCCCATCCGCGTGGGGCATATGTATGGGAGAAAAATCTTCCAAGCAATCCCTTCTTCCACCCCAAGCTAGTGGAGGCCAGCGCAAAGGAAAGGACACTCATCTTCATTGAAACCATTTGGCTGCATCAGACGCATTCTCTGTACGCAAACGAAGTACCTTCCACACCTAAATTGAGGGTTCCCATGGCGTCTTCACGATCGTCATCGCCATTTTTGTTCAGGTCCTGGCTAAGTCGTCGTTGGTCCGAAGGTTTAGGCTACGCGTCGCATCATTTTCCCGCGCTTGTGGTCGCGAACAATCTGTCAAACTTCCATTCTTATTTTCCAGGAACTCTTGGCGCTAGCCGACGGACGTACAACTTCAAGTTGTAGTACAAGTACAGCGTACGCCGAGTCACCGACTGACTCGACAAAATCGCTGAGAAAAAATATACGCAAAATGAAACTGTGTATAGTGTTGACTCGAACTACAGCCAAACAGTTTTGAAGCGAAGTTCTCTTTTCAGAGATTGCTCAACCGCGACTGGTCGAGCCTCCACAGGTTCCGTGCAGGGACTCCACAGAAATGGGCAGGTCAAGGAGCCCTGAAAACCGGAAGTGGAGTACTACGAGGGGACAGTGTGAAGCTCCACGAATTTAAGGCTATAGGGTTGACCCCTCAGGCAATAAAACATACGAGATGAAGGGGCGACTGCGGTAAGGAGAATGCAATGTGCCGAGCCAATGAGGCATTGCAATTTGCTCAGTCCAATGCTCAAGTCCAGCGAAACAGATTCGTCTCGTTGATAGAAGAACAATCCAGATTCAGGCATGGCTTGACCGGTCAACATTGGTGAGTTGGTGCGTGCGGTATATACCGCAAGTTAATTCCATGGAAATTTACCTCTTAACTAGTCTCAATTGTTTAGTAAGTAGTTCCGAACTGTGGTTTGGGTCTTACCGCTAACCATTCAAATATTTCCTCGGTTCAAGACTCAAAATGCGCCAAGGCTTTCATTTTTGAGTGGATGAGTTCGCGCGTCCGATTTGCATTGCTGAGACACAACTTGCACTAGTGGCCGAAGAAGGTTCTTCAATGCAGCAAAGAAACAAGCCTTTCGAGCAGTCCGGCGAAGAAGCGCCGTATATCGAAGCTTCACCTTCAGGAAGACCACCAAACTCACGGATCTGTATGAGAACGAGGCTCAAGAACTTCTGGGCAAACCTTCACAGAAGGTGTATCACAACCTACAAGTATTCTTGTTCGGGCTTGCTGTGGGCACAAGCCTCGCCTCTACCAACTTTTCGTAACTTTCATTCTTCATGTTTTGTCGGCGAAACAGAGCCCTTCGATGATGACATATGATATTCTTTGTTAAGCGGCAGCAAACCCTATGTAGACTCGAGGGCTAATACTGCTCGAGTTGAACCCATTGTTATTGACCAGTAAAAGGATAATTTTGAGGTGTGAGGCTTGCAAAGTTTTCCGTCCTATGAGGGCATTTTGTGCGACACAAATTTTTCTTTCCTTGTTCGTGTTCTTTGAGCTTGCGCTTTTCATCGCCCTCGCCCTCAACAAGACTCAAGAGAGATCCCTAGCAGTTACGGCGCCTAGGAGCGAAGCACCACGACCAGCAAGCAAATTCCAAGTTCCGCATGCACGCAGCCGGTTCGGTGCTCTCCTGCTACATGCTTAGCAATCCTCTGGTCGAAAAACAGACTAGGCAACGTCTTGGGGCCGACGATCTGCTCTCTTCGTAGGTGGTTGAAGTTCAAGGGAAAGCCGTCCTCTCATTCGAGAAGTCGCATCGGCGCTGTTGATTCTGAGCTTCAGCAACAATACGTCGTTCTTCCCTTCCTTGACCACCATGGTTTACGCCTCGGCTTGGGCACCAGAGAACTACGAGAGAGAATGTTGAAGAATCGCCAGTGCTCAGTCCGACAGTGATCGATTTGAGGACGCTGACTCTTCAAAGGGCATTCTGTACTTGGCGGGGAGCATGCGGAGGGTGTGCTTGATGCGAGTACTAGTTCGGAGCACAGACATTGAGATCAGATAAACGCGCTTGCCAAATGGCAAACGAAGTCGACGAGGGGCCGTTGAAACTTGAGGAGGACTTGAGGAGGACACAAGTTTGACACAAGTGACAAAATCCAGCCAGCACCTGAAAGGAAAATTCTTCTACATTGCTGGTCTTGAGCCAAGTTGTTTACGCGCTGGAGGTAGAGATGAGTCGTTCCGACTCAGGAGGCCGTTCAGGTCGGAGTTGGAAAATGAGAGATATTCGGAACGCGGTCACATGACGATCAAATTGGCTGAACCTCGACGCGCCCCTCCGCCGCTTTCGCATCCTCGGAGCCGTCCATGACACTCACTCTTGATCATCCTCAAGCTTCTCACTACATACTCGAAAATACTTTAGTTTCGATTTGATTGTAGTCTAAGGTAAGCAACAGGCACAACGGACTAGCTTACAATTGGGTAACTAACTTTGGTACGTACGCATATAGTCGGAAGGTGGTTGTGGGTGGGTAACGTACAAATACAACTCTGGAGTGCGAGTGGGTGTTGGTTTGTACAAGGTGATGATAGCAACAAGGCAAGGACAGACAGACACTTGGCGTAACAAGAGAAACGTCCAAGGACAAGATGGTGGTGGTGGGTCAGGGAGTGTACAGTATAGTATAAGTGACAGCGAGGAGGGAGTGTGAGAGACGATGATAGCGTACGATAAAGTAGGATTCAGATAGCTTGCCAGAGAAAGCAAAGCGTAGGATACGATAGGATTACGAGGGCGATGCGATTCGAAAGCCAGGATTTTGTTTGGTACGTGTGGAGAAAAAAGAAAGCAAGAATGAAGGAAGGGTAGAGAGCGTCGGGGAGTTGGGAGTTGTTTTAAAATGAGTGTAAGTTATCTTTGCTTCGAGAGCGCTTCGCTTCGATTGGAGAGCTAAATTCTGCCCTCTCCCAATGGAGGGCCGCGGCCTGAACGCGACTCGACTCGTCGGCGGCGGAGACCGTTGAAGGTGCCGCAAAGCGCGGTGCGCAAGGCAAGCCGGTGTGGTGTGGATTGGGCGGTGCAATCCGAAAAAAATTGACACGAAAGGATCATCCGATGCATCTGCGTGACCTATAGCGCGGCAACGTGCTGCGGGCGTTGGTTCTGATTGTGCAGTGCCATAAAAGTGGCGCACGTCATGGCACCAGCGCTAGCACCCACCGCGACCGCCCGACGACTCGATGAAGGCGAAATCGAGGATACGCGCCTCTTGCGCGGCGGCGGCGCGGCGAGATCAGGCGTGACGCTGAACTGCTCCCACTCCGGAAGATAGATATGGCTCGTCACGCTGCGCGGCGAGGCAGCAGGATGGAGGACGGGTTTCTTATCGGTGGGAGACAGCACGAATTCCGGAATCGGGGGAACGGGCGGTGGGGGAGAAGAAAAAGTGGGGCTTGCTGGAGGCGAGCGGTAAGGAACTGCAAAGGAAAGATTGCGTTTGTGGCCGCGTGATTGCGACGAAGGAGACGAGGGCACTAGGCTCCGTGGGGTTGGGGGCGCAGATACAACGGATCGGGAGGAAGAGGCGGTTCGGGGCGTCGGGGGACGTCTGAGGTCACCGACAGAACGCATAGAGGCGATTGGGCGCTGCGGGTGAGGTCTTTCGAACTTTGGACGCTCGTCTGAAGTCTGGAGGCTGAGACGGGCTGGACGAGAAGAAGGAGTGCGTCTGCGAATTGGGGGAGGAAGGGGAGCCAGGACGACTTCGGGGCTTGGAGAACGAGGAGGAGGAGAATCGGGACGAGGGAAGAGAGTCATGGTGGTAAGAGGAAGAGAAGGATCGTAGCATTACTTTTAAAGGCGGGTAGATCTGAGTTGTGGATCTGAATGAGTTTACTTTATCTTGCCGAGATATGCCGTCCACTCTGCCTTCTTCCTCGACTCGACGCCATCGCTTCCTTGACTTGCTTCTCTTCTTCTTCCCTTTCCTTGCTCCTTCTTTGCCTCTTCTGCCTCACCACCACCCCTCTATCCTCTCTCTCCCTTTTTTTTCTCAATTTTTAACTGAATTTTTGAACTGCAAAGATCCCCTTGGAGGATGTATTTTTCACACGTCCCGTGTTTCGCCGGTGTCCAAAGTATTGCTCATGTTTTTTTCTGGCTGTTTCCTGTTTCAACTCAGCATCGGTCTCCAATCAAACACCCAGCTGGCAGTGGCGCTGGCATCCCGAAGGCCCGCCGTTACTTGACTTTAATTTCCTTCAATTCCCCGCTGCCTCATGCCTATCCTCATGCTCCTGCAAATATGACTCTTCGCTAACTTCGACTCAAACACGACCGCCTTTTTCGGATGGCGATCCCTCTGCATACCACGATGCTCCACTTTTTTTTTTGCAATTTCCCACCTTTACTCCGGCGGGATGTCAACTCGACGACAACTCAGCAACTGTATCACTCCGAAGCACCCGGTCAGCCATTCAAGTGACCCCCGCCATC
This sequence comes from Favolaschia claudopus, assembly GCA_037176885.1. Classification (NCBI taxonomy): domain Eukaryota; kingdom Fungi; phylum Basidiomycota; class Agaricomycetes; order Agaricales; family Mycenaceae; genus Favolaschia; species Favolaschia claudopus. Next base: position 562,144 of record JAWWNJ010000085.1, read on the forward strand.
TACCGCGCCCCACTTCTCTCCGTATTTTTGCTCCACAGACTCTCAGAGGCGGATCACTTGGCTCACATATATCCATCCACACAACCGTAGAACGGACTACACCAGTCAGCAAGCCATCTCACGAACGGCGACAGCAGCAATCCTGCGTCGATCTTCATCGGGGCGGCGCGCTCGTGAAACGTAACTTCAGACATATGTTTTAATTAACCGCATTTGTTTTGGCTTTTATGCATAAACGGAGTTTTTCCTCGATTTTGGTTCCGGTCCCCCGGCTTCAGATCCCGCCTACCCGACACCTTCACCGTCATCGCTGACGCGCGTTCCGTTCGCAATCCGCTCGCGTACAGTAATCAAGAATGAATTCAGCCTCCGTTAATTTTACAGGTCAAGATGGTAGATAACAAGCTATTCAACAAAGAGCAAGTTGACAGGCACACCGACGCACAACGACTCTTCACAAGACGAGCTGTCAAAAGTTCAATGCGATGAAATTGGAATCCGGGCGAAACCCAAATGAATAAATAAATCGAACGTACCAGCGCCAGGTGTCCCCCAACCACCGGGCGCGCCCTAAACCCAACCGCGATCGCCCCGGTCACCGTATCGTACAAATCTCCGAACGGTCCTGCAGCACAGCAATCAGTCGCCGCCAAAAACCCAAAATATATACCCAGGCAGCTAGTCATCAAACAGACAAACCATTATTCTGCCCGTCAGACACCCACTTCTTTACCGCCCCGATCAAGAGATCGCGTACTGCGGTGGTCGTGGCCCACGATGCGGTGAATATTTGCCAATCTATAATTGAATTGTGTACATGTTCGGGTACAAAAAATTCCAAAATCGAAACCAAGGTCGTCGAGAAATGAAGAAGGGGCGGATCAATGAGAATGAGTGACGGTGCTGGATGGGGGGCGGCACTAGGTACGCACCGGTCTTGGTGTACGTGTGCCTAGATTGCGAAACGAGTGCGAGCGGTGTGCGCGTTAGTCGGGACTCGAGACAGACAAGAATCGGGCTGGGCCTGCCTGACGGCATCGACATGGACCCACTTCACGTACCTGGTGTCAAGCGGCACTCCGAACGCGTCTATAGACCTTGATATCAGCTTTCGAACTAACTCTGCCAGGGGACTTACTTACTCGCATGAGTTTGGTACCACGCCGTTTCTGTCGCGATGTGGCGAGTAAGTAGGTCAGTCTAGTGCTTTGCTAGAGCTGGAAAGGCACAGGTACGGTACCATCCACACCCCAGCCACGAAACGGGATGATAGCATGGAATGGAATGCAACGGAGCGGGGGTTGAGCTGCGATGTGTACTTACGTTCGTCGTAGACAGAGGTAGGGAACAGATTGAGCTTGAGTAACTTGTCGCCGAAGACTGTGGATGCAGCGGCGCGTCAGATATCTGAATCATCATCACGAAGATGAAAAGCTTGAATTTTGGTTACATCCGTCCGACAGAGCGAACGGAAGTTGGCGGTGCCGAGTGGAACTCCGGAGGGTATGTACTTACGATTGTACGATAATCCCCAGCTAGAAGATAATAACATCATCGACATTGATCTGCTACAGTGGGAGAGAACCCAACCCACCTGCTGGAGTTACCGTACTGAGGCATAGGACAATCGTCAGAATGAAAGAAAGGGGCATCCAGAACGCGCGCAGACACTCACTGAGAGAGTAAGATGCGGCTCAGTCGTCGATGCAGAAAGATTCTGCCACTGAGTCACGTAGCTTGACGCGATAGACTACGCCCTTCCTCTCAGCAAGACTAACTTACACAAACTCGAAACCAAACACACGCTATAATTCTGACTCTGCGCCATATTCCCCAACAGCGATTCGATCTCTGCCATAGCCCCAATGCCGACAATGCCCTTTATAGCGAGATTCGTTTGGTTCGCCAGCGCGCCCGCAAAATCATCCTGGACCGCGGCTGTTCTCAGCGGGGTGGTAGGTATCTTGAAGTTAATAACGCACCGTACTTATTTGGTTGGCTGGGGAAGAAGAAAGTCAGTCAGTCAGTCAGCTATATCACGTTTCATTCATTCAAGCAAGGAAAGCGGACCCGGTATAAGACTATCCGACACGAGGAATCCAGTCCATTGAGTGAGTAGAGCGTGCTGGATTAGATATTCGGTTGAGTTCCCCAGCAAAATTGTTCCGCCTCGTTTACGCACGTATGTCTGGAGATGTGAAATGTCCCCGGTCTTCTGAGCGTAGCTGAGAGCCATGATAACCATGTTTCCGCTCTCTAGAGTACACAATATCTCAGCACACCAAAGTAAGTTTTGATGATAATACCGGAGAATTGACCTTCAACAGGCATAGCCTCGTCCGCGCCATCGTTGTGGCCCAGCGCCTACGAAAGAAGGAAAGGAAGCAATGATAAATGCGGGTTCAAATTCACCGAGAATCCTCGTTTGTACTAGCCTTGGGATAGCTTGAACCTGTCAAGTAACATTCGTGAGCAGCTTTACGAATTTCGAACGGAGACTGACCGAGGTCGTGAACGCTCCACGCATTTCTGTATAGCGGTTGTTGTAATTAGTGGGCGTCGCCACCAAAATAGGTAGGCAAAGTACGTACGGATATTGTCCAGAAGCTTGATAGCGAAACAGTCCCTCCAACAGGAATTTTCCCAGCATCGGGTTTGTGTATAGAAAGATCGGCCTGCGAGGGATAATCAGACACCGGTATCTCAGAATTGGAGCGAGAACAAACCAGCTTGGAAATATTACATCAACAGTGTTCACGTTCTGCGAATGCAAAAAAATGAGTGAAAGAATTCTGGGCATCGAGAAACGTGCGCCCGTACCCCGTCGCTAGATATTTCTGGCTCCCAGTGAGCTATTTATCAGCGGCGTGCACTGGCAACCCCACCTTTCATGAACAAGATAACATCCGAGGTGTTGAAAGCACCGGAAGGTGTCTTGGAGATGGTGAGCTCAGTGGCTCCTAATGCTTGTCTGATGGAGAGCGCCACGACAGCGGCGTAGTCGGCAGATATTTTTCCGGCGTCTGTTTGCACCTGTGCATCGAATGCGTTGGCGCGGGTTAGAGCTGCGGCAAAGTCGTCCAGGAAAGATGAGATCTGATATGTCATATGCTTTCAAAGAAGATCTCCTCTGGTAAATAGAGATAACGAACCACATCAGCCGAAGTGGGGAATTCGCTTTGGAAGTAGAGACTGCGATTCTGCAGCCCTCCATCTGCCACTATATACTCAATGGCAGGATCGCGAATGTGGCCGACCGAAAAGACTACGGGGTCAGACGAGGAGTTGATTGTGCCCAGATCATGGGCGAGACCAAAGACAGGCCAATTATCGCTGATCGCGCGGAAGTTGGTGTCCTGGGTGTTGGCTAGTTTGCCATTGTTCACGAATTGGGCGCGGACGGTGACGTCTGGGCCCGTTTGGAAAGTCGCTCCGGCGGTCTATATGATGTTGGATTTAGATGGACGTTCGGAATGAGTGTTGAGACCAACGTTTGGAGTGGAATAGAATGCAGACCCATCTGGATATGTGGTCAGTCACATTCAAAGGGCTAAAAGCGAGCAGACACTGGGTATGATCGTTGACTTCTCCAAATACGTTTTGCGTCTGCAACTGAACCTAGAAAGGGTACATCGAGCTTTGCGAGTCTCCCGAGGATACTTTGTGAATACCTGATGGGTAAGGATAGCACCAGACGTCGTCGAGTTCCAATCAACGAGCAGACTATTATCGCCCGAAACCCATTCGGCGCTGATATCGCTGTAGATTTGCACGGAATGCGTGCTCCCATCTGTAGAGGCTGAATTTGAACGGAATGAGCTACGAAGATCAATGTTGCTGCCGAATCAAATCACCTGCGGACACTGCCATATACGAAAACGGAATCGATTGTTTGACGAGGTCATCGGGCTCGACTGGGCTGAGGAAAGTAACAGTAAGATCAACCGGTCCAGCTGATAGCACAAAGATGCTTTGCGTCGAAGTAAACTGAAAGAGATAGCCAGGCCATCAAATTCGGGAAGAGAATGTTGTAACTCGAGTCACAAACTTGAGAACTCTTTTGAACTGCCTTGTTGAAAGTGACAGCTGGGACGCTTGGTGTGCCGAGGAAGAGGTAGGGTACGCCGTCGACTTTAGCGAAGCCGGCCCAACCGACGATCTAAGCAGCACTGAACGAATTCGATTATAGCACGAAGCCAGTCTGCGCACCATCCCTGTCCAAAAGGTGGCCCAAGCATCGTTCAAGGCGGCGCCCTCTCCTTGCGGCAGCCTTTGGCGCAGAAAGTCAGAGCTTTCGACGAGTTACGATGATGTCAGACCGCACCATGCGCTAAGATAGGGTGTGCGAACTGCAAGCGGAATGGAGGACGGATTGAACGGAGTGGCAGTCCAAGATATGGCTTGAACCAGGGTAGCTAGAGGAAACACTAGGAGAGACAAGGTATTCAGTAAGCGCATGATGGTTGCAGTGCGTTCTAGAAGGAGAGTAGGCGACGATTTGAAGCCTGGGATATACTGAACGGAAAAGTGTCTTATTTATACGCAGACGATACGTCAGGCGACGATGGCTGCATAACGAACATGATGAAACGAGGCTTGGAGAAACGGTTCGGATTCCGCTGGCCCGGACGCGAGGCCTCTTGAGTGGGAGCACAAGGTAAGTTTCTGTGAGCATGATACAGGATAATAATTCCCAGAACATGTTCAGAAGTTGCAGATGGACCACCGGAGCTCTGAGCACCATGGCGCTGATGGTTGCCTCAGTAGTTGTGAATGAAAGGATCAAGGAAACAAGAATCTCAGAATTGCAAAGTAGTTCGGTCTAAGTGACAGATTCAGACACTGGCAGAAGATTTGCAGAAGATCGCTAGGATCCACCAAGGATTCCCGTCATAAATCGGATTTTCGACGTCAAGTCTGCCACAAATTGAAGGCAGCGTTGAGCAGACACGGTGAGGTTGCGGTGAAGACAAGTCGTTTTGGCACGTGCCTGAGTGTCGCAGCCAAACACGACCACCCTTTATAAGCGCTGTCAAACTTTTTTTTTCTCCCAACCTCCATGTCCGTCGTCAATGTCGTCCGAATGTGAGTCTCGGTTTTCGTCTCTTCATCGCTGTGATGACAACTTTATTCACACTGTATGAACACTGGTGTTAAACCGTGTCATGAATATACCTTTCTACAACGGTATCTGAGCTCTTCCCACCTTTTTCTGCCTCTCGTTTTTCCCTTCACACGAATGCTGACTTGTCTCTCTTGTCAGGATCTTGCCGCTCCATACTTCTAATACCAAAATGTTACATACTAATATATTCGTTTCGTTCAATGCTACACCCGCGTTGTGCTCTCATTGTCTTCCTCCGTGTTCGCCTCTTCGCCATCAAACGCGTCTCCCGGAACTTGTCCTTGTACCTGGCTCAACGCTCCACTGAATAAATACACGAATGGTCCCGATTTCAAGGGAGGCGGCGTCGATTGATACCCAATGGGCAGCGTACACCGCGGACAGCTGAATCTAAATTGACGTTCATGTCCCCCTGGCCTGCGGCGAATAAGACTGAGTTGGGTTCATTTCGATAGGCGTCTGCGGCACGCCACCTTTCGAGAAGAATAGGCTCGCTCGCCACCGCGTTCAGCTTGAAGACGTGCGCTTTTGCTTCATCCGTATCTTGAGCTCGGATAATGATAGCTCCGTCTGTCTGTCGTCTCGGGAGAGACGCAATCGTTTTGTCGATCACAAGCTAACACCGAGTCAATGGATGGGGATGATCCTCCGGAATCCGAAAGATTTATTGGGGATCATTACGCACAATGAACTCTCCGCAGATGCAATCTGCAGGGTTGTGAATGAGTGGGGAGAAAAAGAACGAGGGGAAACAATGGGAAGAAGATGCCGAATGGTACGGACAGTAGACGCGAAGGGCTGCAGCCGAGGACGCGGTAGGTCTAGCTGGAGGGAGATAATGTGTGAGCTGAACGTTGAGTTGCATCCAAAAAATCAGCTCTGGACCCACCGTCTGTTGAGGATGAGACTGCCGAGCTGAGAGAAGACGAGCAGAATCAGCGCCGACAATATTTTTGTATTTGTTGAACGGATTCTAACCGTGATACGACCTTTGGCATGTAAAAAGTTGGGAACAAACCTCCCAAGCAAGCGAAAAAATAAATGAAACGACGGAATCCGGGACACAGCCACACGCCTGTCCTTCTGATCGTACTTACATTCGGCTAACGCGCCCTTTCCTTCTTACCACCATCTTCCTCGCCGCAGAGCGCGCCAATCCTCTCCTATGGCGGAGAAGGATGCCACAGTCCGTCTGCGGCGCGCGGTGAAAGGTTTGGGTTCTAGTCGTTGGGACTTGCAGTATTTCCCTAAACGTCTCGTGCAGAGAATAATCTCTTCATCGTCAAGCGTCTCATCCAGAGAACAGACATGCGCAATCCGGACCCCGCCCCCCGCCGATACACTTCACTTGCATGGGCCGCAGTCCTTGGTCACGAAGAGACATTCGAGTTCTTGATGAGCGCAGCGCACGACGATGCCGAATTAAGCAAGGCACGCAACCTCTCCGAATATCGTACCATCTTGCCCGGGTTAACCCCTCATTGCATCTCATACACAGGATTCGGAAAACAACACTATCCTCATGTTGCTTGCGGACTACACTCCCAGCGCTTCGCGGCAGAATGACGGCGAGGCTATGGGAGCTGTGTTGCGTATGGCTCGGATGTACCATGATCGATATCCGGAAATACTGGATTGGTCGAATGTGCATGGGAAGACGGCGCTTCACATAGCTGCACTCAAGGGGCACGAGGAACTAGTCCGGGTGCGTTCTTGCTCGGTCCTTGAATCAGGCCGAGTGTTCATTCGCTTCCTTGCAGATGCTTTGCGACTTTGGAGCCGACGTGGATTTGTCGGACAATAAGGGGAACACGCCATTGCACTAGTAAGCTCAAATTGTTCAAAACTTGTTCCATTTCACAATATTATCGCAGTGCCAGCTCCTGGGGACATATCACTGTAAGAATGGAATCATTAGATTGCGTTGAATCTAATTCTGGTATTAGATTGTTCAGCTCCTCATCGAACGCGGCTGCCAACACGCGGCCAAGAACAATGAAGGGTTCACCCCTTTAGACTATGCCTATTCGTGCGTGCATTTAACCAATCACTGTCGTCGCAGACGCTAAAAAGATATCACCGCACACAGGTTCAGCACCAAGGATACTCTACAAGACACCGTGCGGCTACAATATGAAAACAACAAAAAGACTCGGCGGAATGTCTTCCAGCAGGCAGCCAACCGAGCAAACGAATGGGGTGGTTTAAACAGCTTGCCGCCCCCTGTCCCCTCTAAAGCCAAAGATTACAGGCAATCACCAAATAGGATGCGAAGCGGCTCGGGGACGAGCGGTACGACAACCACATCGGACAGTGGGGAAGCAGGTAGCAGTGGCTTGGCGCCAGCACATCGAAGCCAATCTTCTTCCTCGTCACCTTCGACTGCGCCGAATTCATTTCTCGCACCGCACGGGCAATCATCGAGTAACGGTGCATTCTCGGCTTCATCTCCTTCAATGGCCCGCGGACCATCACCATTCAACGGCCCCCCGACTTCTTCGATATCACCAGTTGCGACTCGGATGCGAGAGCGGGATGCAGATGCCCGAGAGAAATATTTGAACCGGACTCGATCTGGTAGTCAGGGGACCTCTTCTAGTACTACTGACAACAAATCGCAAAATGGTTCATTTTATTCTTCGAGTGGGCAGGCATCGGTCAATGGGGACGATACATTGTCGCGACTTGCTGCAAGTGGATCGATGACGCCGAGACGACTACGGCCGTCGGCATCAGCTGCCCAACTGCGGACAACACCCGAACCCCTCAATATCATCACGACGCTCCCCTCTACGTCGTCGTCGTCGTCCGAGCATCGAACACGAGCTGGAACGAATCCCACTGCCTCTCGACCGACACTGCCTCCACTAAGTCGATCATCATCCATTTCGAATTCCCCGCGACCTCGTATTTTCGAAGAATCTGGCAACTTCACTGGGCCGCCAAGCCAGTATGCGCAGTTTCCTGAACCTCCGTTAATGGCACCAGACGATAGCAGTACGCCGACCGCTGGTCGACGATTAGCATTCCATCTGTTGTCGAAGCCCTTACCGAGCACGGACCCACCGAACAGCCACAGACGTGGTATGTCTGCAACATCTGTTCGCAGCCCGTAGCCCTTCGTCCCCGCCCGCACCCACATTCGCATGTTACCTGTTGTTGGCCCTGCACGCACACGCACATCTGTACCGACTAGTTTTATTTTTATTCCTCCCCAGCTGCTTTCCATACTGTGCTATGTTGTCTGTTCCTCACCATCCATCACACCACTGTACTTGTTGCGACCGTTCACTTACATATTTATGTATTTGGTACAATTCCTCCACTTGTGTATGAATACCGCCGCAAGCTCCGCCCTACTTACTCCTTTGCTTTTTGAACGAAGCTCTTAATTTCGCGTCAGAGAAAGCCGGTTTTGGTCTTGTTGGCGCGTCCAAGTCTGGCACGTGTGCGTGAGCCGCGGCGAAGACAAACTCAAGCAATGCAGCCTTCATAAGGCGTATAGTATAGCCTAGCCAGCCCTATTCTTGCTTGCTTGCTTGTTGACTCGCCACCACCATGATCCCACCCATCGCTGATCAGGAGGATCCAACAACGCAGGTTCCTTGGCCCATACGGCCGAAACATGCCTCCTCGACCTCTGCGGAGCATGGACATGAAGCTGAACCAGATGCAGCAGAAAACAGCATTGAGGAAGTTGCGAAGAAGGTCATGGCGCCGACCAAAAGGCGGCTGACGACGTGGGATCTCATTACACTCAGTATCTCTATGGCTGGGGCGCAAATTGCGTGGACTGTCGAGCTGGGGTGCGTTACAGTTGATCTTTTACTCGACTGGCATTGAGACGGCAAAATCAGCTACGGGACGCCATTCTTGCTCGGTCTCGGTGCGACCTCCGCTGTTCATTATGCTGCACTCCATCTCATGAAGAGAAATAGGCATTTCGGAACAAGTTACATCCCTGGTGTGGTTAGCCGGCCCCATAAGCGGGCTTATAGCGCAGCCTGTTATAGGTGCGCCAAGCGCAGGCGGGGATTATACGATTCTCATTTTATAATAATCAATAGGCGCGATCTCGGACTCGTCGACGTCAAAATATCGACGTCGGTATTGGATTGTTCTTTCGACGGTTGCGCTGGTAGTATCGACCTTGATTCTCGCGTTTTGTCAGGAGATTGCGGCGTTCCTCGTTGACTTGTTTGCCATTGGTGCGGGCGATTGGGACGAGAAGCGGAAGAGTTGGGTATGTGGTTTCAAACTCACTCCGAGGATTCGCCGTTGACCGACGACCGAAAATTCATGCGAATATTCATAGGCCAAGAACGTTGCAATCGCTTTCGCCGTGTTCGCGTTCTATGTATTGGACTTTGCGCTCAATGCTCTCCAAGCGTCGCTTCGGAATCTGTTGCTGGACATTGCTCCTGCTTCCCAGTTGAACTCGGGTAATGCCTGGCATGGTAGGATGACCAACGCAGGAAATATTATCGGGTTCGGTTTTGGTGAGTTGTACAAAGCTCTGAGGCAGGTTACAATCCTGAACAAATTGCACAAGGGTTCCTCCCTCTTGCCCGCCTACCGCTCATACGCTTGCTCGGAGGAGACCAATTCCGCAAGTTTTGTATCATCTGTATTGTCATTCTTGTTGCCACCGTCTGGGTAACATGTTACTGCCACGAAGAGCAGGAACGACCTGCTTCGCTCATGAACAGAAGGTCCGCTGTTTCTCCATCTTACCGTGCTATCTTGAATATCGATCTGGGACTTCAGCAAAGCAGGTGAAGTTCTCCACAACATCCGACAAGCCATCATCAACCTCCCTCGGCCGATCCGTCGCGTTTGTTACGTGCAATTATTCGCGTTCATGGGATGGTTCCCTTTCCTTTTCTACGCGTAAGTTTCATCATTCTATTTACTTCCAACATCACTTAACAAATATTGTTTTCTCAGAACGACGTATATGGGACAGATCATGGCGCAAGAAATGGATAAAGAACCTGACCCAGAATTGGCCACTCGCACGGGCGAATTCGCTATGCTTATCTACAGCATCGGTGAGCAAATTTGCTATCTTGGTACTCCATAACCAAATTTGTCGTTAATTGCTTGATAGTCGCTGTGGTTTCTGGAATCGTTTTACCTCACCTGGCTAATCGTGATCGTCGTCTCATGGCACACCACGGCGACGACGATGAGGACGCCGAATTAACACGCATTAGGAACACAGTGCGCGAATGGAAGGTCGAGGCTGCTCGTGCGTATTACTCGCCTCGTTCATGCAAGACTCTCATCTGGTTCTAAAGGTAAGGGAAGGCCCCTCAGGCTGCCTGTCATGCCTTTCCTGTTACGAAACATATGGACTGGGTGAGTTGATGAATGTAACCGAAATTCTATCTGCAGCCTCACCGGTCTGCTCAGCGCCCTGCTTTTATTCTCTGTCCTTACGATGTCGACATTCTTCATTACCACAGTCAGACAAGTACGCTCACAATGTCTTGTGTGTGCCTATACTGAAAGCTGCCAGGCAACTGTTTTCATCGCTTTGATTGGTATCTGTTGGTCGGTAGCTAGTAAGTAATCGCAACGAGTATGTTTAACTTTTATCTCACATCACTATAACTCGCAGTGTGGGCGCCGTTCGCTATCATCATGGAGGTCAGGCTTTGTTGTTTTGAAACGAGTTGTACTCAACTTCAGCCTGATTATAGCTACTCAAAGATCTTTCCGCGCCTTCGACATCAACTGCCATACGGCCTGCTCACACACGCACGGTCTCAGTTCCTGTTAGCACGCGTCGCGGAAGCAGGCGCGACGAACACCAACCTTTACTGCGCCGTCGTTCTTACGACGCGTTCGATCCGAACGCTGAGGAGGTTTCTCCTGCAGCTCGGACTGCAGGAGGAACAGTTCTCGGTGTTCACAACCTCGCAATTGTGGCGCCTCAACTGATCGTTCGTATTTTATTCGTCAGCTTGCGCATGTTGGTTAAGAGGATTTCAAGGTTGCCCTCGTAACAAGCTTAATATTTCGCATTGTCGATGGTGAGCTCGACACTGACCCGACCAATCCAAACACGTATTATGGCAAAAATGGTGTTGCCTGGGTTCTGCGATTCGGCGGCGCGGTGAGTTGACGTCGTATGGTTTGTTACGCTCAGAATCCTGATGGTTATAAATTCTAGGCGACATTGGTCGCAGCTCTCCTATGTCGTCGCGTGTCTCCCACCCCGACGGAACGAGCTATGCGAAGACGGCTCGGAGAAATGATGGTTCTTCGGGAAGATTCGTCGCCGTAGAAGTGCAGTTTGAAAACTTCTTGGTTCAATGGGTTGTTGGTTGGTTAGACGATGTAAGATGTATTGTAGTCTCCTTTCCTCTTTCGTACTGGTCTGTACTAACCTACGCTGTGAGAATACATATTGCATAATCCCAGCTGTCGCCTCCGAGAGATGAGATGTTTTTACAAGGTATTACGGTTGTTGGGACGGCGGCATCGAAGAGGAGATCGGACAGGGCCGAAACTGCGAGCATGTCAACTGGGAAAGTACTGTGGCAACAGCGTAACTCACACGACGGCTCCCTCGAGGACGGCACACAGAAAACGCGCACCGACAAAGTTCGTGTACGAACCAGATTGAAGCCAGGTTCGGAGTGCAGATTTTCCGTCAGTGCATTTGGATCACCTGGAATGTATACATCACTGGGTGAGAGGGAGACGAAGAAAAAAACGATTATTACCGCCATTCTGTCCGCATATAACAACGCATGAAGATTCCGTATTGTCGAGCCACGATACTTCCCAGTGGAAACCACCAACATTACCTAGAAAATGTCTGAATCATCACCGAAAGCAGCAACGAAATGATATACACCTTCTTTGAAAGCAGGGATTCTATCTTCTTGTACCAGATCCCCGTCCTCGTCAGGTATCGGTACACGGCCGGTGTGCAACACGACTTGCTTTTCAACCAATGCGTGCTTCGGAAGGTGTTCGACGACTAGGAAGAGCGTCGGAGCGACTCGTTTCTGAAAGACGTGAGATACGCGGACCATGTCTCGGATAGTGTAAAATACCTGCTCAGAAACAGAATGCCCTTGCCGCACGGCGCCAAGGTCTGACATGTTTGCTAACCAATATAATGCCAGTTGAGTGTGACCCTGCCAACCGCTAGAGACAGTGCTAATGGCACGTGTCACTCGTTCGACATGTTGAAGAGATAAAGCGGTCTGCAGGCCCAGGCAGGGCGATGAAGGAAGGGTGAGATTATGTGGAATCAAGCCAATTTGGCCCGAGATGAAGACGCGGTTATTTATCTGCCCAGCTCGAGTTTAAGGAGGTGGGATTTTAATGGACAAAACACATACCATGATCGCTTGCGAATATGGACCGATGTTCGCTGGCGCCCAGTAACTCAGGCTTTGGACGTGTAAGGCATGTCTCTTGGTGGTACGTGTGTGAGCTATGCAGTCCAACATGACTCGGTGGGGGGCAGGGAGATTCACAGCGACACATGCTCGAGCTGGCGGACTAGTGCCGAAAAACGTCCCGTAGACCGCGTTGACAGCAGAGAAAAGATCCATAGAGGACAAAAAGATGTTGATATTGGTACAGTCTGAGAGTTCGAGTGAATGACGGGCAAGTTCATCTGGAACAAAAAATATAAGTATTAGGGGGATAACGGAGCTGAAGCCGGGTAGACCTTGTAGAATTGAAAAGCATTGCTTTACTTCTTCATCCAATGGCGCAGGGGATTCTTCCATCGCATTGGAGCAAATATTGGCAATGGCGACCCACGAACCCACTTTCCTACTTTGTGGCTTCCCGAACATGGAGAGAGGGAGCGATTGAAGAGGAGGTTGCGCTTGATCCATTGGAGCCAGCTCTTCAATTATTGAAGACTGAACACCGTCTTCGACAGATTTGAATGGTTCGTCCAGCGTTTCAGGGACAGTGAGGGAGGACGAGTCAGCGACTTCAGACTTGGATTGTAAGATTGCGCTTTTGATTCTCAAGTATGCCACGGTGGCAAAGCCACTGTCCGACAGCACGACAGTTTCGACTTCTTTCCTCGAAAGGATTCAGATACAGATCTTGAGGCGGATTGAAGACTTACAATACAATGCGCTGCTTGAACATGGGACAGTCCAGAGTTAGAGTTTCGTATTCGCCGCCTTCCCCGCATATATGTGCCCCGTAGAGATTATTCTGGTTGTGCTTTGTTGAGGACTCGAAATTTATTGATTTCAAAGACGATTACCAGCTTGATGAAAGTGGGTTGCATTTGGGCCAGAGTATTACCCAGATGCTTGGTAGTCAGTCCGATGCCCGCGACCTTGATCAGAATCGATTCCATGCCGGCGTCAACCATCTCTGCCATTAATTCGCCTTGGTCTCGCTGCCACAGATAACACAGCGGTGTGAGAGAGAGGCGACGGCAGCTAGACCGACATATGAGATTCGCGCTTTCGCGGCGAAGGATAGCTCACACATGTTCGACGCGAACCCGTTGATAGTTGGAGAGAATGGCACCTACTGAAACCCCCTCGATTTCAGGATGGTGCGCCTGATAGACAAATCTTAACGACCCAAGGGTAGCCTCCGGAAAAATATCACTTTAACGGTGGATAGCAAAGCGTGCATGTCCTCAGTTTCGTCGCCAGTGGTGCCGCTTGCATGACTTCGAGCACCGTACTCCGATCCTTGCTCGAGAGCTTGACCGGATATGACTCTTCGATACAGAGGGACATCTAGAGCACGCGCAACGAGTTCTATCGCGTCCTGACCGACCGTTTGGTACATGTACGAATCGATTTCCTCTGGATGCGATCTCAGGTGGAATGAAAGCAGACATTTCCACCAAACCTTTGCCAGGCCCGGGCCCTAAAGATGCTGCCGATACGAGTTCATGGCCATTTCGCTTGCAATGCAAAAGGTTGTAGCAGCTGTCCTTGCCCCCACTGAGCAGCGCGACATATTTCATCGAGAAAGTTTGGGACAAGAGTGATATTACCCATCTGATCGCAAACCACTTTTCTTGACTCGAACTTTGACGCTCACCTCGCCCACCTCAACGCGATGCCCACTGTAGCGGTCGACAAGGCGGATTTGTGGGAAAGACTGGGCAAGGAATACAGTGAATCTTTGCCATCCCAATACTGGTCAAGATTGGCCTCTGATCGCATTACACGGCAGCCATTGAAGAGTTTGACCACCTCTGCTTCGAGTATGGTTTGGAATTAGATGAAGATGTGCGTGGATTATAATTGTCTGGTTCAATGCTGTATTCTGGTGCAGACGAACCCCGAAGTGGAGGAAGCGATCAAGAACGGTCTCCCGGCTGAACGTCCAGTACGTTCTCATCCTTTGCTGCCACTACAGACTCCAATCCGCAGGTTTCGTAGCAACTGAAAATAGAGGTCCCCGCCAATAGGTAACTTATCTGCCCTCAAGATGTTCTTTCTCTTGAGCAACTGTTCAGATACGATCTTCTATGCATCGAAGGCATTTCACGCGCTCTACACGTCTTCCTAGACAAATCGCAGGCACCGCGCTACAAAATTGTGATGCCCGCTGGAGGGGAGGCCGCCCTTCTGAATGTTACGTGCTCACCGGAGGTTCGACGCGTCCTATTATCTATAGGCGTGCAAAGCTGAACGGAAACCAGACAAAACTGATTCGACCTTACTTTGCATGCGCTATTCTCCGCAATGTCAAGTTCACCCCGCGATCATATGCGTCTTTCATAGATCTGCAAGACAAATTGCACCAGAACATCTGCAGAAGGCGGCAGCTTGTCGCGATTGGAACGCATGACTTGGACACTGTTCAAGGGCCTTTCCGTTACGAAGCTCGGGCCCCGAAAGATATCAAATTCGCCCCCTTGAACAAGGACAAGGCGTACACTGCGGAAGAACTTATGACCCTTTACGAGGTAATTCGTAGCGCCTCGATCTGAATTTTCTGCTTCTTATGCAGTTCAGTCCGACAAACATTTGTCAAAATTCCTTCCGATTGTCCGCGACTCGCCGGTGTATCCCATCATCTATGATGCACAAGACCGCGTCCTGTCGATGCCTCCAATCATCAATTCGGAACACAGCAAGATTACTCTCAACACTCGGAATGTCTTCATCGATGTGACCGCAACTGATCTAACGAAGCTCGACATTGTGGTGAACATGGTGGCGACCATGTTCTCTGAATATTGTGCCGAACCTTTCACGTATGTTCAAAATGATTTACGCAGAAAATTTCTGACTATTAAGCAGCATCGAACCTGTGAAAGTCATTAGCCCCGACGGCCAATACCGTATCACACCCGACGTCTCTGGGCGCCATACCACCGCTCGAGCCTCCTACGTCAACTCTTGCACCGGTCTCAAGCTGTCTGCACCAGAAGTGTCAACACTTCTCAACAAGATGTCTTTGTACACCTCCGTCTCTCCATCGAACTCAGACGAGATCCTCGTAGAGATACCCGCGACTAGGCCAGACATTTTCCACGAATGCGATATCATGGAGGATGCAGCCATTGCCTATGGATTTAACAACCTCCCAGATGCGTTCCCCGCTACATCGACAGTGGGGCAGCCTTCTGCGATTGGTCAGTTGAGCGACGTCGTGCGTAGAGAATGGGCTCTTGCTGGCTGGATCGAGGCCCTGCCCTTCACTCTTGTATGTTTTTACCTCTCTCGTCAAGGCCGCTTCTCTAATCCCACACCAACAGTGCTCTCACGAAGAGAACTTTGAATGGCTGAACCACGTCGACGATGGTAAGACTGTCGTGAAGATCGCGAACCCTAAAACCCTTGAATTCCAAGTCGTGCGCACCACGCTCATTCCTGGGCTGCTCAAAACTATTCGGGAGAACCGATCACACGCCCTGCCGATAAAGATTTTCGAAACGAGCGACGTTGTGGTCAAAGACCTCAAGCGGGAACGGCAGGCGCGCAACATCCGACACGCTGCTGCCGTTTGGTGCAATAAGACGGCAGGATTTGAGGTTGTGCACGGCATGCTGGATCGTGCTATGAAAATGCTCGATATACCGAGAATATCCGCCCAGGATCGCAAGGCGAAGACTGGATACTATATCAAGGAGACCAGTGGTAAGTAATTGCTGCCCTTGCCATCGTTCCCGCAAACTGAGTTCCCACAGATCCGATGTTCTTCCCTGGACGTGCGGCGAATATCTATTATCGCGCACCCTCAGAAAAGCAGAGCACCCTATCAGCGCTCAAACAAGAAGTCGAGTCAGCGCTGCATATCGAACAGGACATACATCTAGGCACTTTGGGAATTCTGCATCCTACCGTTCTAGAGAAGTTCGATATAGGGTACCCGTGTTCGAGTCTCGAATTCACGCTAGAGCCTTTCAAGAAGCAGATGCAAAAAATCTGGACCAACGATGAATGATGGCGGAGCTGTAGTTGTATCACCTGTAGAGAATGTATGTATACAACGGTATCTACTTCTTGGCCGGCTGTTCCTCTTCTGGGCCGCCGGACAACACTGTTAAGGGATGGATAAGCTGCAGCAGGCTAGATTCGAGGTGGTGTGACTTACTCAATGCGATGAGAATCGCGGCGCCGTACATCTACGCAAGCACGTTGAATTAAAGTTTGGAGTAGTGAGAGATCACCTTACCCAATACTTGCGGAAAAAAGACTGTTCTGGAGGGGGCACGACGGGCTGACCTTCAGGAGTCAGCGGTGGTGGGACACGCAGTTCAGGTCTGGAATTGTTTTAGAGTTCAGGGACTAGCCGCAGAAGTGAACCTCACAGTGGCGGAATTCGAGGGAGTCTGATTTCAATTGTCGTATTCAGAGTAGCAACATTCTGGGCAAACGATCGCAATGATGCGGGCCCTCGAGACTTCTTCGGACACGCGCCATTATGCGGGATTGGCGCCACGAAGTAATCTAGAGCATAGGGTTTGCCTGCGCGTGTCGAATGCAGAAGTATGATCTCAGAGGTAGCTGAGTTGAGGTGGCACTGTACCCGCGTTGAGAAAGTCGCGTTTCAAAGGCCGAGATTTGGACTGGAACATGTACATACGACTTTGACGCCCGACACCACCTCCCATCGGCCTGGCTGTGATTCGTCGAGCTCTAGGGCCAGCTGATATGTTGCGCCGTTAACGGCCTGGATTTCGTCCGCGAATTGCGTCAGGTCCTGAGATAGCGAAGTTGCAGGCTCGAACGAAACAATTCCGTTGTCTGGAATATGGAGGGTGCCTCGAGGAAGGAAAGGATGTTCTGGTTGAGTGGGCTCGTGTATGCGGTGGAAGACGTTGTACGACGAGTCTGCTGCCCAGGCGAGACGAGCAGCCAATAATGAAATCGCGAGGCCGCCGACCAGCATCGTGGAAGTTCTCAAAAAGAAGCTCAGATAACGTAACTTCCAAAATTGGCATGTAGCTGTTCCATGACGCAGTGTTTCAATTGGCTGGGCTCTTGGTCTCGACACGGTTAAAAAAGTAGACTTGTCGAGACCATACAACCGTTCAATCAATTTCGTATCCACAAAAACCGAGTGTCCTTGCTCAACATGTTGGCAACCTCACCCCCCCACACACCGCACCATCCCCCGTTCAAACGATGTCTCCAGTGCACTTTCCATCTCGTCCCGCCACAACGGACAAATTATCCGCAGACCCACCAAATCTCACACATCTCGTCGACAAACTGGATACCCTGGCGAAATTTTATCAGCAACAGTTGGACTGGATCGACAGCAGCAGCACGTCAGTCCAAGTCAATGTCGTCGAGACGGCGACAGAATCGGAGGACGATGACCTTTCTGAGACGGAAACGCCGCGCCGTCGACCAGCGAGCAAACAGCTCGCGTCGGGCGCGCTGCATCGCATGCGTTGGCGGAAGCAGATGAAATCATTGGAGAACAAGTTGAGCGGGAAGGCGCGGAAGCTTCGCAGGGGGCGAATTACTTCGAACTTGCCGAGACGAAAGGCGTCGGAGGAAGACATTTGCACGCATTATATCTTGGGCATGTTTGGGCAGATTATTGGAGCACGTATGGAGAGTTGCAGGAGGGTCCAGAAGTTGGCGGCGTTTCACAAATTGGAGGATAAGCGGAAGTTGGCGAGGTAAGGATCTATCGAGATTCTTTTGTTTTCAGCTGGGCTGATTCGAGCTTCTTTCGTAGAAGCCCGGACCAGCCTGGACGCGAGGAGAGGCAAGTCGTGGGATGAGATCATTCTTCGGCCGCTGTCTCCGCGTATTGTGTGTAGTGTAGCTATTGGTTGGACGGCATTTTCGGTGTGGATCCAGTCTTAATTTTGTATTCACCTTCGGGGGATTGGTTGTATCAATGGGGCGGAGTATGCGAAGACCTTCTTTGAACACACACGATTTGTCATACATAGTGCAATTTCATTGGATGTATGGGTCGAAGTACGAATTGCGGGTGGTGCCGCCAAAGAACAGCTGCGCTGCCGAAACACAGTGCTGAAGAAAGTTCAAGTCATTGTTGCGAACGAAGGAAATAGCGCAGAGATAGTGCTTTGCTATCGAAACGACGGACAAGAGATACAAGAGTAACTTGGAGTCATTGCTTAGGCGATACATGCTAGAAGAGCCTCCATCAATTGTCTGTTCGAAGCGAGGCGCAAGAATGCAAACATGTGTGGATTTCGACTCTATTTCTGGTCTTTCTTCTGTTCCTGCTGCTGCTCTTCCCAGTCCGCTTTCTCTTGTTGTTCGAGCATGTCGAGTATGGCGTTACCCTCCTCGATCTCATCAGGCTCTGTTCAGATCGGAGTCGAGTCGGGATCAGAGGCTGCGACAGGCGAGCTACTTGGACATACCCATCTTCAACCCGTACGAATACTGAAAGTTCGGTCTGCCTCCGAAGCCCTTGATGATTTGGCTTCGGGTTTGGGGCCCCTCCTTCGAGTTTGAAGAACTAGCCGATTTCTTTGAGGATGACATGAGTCGAGAAGACAAAAGAGTTGATTTGAAGTTTGAACGATTGGGAAATCATGTTTGTCAATTCGATTCGTATTTTGATGAGTGGGTATCTTCAGGGTAGATTTGAAGGCTACTGGACGGTGTATTTGGATTTTGCAACTGCCTTGTTTCTTTCTTGTCGAGAAGAACTCGGTGTCAGTCGAAAAATTGATATATGTCGTTCCATGGCCGAGTTTATTGCGATTCGAGGCTTTCGGGACGCATACGAGGGCTCGCTAACTCTCGAGATGGATTCAGACGCATATGAGTCGTCTCAGTTACTTCTAGAGGTTGGTGGAAGAGCACAGAATCAAGCCGAACGGCAATCAAGAAGGATTTGGACAACAAGGCCAACACCGCTGCCTCAGACCATCATCCACTTTATCAAGTCCAGTGACTGTCCACCTCCTCCACTCATTTGCTCACCATCTCCAGCTGCTGTTCCTCGACAGAGCTCTGTGTATATTCCCCAGTACCACCTTGTAATGCCATCTGGCCGATACGCCCCTCTCCCGAACTCCAGAGATCCCGATGACGAATTAGACGCTGCTTTCGATGATTCGGACGACGAGGGCGAAGACGCCTCCGAGACCCAGCCGCTGAATCCCACCCCAAGGCCCCCTACACACTCATCTCGTCCTTCTACAAACCATATTCCTGGCACTTATGACTTCGAGAACGTGGATTACGACTATCCGCCGCCTGGGTCTCCTCCGGGGCCTTCCTCGAGAGCTCTTCCCAACGAATTCGGCAACTCGAATGGCTTTGTTCCTGATGCTGGGTTTGAAGTGGACTCTGCAAGTGCACCCCGTCGTGGCTTATTCAGCCGCACCGCCGCAGCTATCTTGCCGTCGCACTATGTCCAGCGTTTCGGTCTTGGCCCG
This sequence comes from Favolaschia claudopus, assembly GCA_037176885.1. Lineage (NCBI taxonomy): Eukaryota > Fungi > Basidiomycota > Agaricomycetes > Agaricales > Mycenaceae > Favolaschia > Favolaschia claudopus. The sequence goes on from JAWWNJ010000085.1 coordinate 582,117, forward strand.
ACGCGCCAAGTCATCGGTAACAATAATGATGGTGTCTTTGCCAATGTAACGGCGAAACCAACACGACCTGTCCGTATAGAAGATGGTACTTAATCATTCGTTCAAATATCAGTCTCCGTTCTAATGTGAATTTGAAGGGGACAGTTCTTTCCTGGTTCCGGAGGATACGAGGGCGGAAGCACCCCCCTCGTACGCCTCTGCGCAAGCTGATGCGGTACCGCAGTATTGGGAGACGACAGTCCATGCGCCGTTTACCTCTGGCATAGCAGGCGAGATGATAATAGATTCTCTTCCTAGCGGTGCGTATATCGGATACGATGAACTTGTTTCGCTGATCATTCTCCCATCAGGCACTGTATTCTCTTTCCTCTGGAACATGCTCGTTTCCGTCAGTTTCCAACTGATCGGATTCCTTCTCACCTAGTAAGCACAGAGCAAGTACTTTGAATCCGTCTGACAATTTTTGAAGCGTCCTGCATACAACTCACGCTGCCCGTCTGGGGTCGCGCGCTGGTCTCGGAATAACTTTGATTCAATACGGTAATCCAACATGCCGATCTTTTGATTCTGACCGTGCACTGACCTGGAAAAATCAGGATTCGCGCTGCGATCCCGAGTCGAGCAGGCAGAGGAGGAAGCTGCTAACTCTTGGGCTGGCTGGGCTGCCCCTCGCCCTACCTTTTCTTCTCCGTCGGAAGCAGCTGCTTATTACAACAGCAGCGCGGACGCACTTGCATCGGGAGGACCGCCAAGTCTTACTGAGGAGCAGGCAAATGAGATTGTTGCGGATGCCACCAGCGAAGTATGTATCGAATCCAAATTTGAATGATACACTGTCTAACGTTTCATAGTGGCTTTCGTTCTTCTTGATGACCATCGGTCAGTATCGCAGGCACAGGTCCGATTTATCTCTCTCACTGATCGTGTTTATCAAGGCTGGTTCATCCTTCTCACGTCGGTATTGGGGTTCTTGCGCGTCAAACGCTGGGAACGCGGCGTTCTGGCTTCGCAGAGCGAGAACTCTGCTGCTGCACCTCAACAATCGACCGGCCCCATAATGTCCAACTGGGAACGAGGCTTCGGGCTCAGAGGCATCAGCCAAAGCGACTTCCTCCGACAAGGATTCGGTTTCGCCCCTCGCCACGCTCCGGAACCTCGGGAGGATGGCTCGCCTGAGGAAAGCGAGTTCATGATACCTGAGGATACGGATCCAGAACGGGCAAGACAGATGCAAGAAGCGATACAGAATGAGAGGCGGTTACATGCAGAGTTGAGGGCTGCTGGGTTGATTTGAACGTACCTTTCGAATTCATACCCGCACAAATGGACACTGACTAAGTATACTGTAAATCTATTTTCTCGGCGTGTGTTCAGTATTTCAGGTTTGCGTGTGGGTACCCAATTAATGAGAAGAGTTTGCAAATCCCGCCTTGTACTGGAACCTTCCAGCTTGCCGTCCAGCCGCGGAAGGGATACGGGATTCACTGGGGTCCAACATGTCGACATCTTGCAGTCATCTTGGTCACGATTTGCCAGCCGTCAATTGCCAAGGCAGAGCTCTCGCCAATTTTTTCTGTTGATCGGGTGGTTGTGGAGCCTTTTGAACTTGCAGTTGATTTGCGGTAGGTTCAAGGTAGTTTTGTGTTTCCTTTTCCTTCGGATGCTGGCTGATATATCGTCTGATAGATGACCAGGAACCTCTCCCCGAGCTGGCAGGGCTACAAGCTATTACTGGCAACTACCTGCAACTACTTACTTCCTTCCGCTTCACTTTCCCGCAGCTCTCGTCTCCCGCGATCTATCTCTCAGTCAATAAAGCAAAGTGTTTCATCTTCCTTCGCTTGCAGTTACCGTCAGGATATTGTGATTTCCGAGCCACGGATCAGGGAGTTGGATGTGGAAGCTGTTGTACTCGAGAACTTCGAAAACCCATTGGCAGCGGTGGGAGTTTCCCTGAGTTTCCGTTTTGCCTTGTCTGTGCAACATCCGAGTCTTCTGGGACAGCCAATATATTCGAGTGAAGCACTGTTTTCTTCGAGTCCACTATGCTCTCGAATCTGTGGAGAAAACAAAGCTTGAAACTCCAGTCTCGTCGATCTGGGCTACCGGCCAGCGTAGGCCGAGATTTTTCAGAGGTCTCGACGGTGACGAGTCCCCAGCTGGAGATATGATGCTAGGCCAAATTAGTCCGGATATCCTTCGAAGGCCTGGGAGTTTGTTAGCCGACCGATGACTACGCGAAATCTCGGACGTAAGTGCTTCTTTCTCTCAATTGCAGCACAGGAACCGGAAAGATATAAAGCTGGAAAGAGGTAACGTTATTGAACATCTCTTCTCCCTTCTCTTCTTGTTCTCGGTTTTTGTCTTTTTGTCATTATCCTTCGGACGCATTTGGAGATTTATTCGCCTATGGATTCCGAGAACCCTTGCCGGAGGACAATTTGCACAGAGATGGAGGTCGAGTTGGCTTCGCCCCGTGTAACTCAGCCCACTGCGTCGTCGTCGTCCTCGAGTTCGAGCCGTGTAAACCGCACGGGAGGAATGACCATCGACGTCCGATTGGCAACGACTGGGCAAACATTACGCCCTCTACCCAAAGTCCCCTTCACCCCTCGATCCGCGCCCCCATTTTCACTACCAATCCCCCCCGCGCCGTTATCCGCGCCCCCCATCCCACCCAAAGATTACGCCCGCAGTCCCTCCCCGCGTCCTCTTCCAAGCCCTCCCGACGCGTTCCCCTCTGGTCCCCATGCAGCCCTTCCTTTGCCATCCCCGATGTACGAGTCGAAAATTCGTCCCAATGCCCCCTACCTACGCCGCGGGCCACCCAGGAGCGCGTCGTTGAAAGTACAAACCAGCCCCGAAGCACTCAAAACCCGCGCGTTCGAAGCGCAGAGTCCTGCTACACCAGTGATGCCGGAGCTCCCTTCGCCGCAGACTCTGCAGCGGAAACGATTCAACAAACTTCGTCGGCATCTCGGGGAGAGTGTGCAGGTTGTTCTCAATCGCCCGGACAACTTGAAGAACGTCGATGTGTTGTCCCGGTTGCGAGAACATTCGGAGAGCGAGGATGATTGCCCCGTTATCGATATCACCCTCGAGTCCGTTCTTGCTCCCCGGAGCGCCACCGACAGCGACAGCTCTAGCCTGAGCGAGAGCGACGACGTAGTATCGGGGGATTACTTCATGTCAGCACCTAAGCCTTCCTCTCGCAAAGTGATGCGAGAACGGGGGAAAGCCAGGTGGACAGAAGACGATTTTTCCAAGGTTCTGCAAGATTTGCGATCGTTGTAGTTTCGCAATCCCTGCCATCTATCCTTATACGCGACACCATCGCACTTACACTCCTTATAATTTATTAGAATTATCCGCCGCGATATCGCCAACAACTTCTGTATCATAGCCTTGCCCTGTATCATTCTTTGCTTTCGAATTCTTTTTTCTTCTCATTGGGGCATGGCTTTCATTACCTCGCTAATTTTTTGAGAGATTGTTTGTAGTTTTGATTTTGAATGGGAACGGAAAGTAGCGGTCGTTACCGTCTACAGTCTACTCGACCAACTATCAGCATCACTTTGAGCAGTGGTCCCTACCCCGGAGATGCTTATAGAGTGGTCGGTTGGTTGTGGGCTGTTGTCTCCGATTTCCCGGTCGGCAAGTATAAGTTACAAATTAAACTGTCCGGATTTACCATCCAAATTCTGAATGGTAGATGAGCAAGAAACGATGAAACGGTGCCGACCAGACTTCCATCTGGCTCAATGGCAACAAAGGGATGTGCCCGAAGCCTCTGTATCTGATCGTACCCTGGGCCCCCGACTCGGAGCGGCGCTGGAGGCTGCTCAGCGTGGGAGTAGTGTACTCAGAATCAACTTCAGCACTCACCTCTGTGCCAATGCTAAGTAAACATGACGGTGGCGGATTTTCTCCGTTTGAGCCGAATGTGGTGTTTGTATAGCTAGATTTGGCATATTGCAAGACCGATTCATGGGCTGGAAACGCGTTGGATAGTGCCAAACGACCCTGAAGGCACTGGGAACTTGACGACTGAGTCGGATACCGAGCAGTCCACGAACACAAAGAGACGCAATCAAAACAGTCGTTTCTGGTCTTCTAGCACAATGTCATCTATCATCCTCTGTAGAACATAGGTGTAGCGTTGGGGGAAGCTGACACCGTATCGGCTCTGCATCTGCTTGAGCGGCAAAGGCTCGAGTAGCTCATACAGCTCTTTGATCTCGTATGCGTACGCTCTGCATGCTACGCCCGCCCCAGCATTGAAGTCAGCGTTACCTATCCCGTCTTGGTTTTCAATTTCACCGGGACGTTTGCCGTGGCTAACAACCGCTATGTATTTCAGTGTCTGCTCTGGACTCGAGACATAGAGCCTAAGCAGAGGATGTTTAGACGACGAAGCAGCAGAACAGAGTGAATACAGATACGAACCACATCCTAGAGACTGCTTTAGGGATCAAATATCCCCGAAACTCGTGATCCTTTGTCCTCTCCACGATTCGGTTCATGTAGAGTGGCATTATAGAGATGAGGATATCAGACTTGGTTTTCTGAGCTGCATCACGAGAGGATGAAGTTTTCGCAAGGGAGTCGGATTTAGAACGACGAGCTTGTCTTATCGTTGTCGAGGACGAGTCTTTCATGCCAGTTCAAAGTAGCAGAGGCTGTAGATCGGAAAGGGACCAAGAAAATGCTGGCAGGATAATGAGCTGCAATTTTATCTCAATGAGCAAGAGTACAGCGGAGGTCGGAAAGCACAAAATAGAGCAAAAGTAGATCGATTTTTACAAACCAAGCTTTGGCAAGGTGAGCGTTGTGGATAAGGGACTATAAGGGATAAGTATAATGTGACGGACGTGACATCACACTCTTTCAACTTGTTCTCAACTCTCATCTTCCAAGTACCCTGGTGGCCCTCTATTCTCCCTTCATTCGCTATGAATAAAGCCTTTTATTTCTTGTTCTTTTTACTCCCTCGTATCGCCCAGAGCGCCCCCAACTCCCCGCTATATCTTAGTCCGCCTAATATCATCATTGAAGTCCCGTCGTCGCAAGATGCCGCTGAATCGTCCGCTGCTACGCCCACTGTCTTTCAAGATAGTCCACAACCTATTCCTACTCAAATTCCAGACGAAGTCCCATTCCTCCTCCCTGTACCACCGCAATCCTCATCCAAGTTTTCCAACTCACCTCTTGTAATGGCGTATTATCCGGACTGGGCGGGCTCTAGCTTCCCTCCCGAGAGGATCGATTTCAACCGCTTTGACTGGATAGACTTTGCTTTCGCGATCCCCAACAAAGACGCCAGCTTGAGTTGGGACGATCCCGACACATCTTCAGCTCTCTTGTCTCGCCTTGTTCGTGCTGCCCATGCCAAAGGCAAGAAGGTAAAACTGAGTATCGGAGGCTGGACCGGTAGCCAGTAAGTTCATTCGATTATCGCTTTGGCAGCGGGATGACCTCGCTCTAGATATTTTTCATCCATTGTCGCCTCAGATCAAACGCGACGCCTCTTTGTCCAGAACATCCTTGGCCTGTACAACAAGTTCCAGCTAGACGGCTGCGACATAGACTGGGAGTATCCTGGCAATCAAGGTGCAGGAAATAATCAAGTCAGCCCCAAGGACTCCGCCAACTTTCTGTTGTTCCTCCAACTTCTTCGCCGACAACTCCCGTATTCTGCGATAATCACAGCCGCCGTTACAACCTTGCCATTCTATGGATCAAACGGGCAACCGATGAAAGATGTATCCGCTTTTGCACGAGTTCTAGACTGGGTCTTGCTGATGAACTACGACGTATGGGGCGGTGCGTACTTTCTTCCCCATATTGAGCAGTTTCAAACCAGGTGTCTAAACAGCATCTCCAAATCCTGGTCCGAATGCCCCGCTTTCTGACAACTGTAACAATTCCACGCAGCCCGATGCAAGCGCAGAAGCAGGCTTCAGAGCATGGACTGCCGCTGGTTTCTTGCCTTCTCAATTGGTTCTGGGTGTTCCCTCGTACGGATACGTTTCAAAGTCGACTGTTACACGACTGCGCACGCGTCAGGACAACGCCGATGCTGACGAAGGCGACGACGATAATCAGAAAAGTCGGAATGTCAAGCTCACTTACGACGGCAACCAAATCCAGTTCCGCGATCTGGTCAAGCAAGGAGCGCTTACCCGTAAATCCGATGGGACTCATGGAGGCAGTGGAGGTTTTACCAGATACTTTGACGAGTGCTCGAGCACACCTTGGTTGCGGTCTGCTTCCAGTCGTCAAATAGTAACGTATGACGACACCGAGTCTCTCACTATGAAGGCCGCATACGTGAAAAAGGTGCAGATGCGTGGGGTGAATATGTTCGATGTGCACGGGGACATGGATGGATGGGATTTGGTTGATTCGCTTAGGCGAGGTTTGGCTTAAACTTCATAATGGGATTATTTCAGCTATATCTTTGCATCGTGTGCGTGAAGTTCCGACAGTAAGATCACGGCTGGCGTGGTAGGAATGTCATTCTAGTTGTGTTGGGAAGATTGTATTTGTACAAAATTTGCGTTGTATTCTACTCTATTGAATCGACATATCATTGGTGCTTTCAGGCGACTTCTACGCTGTGCCAGGATTCTTGAATCTTCTGATAGCCCTATCTCTCGACTCCTCATGTTTCACGATGGGATGCGGATATTTCAACTTGTCCGCCACGGATGCAGGAGGGTTGTGCAACTCTAAATGAGGGCGCGATTATCGAACCATAGCGGGTCAAGTAGGTGACACTTACCTGGGCCCCGAGCACGACCGAGTTCCGGTACGAAATGCCTAATAAATTCACCTGTGGGATCCGCCTGGAACAAAGTTATGAACGCGGGCTTAGATATACGAATTATAAGTACTCACCTTGGAGCTTTGGTTGTACGGATTGAATGGCCGTCTGGGTGGGGCGGGGAGTAGCGGGACCGCCGTGGAGCAGGATGCTGCCACGGTAGCGGATTCAGAGTCTGGTCATATGGTTCCGGTGTCTGAGCGGGAGCTTGGGAAGGAAGAGTATGTCGAGGTCGTTGGCTGCAAGCTCGTTCCGACACCTATTATGAAGTTTGCTATGCGGGAGGTGATTGAAGAGTACGAGGATCAACGCTCTGTGTCAGATTATGTATCCCTTTCTGAGGTGGAGGAGTATTGAACTCCCTGCGCTGGCGCCGGGCTTTCGTCGAATTCATGTATTACTTAGTGGGTTTTTTGGGCAAAATTTTAATATCATTTCAAGCCGCATTGATAGGCGCCCACCCCATCAGCGCTTGAGCGCTTGAGCCTTAGCCGAAGAACGCTGCATATTTAAATCTCTCACCTTTTTCTCTTCCTTCCTCCCTCAGACTCTATCTTAAAGAATTTGGCTGCCAAATATCCTACGCCCAACTCAGAAAACTAGATATGCTTCTACGTATCTGAACCCATTTTGGACCGAATTTACTGCTTAGTTGATTACAGTTGAGAAACTGAGCTCGAAGACACGGAAAATCGCTCCTATACAATCGCCTTATTCATACGTTGCTCTTTTATGCTCCTCAACGCGTTCGTCTTCGAGACCTCATCTTGACACGCGTCCCGCTACTGTTCAGTTTTTCGCTGCATGTTCAGCTTCACTTCGCCCTCGTGAGGGCGGCGGTGGCTACGGGCGTTCTAAGGACTTCATTCCGACCCTCGTCTTCCTAAATTTGAGTGCAAGTTCAACCATACTCTAGCTGGCTGGCTAGGGGCTCTTGGGTGGCGGCGTTTGACGCGTACACAAAGGTAAACGACGCGACTCGGCTCCTATTTGGATCTTGTCTGCTTCCTCTTCGCTTTAGCTGGCTCTGAGTCTATTCTGCGGGGCTATAAAACACCTTTCTGCTCGCTGCTGCAAGTCCTCCTCAACCCTGCAATCAACATCCATCATGTCTGCCGCCTCCAAGTCGGCTTCCCAGGCTAGTACATCACGGCGTTTTCAAAAACCAAAGCCGCTGCTTCCCGGTCCGCTTCAAATCAAGCGCCAACCTATCTCATGCCTTCACGGCGACCTCTCTCTCGCGTCTAATGCCTCAGAATCGCCCATGCAGGCTTTCAAACTCCCCACTGCCAGTGTGCCTTTGTTGCACGAGCGTATCCGCCTAAGAACAGATATGTCTCTGGCCCGGTACAGGAGGGACAAGGAAGCTACACGGGGAAACAGTCGCAGCAGCGGGTCCTCACACCGGCGAGCTTATCATCACGACGAACCGTATCTTCCCTCTTCCAACTCTAACGGATCGATATCGCCATCGCCTACAGAACTATGTTTGCTTCCATTCAATTCTCCCGCCTCGCCCAAGCTCAAATTTGCTCAACTACCCGTGGTTCCCGAATCCCCCTCATTTTGGCTTATCATGTACTTTTGCTTTAACTTGGGCCTCACTCTGTACAACAAGGGCGTTCTGGTCTCCTTTCCCTTTCCCTATACGCTTTCGGCGCTGCATGCTTTCTTTGGGACAATCGGCGGGACTCTGCTGGCCAAACGCGGCACTTTCGCTCCTTCCCCCATCGATTTCGCTAGTGCGATGGCTGTTCTAGCATTCAGCGCTCTGTATGCGATCAACATTGCCGTCAGCAATGTATCTCTTCAACTCGTCACCATTCCGGTGCGCCGCTCGCTTCTTTGTTTCCGCTTCGTTAGTTGACCGGACTCTTATTAGTTTCACCAAGTCGTGCGCGCGGCGACCCCCATTTTTACCATCATCTTCTCCGGAATTTTCTTCGGCGCACAAAGTAGCTATTCTAAAAAGATCTCTCTCATTCCCGTAGTCGTTGGGGTTGGTCTCGCGTATGTCCTCATTCTCCTCTCATACATACATTCGTTCCAAATACGACTACAGCACCTTCGGAGACTACTACTTCAGTTACGCAGGATTGCTGCTCACACTGTTCGGCGCCATCCTTGCGGCACTCAAAACGATATTCACCAACGTCCTGCAAACGCCCTCCGCCAAGACCGCGGGACTGCCACACTTCAGCAACCCCTTCGAACTCCTCTTCCTCCTCTCTCCGCTGGCCCTGGTGCAATGCACCCTCATGGCGTACGCTACGGGCGAACTCCACCGCGTCCGCGACTATTCGCTATCGTCCCTCAAATTGCTCGCTCTGCTGCTCAATGGATGCATCGCCTTTGGGTTGAACGTGGTCAGCTTCAGCGCTAATCGGAGGGTGGGGGCGTTGAGTATGACAGTGGCTGGTGCGTTCGGGCCTTCTGTCTCGAAGCAATTGTCGACTGACTGTTGTATTTATATAGCCAACGTGAAACAGGTGCTCACGATCGTCTGTGCCGTGGTCATATTCAATCTCAACATCAGCGCGCTCAACGCGGTAGGGATCTTGTTAACCCTCGTCGGCGGGGCGTGGTATGCTTGGATCGAGTTGATAGAGAAGCAGGGAGGCGGAGGCGTTGTTGGATAAGGATAAAGGCATGTATTTTTGTGTGTTGCTTGACAGTGAGATTCCACAGAAGGCTGACTCGTGATGATTTCCACTAGAAACGCATGCATAAATATCATACACGAACATATCATATTGAAGACACGCTATACTTGGATTGCTGAACGGCGAGAACGTTCGCCATATATAGACTAAACGTACGCTGGCGATCGGCACACTCACGTGTATCTGCACATACTATTGTATTCGCGCATTTCACTTCATGGTGAGCGGCATGGCACACAAACCTCAGACTGTTATACTCCGATGCGCTCTCAGCTGCAGTGGACGTAGAAGACAGTTGAGGCCTCAAAAGATGTTGTGCGCACTGGTCCATTCGATACTGAAGAGAAGCGTCGACGGGTATGTACAAACGAGCATGATTGAGGGAATTGGCGTGAATTTCAAAGGCGCAAAGGCTGCAACGTTGGGGATAGAGACAGGCTCCGAATCCAAGGATTTCAGTCATAAACGTTGGGACGCATTATTCGACTGAGTCTTCGATGCTGAAGCGAAATCTATTGATCCAGAACGCTCCTAAGTAGAAAAAGTGGGCTTCATTCCTTGCAACAGCGTCTACACTTTTTGCTGGTTTATACTCCTAACATTCCTCAACCTTCACAGAGTCCGGGCAAACCAGATCTTCCGAAGAATCAGAGGCTTCTCCCGTCTCCTGTTCAAGCCAACCAGCCATTCGTCCGTCAGCAAGGCCGTATTATGTAGGACACATTCCGAACTACAACTCACGTTATAATACGAGCAAAATCCTTCATAACGCTCCTTGTGAATTTCGGCGGTATATCTGCGATTATGTATGCCCGATATATCAGTGAACGAGCAGTGAGATATGTATGCCCATACGCACCCGCACAAGGTGGCTTTCTTTGTGTCGGGCTGCTCGACGACGAGATGGAACTCTATCCCATCGACCCCGTCGACCTTCTTGGGGCACTTGACACATTCGCGGGCCACGGCGATGCCTATGGTAGAGAGAAATAGTAGCGCGAAAGAAAGACGCATGATTCAAGAGTTCAAAAGTTGCGTTGGTGGGGGATTGAGGAAAAATGCAGCGAATTTATAGCGGGCGTACACGGCTGAGAAGCATTATTCGGCCGCATCTTCGCTGCTCAAAGAAACTTCTATACCAGCACTATGAACGTGTATTCGTGCGGATCGGGAAAAGATGCGTACAGGGCCTGTATGGAAGCGAATACGGCCAGTGAAGGAGAGTCCCTCGGGCAACAACAGAATACTGGTCAGTCAGTACTCTCGAACTATTTTTTGGTTTTATGTGGGGTAGGCACGCGGTGTCGCGTTAAGCAGCAAGATCTCTCGAAGCCACATCGTCGTCGAATGATTTCTTGACCTGAAACTACCGATGAGCACACTACAAATCCGACAGGCAGATCGACTCACCCGGCGGTAAAAATGATCGTCGATTATCACACGCACTCCAACAAGAGCGAGGGCTTTTGAGGCGTCGAGGCATGCATAATGGGCTACCTCCGTCGCTGCCGCGTCTGCGAACTCGGGTGTATGATTTCCGCCGCCCTGGACAGTGGGGATTGCTAAATCGCAGTTAGCCTGTGCATTGAGTGGAGTAAAACGACACAGTCCCCACCGAAGCTGGGATGTAGAGCGGGCAGGGCTGGTGGGTGGAGGAATGGATTAGTCGGGCTCAATGTCATTTGCGAATATCGACAAACCATATGTCACGTCTCCCTGTGCGAGTGACCAGCGTCAATGGTTAAATTCTTCAATTCAATGAATCAGCAACTCACAAAATCAGTGGACGCGCCCTTGATCCCCCATTCATAATCGATGTCGCCGTATTTGCTTTGAACAATATGTGCCACCTCGTCCCCTGCCAGGATAGTTAGTTGTCGTGCAGGTAATCGCATTGAGCGCCCGCTGACCGAGGACTTTGTTCTGCCGTATATCCGCAGAAGCCCCTGTGAAAGTGACCTTCACTTCGCACCCCGAAGCAAGAGCCGCTGCGCTGTGGAACGTTTCTTTCACGACAAGATTGCGCAAAGCTGAAGAAACGTACTGGAAGCACGGCACTACACGATTCATAGTCTCCTGTCGTTCTGCTACTGTCGGTGCACGGACGTAACATCTATACAAGGATTAATCCCGAAGAAAATTCGAGTTTTTGCACCGCGTACATGTATTTTGCATAGTCCGGAATGACTGGCACAAAATTCATATCGTGCAACGTCAAGAGCAGTGGGAAAACAGACTATTGGGAGCCCAGTCTCGTCCTTCGAAGACGCCGTGGACTCTGTGCGTTGGCTTGAGCTGTTGCCTCAAAGCGGAGATATTATTGTAAGCGAGAACGGCGGCATCCAATGCATTGATTCCCTGGACAAGCCGCGTTCAAATCCGTCGGCTTATAGCGTTCGTTATCATTCACTCACCTCCCAAGGCGACAGGGCGGCATGAGCACTAGACAATGGAAAGCTCAGGCACAAACAATTGAGAAGTTAAACTCGTACGTGTGACCGAAATATTCAACCTCTACTTTGTCCATGGCGAGGCAACTGGTAAGACTGAGAGATCCTTTCGGACCCGGAGCCGGGTGACACCTAAAATAAAACAATGTCAGAGTCGCATGAGGCGGAAATAACGCAATCCAACATTATACAGGCAGCCATGTCCTTGTCTAGTCGGAGCTGAACGACGTGATTCCAACTTTAAACCACATCGGTACTCACAGCATCCGGCGTCGAGGAGTTTTAACTTGCCCAAACCACCCTCTTCAGCTGCATTTCGCGTTTAGAACGAAACACTCTACTTATCAGCCCGTGACGCTCTCACCTGGTGTTCCCAGAAGCTGAATTCGGCCGGAAATGCTGAACTTTCCGAAGACAGCCTTAATCGCACACGCGACTGCAATGCCAGAGATTGCAATGAGATTGTGTCCGCAAGCGTGGCCTATGCCCTTTGTTCTTTAAATATGCTGTCGATACTATAGATAGGACGGCAACTGGCACCTTCAATGCATCCATCTGTTTAACAGCTCAGTTGATTTATCGCAGTGAACCATTCATATCCTTACCTCAGAATTTATCCCAATGGTTCTTCCACCTGATCCATTCGAAAACTCTGCCAGCCATGCAGTCGGCAAAGCATAGTGCCTCGTAACATCGAAACCATGGCTTTCCATAAACGCGGTGAGAACATCGTGCGTACGATACTCTTCGTAGCCTATCTCAGGATGACCTGGCGCGAAGCCTTCGTCAGAAGCTAATTGACTTGGTCCTGGACTCAGATCTTACTATGAACATCCAAGCTTAGACTCCTCAGTTCTTTGTCGAGCGACTTGATCGTTTGTTCGATTGCTGCAAGAATATCTTCTCGATAAACAGTGTCGGGGCACGCAGGAGCAGCGGGCTCCGTGTCATCTGGCCGCCAAACGGTACCAGGGCGCCTTGGAGGCGGCCTGGAATAGCTCGGGCTTGAGGTTTGTCATGACGGTTTGAGAGAGCGCCTAAAGGCCGGGTGGGCGCTTGTGGGCGCCTATTCCTGGTTACGGAGTTAACCAGGTCTGGATTCAGTAATTCGTTTATGTCCGTAAAGGGTGATTTTACCATACGTCCGTCTGTCCGTCTATCGCAAGGCAATCACCGAGTCTGGCATGATTGATGGGGGCTTGTGGTTGGCAAATTCAATGACGCACGCGCACGACAGCCCGAACTTGGCCCGAACACACTCATTTTCTTATGCTCTTCGTCTTTCGATCCACAACTCAACATGAGAACCACACATCGTCACTTGGTGGGAAATGCTCGAGGATCCTTACACCGTAAATTGCTTCAGATCCTCCAACCAGGCTCCTGTGTCGATCGACAATCACGCAATTGAATTCCAAATTCTGTTGCTTTTCAAATGATCCTTTGCACACTCACCTCTTCTGCCTTTCACCTCAACTATGGAATCCTTGCCGGCACCCCCGCTGTAGAAAGGGTTGTACCGACCCAATGCTAACAAACCGACTCGGCCAGCCATTGCAAGCAGTCAAGTATGGCCCTCATTGCCGGTGCTCGCGAAAACACCGTAAGCATTTCTTGCCCAAATAATTTGCATGCATGATTCAATTTCTCCTCAGCATACATTGCCAGGGCTCCCAGGATATGCCGTCTTCACAACACTATTCTATATCATCCGCCATGTAATTGCAACGAAAGTATCAGAGATCTCGAAGTATGTAACTTTGCCAAGAGCCATCGACTACAATTGACAGTTTCATAGATGGATTCAAAGCCAACTGCCGTCAAGGCTGTCTCGATCCTCAAGGCCTTCCCGCTAAGAAAACTAGTTCTCATTGTCGTTGTGAGTCTCGGTGTGATGAGTCTATTCTCCTTACCTTTGACTACATGCAGGCTGGTCAAAACAACCAAGGGAACGACGATGTGCATCTGGCTGTTTGGATTCCGCTGGACAACGCGCGGTTAAATACAAAGAACACTGTACATGTGTGGATCCCCGAAAAAAATGCAGGCGAGTTTCCCAAGTCTGCTTCATCAATTATATATTCAGGCCCGCTAGGCTACCGTCTCTCTGCGTGCAAATGTGAAACTCTGATTTGCTCACATCGATCCCAACTCCCGACCGTCGACAGTCGGGCCAAAAATTCCCAGGCAAAGCGACTTGCTCGTGGGTTAGATAGAGAACCTGAGCCGCCGTTGTCATCTATTTTCTCTGTCCCTCGCGAAGAATATTTCCAGATTCCTATTGAGGTGCGCAAGTCCAGGGAGAATGACGAGAAAAGGGCCGAAGCCCGCGCATATGCTATCAGGTGTGAGATGGGTCGACAAAGTCTGCTGGACTATGTAGAATTGGTGAATCCCTGATCCATTTGCTCTCGTATCGTAAGCTCATGGCACCTAGAAATATCTTTCCGCAGAAACCCAAGCTCGTGAGCCAACATACCATGGTGGGCCCACCAGGGTGTCTCAGAAGTTATGGTGTTGCCCTGTTCGTAAATTTGAATCTCGGCCGTGGAATCCTGCCCCGATTTGTGGGTATATTCTCGATTTGGCTAAACTATACAGCGAAATCCCTCTTCAAGGTTCTGTGGCGCTCATGGAGACTGAATGCCGCAAGATATTCAATGAGACAATCTGCCTGCACATTCGCGAGCACATGAAGGGCTTCGGGTTGGATTTTGATTCGAACGTGATATTTTTAGGCTTGTCACGAAGTGCGCTTTCGACTCATTTATTTCTGCACAGGGAATTGGTGTATATGTCAATGAGTGTCGAACTCTCGTCCATTATGTTCCACCAATTTGTTAATTTACCGCTTCACAATACTGTATTATTTACATGTGGACTGAGAAAAAGAAGGATGCACCCTGATGCACCTGGGTCTATACTGCACTTCTTCTACCCTGGGGTTCCGATAATCCTCTAAGTTCTCCAAAACAACCTACCTCGCCCACGCGGCCCAACTTGTCTGCCCGGAGGAGGCACCCTGGACAACTGGAAGCTATAAAAAAAAATCAAATTCGAGGACGAAAGTAGTACTGTTCAGGGAGCTACGATTTCTCCGGAGTAACCAGGTCTGCCCGGAGGGTGTTGCTATCAAAGCGACGCCGATAATATTTAAATAAATTTTAACTGATTAAACCATCTCAGACCTTACGTAAGCCTAATGTAGTCGACGCGTTACCGTGACTTCCTTTACCGCAACTACTTACGCGTCGCTCTAAGCAAGCCCAACCCCCATGCCGGCGGTCCCAAAAATCATACTCAAACCCAGAAACGTCCCCTCACGCTCCCTGCCGCTGTCGGAGGATGAAGACGGCACAGAGGTCGACGCCGATGCTGAAGCTGACGTTGAAGACGACGCAGAACCAGACGACGCGATGGACCCCGACGCAAGTACGCGTAGTGCGTCGGAAGAAGCTGGGCCACCTGTTGTGAAGCGTGGGAGAGGTCGTCCCCGTGGGTCTGGCCGAGGCAAAGTTCTACCCCCCAGCGGAACGAGTACCCCGCGAGGCAGAGGTCCAGGGCGCCCTCGAGGAAGTGGGAGAGGCGGGCTGAGAGGTCGGGGCACCCCAGGGGGTGCAAGTTTTACTATTCGTCTCCCAAAGCGGCCTGAAGAGGAAGAGGAGGATTCAGACGAAGGAAATGCTGCAACGACGGAAGGCGAGACTGCTGCTCCTCCTGAGGAGAAGCCGGAACCCGTAGCGCCTATAGGCGGTGGCAAACCCTTCCGCAGAATAAACGGCGGTGTCTATGTGATTGAAGGAGACGAGTTCATCACCGAAGACGACCCCAAAGGCGACGAGAAGATAGACAAGTGGGGGAACTTACTCGGAGGTCTTTGCAACCCTTGCAACTCGGATTCGATGCTGACTCCGGATCAGGGCGACGGTTCAAGGCGGGGACTTTCATTCTGCCAGGAAGACATCCAGAGCGTAAATACATGCTTGCCATCGACGCTGCACGAACCTCTGGCTTTCGAGACTCGCTGTACTACTTTCGACGGAATCCTCTCGCTCTCAAACAGAACGCTACGCAACCAGAAAAAGACTATCTCATTTCGCAAGGGAAACTCGGCTCCCATCTACGCACGCGCAGTGTTACTCTGATTACTGCTCGCAGTGCTTTCAAGCTCCACGGTAGCAAGATGATTCTCGGTGCGTTGTTTTCGAATTTTTACCGTTTCCTCCCTCATCTTCATCAGACGGTAAATGGGTGGTGGACGATTACTACGAAGACAAATCACTCGAAGAAATCACCGCCCGCGGCCTCAAAGCAGGCGACCCCGTCGGCGACCTCCCCGATCCAAACGCACAGAATCACTCCAACGAGCCTTCCAGTCTCAACGCCGCCGCCCTAGCCGCCGCCAACAAAAACGATAGAGGCAGCGGCGTAGCCATGGGCCTCTACCGCGCCGGTGGACCAACAACGATATTCGGCTCTAACGGCTGGGGCCCGTACAGCGACGGCCCCTTGAACGTCGTTCGCAAAAGCCTCTTATCGCGCGACGGCGTAACAGAAGAGAACTGGATGTGGATGGCTGCTATGCGGACGTTGAAAGCCGGCGATGAGTGGAAGCGCCAGAGGCAGGAGGCGCTTCAGCCTATAGATCTCACTGGGAATACCGCGAAAGGGAAGCGGAAAGCAGCTGACTTGATAGAGGAGCCGCAGGACCCAGAGGTCGACAAGAAATTCCGAGCTGATGCTTCGGCGCATTTTCCGCTTGGGGTGTATGAGGCTCACTCTGCGATCGTTCAGTGTAAGCGGTTTTGTTTTCGCATATTTTCTTTGGCTCAGTCTTGTTTGTGCAGATCGCTCGGATACGCAGCCCACGCGAAGTCGGATGGAGATGGTACCAGATCCTGATGGGAGAGCATCTGTGCTCGGCGGGACGAAGGTTGGAAACGGGGCTTGGGCAGTTGCGTGGGTGGACACTATCATGAGAACGGAGGCGGATGGACCAGATATTGCAGAAAAAGACCGTTTGTGGAGGGAGGCTGCTGCTGCCGATCCATGAATGGGTGTGTACTCATTGCTAGCGAGATTTTTGTAAGCATACAATCAGAAGTGCCCAAGCTACGGAGTGTCGTCAGCGAGGGCCTGTTTTATCTGTTCAATTTGTCAGTTCAGATTCGGAAGCTCCATGATTCCCTTTTCAAAGGCCAAGGTGCCGTTCAAAGCCCGGAACCAGTAACCAGTGTTGCCACCAGTTTAAGAAAGAATTGCGTCTGGGTGCAAGTTGCATGATGACTCAGCGATGGACTGTTTGTGGATTCGTTCGTGGTAATTGCTTGGGGCTATGTCGAACCGTATGGCCTTGACTTCAAAGTTCAAGGTCAAGGCATCTAGTCGGACCCTTGTGAAATTTTGAAATCTTGACTGGCGAAGCGATCGTCAAAATAATCACCGATAGAACTCTTCTTCATTTTGTATCATGTAGCAGTATTTCAGTAGTCAGAGCAATACCCATCAGAAGAACCATCTCGCGACTCGTCAGCTACCTCCTCGAACTGACCCTGCATCATCAAATACGCTAGGTCTCCCGCGTCCATGCCATGGCGGAATCTGACATCAAAAAGAAAAGAAACGGGTGAGGCAAAGATTACCAATCCCAAAACATCTATACGCACGTCGGACTTCCCGAAACCGATTCGGCGTCGTCGTCGGACTCATCGCCGCGAGCCCGTGAGAAAACGGGTGCTTCATATTCTCCACCGCCTGTGTCTTCTTCTCCATCTCCACCTTCATTGTCATCTTCGTCGTCAGATTCTACTATTCTCGCTCGACCACGTCTGCGAAGTATGAAAGGTCACATTACTGCCTCACGATGAGTCTAAGACATGCATACCCCGAACGATATCGATGCGACTGGTGGTCTAAGTCTTCTTCGTCGCTGACGATGACTACTT